>CM064915.1:29053741-30253741 GCA_032727855.1 Quercus ilex subsp. ballota | reverse complement strand
ACACATAATTGACTGTTGAACTTGGAAAGATAAAACAGCAGCTTCAGTTTAGTTGCGTTGTCAGTTGGAGGTTGAGAGACCCTGTAGACAGAGAGATACCATCACCATGCCTCCTCTCCTCTCCTTTTATTTATTTATTTATAAGCGCCAACATCATTTCTGCCTTTTTCTTGAATTATACTCCAACCCATTTTCTCTGGTGCGCATCCCTTAAGCCATCTTAATTTGTTTCCCATTTCTGAGTTAATTATTAATTGTTGTTACATTTATTTATAGTTTTTTTATTCAATTAATTATGTATGTTCTTTGATCAATTGCTTTTTCTTTTTTTTCTTTTTTTTTTTTGTGTCTTGAATTGTGTAGCATACACCTAGAGTCTAGAGAAGAAGAATATTGCTGTGAGTGTGATGAAGCATGCATATATATTTCTTTCTGCATTCAATGAAAAATATTTTATATATGTAAATTTTATTAATGTATCAGATGCTATTAGCTTATTACGTTTGCTCTACAGGACTAATGGTGTTGTGAGGCATAGGTAACCTCCCTTGATATTGATGACCTTTCATTTTTAGAAGTAGAAAAGGCCCATGGCCTTTGTGGCTTTTCAATTCTTGTGCAGATGATTGATACCCATATTTGGTTCTTAATTTGGCTGTTGCAGTTTTAAGTTTTCTCTTGGAATTGGATTTGAAGTGTTGCTGTAGTATTTTATATAACACCATATCTGGATATCACAGACACGATTGTGGTTCTTACTTGTTTTCTTTTCCTACCTTCTTGTTAATGTCTTTCTCATGACATATATGAAATCTATTGCCTTGGCTGAGGAAACTATACTTTTTGTGCCAGGTCTGCCTTGGGCTTCGTTGCAATCTTCTGAATTCTAAATGGGTTCTGGAGACTGTTTCAGGTCAATAATTAGCCTAAGAAGAGTGAAGAAAGATAGATCCAAACAAGCAAAGGTAAACATTTTCTTATGTTTATCATGCACAGTTTATGAACCAAGTGTTTTTTTTTTTGCCTATATGAGGGGACATAACTTTTGAAGGTGGGAGGTTTTTTTTTTTTTTTTTTTTTTTAAATTATTTTTTATTGGAGTGACATATAAGCAATTCAAGTTTTGTAGATTTTTTTTTTTTTAACTCAAATTTTGTTTTTGTTTTTTTTTTTTTTTTTTTTTTGTGGGGGGGGGGGGGGGGGGGTGGGGGGAAGGGGGGAATTCCAAGCCAAATAGTTAGGCATTGGATTCAAAAAATAAATAAAATTAAGTAGGAAAGAAACATTCAATTGTCTTAAATTTTTATTTTTTTTTTTATTTTTTTTATATACAAGATAGAATTTCTATTCTAGTATAATCTAAGTGTATATGTGTGTAAAATTCCCTTCTGGAAACTTGAACTCCAACCCTTTCCCCCCACACTCCACAAGCACTTATACTTGTGGAGTGACCATCACACCAAGAGGCATTTTTTTTATAAATTTATAG
Source organism: Quercus ilex subsp. ballota (assembly GCA_032727855.1). Taxonomy (NCBI): domain Eukaryota; kingdom Viridiplantae; phylum Streptophyta; class Magnoliopsida; order Fagales; family Fagaceae; genus Quercus; species Quercus ilex. The sequence continues at coordinate 30,252,252 of CM064915.1, read as the reverse complement.
AATGACTTTCATTTTTTTATGGGATCATAATTGTAAATAGGGTCATTCATTAGAAATTAGTAACATACAATAATTACAACATGAAAATACTAGACTCATCACACGCGTTTTACATGTACAATAATGCTCTTTTTTTTTTTTTTTAGAGTTATAATGCTTAAAAATGATATATAAATAACTGTGTTTTTTTTTTTAAGAAAAAAAAAGAGGTCAGGTAATGGAGAATAATATTTAAAAATGAAATAGAGATAATGTCCTAAGTTTTAGGTCGAATTGAGAAGATAAAGGAAAAAGCTTAAAACTTAAGAATAGTAAATTACTTTTTTAACTAGTTTATATTTTTTTTTTTAATTTAAAATTATTTAACTATAAGATAGGGATATTTTAGAGAATTTAAGAATTTGTGTAAGGATATTTTAGTACGCAGAATGTTGAAAACCCTATTATTAATAGTATAAATATGTACAATATCTTGAGTGTAACGAAGGACCAAAATATCTACAAGAGTTATCTAGTTTTTCTTTGGATTCCCCTTTGTATTGTCATAATTCAAAATGATTCTAGGTGCTCTCAGATTTATCAGTTCTTATAGAAGCAACAAAGCTTTTCTTAAAAATTGCATGTGGAAACCATCAGATTCTATTTACAAAGGCCAGGATTTCTTTTGTAACTTCTTAGTAGTAAACAAAATCCTACAAAATTAAAATAATTTAACAGTTGAGTTGGACAGCTAAAAGAGTTTTATATATATATAAATTTCAAAATTCAATTGTCACAAGAAGTGGAGAGGGAGAATTTGAACTTTAATTCTATTGTAAAAGAGACAAGACAATACCAATTAGTTACAATAACATAAAGCTGAATTAAAAAAAAAAAAAATCATTGAATATTAATTCATTTCCTACTCCCTTCTACGTTGTAAATTTGTAATAAATAGAAAACTGGAAGGGAGATGACTAAATTAAGTTTGCAGTGTTTTTTGTTAATGCTTCTTGATAGATCTTTTAGTAGGATTAGCATCTCCAACTTTAAACAGGGTTTGGACCTCCATATTCTGAAGATAAATATCACACTTTTGTAGTCAGAATCTCTCTCCTTTCCGAATATTCCTCTCATAATATCTATATATATCATTTTTCTTACTTACCCGGTTACCTCAATATGCTGTATTATTTTTCTTGAATGAATACAATATCTTTGACAAGAAAAAAGAAACAAATACCTCTTCTTCTTTTTTTGTTGCCAAATTGACCAGGCTTTTCCTTAATTTGAGTCCATCGAAGTAGGATAAATAAATGACAGGAAGATTTCAATAATCACTTGGACGTGGAACTAAAAACTAAGTTGAAAATTTTTTGTGAAATTAATGCTATTCTGGCACTTACATATCAAATCTCTCTATCATATCTGAATTTTGTTTTGATAACTATTTCCTTAATCTAATCTATTAATACTTATTCAACATAGGTGCACTCAACTACTGATAAATCAAATGGTTCCAAGAGCAAGAATCAGTCTCATACAGAGTCAAGCAGTTCTTCCAATGGTGGTCCAAATGAAATTCCAAATGCTCCACCAGTTCCAATTAAAAATATAGCTGCCACTCGGATTCAAGCTGCATTTCGGGCATATATGGTACTCCCTTAACATTTCCCTTTTGGGTTGTCGTAAAAAGGCTCTATATATATATATATATATATATATATAACTTTCCAATAGTAGAAGTTCAATTTTCTATATCATCCTCACATTTTTTTCAAAAAAAAAAAAAAAAACAAGATTCTTGTCAAAATTTGTGCTACCTCTATTATAAAGTAAAGTACAGTCTAAGAAGATCATCATATTTTTATCTTTTCTTTAAAAATCGTGCCATTTGAAACATTTCATATATTGTGGGACAAATAGAGTAGTATTCTATTTGTCTCACAATATATGAACATCAAGCTAGTGTCCCAACTCCCAACTCCCAAGTAAGGTTTCAATTTTTTCTGTCACAACCTAGATATTTTGATTTTGAGGCAGTGTCACCAACTCACCATGTAATTGTCCCTTTATATATATAATTTAAGCATCACGTGAGATGGCACTTCCCCAAAATGCTAACTTTATATCATTCCTTATTTTACTAAGGAAAAAGATTAATTAAACCATAGCTTTGAACCTCTTATGTAGAAGGCATAAGATTCAAGATGGTTCCCTCAAGTATAGTATGTTGATTGGCATAATAAAACACCAAAGATCATTTCTGCATATTTCTGAGAACAGGAATAACTAATGAGTTTAATGAATATGTATAGTAAGCTTTTCATAGACTAAATACAGAGGATTGCAATGTAGAGCATACAATTTAAGAATAACAAAAGCAATTAGGCAAGTAGATTTATTTTGGAGGTATTTATTAAATTAGGAGGTATAACTGATAGTTATGACATGTGACATGATATGCTAAAGTTTTTCACTGTTTCTGGGATGTTAAAATACTTCCTTAATTGATTCATTCTCTCAAATGAAATTCGAAATACCTGATGACTTAGTTCAAATCACCGAAGAATAAGAAAATAGAACCTGAACAAATGATATTATTAGTTCAAATCAGCAAAATAGGCAAGTAAAATTTTTTAAGTAAATCAAGTAGTTGAATACCTGGGCTCTCCTTCCCTCATTCACCCCTATACATCAACCTCGGAGATAGGAATCAGTGTCTGTCTGTAGTGTCCTTAATTTTCTTGTCAGTGAAATTGATAATACAAGTGCCATTGCATGATGTTAACAGTCCAGTTCTCCTGGTAATATGTTTCTTCTCTTCTTAGAAAAAGATACAAAAAATGATAGTTCTACTTGACTTATTTGACATCCGTTGTGTAAATGGAATACAACGACTTTGTTACCAGGGCAGAATTCCTATCACAGAAAAGCATGAGAAATTCATCAGGTGGACAACTTTCAGCATTGATCAGGATCTTTGGTATTTGTCTACAAATATATTGGAGTATCATTGTTAAGTTTTAAATCGAAGTTTTAAATTGCACGATCATTGACAAGCTGTAAATCCAACAAGTAAGACTGTCTTAAGAAATTTATGCAAAAGGGCAGAGAAAACTAGTTAGAGTTTATTATTATTGTTAAGCTGTTCTTCTCTCTCTCTCTCAAAAAATAAAATAAAATAAAATAAAAAGGTGCTATGTGAATTGTGAACTATGTACTTTTAACCAAACATGTTTATCACCTTATGAATTCAAAAAACCAAAAAAAAAAAAATCTTGAACATACGAAGCTACCATTCTAATTGCCTGTATGACTATGTATGCTTAAGCCCACCTCAACACGTTGTAGTAATAGGATTGCATCTGCATATCAGACAACTTCAATCCCAGTTATCTTTGGCACGAAGCCATAGGAAATAGGAAAAACTTGTATCAATGTATAATGGTGCTTCCATATGTGGGCTAAAGCTCATCCCATTAGCACTTATGGTGAACTTGAATCTCCATCATCAAAGTCTCTCTTTCTACTTATGCAGGCAAGAAAAATGTTACAGGCAAGAAAAATGTTATGCCATCAACCATCAAAAAATGAAACATTATGCCATCCAATGGGGACAGTGAGATTTCAGGGCTTCATTCAAGATCAAAATGTCAGAGAGCAAGCATCAACTGCATTGAATTATATACATTCATGGAGTAGAATACAAGACCAAATCAGAGCTCGCCGACTCCACATGGTCACAGAAGGTCGAATTAGGCAAAAGAAATTGGAAAATCAGTTAAAGCTTGAAGCTAAGCTCCATGAGCTCGAGGTACTGTGAGTCTGTGACTATCTCCTAATTGTCATTACTGCTTTGTTTTATTGCCTATAATAATTATTAGTACTTTGCTGCCAGTCTTGTGCAGCCTCTCATTTGGTGGGAGGCCAATGTTATTATAGTTAATTTCTTAGTAACATGATTTACTAGGAGTCAGAAACCAAATTTATAAAAAATAAAATAAAAATAAAAAAATCCTCTTTCTATGGCATTTGAAATCAGTAAATTTTCTTCTGCTAATACTTTTTTCAGATAAGGTCATCTCATACTTTTCTTGCTCTTGTAATTATACCGGTTCTGATGGTATTTGCATTTATTCAATTGATCAACAAATCATCATATCATGTGGTTTAAATTCTAAATATGTGTTTATTGATGTATTTGGTTCGCTAATCCAGACATTTCATTAGAACAACTATACATAGTATTGATTACTGGGACTAAGGGAAGGGGTTGAGTGAGTATGCTTTGAAGGCCAAGCATATGTGACTAGTGAGTTCCCCGCTGAACCTAATTACACTAACTAGTTACGTGATTGAGAACAAGGTGCTACCTTGTATCATCCTTTAAGACATAGATTTCTGGTCCTATATATATTGTCCCTTGAATCAGTTGGGAGACATTTTTTTTATTTTCCTCGATTGTGCATCTTATATTCTTATTTCATCTATATAGCAAAGCTAGTTGTGTTGGATATTGGATCTTGTAGCCGTGACCATGACTAGCTAGGAACATTCTACATAATGTTTAGCTCGCTAACAATCAAACATCAAGTCTTGAAAATGTTTGAAGAGAAACTAATGGTTTTCAGTAATATTTAGCAGTCACTTTTACAATTTGAAGTCTATTAGACTTGGTAATAAAACTTTGTGTTGCCTATTATCGCACTTTGAATTAGGTTTTATGGAGGGAAGTAGGGTGGCCATTGCTTTGTAGTTTCTAGCACAGTTTTCCTAGTTTCCTTCGTGCTATGCGTATGCGTTCCTTTAGCGTCCATTCTCAGGTTGTGATCAATAAGATAGCTTCAATTTAATTAGACCATCCAAGCGGATATACATATACTGGAAATGAACTCGCATAACATAAAAGCAAAAAATTAGATTGTGAATTATTAAAACATATGGCATGCCCAAAATTATCACCATAGTTTGGTCCCGAAAAGTTGAATAAGCATATGGATAGAACTCACCTTCTCTGTTAAAGCTCATTTTTTATAATTACTCTAGTCTCTATTAAAGCACATTTGTTATAATTACAAATGTTACAAACTCAAGGGTAAAACTCATCCTTGAAAACCGGCTTGCAAGAGGAGAGTGCCCAAAAGCTTATAAACACATAGTTAAACTTATGCTTAATCCATGTGGGATACTAGGATCATAACAACATTGGTTTGTGGGTTTTTTTTTTTTTTTTTTTTTTTTTGGGCTATAAGAAGGAACTTGTATTAATGGCAAAGAGTAACACAGTACGTGTGGTTAGCTTTTTAGAAATATTTCCCGTTTCCCATGCAACTAAAGCATATTAGCTATTTAGCTTTCGTTATTTATTTTATTATGCATATCGTTTCATATTTTCTCTTACGCAGCTTTCAAAAGCATCCAAGCTCCTTAAAACAGCTAAAAGCTAACCTTATCTGAACATCCAGGATGGATGGCCATTGCTTAACAATTGTTAATTTGCTCAATAGGTGGAATGGTGTGGTGGCTCTGAAACCATGGAGGAAATCCTTTCCAGGTTACAACAGCGAGAAGAAGCTGCAATTAAGCGTGAGCGAACCATGGCATATGCCTTCTCTCATCAGGTCTGCCCTGAGAACACTTACATCCAGAGTTTTATACTAATGGTTATGAGTTATAGAAAATTAATGCATAAATTTGACTAGCAGTGGAGGGCCAACTCTAGCCAATATCTAGGCCAGGCTTCATACAATCTTGGCAAGGAAAACTGGGGTTGGAGCTGGATGGAACGCTGGATAGCTGCTCGCCCTTGGGAGATCCGGGTTCGTGTACATTCTCCTGAATCGAAGAAAGTGCAAACCAAGCAGAGCAAATTATATAAAATTGGAAACCAGCCAGAGAAGAAATTATCAGTTTCATTCAAACCTGCTTTATCAAATGGGAAGGGAACCACAAAAGTGAAAAACTTGGTCTACCCAGCTGCTGAAAAATAAGCTGTCATCTTTATGTTGGCTTAAAATTGAAGACATACCCAGCTCAAAGATTTTAGCTTTACCAATTTCTGTCATGAATTTATTGTGGTTGTTTTATATCTTGGTTTATTAATTTGCCCATTTGGATTCGGTATGAATCTGTCCTTGTGTGTAAATAAGATAACTGACATCATATTATTGTTGGATTGTCAGTAATATAATTATACACATTGTACATACATATTAAAATGCGTGTTTAACTTGGCTTTGTCTTTAAAATTCATTTCCATAACATATAAACTTATTCTGATTGTCGTGTAGCCTATGATGGAAAATTCTGAACTCAATTATTTGGATTCTTAGATCATATGGCTTTTTAAAATAGGGTCCGGTTAATGTATGCCCTTATGACACACATTAACAAATCTATTTTTGGAAGAACTTTTTCCAAAATTAGTTTACTATTGTGTGCCCTTAGGCCACACATTAGTAAAATTCTTTAAAATATGAAGCTTTAACAAAGAGAGGTCCAAATAGTACGGAATCCAATCGTTCATAGCGTGAAAGAAAGCAATGGAATATCAGATTATGATACAGAGGCAAATAAGCTCTAATATTTATATTATATCTACACTACATAAAGAATATTCAACAAAGCATAATCCAAGTCATGCGTCCATTATATATAAACTATATCATAGAATAATACATTCTTCATTTGCCTCCTTAATTAAGGTATTTGATATGCATCACGAATACTACATCCTCTCCTTTTCCTCTTCTCCTCTATTCTTCCCCCACTTACTACATATTCTTCCGCTCATGCGTACCAATTTCCCCACCAAGTACTCATGATTTTATTACTCTCATTTAAAAGACTAGCAATACAGTTGGCCACCTAAACTTTCAGGCTTTCTTAATTCTAAAGGTTTATTAAAATCTTCTTCATTTATGTACATATTGCTTCACTCACATTCCTCTGCCGTGCGTATTAACTATTAACAAACCATAAGTAACAACAATCATAAAGCAAATGTCACAATCTCAACATAAGGCAACTGTTTTCCCCCCCTACTCCCTTAAAGAGGAGAAGAAAGCTACTGGTTAAGATTGATGAATTCAATTAGGCACTGAGATTTTACAGCGTAGGGGACCATAGACATATGGCCAACTACCACATTTTGGTGGTATCCATCTTTGCATTCTTCCACAATTAAGCAGGTTGAGTACAATCCATTCCCCTTTCATGGATCCTACTTCAGATGTGCTCCACTTAGCGCCACCAGGTCGGCACGCAGCCTGTTACTTATATTTATCAACCATACTCGTCATAATCATCATGGAACATCTTAGATACCAACCCAACCTGATCTTTAATGCCAAAGTGAAATTTTGACAACTTGTAATTCAGATCTATGCCCTCTTTATTGCGCAACCTAAAAATAACTTTCTTTGAAGACAGGCTAGCTCTAAGTCTCTAACACATAGGCTCAATAAGAGAAACAAGATTTGTAATAATGCGGGGCACACAGGGGTTTCAGGGTGGTTCATGAATTTAAGTTGAGGCCTGATTAAGACTCATCCAACTTGTCCTTCAAAATATAAAATAAAAAGACTCATCCAACTTGCATTAATTCAGTAAATAGGTTCTCAAGACTTATATAGCAAATCCGCATTCATAATAAACATTTTTCAAGTTAGTTTATAGTATATACTAAAGTTCCTAGAGACGGACAATAAAGAACCTGCTTAATGAAATTTCACATTTTTTCCTTCTCAACTTGGGAAGAGAAATTATTGTGGAATAAATTACTATTCTACTTCTTTTCAACCATCAATGAGCTGTAACTAAAATGACATTTTCTCTCCTTGTAAGAACAAAGTGGATGGTGAGTTCAATTCTCACAGAATGTGCTTAAACTTACCATCAGAAACATCAAGTTCAGTGCTCCGAAAACCCAAGCAACCAAATTGATGAAAATTATAAGATATTCTTTCAATTCTTTTGCAAGTTTAAGGAAATCCTTGAGGCCGATTGAACTGTCCATTGGAATGCAGTAAAGGAACAAAACAATCACAAGTCACAAAGAAACTTCCTCACATCAACTTGAGAAATTGACCATTACTAAAAGTAGACCAAAAAAAAAAAAAGTGTTCAAAATAGAAATGAAAGCAAACAGTTCTTGGAAAAAAACTAGTTGCAATTTCACCAGTTGAAACTCCAGAAATGGAAGCTGAAGGCAAACAGCATGACATAACAAAAAAGTCTCACAACAGAAACGCTTAGCAATCCAATTTAACAAAGCTTAAAGAGCGTTTGAGCTTTAAGAGCCCACGCAAACATAACAACAAAGCTAAAACATAATCAGCTGATAGAAGCTAAACAAACCACGGATTGAAAAACCTGAAGTGCACTCAGATTTCTTCTCCCCACGGTACAAGCACCATCGATTGAATTGACCAAACATTCTCCTCCCTACTAATTCTTGATCGGCAAAACAGCTTACTTTCTTAGCCTCCTTCCAGAAGATAGAAGACTCCTGCATTAGCATTTATGTTAATAACCAACGAGGAAGCATATTAAGAAGAATTGGAGAACTGGGTGTTGAAGTAGCACCTTGGTAAAGAGAGGGAATTCCGGTTTTTTATTATTATTATTATTTTTCAATCAATCAATGGCGAGAATTGGAGGAAGCAGAGGACAGCTTATGGGAGATGCCGTCGTGTTCCTCTTCACCCTGGAAACGTGCTGGAACTCGAAACCCGGAGAATCCGCCAGGGGCGAAACCGATTCCTGAAATGGAAGAGTGATGGAATGTTGGTGGAATAAGATGGGGATGAGTGGCAGTGGCAGTGGGAATTGTCGGGTCTATCCAAGCGCGAACCGAAGGTGTGTTACTGGACTGAAGGGGTCCCCTCTGTTGAAAAAACTGGTTTTGGCCGAAAAACGGCTGCAGCAGTTGCTGAGTGGAAGTTGTAGGTGGCGAATTGAAGATAAATTCACCACCACCACCACTACTGCTGGCACTACCAGTTTCTGCACCTGTACCAGCATTCCAAGCTAGCATTCTCTGGAAGCGGTTAATCTCTGCTGGGTGGTGGTGGTGGTGGTGCTCAGACCACCCAGCAGATGACCCATCAAAACCCAACGGTGTGGCTCCAGAGAAGAGCATATGCTCATGCTCATGCTCATTTTGATGATGGGTCTGGGCTTGGTGCTGGTGCTGGTGCAGAAGAATTGGGTCGTGAAAAGATTGAAGTGAGAGCCGCAGATCTTGGCTCTGGCTACTGGTTCTTGACAGCAAATCTGGTGGTGGGTGGTAATTCTGAAACTGTGCGGTCTCAGCAGATGCACCCATTGGGAAAAAGGACTTGATTGTGTCAGCAATGGAGTCCGAGTCCAGCGATGGCGGTAGAAAACTCGAACTACTGCTACTGTTATTATTCGGGTTCTCGCTCATTTGATGCTGAAGATTATGAATATTAGCATCTGAAACTCTACCACCATCGCAACCCACCATTGTAGTTGCTGTCCTACTGCCAGAAGCAGTGGTATCCACCGCGCTGCAGTGAATACCAGTTGGATTCTGGTTCTGTATCTGGGTCTGTTGCTGGTGTTGCTGCTGGTCTTGTTGTTGTGAGATGGTCGAATTGGTGGGCTTCCATGCTGGAAGCTCTTCGAGCTCGTCGATGGCGGCTTTGGCCTTTTTGATGAGCCAATCGACGGCCTTGCTGGGACGGTCGTAGCCGAGGCGGTCCTGGACGTCGTAGAACTGGATGGCGGTGTGTGCCGAGAGGCGTACACGGCGGTCTCTGGGTCCCTTTGCGGTGCAGACCTTGCTGTGGCGGTCCTTGCGTCCAGTAGAGCGAACAATGTGGCCTCCTTGGACCTCTACGATCTCGCCCCCTCCGCTCCTTATCCCAAATCTTGTCGATGTTGTTGCTTGGTGGTGGTTCTCTCCCATTTTTCTTGCATATTCGATGCAAGTTGAAGTAGGAGGTGGAGGTGGAGCTGAAGCTGAAGCTGAAAATAAAAAGTAAGAGCGTTTCTTTGGGGTTTGTGGTTGTGAGAGTGAGTCTAGGCCTCCATACAAAAACTGTTGATGATTTTGGTTCTGGTATTGATGGGGGTATTGCTGGAAATGGAAAACGGGGTCTTGATGATGGTGGTGATTTTCTTTTTGTTGTGATGGAGAATCTTGATGGTGTTCTTCTTCTTCTTCTTCTAAGTGACTTGAATTTAGGTAATAATGATGATTCCTTTGAGGATCCAGACTCAGTCCCTTGTGCTTTTCCTCTTCCAGCTTTTAATGGAACAGCGAACTTTTTCTTAGTGGGTTGTTGATTCTTTACTCTCTTTTTTCTTCCCAGCAGTACTAGTACTCTCCTCTTGTTGCTTGTGCAACTGCCACCACTCTGAAACCTGATACTTCTGCTTCTGCTGATGCCTCTCCCAAAACGCCCTGCCATTCAGTTTTCCCAGTTCCATTTACTCAACACCCCAAACCAAAGCCCCCACCCTATTCTGATAAAAGAATAAAGAAAACCAAGCAAGACCCAGAAGCCTAAACGAACTCTATTTTCAGCCTAACCCATCTCTCTGCCTCTCTCTCTCTCTCTCTCTCTCTTTTTACACAGCTTTTGATAATTGTGCCTCTTTTATGTACCAAGCAGTACAAATAGGGTCAATTATTTAATACCCCACTTGACCAAGCAAACCAGGGAACTAGAAACACCCACTTTCAAGAGGGATCTTGTTGGGAAACTTCCTGCAAATTTTCCATATTTTTTCCACGCAGGCACTGTGAGTGAGAAAAAAGAGAGGAGAGTGTGAGTGAGATTTGTGGGGTGGTAGTGGTGGTGGTGGTGATGATGGAATAGTAAATAGAGGCTATAGGGAAGAGGAATTCTTTGTAGGCCTATAAGAGCCCTTGATGATGCCAGTGATGAGTGTGGCAGTGTTTGGTCAGAAAGAGGATTAAAGATCCCTGTGATCTCATCACTGCGTCTCCTGCTGTTCTTGTACAAGCTACACTACACATAACAACAACCCAAACTCTTTCTCACTCATTCAATCACCTTAACTTTTAGCTCCTCGCCTCCTCTCTCCCTTACAACTTTCACCCCTAAACTTGTTTTTTTGTTGTTCAGTTTTTATCTTTTTTACATCTTGGTAAGAAGTTAGAACTGTTGATTATATGGCTGAAGTGAGTGTCTGGATGCTTCGGTGGACTATATAGATCCTTTATATGCTACCACCAACCCATTTGAAAGTGACCCCATAACTTTTTCTGGTCTCTCTCTCTCTCTCTCTCTCTCTCTCTTTAATGCTTCACTTGAAAGACACAACATCATCTTTTTTTTCTCATTTCCCTTCTCCCAACCGACCTTTTTCTTGTTTGTTGGATCACTGCACACAGCATAATAACGGCCACACTTGTTTCTTTTTTCTTTGTTAATTAACTTAATCTGTAACAAAATATGTTCTTAAATATTTGTCCTGTTTTCTAATTAAATAACCCTGATGATAGCTTCTTAACTTTTGGGGGCGGGACCAAAGGCTTGGGGAACCCTATCTATTATTAATATCCTACCTGGGTTCCATGTAATCAACATTTTCTACATGGCTTTGTAGTTTGTACTGTTGAATTCTCTGTCAACCAATTAATAAGGAAACTCAATAAAAGATTTAAGTTAATCCATTTTATTTTATTTTTTTCAATGTTGCAAATGGAATTTTAGATCTAGTTTAAAAATAGTCTAAATTATCATAATGTCAAAACATATCAATATCATTAAAGTACAAACTTAAATAAAACATATATATTGACATTTATAAATCCTAGGTCCACAATACTTTTATAATATTTTCACAACAAATTCTAAATGTTAAATTCTTAATATTGGTTGAAAAAGTGATGTCAATGACAAATCCAAATTATAACTAGTAAAAATCTAGCACCTAATATTTGTTGTGAAAGTATAGAATTTTTTAATATTGTAATATATATATATATATATATATATATATATATAAGTTAAAACATAGCATTTGCTATTGTTACGCTCTTATTGAGCCATATCAGCAGCCACATCATCCACCTATTTCTAGCTCTCTTTTTCCCTCTCTCATTTTTAACTCTTTTTCTTCTCATTAATCCCCAAATTATTGTTACACTTTTTTCAACTTTTCCCCCTCACTTTTACATTTTCATCTCCTCGCTACTATCTACCTTAATATCACTCTTCCTTCATCCCTTTACCTTCTTTTATTTTTGTTTCTTCTTGTTTTACTATAAATTTGCAATTCTCTTACATTCTATGCATAGCTTTTTCAATTCCCACACAAAATGTTCTCTCTCTCTCTCTCTCTCTCTCTAAATTTTTTTTCATATTTTGGTGGATTTTTTTTATTTTGTATCTCTATTTTAGGTTGATTAACTTTTATGTTCTTTAGAACTCTACTTTAGATTGATATGATTTAGTTTTTTGTTTTTCAGTTGTTATCTTCTTCCTTCTTCTTTTTTTCATTTTTTGGTGGATTTTTTTTTATCTTGCATCTCTATTTTAAGTTGATTAACTTTTGTGTTTTTTAGAACACTACTTTGGGTTAATGTGGTTTAATTTTCTGTTTTTAAGTTGTTATCTTTTTTTCTTTTATTTGATTTTATAGATGTTATCTTGTTGCATTGTAAATATAGTATATATGAATATAGTGTTATTCTATTACATAGCATGACTATGATAATTTGGTGTTTATTACTATATCTTTTAACTCTTTTTTTCTCATCTAATTTCTATAAATTTGTTATTATCTCTCACATTCTCTCTTGAAAAAATGATTACTCTCTCTCTCTCTCTCTCTTTATTATTTCTTGCAACTCTACTTTAGATTGATGAAACATTTGTGTTTTTTTATAACTCTATTTTAGGTTAATATGTTTTTGTGTTGTATTTTTTTAGTTCCCCAACACAAGTTGTCTCTCTTATAACTTTGGTTTGATTTTTGTTTGAGTTAATATTTAGCTATTTCAGTAGTGAGAATTTAAATTATATTAAAACAGAATATTGGCTATACATTTGAATGTATCTATCAATTATTTGAGTAAAATTAAAAAATAATTTTGTTATAAGTTTTGATTATGATAATTTCCTTTAAAAGAATGAGGAATTTGAATAATTTATTTGAAACTTAAAAAGTTTAATTGTAGAGAAAAAAAAATTGGAAAAGCATAGCACACTATATCATAATTTCAAAGAATATCGACCAACTCATAAAAGGAATAATATCAATCAAACACTACACAAAAAAATAATATAATGATATATTGGTAGAGATAAAAATATAAAAAATAATTTTAGAAATTGTTTGATTTTTAAAGAAAACAAACTATCTTCAATAAATTTTGGGGAACTAATTATATATTATATCACAATTACAAAATAATTATCTATATCCACGAATCGCTTAGATTTGCTACTAGTTAGTTTTAACAATCGGCATAATGAATCAAACAACAGTTTCTTCGTGCTCTATACCAAAATCACCTTTAGGCAAAATCTAACAAAGAAAAACGGTTAGGATTTGAAGAAATGTGTGAATCATTAGCGAGTATATGCACCAAAAGCTCTTTTAAGAAGGCCCTCTATTTCATCAAAAGCAGCCCGGAGGATAGAAGACAGAACCAAGTCCACAAAGATAGTTTGCATAGAGGAATAAGCTAACCCCAATATTCCTCTAACTCAACAAGTTCACTGTGCATTACATGCTTTTAGTGCTTTATTGCTCTACTTCACTTACTTAGCTATTATTAACTTAGACAATGGTATTCTAAATGTACTGGTAGTTTGGATTAGGCTAGTCCTTCTCTAAAATAAACCCTAAAACCAAACTCTCACATACAAGACCAATTCAAATAAACTTAGATTTCAATCTGACCGAATTAAAAATAATGACAAGTATTTATTGAAAAAATCAAATAATTTTCAAAATTAAATTGCAATTTTAGGGCACGTGTCCTAAGACAGTTCAAAGTTAATTTTGTTCAAATTAGGACTAAATCTGGTTACAGAAAAATTTATGGAAACATCATAGAAAAATCCATCATGCATTTCAAAGGAGAATAATGGCAGATTTTTATGAAATAATGTTCATTTCCCATCAATTTAGTAATTATCATATTTCCATGATATCTCAAACGATTGGAGCACGATTTTTCCTGTAAATAGTCAAATTGAAGAGAATTTCATGGTTTTTTTCATACATGAGTAACATGACTAAAATTAAGTTGATCAAACAATTAGATTTCAATTAAAACTCAACTAGATTTGGTAAACCCAATAAAAATTGATTGAAATCAACAACAACAAAATAGGGTTTAACAGTTAAATCCATGAAATCTCTTAAATCAAGACTCAAATTTCCATCAAAATTCAAGGTTGGACAAAATACGAGAAATACCAATGCCAACAGGCGACAAGAATTGCTTTAAAGTTCGATCAACAAAAATAACCTATTGTAAAGCGTGAACATCAAGAGAAGGTTCTACAAGAGAGTAATACATTAGACAATGCACATGATGTGAAATTTGAGTCCGATGAATGTGCTTGCTTAAGATTGACTCTCCATGGGACATGATGATATAGAGCTTCCCGAAGTAAAAAAGACTGATACAATGGGACTTCAGCTCAAGAAAAGACTACCTTAATTGCAGCATTCATTCCACACACTGATTTTGTAGTTTCAATGACTTTAATGATGTGGAATGCAAGATTTTTCTTTGAGATCTGCTTATTTTGTTGAAATTGAAAATTTTTTATTAAAAGTATATAGATAAAGATAAAAGTTAGCTGAAATAGTATAGTGAGACCCATGAATAATATCAAAAGTGCAATGAGACCCATGAATAGTAGCAAAAATAAGTTGAATAATAAAATAAGTTGGCAAAAATAATCTTTGTCAAACGGACTAGAGTCTGTTTGGATATCGCTTATTTTGCTGAAATTAAAAACTTATTACTGAAAGTACTGTAGATAAAGGTAAAAGTTAGTTGAAATAGTACAGTGAGACCCATGAATACTACCAAAAAATACAATAAGACCTACGAATAATTGTAAAAATAGACTAGTGAAATAATTTTCATTTTTCATTAGTATCTAAACGAGGCTTGTGCTACTAAAAGTGAATTTGAAATTAAAGCACGTGTCCAACACTGGAATTCTTAGGTGTTGTTTGGATTTTGCGAAACTCATATCTCATATCTCAAAAAAACTGAGTTTTCTTAACTCATAACCCAAAAACCGGTGGGCCCCACATGTATATGTCTGTTTGGCTTATTTTTTCAGATGTTAACTCAGTTAACAAAACCCAAAATTTTGGGATATGAGTTAACAAAGTAGGAAACTCTTCGGGCTTGTTTTCATTTTTTTGAGTTTTGAGATTTGTTAACTCAATGGCAATATGTGTAATTTTAGAGTTGCCATTGGGTCCCACAGCAGTGTTGCATCAAATCACAGCAGACCCATGTGGTGTTCCAACGGCACTTTGTGAGTTTACTTTCCCAACTGCCTTCAGCCTTCACTACTTCACTTCATTTACTTTTCATCACTTCCATTTTCCTTCTCCCAAGCCCACAGCACAACAACAACTGAAGACTGAAGCGCACCGATCAGCACCTTCGCACAGCTCTGTGAACCTGCTTTTTTTTTTCCAGTGAGAATATTCAGCCCCTCCATCTGTTGGGTTTTATTTTAATATTTATTTTTCCATGTTCCTCCATTTTTTCTGTTGTGCTTACTAAGACCTTGAGGAATGGCTAGGAATTTATTTATGCCTCTTTTTTTACTCTCTACTTAAATATAGCTTTTATGCCTCTTTGTATGTTTTTTATTTATTTATTTTTTTTATGTTAGAAGTTTCTGGGTTTGTTCCTTTGTTACAGCCATGGTGAGTGAACAATGTCTACTTTGCTCTGCCTTTGGCTTGGGAAAAAAAAAAATTGGACCGAGTGTTATGGAAATTGGGGACGTTGCTGTGTGCTCAGAGAGTGTTGAAGTTGGGGAGAGAGTGCTTTTGTTGTGGAAAGGTCATGAAGAGAGGAAAGAGAGAGCCAACGCGGGATGGGCTTGTGACCGTTCTGTGCTCCTGTGTTGGGAAGTGATTTTTGTGGGACCAGTGAATGACATAAAGGTGAGTAACTGAATTGAAAAATTCACTGAAATGTTTCACCCAAACAGCCCACAAACTGAGTTATAGAAATTTGAGTATTTTTGAGTGAAGGGTGATGAGTTATCAGTGATGAGTGATGAGTGATGAGTGAACAAAAAAAATAAACCAAACAGGGCCTTATGCTTCAACACTTCATAACTCGAGGTTAAGTTTTTCCCAGCCAAGAGATGCTGACGTAGGTAATTCTCAGTTTTAAAAATGGCCAAAAAGCAAATGTCCCTTGTATCATTAATCATCCCCCTTTATTACATTGTCATAACTGTCTCAGTGTCGCCTTTAAAGCCTCCACATTGAAAGATTTTGGTAGTTTGCAATTTGACTAGGGAATAAACTTGGCTTTCTGAAGCATTGGCTCCATCGTGGATGTTTTTAACTCAACTTGAGTGCTCTCCACATCTGAAATTTTCAACAAACTCTCTGGATCCTTTTCCTTTGATGCTTAACTGTTGTAGAAACCACGTGATCAAAATGAGAAATTTGTGGGTTTTAATTAATTCAACTAGTAAAAATCTAGATATGTGGTTAGAACTTCGCTTGCATCAATACTTAATTAGTGCCTTAGCCTGATAATAGAAAGTAAACATTATGAGATTGATTTAATCTTATATATTATAAAAAAATTAAAATTAAAAAAAAAAAAAAAAAAAAAAAAGGAAAATCCGAAGAAAACGAAGAAAGACAACCCCTTCACATTTACCACTTTTTTTAAAAAGAGAATTTCAACCTATGACGTCCAATCCTAATGATAGCTCGTTTATCATCAAACCAAGACACCAATCAGATTTTGTTGTAGGCGGGAATTGAACCCCAGATCTCTTATTCAATCATTAGAGACTTTACCAGTTGAGCTAACTGGAACCCACAACATTTACGACTTTTTGTAACATCTTCAAAGACTTATATTTTTCCATTTCGCATCATAAGGTCTTTAATTTGATAAATGAATCAAGAGCTTTGTAGCTCAACTGGCACCTCCCAACATTTCTAACGAAATCATTCAAGATTCAAACATTTCATTCCCATTATATCTATCAAATTATTAATAAATTAATTAATTAATAAATGGAACGACTGAAATTCTTTGTCATGTTAATTACTAGATTAACTTTTTTAGGCTAATGACAGGTTCGTTTTAGTTCAAGAAGTTGGAATAAGTTGTATGTAGTAGAAAAGAAAAAAGTTATAATTTTGAAAACTATACCTAATGAGCCAAATAAGCATATATTAAACCTCATGTTAAAATCTTGCAATCAAGATCAAGCTCCAACAATGGAGGTTTGGGAATCAGAGAGAGAGAGTGAGAGAAGAAGATAGCAAGTGAGAATTTGTATGAATGATTCTCATGTGTATTAAATATCTGAGCTCTGTCTTTTATATATAAGGATTAGAGAGGCGAGAAACAAAACTAAAATAACTAACTCCTAAGCTAACCAATACAAAGATAACAAGTGTCAAAACAAATTTATAACAAACTATCTATATACAAAACAGCATGCCGTTTATGCTCACTTATCCTAAACTACTTATAGTTTAAGCAATTCCTCCTTCATCCTTCATTCAACACAGTTTAACACTCCCCCTCAAGATGAACTGTATATATTGATCAAGTTCATCTTGGAAAGAAGGTGAAAGAACTTTTTTTGCCCAAGAGCTTTACTGAAGAAATCTGCTATTTGATTTCTTGTTGGAATGTGGAAAGTCTTTATCACACCATCTTGAATTTTCTCCCTAATGAAGTGACAATCAGTCTTCACATGTTTTGTTCTTTCATGGTATATTGGATTTGCAGCAATATACAAAGCTGCTTTACTATTACAATACAAAAAAGTAGGTTGTGTATGATTCAACCCAAAGGTCTTGAGCAAGGTAATGAGCCAAACAATCTCACTAGTCATTGTGGCCATAGCCTTATACATAGATTCAGCTGAGGATCTTGAGACAACTTGGTGCTTTTTACACTTCCAGGAAATCAAGGAATCTCCTAGAAAAACACAAAAGCCTATAATGGATCTTCTAGTATCAGGGCAAGCTGCCCAGTCAGCATCACAATAGGATTTCAAATGCAAATCTGATTTTGCAGAAAGAAACAAGCCTTGTCCTGGTGTCTTCTTCAAATACTTGAGTATTCTATAGGCTGCCTGTAGATGAGGCACCTTAGGAGAACTTATAAATTGGCTCAACTTATGCATTGAATAACATATATCAAATCTTGTCAAGGTCAAGTAGAGAAGCTTGCCAATAAACCTTCTATACATAGAGGGATCTGAAACTGGATCACCAATAGTGCTACTAAACTTTGTAGATTGCTCCATAGGTATACTTGCTGGTTTACTAGACAACAAACCTGTATCAGCTAGAAGTTCCAAAGTATATTTCCTCTGACACAAAGACAAGCCTTTTGCGATTCTAGCTACCTCAAGGCCTAAGAAGTATTTCAGAGTTCCTAGGTCCTTAAGCTTGAACTTGTTGTCCAGAAATTGCTCAAAAGAGTTCACTACATCCACATCATTGCTTGCAATTAATATATCATCAACATATACCAAAATAATGATGATAGAACCACCTTGAACTCTGGTAAAGATAGAATAGTCTGACTTGGATCGGACAAATCCATCATCCACAATTGTAGAGGACAGCTTAGCAAACCACTATCTGCTAGCCTGTTTAAGGCCATGGAGAGGTCCACAAACCTCCCCCTTGCTGTCAAATCTAGGAGGAGGAACCATGAAAGCTTCTTCATTGAGATCACCAAGCAAAATAGCATTGTTGACATCAAGTTATGTCAAATACCAACCATAGACAGCAGCCAAGACCAGCAAGGTTTTAACTATTACAAACTTAATAACAGGAGAGAAGGTTTTATAGAAATCAATGCCCTCAGTCTGAGTGTACCCCTTAGCTACCAAGCATGCCTTATACCTTTCCACGAAACCATTAACCTTCAATTTCACTTTGTAAACCCATTTACACCCTATAGGAACTTTACCAGAAGGAAGCTTACACATAACCCAAGCATGGTTTGCCTGAAGAGCATCAATCTCAGCTTTCATGGCATCTTGCCATCTAGGGTCCAAAATGGCTTAAGCATAAGAGTCAGGTTCTTTAGAAATGGATAAGGCAAGAGCAAAAGCCCTATGACTAGTGGAAAGCTTGTCATAGGACAGAGTAGAAGAGATGGAATAGAGTATACCTGAATCATCAGAAGCAGTGGAATCATGTGACTGAGTAAAGGAAGCTGAGGCTGACACATGAGCAAAAGCAAGGTTACAATGATAATCATGAAGATAAGTGGGAGCTTTAGTGGATTTTCGTAGTGGTTGAGGAACTTGTGGAGGGGTAGGAGGTTGTTCAATAGGATGAACAAGGTCAACTGAAGTAGGAGTGGAGTGATCTAGGTCAAAATTATCATGAACAAGGTCAAGAAACTCATCAGGAGGTGTAGCTATATCAGTAGTGAAGTTAGGTGTGAATTCTGCAGAAACAGAAGGTGAACTAGACTCTGGTATAACAGTTTGCATAGAAAACATGGAATGAGAAAAGGAAGAGGGAACTGAATTAGATTTTGAAGACCAATGCTTAAAAGGAAAAAGGGACTCCTTAAAAACTACATCCCTAGAAACAAAACAAGTTTTAGAAGCTAAATCATAAAGTCTGTAACCTTTTGTGCCAAAAAGATTGTAAAGTTGTGATTTACAACTATATTTTATGTTAGCTTTAATTCTGTGTCAAATTTGATTGTATTTCTGTTCAATCATTTCCCTTTATTTTTGTAGGATTTAATGTAAAGGTTGTGTGTGAGATTTTGGTGATTGTGAAGATAAAGATTTCACGACTAGCTCGCGATTGTCTTGCGAGCCCCAACCCACGAAAAGACCATATGCTAGAATTTGAAGAGTCTTTACCAGGCTAGATTTCGTAAGTCATTCGTGACTGAGGCCGCGAGTGACCCGCAAAACTCTCTGCCTGATGTTTTTAAGTGTGCCTTTTCACATACCTTTATCAATACTATACAAACCCTCATTACCCACAAAATTGTAAGAAGAACAAGGAGTTTTTCCAAGAAACATTTGAGAGAGAAAACCCTAGCCAAACACTTAAGAGTTAGTTATTGTTTACCCACAATCATCTACACTATTTCTCTAAAGTTTTCTTTACTCCTACCTCTCCATCTACATATCCTAGAAAAGTTCTTAACCCAAACACTTACCTCACTCAATCTAAGTGTTGAGAGAAGTTTTGGTGCATATGGGAAGCATTGGAAAAAGCCATTGAGTGGTGGATGCAATTTGGAGCTAATTGCGGGATTCGGACAACTAGTGAAGACATGGCTCCGTGAAGCCCGTTGGTAGCAGGAACTTGAAGGGTTCAAGTACATTTGGTAGATTAGGCTTGGAGGGTCTCTTCATTATTCATGTACTCCAACTTTATTCACTAGTGGATCGATTTCAGCTTGAAGGGCTGCGGAGAGGTTTTTTGCTGAGTACTTCGGTTTCCTTTTCAATAACACTTTTCAGTGTTATCTTGTGTTTGCGTCTCTCTTTTCTACTCTTTAAGCTTTACATTTATTTTTTATTGTACTTGCTTGTGCCTTAAAGTAGTCTTCCGATTTTATTGCACATCTTCTACTCTTGTTCCGCACTTAATTAAGTTAGAGTAAAAGCAACTAAGCCGTAAATTAAAATTGGGGGTCTAAATTGGCTATAATGTTTCACACTATTTAAGCTTGCAAGGAAAATGCATGCTTTAGCTCTGGGATCAAATTTGGACTTGTCTCTAGATAATGTGGAGGCATAACAGAGGCAACCAAAGGATCTAAGGTGGCTGTATGAAGGGGTATGACCTAACACCTTTTCGAAAGGAGTAACATCATGCAAAAGGGGACTAGGAATTCTATTAATTAGATAGGTTGCATTAAGAACACAATCACCCAAAAATTTTAAAGGAAGATTTGCCTAGAATCTTAATGCTCTAGCAACAGCAAGAAGGTGCTGATGCTTTCTTTCAACAACTAAATTTTGTTGTGGAGTTTCCACACAAGTCAATTGATGAATTATACCCTTAGAAGCATAAAAAGAAGCCAAGGCAAATTCTGGACCATTATCAAACCTAAGGGCCTTAATAGGAGTTTTGAACTGTGTGAGAATCAGATTATAAAAGGACTGAATTAAGAATGAAGTATCAGATTTGTTTTTCATTAAGAAAACCCAAGTACACCTACTATAATTATCCACTAAGGTAAGAAAATACTTAGAGCTATTGAGAGAATGAATAGAATAAGGGCCCCAAATATCAGCATGAATTAAATCAAAACAACAACAACAACAAGAAACAGATGAATGAAAAGGCAACCTTTTTTGTTTGGGAAGGGGACAAACAGAACAATCAAAGTTCTTATAATTATTGCAAGAAATAACATCTGGTACAAGAGATTGTAACAAAGCTAGTCTTTGTGGGGAAGGGTGACCTAACCTGCAATGCCATAGGCTAGTCTTATCTACTGCAGAAATACAAGAATAGAGACAAAAGGAAGAAAACTTGGAAAGTTTAGAAAGAACATCAAAAACAAATGGTGGTAGAGAATCAGTAGAGATGCTTTGTAGTGTGTAGAGTCATCCTTACTTCTTACCTAACCCAATCATCTTCCAAAGCTGTAAGTCCTGAATGAGACAGTAATGTGAAAGAAAAAATACAACAACAAGATGGATTTTGGGTTAGTTTACTTATAGAAATCAAATTGAAGGAAAAACTAGGAATGCAAAGCATATTTTCTAAGACTAGAGTGGGAGACACCTGAACAGTTCCTATGTGTGTGACCTTAGCCATATCTCCATTAGGCAATCTAACAGAGATTTGGACTATGGAAGTAATGGAAGTAAAAAATTGAATAGAATGAACCATGTGATCAGTGGCACCACTATCAAGGATCCAATCAATGGAAGCAATGTGAGTAATAACAACATTTGAAGAGAAAACGGAATAATCTAAAGAAGGAGTGGACCAAATACCTGAAAACTAATGCCCTCGAAGACCAATGGAAGACTAAGTAATGATGTTGGCAACTTGGTGAGTGTCTATAGCTAATTCTGGTGGTGCTTGAGTACTAAAGTGACCATGAGAATTCAACAGACAAGCAATTGATGATATTCTACATGAGTGAGATTTACACATCTGAGTTATCTTCAACGGCAACAACATTGTTAGCAAAAGAACCAGCTTGTTGACCATTGGATTTGAACTTATAACCAGGGGGTTAACCACGCAATTTATAGCATTTATCAACCACATGACCCAAAACACCACAGTGGGTGCATTTGGGGTGCCTAGACTTGCCTTTAGCAAAGTCCTTTGCAAGATTGTTCTTTGTTGTCAAAGCAACCAAAGCAGCTGAGTCAACTTGTAGCTTCTTTCCAACACCAATTTTCTTTTGCTTCTCATCTTGAACCCAAAGAGAAAACACTTGGTCAAAGAAGGAATTGGATCCATGAGAAGTATCTATCCTCTCACTACTGCATAAGTGTCATTAAGCCCCATTAAGAATGACATGGTGCAATCTTCAATTTGGTGTCCATAAGTGCAAGATCTGTAGTTAGAGTACTCATCCCAAACACTCTTGAACTTAGTGTAGTAGGCATTGATAGTTAAGTCTTCTTGAGCCAAAGAATTGACATGTTTCTTAGCTCAAAAACTCTAGGGCCATTGCCTTGAAAGTACCTGTATTGTAAATCAAGCCACAGATCTCTAGCAATCTTGAAGTAGATAAATGTAAAGTTGTGATTTACAACTATTTTGTGTTGGCTTTAATTTCGTGCCAAATTTGATTGTAATTATGTTCAATCTTATGTACCGTGTATTTTATGTGGGATTTCATTGTAAGGGTTGTTTGTGTAAAAGAGTGTGAAGACTCAAGGCAAAGTGAAGAGTAAGAAGTTTTTGCGGGTAGCTCACGAGAAGCATTCCCTCAAAGTGAAGCATATGCTCAGCACATGACTGGAATGCGAAGAGTCAAGACAGATGGTGACAGCTAGGTTTCGCGAGTGTCTCGTGGGTAAGGCCTTCCCGTGAGATACCCGTGAAACATTCTATTTTGCTAATTTGTCATTTCTGATACACTTTATCCCTAAACACACTATATATACCCACATTACCCACAAATGTCAAGGAATGTTTTTCAGAGAGAAAACCCTAGACACAACTTTTGAGAGTGAAAGATTGTTATACCCATAATTCTCTACACAATCTATTGTGGTTTTCTACAACTCCTACCTCTCCATTTCCATATCCTTGAGAGGTTGATAGCCCAAACACTTACCACACTCATTCTGAATGTCAAGTGAGGTTTTGGTGCTACTAAGAAGTATTGGAAGAAGCCAAGCTTTGGCGGATGCAATTGGGCATATTGCAAGATCCGGAGAACTAGACAAGACACGGTTCCGAGAAGTCTTGTTGGAGTAGGAGCTTGGAGGGCTCAGGTGCACTGGGTAGATTAGGCTTGGAAGGTCTCTTACTACTTGTGTATCCCAACTGATTGTCTAGTGGATCGATTTACTGCTTGGAGGGTGGCGGAGAGGTTTTATGCCGAGTACTTCGGTTTCCTTTTCGATAACACATCAGCATGTTATCTTGTATTTGCATTCTTCTTCCCTACTCTTTTAACTTTTATTATTCTGCTGAATTTTATTGAATATGGCTTAGAATAGTTTTATTGTTTGTTCGCTCGCATTTACTCTATTCCGCACTTAGTTTAAGTTAGAGTAAAATCCACCAAGTCGTAATCTTTAATTTGGGGGTCTAGACAGTTCTTGTGTTTTAACACATAATTGAGCTTTCAATTGGTATCAAAGTGGGTACACTTGCTGTGGCTTCATTACCTAAGTGTAATCCTAGACCCTCTTTGAAATGGATCGATCTCAATCACTCAATGCTCCACCATTCTTTGATGGGAGCAACTATGCGTTTTGGAAAGTCCATATGAGGGCATTCCTCTGTGCTATAGATGAGTCGGTATGGGATTTTGTCTAGAATGGGTATGTTAGACCCACGACACCCAAGTCCAAATGGGACAAGGCAGCTCTTGCTTTGGCAAATGCAAATAATAAAGCAATTAACGCTATTTTCTTTAGTGTGTCTACTGATGAATTTCACATGATATCGCACGTAAATACTACTATGAAAGCTTGGACAATTCTTGAGACTACCAATGAGGGTACCAAGAGAGTCAAGGACATAAAGCTCCAAATGCTTACCACCCGATTTGAAGAGCTCAAGATGAGCGGCGGTGAGATTCATTCTATGGGAAGCTCAATGAAATCGTGATTGCCAAGCTCAATCTTGGAGAAAAGATTAAGGATGCTAAGGTGGTGAGAAAGATTTTGAGGTCCTTACTAGAAAGCTTCCGTGCAAAGGTCACAGCTATAGAAGAGAGTAAAGATTTGGATGAGATCAAGATCCAAGAACTCATTGGATCACTCCAAACATATGAGCTTAGACTACTTTCCCACAAGCCAAGCAAATCATTGGCTCTCAAAACCATCACCGAGAGAATGGATGACTCCTTTGAAGAAGATGATGTGGAGAAGGAGGTAGCATTCCTTACAAAGAACTTTCGAAAATTTCTGAAAATGAAAAACAATGGGAAGTCATTCAACAAATGAAAGTTCTCATCTCCCAAAAGTAATAGGAGGGAGTTCAAGAAGCAAAAAGGGAAAGACTCTCAATCCCCTCAAGCAATTGTTTGCTACAAATGCAACGGTCATGGACATCTCAAGAAGGAGTGTTCCAACTTTTTGAAAGGGAAGGGTAAAGTGTTTGCAACTACACTTAGTGATTCTAAAAGCTCAAATTCAAACATGGACGGAGAGTGTGATAGTGAAGGAAACTATAGGGCTTTCATGGAAATTACCTCCGTTGACTCTAAGGATGAGTTGAGCAATTTGGTTGATGAACTTGGCGATCATTCTGAGGGTGAGGATGTTGAAGAATCAGAAGATGAAGAAGTATGCCAAAATGAAGGGGAGAACAACCTTCAAGAAGCATATGATTCATTGCTAGAAGACTATGGCAAATATGCCAAGGTTGCGAACCATGCTATGAAAAAGATGAAGAAGATCGAAGAAGAGCATAGGAATACACTTGTGTAACTCAAGAAAGCGAAGTGTGAAGTAGAAGAACTCAAGGGAGAATTGGTTAGAGCTTATTCGAAGATTAAGTTTCTCGAACTTGAAATTATTCAAGCTAATGTCAAGGTTGAGCACATCTCTACCAAGAAACTTGACAATGTGCTGTCCTCACAAAAATCTTCACATGATAAGACCAGTTTAGGCTATACCAGAGAAGGAAGCTCTAGCAGCGAACCCAAGAAGGAAGTAAGGTTCTTATCAACCAAGAATGAGGAGAACCTCAAAGAAGTGAAGTCTGAGACAGAGACCCCAGCTGCTGTAAAAAGAACCATTGGTGCAAAACTAAAAGAAAAAGGGAAGTCACTACCCAAAAATCAAAGGGGGCCTCAAGTGAAGCATATGTGTAATCATTGTGGCGTACAAGGGCACAAAAGGCCGAATTGTTTCAAGTTTCATGCACTCAAGAAGGCTGACTCAATGCGTGGCCAAGAAGGTTCAAAGAGAAGACCAAAGGGAGCACAAGCTAAGGGAGAAAGTGAGAGACATCTCATTGGAGACGTTAAGGAAATGTTGAAGAACATCTCACTATACCTTGCCAGTTTCACTCCGAGACTTGAAAGTTATACTGGTTGTACCTCTCCCTCTAAGGCTTTCATCCAAAATGCAAATAAAGTGTGGGTGAAGAAGGGTACTTATGCATGATCACTCTCTATGCCCATGCATTAATTCTTCCGATGCTTAGGGTCATAGGTTCATGTATCATGTCATTCATTAATTCTCTTGTGTCAATGCTTCCGATTTGTAGCATGTTTCTTTTCAAGTTTGTTTTGTACTTGTTGTTTTTGTTGATCTTACTTTACATGTTCTATTTTTTAGTGTGTTGAAAAATTCAAAAACCCATAAAAATTGAAAAATCTCCAAAAATTTTGATCACTTGTGTTGTGTATATCACATGTGAGTTTGGCGTAGTACCTTCGTACTAATGGCGTAGTGCATTTACGAGCTTAGCTTGTTATGTATGCACATATATCTTTGTGGGAAAAATCTTGAAATCTATGTGTGACTGTTGTAAATCGATCTTCAAGCTTGTCATGAATGATTGGTCAATAGTCTTGATGGTTTTGATACTTACATAGACTTGTGCCTATATATCTTCCCACACTTTTTATGTTTTTGCTTAAAGAGCTCACAAAATGTAAATCTCAAAAATGAAAAGGGATAATGAGCTGTAAAAGCCGTCGCACATACTAGTATTTGACTAGAAAAAAGGTAAAGCGACTTTTATTAAAACGTATGGTGCCCAAAAAGCCAAATGCTTACTCTCAATATTGAAATATCAAAAATTTCAGGCACCGATCTCAAAATGAGATTTACTGTTCAAAAATGATCAAATGTTTTGAATTATAAAGAAGTCAAATGAAAAGCTTCAAAGTTATGTAATTATTTTCTTGTGAGAGGTTATATATGTTCATTTCTATAATTGAGATAGACCACTTGATCTAGTATCAGTTGTGTATGACTTGATTGAATTGATCATTTAAGCTTCACTCTGGACTAAGGACTATTCCACATTTGATAGTCTCACACAGCACAAGACTTTTGTTCAATGAATGCTTATTTAATTTGTGTGATTGTACATGATCAAATGTGATGTGTATGCTCAATTGCTTGTCAATCAAATCCAAAAAGATTTTTGAGTATTTTATATGTTTTTTAAAGTGTTTTTATACTTTAGTGTTTTAAGTTTTTGTTCAAATTGCATTTTTCATGTTTTTCATCAAAAACTTCTTCAAAGGCATTTTTGCGAGAAACTCGCGACTAAACTCTTCCTGCAAAAATAAGTTAAGGAAAAACATGAAAACACAAAATTCAAACAGAGACTTTTGCAATTGTCTCGCGAATGTTTCGCAACTAAAGACTTCCCGCGAAAGATTTTGTGCTTCAGATGCATTTTTCGAGAGTAATTTCACAAGTATGTAACCCGTGAAAAACGCATGTTTTTAGTTTTATAGGGCTAATGTGACAGATTTTCAAACACATCATAGTTTCCCTCGTTGTGCCTTTCTCATGCCTCTCTCAATCCCAAACAGCTTTTCACTCTAAAACCCAATCAATTTCAAGTTCAATCACTGCAAAATCATCTCCAATGTATGTTTTTAACAATCATTTCATTCTTTCTCATAGATTTTGCAGAAAAAATCTAGGTTTTTCTTGAATTGGGTATTTTTCGAAAAAGGGTTGGGAACATATGTTTTTGCGAAAAATTTTTCAATTTCTTGATTGGGCTCAATCCCATTTAGTTTGTTTGTGTCTATGTTGGCCCCATGTGGCAATTTTAGCATGTATTTAGGCATATTTTCACATGTTCATGCATTGCCCACATGTTAAGTATAATGTTGCATATCAAGTGTTTGATAAAATGCTCAAGTGGCATTTTTGAGTTGTTTTGGACTCCAATGAGTTCCAATTTTTGGGATTTCCCATGATTGAACATGTATATCATGTTTTGATCACTAGGTGTGTGTTTTACACACTTTGCCCCAATTGTACTTATTCATGCCTTGCCATGCACACCTCATGCACACCTCATGCACACCTCATGCACACACATGCACAGTTGTCATTTTTTTTTTGCATTTTAATGATACTTATAGATTTTTGCACTTATACCATGTTCATTTGACACTGTTGTGTTCTGTCTTAAGTTTTTGTGCTTATGTTTGTGGACTAACTTGACACTAATGAAGTTTGTGTTCGTGTTTTGTGGTTTGCACTTGTGTTTTTTCTGTTTTGTGTTTATATGTGCAGATGTCTCCCACCAAACACTCTGCTTCCAAGAAATCCTCCAAGTGTCCTAGCACGGACTTCGACATCTTCAAGTCCATTGAGGCAAACATGGCTTATAACGATTGCTACAAACGAACAACAATCATTATGGAAAGGGTTTTTTGATTGGATACTCTTGAGAACACTTTCATACTTGAAGTGTTCAAGGAGAGAACGTGGACGAAGCTGTTGAATCCAAGTGGCAATGTTTATGAGGAAATCATACGAGAATTCTTCTCCAATGCCACTGTGGATGGAGACCACATTAACTGCTGGGTGCGTCTCAAGGAATTTGTTATCACAAGGGACTCCATCCAAGAATTTTTAGAGATCCAGCCACCCTCTCAGCCAATCTCCATACAGTACAATGACAAATTTGACTCTCTCGAGCCAATGGCAGTGCTCCTTGGTGGCTCTCTCAACAAGAAATTAATGAACACTATCGCTTTGAAGCAAAGATAAGGACATTGGCCTATGTAATGATCCACAATCTCTACCCGGTGACCAACTTGACCTCATTGTCCGCACCAAGACCATTTTCCTACATGATCTCTACACACATAAAGAGATCGACATATGTGGACACATATACCACCTCCTCACAAAGAGCATCACCAAAAGAAACTCTAGGACAATCTTGCCCTTTCCCACTTTCATCATGGGCCTTATTGCAAAGACAAAATTGAAATTTTCAAGCGACCTTACTATCGTACCAAGGGACTATCCCATTGATGCTAACACAGTGACCAGAAGCAGAGCCCACATCACCAGACCCAAAACAAGCATCTCTCAAATACCAAGAGATAATGTTGAGGAAGAGGGTGGAGACACTGAAGAAGAAATTGACAAATTTACCTCAGCACTAGAAAGTTCTGCACAACCATCCTCACAAGCACAAGCACGAGGACCCGATCATCTTGATCGCCTCATTACAAGGGTAGAGCAAATGTATGGCTTGCTCGAATCCCATGTGCAGCACACCGCAGATCAGTTTGCTTACATCCAAGGTCAAATCATTGCATTATCAACGAAGATTTAGGACATGATGATGGCGCCAAGATCTGATTCAGAGTTTGACCAGTTCTAGCCTCTTTGGCCATTTCGATCAAAAAGGGGGAGAAAATTTTGAGGGGGAGCAAAACATATATCATAGATATTGGTTTGTTTTTGGTGGTTTAGCGGTTTATGTTTTGTTTTTAAATATCTGTTTATATTTACATTGCTGTATTTTAAAGCTTTAAGTACTTTGTTTTTATATCAGTTTAATATTCAGTACTTTGTTTACATCACTACTTTGTAGCATTTTTTTTGTACTTTTAGATTATCTTGAGTACTACACAGTTGTACCTTTGTTGGATCTTGTATCCTTAATGCAAATACTTCTTGTATTTCGCATTGGTTGTGTGTTGGACATGCAATTGATATGTGCATTGATCTTTATTGCATTGCATGTCTGGATGATCATTTACTAGCTAAATGATCATTGTAGTCATTCTTTAATGACTGATCTTGTATGATCAAGTTATGCTTAACTGTTTATATAGTGTTTACTACCTTGATCGCATTTTACTTACTTATAAACGTACCGTGTATTCAACTCGTCATAAGCTTAATGAAAGTTTTGTTTGTATGCAAGTGTTTCAGGTTAGAGGTATATACATACAAGTGCTTCATAGCTTCTAGATTAGGTGTGAGTGAGTTTTACCATTGTTCCCAAACTCACATTTAAGTCTAGAGTCTGTTTTAGGGGTTTTGTCATGGAATAGCCAAATAGGGAGATTGTAAAGTTGTCATTTACAACTATTTTATGTTGGCTTTAATTCTATGCCAAATTTGATTGTAATTACGTTCAATCTTATGTATCCTGTATTTTATGTGGGATTTCGTTGTAAGGGTTGTGTGTGAGAGAGAGTGTGAAGACTCAAGGCAAAGTGAAGAGCAAGAAGTTTTTGCGGGTAGCTCGAGAGAAGCTTTCCCGCGAAGTGAAGCATGTGTTCAACACATAACTGGAATGCGAAGAGTCAAGACAGATGGTGACAGCTGGGTTTCGCGAGTGTCTTGCGGGTAAGGCCTTCCCGCGAGATACCCAAGAAACATTCTGTTTTGTCAATTTATCATTTCTAATACACCCTGTCCCTAACCAAACTATATATACCCACATTACCCACAGATGTTAATGAGTGTTTTTTTTAGAGAAAACCCTAGCCACAACTCTTGAGAGTGAGAGATTGTTATACCCATAATTCTTTACACAATCCATTGTGATTTTCGTCAACTCCTACCTCTCCATTTCCATATCCTTGAGAGGTTGATAGCCTAAACACTTATCACACCTATTCTGAGTGTCAAGTGAGGTTTTGGTGCTACTAGGAAGCATTAGAAGAAGCCAAGTTTTGGCGGATGCAATCGGGCATATTGCAGGATCTGGAGAGCTAGACAAGACATGGTTCCGAAAAGCCTTGTTGGAGTAGAAGCTTGAAGGGCTCAGGTGCACTGAGTAGATTAGGCTTGGAGGGTCTCTTACTATTCGTGTATCCTAACTGATTGTCTAGTGGATCGATTTACCGCTTAGAGGGCGGTGGAGAGGTTATACGCCGAGTACTTCGGTTTCCTCTTCGATAACACATTGGCGTGTTATCTTATGTTTGCATTCTTCTTCCCTACTCTTTTAGCTTTTATTATTCTGCTGAGTTTTGTTGAATATGGCTTAGAGTAGTTTCATTGTTTGTTCGCTCGCATTTATTCTATTCCGCACTTAGTTTAAGTTAGAGTAAAATCCACCAAGCTGTAATCTTTAATTTAGGGGTCTAAACAGCTCTTGTGTTTTAATACATAATCAAGCTTTCAATAACACTAGATTGAAGATCTTTAGTGAGTGAATTGAACAACCAAGGTAAGACCATACTATTGCATTTGCACCGAGCAGTATAGTGTGAGTCTATTTCTTGAGGTTTTGGTATAGAACCATCTATGAAACCCAGCTTACTTTTTGCATCCAAAGCTACAAGAAATGACCTACTCCAGGTATTGTAGTTCTCTTCAATAAGGTGTTGTTCCACAAGAGACAATCTAGGGTTATCACTGTTTGGCAAGTAATAAGGACTAGAAGGGAATCTCCTAAAGTTAAGGGGATTGTGTTTGTGCGTTCGAAATAGAAGCACTAGTACCAGTAGACATGTTCAATTCAAGAATAGCTCCAAAACAACAAGAATTGAACCAGCAATTGAAAAAGGAAAGAAACTAGGGTTTCCTAGACAATGTATTGAATCAAGAATCTAACAAAGCAGTAATTCCCAAATTTTGATTGAAGATCAAAAACGATTTTCCACAAGAAACTGAATTCTGATAAAAACTAGTGTAAACAATCAAGAAGAGAGACGAATTCTGCTTGATGATAAAGAACACTACGAAAACATAATTGAATTGGAAAATCAGAGAAGAAAAGATTGAACCAGGAAATCAGTGGATACCAGTGAGGAAATTTTGAATTGGTTCATAGCTCTGATACCATGTTGATATCGTGCAATCAAGATTAAGCTCCAACAATGGAGGTTTGGGAATCACAGAGAGAGAGTAAGAGAAGAAGATAGCAAGTGAGAATTTGTATGAATGATTCTCATGTGTATTAAATATCTGAGCTTTGTCCTTTATATATGAGGAGCAGAGAGGCGGGAAACAAAACCAAAATAGCTAATTTCTAAGCTAACCAATACAAAGATGACAAGTGTCAAAACAGATTTCTAACAAGCTATCTATATACAAAACCCTGACCTTCTCTCTTCTTCATTTCTTTCACCATTGATATCCTTGAGAGAA
This sequence comes from Quercus ilex subsp. ballota, assembly GCA_032727855.1. Lineage (NCBI taxonomy): Eukaryota > Viridiplantae > Streptophyta > Magnoliopsida > Fagales > Fagaceae > Quercus > Quercus ilex. The sequence continues at coordinate 30,220,315 of CM064915.1, read as the reverse complement.
ATTTGTAACTTTCACCTCCATGTAAAAGCAAGTGTTGTGAGCTTGTTAAATGGCTAGAAAACATTTGGAGCATAATCTACAAATTCAAGAAAATTGGTGGCTTACCGTTGCCGACTCAATGGGGAGACTCCGAAAACTAGTTGAACAAAGGACACCACAAAGTCAGTTGCTCTTGGAGGGCTCAAGTATGTTTGGTCACAATCTGAATGACCCCTTGTGATTAACCCTAATTAATTAATTTAGCCAAGTAATTAATTAATCAATTAATCATGCAATTTTATGGAAGCACAAACAAATCACCAATCAACTAGATATGCAGCGGAAAATAAATAACACGGTGATTTGTTTACGAATGGGGAAAACCCTAATGGCAAAAACCCCACCGGGTGATTTTCAGGTCACCACTCCCGAAACTCCACTATTATCAAATCAAGCGGTTACAAGTAAAGGAATCCCAAGTACCTTACCAACCTACAGTTGAACCCTTACCCCAATACCCAATTGGACTTGATCTGTAGTGACAGTCTCCACCTTTGATGCACGGCTCCCAAGTACGTGACTAACCAATGCGCGGATCCAAGTACGCGACTTCAGAACACCAACTGAGGAAGAATGGTTGGCTGCAAAGTTCTTCAGTTCATCCACATGATGAATAGCAGGAAGATGCTTGGTTACAAAACCCTATGGTGCAAATACACAGCAACTTCTTAATGGAAGATGAACTAGGTCAAGAATTTCGTCTGTTGATCTCAATTTGCTTGAATAAGGATTGCTCAATGATAATGCAACTTGTGTCTACCAAAACGGCTCTTAAAATAATCCTTTTATATGTTTAGGGTTTGAAGAAAAAAGGCCCAAAAACATATTCACGGATCCCAAGAAAATCAGATTGGAATTCTGACTTTTTAAATCTCGACAGATAGCAGGTGTCGAGGTAGCTATCGAGAGGTATCGAGATTTAATGAAATTGCACTTCAGCTTGCTTTTTCTTGGACAGACTTGATGACTTCAACACTTGACCTTGAAACATGGTTTCTTGAAGTATTAAAAACACCTAGAACTACCCAATTACAAGCAGAGTGCGTTTTGTCAAAGGATTAGCCAATTTACATAACTAAGTGACATATGTTCTTAAACAAGTTAAAACATATATGTCCTAACAATCTCCCCCTTTGGCAATCCGTGACAAAACCACAACAAACAAATGAGCATATGAGAGAAGTCATAAATCACTCAACTCATATTCACTTGTTGAATACAATAAAATCTATCCTAACACAAACTCTTGAAAAACTTTGCATGAAGAGAGCTTATGATAAGTAGACTTTGACAACCTGTATTTCTGAAACACTTTAAACAAAACTCATCAAGGCATCTTGTGTGAAACAGAAATAAATAGATTGTATACAAGTATAAAGAACATGTGTATAAAGATAGAAAAGAAACAACACATGAAGAGAGAGGTGAAAGAAACATACATCAACATATATAAGAGAAAAGATAAGTACAATGTATGTAAAAATGGTCAAAGGACGTCATATACAAGACCAATGTATCTAAGAGATAAGAAAAAAATACATATAGCCTCACTACATCCCCAAAAAAATAAACACTCCCCCTATCAAAAATGTCCTATACTAACTCTCCCCCTAAGATGACTACTCTCATAGCCCAAAACTACTCCCCCTTTTTGTCACGAGTGACAAAGGGTAGAGTGTCATGTAGACATCTCATCGGCAGAGCTAGCATCCCCATCATCATCATCATCATCATCCTCATCATCCTCAGAATCTGACGCTGCTGGAGTAGATGGTGAAGGAGTAGCCTCTGGAGCAAATCCACCCATGATCGCCTGCCGTCGTGCAATACGACCCACACGAACATTCACCTGATACAACTCAGCAGAGAGTGTATCAAGACGAGTGTCCATGCGCTGCAGTTGCGCCATGATATCACCAAGGGATACATCGCTCGAAGAGGAAGAAGGAGCAGATGTAGATGGAGCTGATCTGGAAGGTGCTGAACGGGAGGGAGGAGTGGCACCTGGCTGTCTCGACCTGAACTGCGCCTCACTACGTTTTACGGTAGCGGCATCTATGGCAGATATGTGTGTGAAGTGGTCGGACACAAGAAAGGGAACAGAAAAATGGCGTAGAATCCGCATGATAGCAGAAGGAAAGATGAGCTTATCACGGGACGCCGAATCCAGATAAACATCTATGATAGACCGGATGAAGTGAGAAGGGAAGTCTATGGTCAGATGCTCAAGTAGAGAAAGCAAAAATCGAGCACGAGGCTCTGTGATAGAGTTATAGTGAGACAGAGGATGGAGAACAAAAGTCATCACCATGTTAATGAATCTAGGACCTTTAGCAAAAGGCCTACATGATGTGAACTGATGCTCACCCCAATCAGCAGGGCGCTCACAAAAAGCAGAAATGAGCTCATCTTTGGACACAGTCCTCAGACGCTCACAAGAGGGGTAATCTGGAAACTCTATCCTAGGTACCCTAAGCACATCCGCAACAAGCTGCGGTGTGACAGGAATGCGCATACCTCGAACGCGAGTAGAAAAATGAGGTACTGAAAGATCGATCCCGTGCATGTTGGAGTAGAACTCCTGTATCAGCACGAGAGGGCAAGTGACCGGGATGTCACACAGTGACCCTCATCCCCTACTGTGAATGACAGAGGGAAGGTCAGTATCGGCGAAGTCCGCCAGAATGACTTGGCGTTCCGAATGAACACCTCGTCGAGAAAAGTTCTCCGAAAATGCCTTATGAGCATCTCCATCACGGAACCGAATGTTAAAGGGAGTAGTATCTGAAGAAGAGGAAGCTCCAGAACGCAGAAGGTTCCGAGCAGGAGTGGATTTACGTTTGGGTGCCATAGACACTACTAACGTAAAAGAATGAGAAAGAGATAGAGAGGGAGACAATCAGAAAAGTACCAACACAGTTCAAATATATCAAATATGTTGAACAAGAAGTACGTATGCATGGGAATGCATGAGCATGTGACATGCAAAGGAAAAAAAACTTCATGGGCTCAGCCCAATCCAATCCTAGCAGCACACAAACATAAACCACACATCTAAATGCATGTAAATATCATTATAATGCAAATGAAATGCAATGTATGACATTTTGAAATCATCTAAGTACAAACCCAACCCAAAATTTCAATAAAAACTCAACAATTTTGAAAAACCCTAAATTTTTATGAAAAATCCCAAAAACTAGGTTTTCAAAACATGAAATGCATGAAAAAGGAAGAGAATAGAGATCTTACCAAGTGATTTGAGCAAGAAATGGGCTAGATCCAAGTGGGTTGAAGGATTTGAGTGAAAGGAGAGTGAAAGGAAGATGAACAGACGCGGAGAGATCGAGAGAGATCGAGTGAAATGAGTTCAGAATCGCGATCTGCGCTTAAATAGGCACCTCAGTAATTCTCGACAGCTGAGGTGTCGAGAGGTATCGAGGAAGCTGTCGAGGGAGGTATCGAGAATTTGGTCGTCGACAGATGGAGGTATCGAGAGGTATCGAGATATAAGAAGAATTTCAGATACGTGAATCTCGATCGATCCACAAGGTGTCGAGAAGGTATCGAGGAGACAGAAGAAATCTCGATCGATCCACAAGGTATCGAGACAGGTGTCGAGAAAGAAGACACAAACAGCTCAAGTGAATCTCGATCGATCCAACAGGTGTCGAGAATCTATCGAGAGGACAGAAGAAATCTCGATCGATCCACCAGGTGTCGAGGAGGTGTCGAGATTGCGATAAGAAACAACTTGAGAATCTCGACAGATGACCAGGTATCGAGGAGGTGTCGAGGAAGGTGTCGAGCCTGCTGAAGAAGGCAGTTTTTCGAGAAGGGAAAAACATAGACATGAATGCAATCCAACACACATCTCTACCAAGATCCACTCAACATATAAACCTCTCAAAAACATCTCTCAACAAGAAAATAAGCACAAGGATCATGCAAAACACACACACACACTAAACAAGTCTAACCAATTTTATATTTCAAAAACAAGTTATGACAGTTTAGTGAGCATACATTAGCACATGTAAAACCTATGTGATGGCCAAATCACATTGTACCTGCACATGTATCAAAAGTAGCAAAGAATATTGCGTGTTGTGTGTGAAAAACATCGCAAGATTGCATATGTGTATAGATGTTATGACGATCTGAGATATGAGAAAATAACTTTTAACTCACACACAATCATAATTGTTTGATGGGGACTATCACCTTCAAGGTACATCCTATGACTCCCACATCTCCTAGAAAACACGCTTGCAATCATGTTTAAAGCATTTTTAATCTTTTTGCTTTTTATTTTCTTTGCATATTTTCTTTTATTTTTGCATATCATACATGGGTATATAAAAGAGAGAAAAGAGATACCCAAGATGTTAAGCATAGACATTGCACTTTTACTATACCGAAGCATACGGATGTCTTTGACACTGCACTTTTGCTATGCCGAAGCATACAGGTGTCTATGACACTGCACTTTTGCTATGCCGAAGCATACAGGTGTCATTACAATGATTGGCGGGCAACAGTGGTGAGATGGTCATTTATGCCTTTCTCTTAGGATTTTCTAGTCCTACCCGTCAAAAAGAGTGATATGAGTGTTAAGTTTAAAGAGATAACCTAATCTTACTCATCACAAACAAGAGCCACAAAGCTCACTTGCTTAGTTGTGCATAGAGATGCTCATCTAAGCTACAAGTGATACAAAGTTTAGAAAACTTTGTTTCATTGGCCATCCAAGGTACACAAGTACCAAAGTACACATAACACACACTGTTTTTGTATTTTTCAATTTTTTTCAATTTTTTTTTTTATTTTTATTTTAAAAACAAAATAAGCAAAACTGAAAATAAACAAACAAAAACATGTTATCAAAGCAAAGCAAAAACTAGACTGACTCAGCAGAAAAGAAAAACACACAAGCAATGCAACAAACAAGAAAAACAAGAAGGGAGAAGAAAGTGATGAAATCACTTAGAGTCCTTTTTCTTCCACTCCTTGGAAGAACCTTTCCTTTGATAGAATCCTTGAACAGGCGGTGAGGGGGAAGAATTTAAACCGTTCAAGTTCGAAAGGAACATGAGGGCTTTCAGAAGATCTCCAAGAGGAGCAAGAGAGGATTGAAGCTGATTTTGGCTTCCAGATGCTGTCATGCCATTGCTCTGTTGAGTGGCTAACCACTTATAGCAATTTGGTCGAGTGTGACCGGCAGCTCCACAATAATGACAGAGATGCTGCTTCTTTTGTTTAGGCTTTTGAGAGTTAGCCTTCTTAGCCCTAGGGTTTTTAGCATCTTTCTTGTCTAGCTTAGGGGGTGCTCCTAAGATAGATTTTCCCTTGTCTAAGTTCTCACTGGCTAATTTAGTCTTAACATCAATGTTTTCAATTTCAATGTTATTAGCAGGAGGAACAAAAACAGTATGGCTAGTAGAAGCAGTATTAGAGAGAGAAATACCATACCCCAAACCAGTTCGATCCGAAGCAGGTTTCTGATTGCTAAGCATCTCATCAAGCTTTGCACTTGAAGTCCTCTCTAGTTGAGCTCTGACTTGAAACAGCTCCGCTTCAAGCTTCTTGGTCTTCTCAGCCAAAAAGTTATTTTCAAATCTCAGTGCTCCAATAGTTTGATTCGCCTTATCAAACTTTGTGGACAGCTCTTCACGATCGAGTTCCACTTCACTGAGCTTCTTGGTGGCCAGCCTATATAATTTCTCATGCTTTTCAGAGAGCTTGTAAAGCTTCTCATAGGCTGAATGGATATCATCTTGATCATCCATCTTCTCAAATTTGGACTCCACCAATTCTTCTTCTTCATCCACTTCTTCAACAATCCCTTCAGTAGGATTGACTGTGGCAGTGAAGGCATTTAAGATTCCGTCATCCTCATTGTCGGAATCATCTTCAGGCTCAGTGTCACTTAGGGTTACAGCAAGGGCCTTGCTTTTCCCAATGCTCTTCAGATATGTAGGACACTCATGTTTCATGTGTCCGAACCCATGACACCCAAAGCATTTTGGTCCTGCGGGAACAGTATACTGACCGCCCTCCTTAGCATCCTTCTTCCCTTTGTCTTGGCTTTTGAACTGAGAAGAACTGAACTGTCTGCGGTCCTTGTCGAAGTTCCTTCCATTGGCATTCTTCATAAACTTTTTGAACTGCCGAGTGATGTAGGACTTCATTTTGGAATCTTCATCATCAGAAGACTCATCTGTATCACTGCTCTTCGCCTTCAAGGCCATGCTTTTGCCTTTGTTGGACTTGCCAATCCTGGATAACCCTATCTCATAGGTCTGTAAGTTTCCAACCAGCTCAGTCAAAGGAATCTTGTCTATATCCTTTGATTCCTCAATTGCCGTAATCTTGGCATGAAATCTCTCAGGTAGAGATCTGAGCACCTTCCTTACAATCTTGGGTTCAGGAATGGTTTCCCCAAGATTGAAGGCTGAGTTCACTATGTCCTTGAGCTTGGCATAGAACTCATCAAAAGACTCATCCTCCTCCATCTTGATTTCTTCAAAGCTTGTAGTGAGCCTCTGAAGCTTTGAATCTTTGACAGCCTTTGTTCCTTCATAGGTTGTCTGGAGGATGGTCCAAGCCTCCTTAGCAGTTTCAGTAGAGGATATCTTCTTGAACTCCTCATTGGTGACTACGCTAAAAAGGGCATTTAGCGCTCTGCTGTTGAAGTTGGCCGCCTTGATCTTAGCATCATCCCAATCGGCTGGATCTTCTGTTGGCTTAGTCCAGCCAATCTCTACAGCTTGCCACACTTTTTCATCTAAAGACTGCAAGAAAGCTCTCATGCGTACTTTCCAGTATGCATAGTTAGTGCCATCAAATAAAGAAGGTATAATTAAAGATTGTCCTCTATCCATGACAAACAGGGGTCAATGGATCAACACAGCAAAGATTAAACCCTAATCATAGTGTGCCTGCTCTGATACCACTTGTTTGGTCACAATCTGAATGACCCCTTGTGATTAACCCTAATTAATTAATTTAGCCAAGTAATTAATTAATCAATTAATCATGCAATTTTATGGAAGCACAAACAAATCACCAATCAACTAGATATGCAGCGGAAAATAAATAACACGGTGATTTGTTTACGAATGGGGAAAACCCTAATGGCAAAAACCCCACCGGGTGATTTTCAGGTCACCACTCCCGAAACTCCACTATTATCAAATCAAGCGGTTACAAGTAAAGGAATCCCAAGTACCTTACCAACCTACAGTTGAACCCTTACCCCAATACCCAATTGGACTTGATCTGTAGTGACAGTCTCCACCTTTGATGCACGGCTCCCAAGTACGTGACTAACCAATGCGCGGATCCAAGTACGCGACTTCAGAACACCAACTGAGGAAGAATGGTTGGCTGCAAAGTTCTTCAGTTCATCCACATGATGAATAGCAGGAAGATGCTTGGTTACAAAACCCTATGGTGCAAATACACAGCAACTTCTTAATGGAAGATGAACTAGGTCAAGAACTTCGTCTGTTGATCACAATTTGCTTGAATAAGGATTGCTCAATGATAATGCAACTTGTGTCTACCAAAACGGCTCTTAAAATAATCCTTTTATATGTTTAGGGTTTGAAGAAAAGAAGGCCCAAAAACATATTCACGGATCCAAGAAAATCAGATTGGAATTCTGACTTTTTAAATCTCGACAGATAGCAGGTGTCGAGGTAGCTATCGAGAGGTATCGAGATTTAATGAAATTGCACTTCAGCTTGCTTTTTCTTGGACAGACTTGATGACTTCAACACTTGACCTTGAAACATGGTTTCTTGAAGTATTAAAAACACCTAGAACTACCCAATTACAAGCAGAGTGCGTTTTGTCAAAGGATTAGCCAATTTACATAACTAAGTGACATATGTTCTTAAACAAGTTAAAACATATATGTTCTAACAAAGTACATAGGAAAATATAGGCTTGAAGGGTTTATAGTCATCTTTGTACTGCAATGATTCATACTAGTGGAGTTTTCAATGGTGGTGTAGGGGGAGAGATCTTTCACTAGGGATAGGGGCGGCTCCACGTTAGAGCCAGGATGGTCATAGGACCACCCTGATCTTGAAAAAAAAAATCATTTTTATATATAAATTTTAAAAAAAATATGATTTTTTTACCCTTAAAAAAATGTGTGACCACCCTAAATTTTTTTAGGCCCAATATAATTAAACTTTGGACAAAGTTTAGCAACATAATTGGCGATAGACTAAAGTTACCACTCCACTCAATATATATATATATATATATATTTTATATGAATTTTGAAAAATCCAAAATTAGAATACATTTTTTTCTTATATCCTCCATACTTGCAAAACTTCAAGAAGATCAAGAATCAATAGCTTACTTCAACAATCAAATGTTTAAATTTTGAGTTTTTGTAGTCTAAAATTATACGCAAAAAATAAGTTTATAGATCAAATAGTAAATAACATCCGATTAACAAAAAAGTTGACATGTGTTTTAAGAACATAAAGAGCATACAATTTAACAATTAGATTTTCAAAATATGTAACTATATTAATTTGTTTAGTGAAAGTTGTAGTCTTAGGCTACAACTATGTTTGTAATCAAACTTTGGTCCTCTTAACAATATATTGGGGTTAGATTTTCAAAATATGTAACTATATTAATTTGTTTAGTGAAAGTTATAATCTTAGGTTACAACTAAGTTTGTAATCAAACTTTGATCCTCTTAACAATATATTGGGCCCTTACAAACAAAAAGAAAAATCCAAGAAAAATTTTATTTAACTAAAATTTTGAAAGAGATGTAACTTGCAACATTGATAATGAGATTATCATGCAACAATTTTACAATAAAAAAAAATTTGTTGAAAGAAATTGTAAGACTTTATGTATTTGTGTTTTTTTTTTTTTTTTTTGGTCAATATATGAAACTATCTTTTTATTAAATTTTGTATAATTTAAGTTTTTTAATGATAACCCTGGAAAAAATTTTTGAAGCCGCCACTGATTGGGGGACTTCAGTTTCCTTTTCAAAAACAGGTCTTGGTTTTTTAGTGTGGTTTGCCATTTCTTATTTTGCATCTTTCATGTTGCTTTTATTTAATTGCTTTAGTTTTATGTTATGTTCATGCAACATGAAATTTGGCTAATCGTTTATATTTGGACTTAATATTGGTTTAAAATTGTGTTAGAGCATTTACATCAGTCCATGTATAAGTGTGTATAATAGAAAAAATGCTCAAATTTACACATTTTTGCTCAAAAACAGCCCACATCAGTCTGTTTAAAATCTTGCAAAATCTTCTAAAATTATCCACATGCTACAGTACCTGTGTAAATTTACACGGGTACTGTAGCATGTGTATATGAATTTTTAATAGTTTTTTTCTCTCTCCCCGGTACTGTAGCATGACTTTGCCTGGCACTGTAGCACTGTATCACTGTAGCATTGGGTTAAAAAAATGAATATTTTATTTGAATAAATGTATATAATAGACAAACTGATGTGGGTGTTTTGTAAAAATAGGTGTGTAAAATAGAAAAAGTAAGTTTTAGACTTGTAAAATGAAAAAAATTTCTACGGACTGATGTGGATGCTCTTAAGCCGTAAAATGGGTCATTTGAGGGATGTAAATATTGTTCTAGGTTGTTTTTAGCATTTCTTTTATATATATATATATATATATATATATATAAGAAAGATCAATCACATGTGTTGTCTTAAATTTACACAATAATTCATGGAAATCTGATAACAAATTCTTTTTAATGAATCAGTGATAATTTCATTAACAAAGAACAATAAACAAGAATTCATGAACGACCCAGTCCCCACAAACAAAACAAAACTGCTCCACGGACCACAGTCCATCGCAATTCGAAACACAAACTGAAACAAGAAACAGCAAGACTAATTAAGGTAATTATTACTACAATCACTTGTGCCTGTTTGTTTTCCTATTTCAAACTCATATTTTTACATTTTAAACAATATTACACACTTTTTCACACACTTTTTCACCAACACATATTTCAAAAAACTACAAAAATCTCATCTCAAACTAATCTACCAAACACCCACTAAGAAAACACATTGCACTATGAGCATTCATATTGAGAATGGCATATATTATATATAGGGAAAGTTTAGAATTGGACTATAGCTCAATTCTAAAAAAAAAAAAAAAAAAAAAAAACTAATATTTTATTCACTTACCTTATCAATTTCTCTCTCCGAGTTTTTGGGTTTTAAATTTTTGTTTTTATTTGGGTTTTGAAATATATTATTTTATTATGTAAAAATATTATTTTAATGTGCTGTATTGTAAAATAAAAATTGGGATACTGAGAATATTGTAAAATAGTATGGTATAATTGATAACATGACTTTTTAAAATAGTAAAATAAGATGGAATAAAATTTTGAAATGTGAATGCTCTAATTATGTTGAATTTTGAAGCTAACACTTAATTGTCAGATTTAAATGGCAACATTCAGGATTGATATTTATACTTATACAGCTGAGACATGCCATCTTAATCAATCTCATTCCATGTCAATTTTGATAGAATTAAAATTTGTAAGATAATCAAGTGTGAACATAATTGTGAAGGAAAGGATGACATCATTGGTGGCGTACCTAGTCCTGTGTACCCCACGCGTGTTGATATTATGTAAATGTATTGACAACGACGGATGAAATAAAAAAGAAGTACGGATTTTCTTCTGTCTTTTAAAAATAAAAAAATATAAATTAAACAATACTTGATTGTTTGGAATGATTACATTGGAACAATATCTCAACTTTTTATTCATTTTAATATTTGGGGACTTTAATCGAATTTAAACCAGGAGGTTTGATTGAGTGTACGGGAAAATATATATTTTTTCCATTTTGAAAGGAAGATAGAAAAGTGTACGGTAAATATTAAAGTATGCACAACAATGTTAAAGATATATATATTCTAGAATCAGGGGCGGCCCAACATAATTTGGGGCCTAAGGCGAAAAATTTATGCAGAGCTTTTAATATGTAAATATTAATTAAACAAAATTATTTAATACTAATCAAATTAAGGTTAATTTAACACATTAAATACATAAATAATACCAACTAGATTAATGTTAATTTCATATAGAGAATTGAATATCATAGTTGAACCTATAAATATTAATAAAAAGAAATAAAAATATATTGCGATTGAAAAAGATACTTTATTTTAGATATAAGACGATCCATAGTTAAATAAAATTGTAATCTAATTTTTAATTTTATATTTTGATTTTAAGAGAGAGAGATAGATATTATTTGGTGTATGACTTTGTAGAATATTATTTTACAAAAATCAAAGTCTCAAACTATTAGGAGAGATTAATCTACAATTGATGATTTAACACATTTGTAACATCTTTTTGAAATATTTTAGGGTTTCAATTGAGTTAAGGTTCTATCGGTCTCGTACTTTGAGAGTCTTAATAGAAATGAAAAAGAAAAATGCGCTAATTAAAAACACTATAAAATGTTCAAAATATAATGTGATATTGTTTCTCATTGATGAACTTCATCAATTTAACTAATGAATGTTTATCACTTTTTTGTGATTAATAGCATGGTAATTTGTGAGCTAATAGTAAAATTTGTAGTATCCTTAACATCACTAATAAAAAAAATGTACAACATTTAGAAAATATATATATAATTTTATAAAAATTTGGGCTTTTTAACTATGCAAAGTGGGGCTTTTTTTCCTAAGAAAAATTTTGTTTTTTGGTGGGGCCTTAGACCTAGGCCCAACTTGCTTATGCCTTGAGCCGGCACTGTCTAGAATACCATTCATAAAAATAAATAAATAAATAAAAAATAAAAAAGATATATTCCGGAATACAGCATTTCACAATCTCTAAATGACATGTAAAATAGGGCAATGATTGCAGTAGAATTAAAAATTAAAATGAAAATTAATTAGGGTTTTTCCATCGCATGGAAATATAATAATATGTCAGGTTTTTTTATTATTATATAAACTTGTCCCATCACAAGAACCTCAAGATTTGTAGGTCTTAATGTGACATATGATAAAACAACCTCCCTCACGATCCTGAATGGAACAATTGCGTAGTCATTAGTACAACTACACGTGGTTGGGTTTATGGTTATAAATGACCCAAATTGTTAATGAATAGTTTGAGCTCGACTTGAAAAAGAAATGGTTTATGTTCGTTTGTATAGAAAACAAACCAAATTCAAGTCCTAAATTTTGCCATGATTATTAAATGAGTCAAGCTCAAACATAATAATGTGTTAATGAACAAGCACATGAATATGAGGACTTGATTTGTATACTTGTCTAAAATATAATTTAACATTTTAATTTGTATACTTGTCTAAAATATATGTATATAGACTTGAAATTGAATTGTATAAATTTGTCAATAAGTTCATATGAAAAGAATAAGTTAATTAAGTAACTTGTGAACAAGTTTAAGCTTACTAAACAAGAAAATGAGTCAACCTTGAACATAAAAGATTGTTTGGTGATGATCTCAAATTCAGCTCGTGTTCGAAAAAAATTAAATGAATAAATTTAAACTTTTAATACTTGTTCCATTTACAACATATTTAATGCTGATTTGAAATTAGCATATCATAATTCCTAATGGACTCTCTTTTTTCATGGATCTTGTTGCAAGCATTCAACAATGGTCAACCTGGATCCTATATTGGGAAGGCCGAGCAATCACATATGGACACAATTCTTCCTCGGTAGACCTTACATTTGATAGTAAATTTTGTTAGAGATTGAGGATTTGGTCATCTCAGTCATAGATAGGGGTGTCAAATAGGTGAATTTGGGGTGAGCATAATTGGGTTAGATACAGTAAACTCATTTACCTATTTGTTACTCATTTAACTAATTACTTCTAACTCAAACCCAACCTAACCCAATTATTATAGGTAAACCCCAACTCACCCAATTACACAATAATCAAAATTACCAAAATGCCCCCTAAAACTTGAAAATGACCAAAATATTCCTAAAATCCTTTAAAATTACCAAAATACCCCATAAACCTAAAAAAATACCAAATATGCTCAAAAACCACAAAAAATGACCAAAATACCACCGAAACCTAAAAAATGACCAAATACCCCCGAAACCTAAAAAACACCAAACATACCCCCATAAACCTTAAAAAAAGACCGAAACACCCCGTAACTTAAAAAATTACCAAAATATCACCAAAACCTGAAAATTACCAAAATACCCCCCTAAACCTAAAAAATTACCAAAATACGCAAAAACTTAAAAATTGATCAAAATACCCTTCAAAACTAAAAAATGACCAAAATACCCCCGGAACCTAAAAAAAGACCGAAATGCCCCTGAAATCTAAAAAATGACCAAAATACTCTTGAAACCTAAAAAATGATCAAAATACTCTTGAAACCTAAAAATTACCAAAATACCCCCATAAACCTAAAAATTACCGAAATACCCCCCGAAACTTAAAAAAATTACCAAAATACTCCTAAAACCTAAAATGAACCAAAATACCACTGAAACCTAAAAAATGAGCAAACTACCCCGAAACCCAAAAATTGACCAAAATAACACCTAAACCTTAAAAATGACCGAAATACCCCTGAATCCTAGAAAATGACCAAAATAACCCCAAAACCTGAAAAATGACCAAAATGCCCCCTATAACTAAAAAATGACCAAAATACCCCCCCCAAACCTATAAACGGACAAAAATGCTCCTTAAACCTATAAGATGATAAAAATACACCCTAAACCTAAAAAATGACTGAAATACTTTCAAAATTTTTTTATAAAAAAAATGACCGAAATACCCTGAAATCTTAAAAATGGCCAAAATACCCCGAAACCTAAAAAATTACCGAATTACCCCTAAAACCTAAAAATGATTGAAATATCCCCAAAACCTAGAAAATGATTGAAATACCTCCGAAACGTAGAAATTTATTGAAATAGCCCCAAAATCTAAAAATTAATGAAACACCCCTAAAACCTACAAAATTACTGACATTCCCTTGAAACATTCAAAATACCCTAAACCTCTATTTTGGTAAGTTTAGAGGCTTTGGGTGTATTTTGTTCATTTTAAAAGTTTAGTGGTATTTTTTTCATTTTAGATATTTTGAGGGGTATTTTGGTCGTTTTAGAGGTTTAGAGCTATTTTGGCTATTTAAGAGTTTTTAGGGTATTTTTGGTAATTTTAGAGATTTCAAGTTATTTGTGAACATTTTCAAAGTTTTGGGTGTATTTTGGTCATTTTTAAAGGTTTATGGGTATTTTCATCATTTTATAAGTTTAGGGGGTATTTTGGTCATTTTATTGGTTTAGGGTATTTTGGTCATTTTTAGGTTTAGGGGGTATTTCGGTCATTTTATAGGTTTCGGGGGTGTTTTGGTCAATTTTTAGTTTTAGGGGGTATTTCGTCATTTTCTATGTTTAGGATGGATTTTGGTCATTTTTTAGGTTTCAAGGGTATTTTGAACATTTTTTAGTTTTAGGGGGTACTTTGGTCATTTTTAGGTTTGGCGTTAGTTCGGTCATTTTTTTAGGTTTCATGGGTATTTTGGTCATATTTAGATTTTAGGGTATTTCGGTCATTTTTTAGGTTTCAATGGTATTTTTCGGTCATTTTTTAGGTTTCAGGAGTATTTCAGTCTTTTTCTTTATGTTTAGGGGGTATTTTGGTTATTTTTTAGGTTTCGGGGGTATTTCGGTCAATTTTTAGGTTTAGTGGGGTATTTTGGTCATTTTATTAGCTTTCGGGGGGGTATTTTGGTTTTTTTTTTTTTTGGGGTATTTTGGCCGTTTTATAGGTTTTCATGGGTATTTCAGTCATTTTTAGTTTCGAGGGATGTTTCAGTCATTTTATAGATTTTGGGGGGTATTTTGGCCATTTTATAGGTTTCAAGGGTATTTTGGTCATTTTTTAGGTTTATGGGGTTATTTTGGTAAATTTTTAGGTTTAATGGGTATTTTGGTATTTTTAGTGGTTTTTGGGGTTTTTAGAGTTGGGTAATTTGTAGAAATAAAACTTGAGTCATAATTGGGTCTAATTGGGTTTCATTGGATTAATATCCATTTAATCCAATTAATAATTGGGTCGGTTTGGGTCATATTAAAGTGGATGGATTTGGGTAGGCAAATGGGTTTGGGTTGAATTTGCCATCCCTAGTCATAGATTTCATCGAAAGTGGCATTAAGTTCCCTCTTGACCTGTTACTTATAAATTTCATCAACTACGTACTTAAGTCTAAAACCCTCCTCCTGAAATATTGTCCGACTAGCTCGTAATAGGGATGGTGGAGTTGAATTGTTGTCTCAGTCTAAACGTATCGATTTATGGCATCATCTATTTGTATAGCTTTAGTTGGACATCCATTGGTTGTATTTCTTATCTCTACAAGAAAAAGGGCTTAGTACAACGAAAAGAGTCGTTGCAATAACAACTAAAGTCGTTGTAATAAGGAGTTATTGCAATGACAAAAAAGTAGATGTAAGCCATTGTAATAAAGTCCGAGACAATAGGTTTATGCAACACTAGATTTCATTGCAATAAATTTCACATATTGCAACAATTAGGTCGATGTAACAAACTATTACTTCGACAATCTCGTTGCAATATGTTGATATTTTTATTAAAACAATTTTTTAAAAATAAATAATTTAAAAAAAATAAATAATTTTATTTAAATAATAATTTTTTCATTAATCTTTCCATTAACCTGTTTTGCAATTCAAAAACCATATCTAGGAACTACACTAACAAATCAAAGATACACATAAAAGATGAAAATTTTGAAGTACTTCATTTCAATAGATATGTCAAAACACACACACACACACACACACATATATACACAACTTGTTGAGTTTACATTCAAGCATATAGTTTCAAAAGGTATGCAAAAATTAGTACAACGTGAAAGAAAGTTTTCTTCCTGAAATTGCTATCCAAGCATGCTTCATGACCATTTCGCTGACTTACCACCTATTTTGGAAAAAAAGAAAAAGAAAAAAAAAATAAGAAAGAGTCTCTCCAAGGAGACTATGAAAGAGAGACTAAAATTTGAGAGAGATATTTAGAGTTAATAGATATGAGAGAGAGAGAGAGAGAGAGAGAGAGATGGAAATTTGAGAGATAAATTCGAATTTTGAGATAGGCCTAAGAGAAAGAGGGAATGTGAGATGAGAAAAAGGGAGAGATAGAGAGAGGTGTGAGAGAGAGGGAGAGAAATTGAAATGAGAAAAAATAGGAAGATAGGTGTGGGTGAAAGAAAGAGGGAAACTAAGATGAAAAAAGAAAAAAAAATAGAGGTAGGCGTGTGAGAGTGAGAGAGAAAGAGAGAGAATTTGAGATTAAAAAAGAGATAGAGATAGGCCTGGGTGTGAGGGATATTTGAGATGAGAAAAAAAAAGGAAGATAGATGTGGGTGAGAGAAAGAGGGGAATTGAGATGACAAAAAAAAAGGGGGGGGGGGGGGGGGATAGGCATGGGTGAGAGAGAGGAAAGTTAGGAAACTAATGAAAAAAAAATACCGCAAATTTCCCAAATTTTCTTGCTACTCAATTATTCACCTCTATTACATCAACAAAATTTGATGTGAAATAAAGATTTAATTTATTACAACAATATAATTTAATGTGAAATAAAAGATGACATATTACCACAACATATCTCAAATTCTCAATGTAAAATAATAGTAAGCTATTACAACAACACATTTTGATATAACATAATAATTATTACTACAATCTCATATTGATGTAATAAATTTAAGTTATTATTACAACAAAAATCAACTTAACTGGAACCAATTGTCACCGGCCATGCATGAAAACTGAGAAAAATCTTAATTCCACTCTAAAGTCTAAACACTAACACCACAAAGCCTGCTCAAACACCTCAACTTTTGGCTAAATCTACTCAAGTTTGGTCAAATCTGGGAATTCTTAAGAAAAATCCACCATTAACCAACTTTGACTAAGGGTGTAAACCAGCCAAGCCCAGTCAACTATTAGGAGAAATTATACTTTATTATTCTAAATCATACTTCTAATTACACTTTACATCCTAAACTTTTCGAATGCACATTATGCACCATAAACTATGATTTTTGTTACTCTTTGCATCCCGACATCAAGTTTGTTGTTAACTTGAATGGAAAAATATAACACCGCGTCAAAAGACATAATTGCCTCCATTCTCAATACTTTAAAAACAAAAGATAAATTACACTTTATTACCCTAATTACACTTTGCATCCTAAACTTTTCGAATGCACATTTTGCACTATAAACTATGATTTTTGTTATTCTTTGCACCCAGACATCAAGTTTGTTGTTAAATTGAATGGAAAAATATAGCACCACGTAAAAAGACATAATTGCCTCCATTCTTAATACTTTAAAAAGATAATTTACACTTTATCACCCTAAACTATACTCCTAATTACACTTTTTATCCTAAACTTTGAATTTCCATCCAAGTTGACTGCAAAATTAACGTCGGGGGTGCAAAGTATAACAAATCTCATAGTTTAAAGTGCAAAACGTGCATTTAAAAAGTTTACAGTGCAAAGTGATTATCCGCCGCGCGCATGCGGTCTCCTACGATGGCAGGGCTCTCCAGGGGCAGGTGTCTCCAAAAGGCTCTTAAGAGTCTCCAGTGACCGCGCAGGTCGTTTTCTACTTGCTTTATCTCCTTTCCAACTTAAGTGAGTCTTTCTGCAATAGCCATGGTTCATCAACCGTGCTAATCAAAAAATTCTTTGATTTTCTTTTAGAGCTCAAAGGCTTATCGAGCCTCTATTTATAGAGTGTAGAGTAATCCTGCCATGCGGCAAGAATTTGATGGCAGGCACAATCCTTACTAGTTTGCAACAATTGAGTACTATCATACTTGTGTGAACAAACCAACCAGCCAATTATCCTATCATTACCTTCATTTAACGGATCAACACATATAGAAAGCATACACGATAGAGAAAGCATACAGGATCGGAGAATATTGGAAGTCCACAACCGATATTGGAAACATGAGAAAGTCGTTAATGCTTCCCCTTACTAGATCAAATAGGGCAATTCGTAATGCTCTCTTCCTTCCTTGCCTGCCTCAGAATATTCCTTCCTTTTTTACTAGTAAAGTTTAGAGTGGTAAATTGTAATTTTTCCCAAGAATTAAAAGTTTAGGCTTGTACATTTTATTTTATTTTGAACACGATCTGAGCTCCAGCTTATTATCAAACAACATCACATATTCAAGATTGGTTCATTTTCTTGTTAAATTAACAAGTTTGAGTCTGTTCACAAGCTTCTTGATTAACTAATTATTTTCCCACAAATAGTACAACCATGATTGGTTCTTAAGATAAGGTCGAGCTCGAGCTCAACCTTAAGGTAGTAGGCTATCATTTCTCGGATTGCTTTCGGCAGTCCTCGGGTGAGGCGTTACCTCGGCAATGCGGTCTCGTCAGCTTACCTCGGCCAAAGGATCCAAGTTAGTCTTTTTTCTTGGGAGTTGGGCCAGGCCCAGCTCCTTGGATCTTTGTTCTGATCCAACTTCTTTGGCCCATGACTTACTTGAAGGAGTCACCCCCCTACACAAGGTATGCGACAAACATATGACTATATGAGTGTGATATCTCTATTTTTTAAATTACTTTAAATGACAATCAATTGCCTCCTCTCCATTATATAAGGGAAAAAAGTTTTAGGTTTTAATTTATTAATTATAATCAATAAATCACGATAATCATTCAAATAATAGTTACATTCTTGCTCACCTATATATATGAGCAAACCATAACTTGGAATTCACAAGTATGAGAGTAATATTCAACCACACAAAAATTTATACAAAGGTTTGTCTTCCTTTCTTTTTTCTACTTTATTTTTATTATGTCAATTTGAATTCATTGTTTTTGTAAAAGTTATGTTTATATGTATGTCATATATTTGATGGATGATTTAAATGATTTCTTGACAATTTTGTTTGAATAATTTGATAAGTTATGTTATATAGTAGTTTATTAAGTTAAGATTTCTCTTTTGGTCATTCACAAAATGAACCTTAACCACTTATTATTATAAAATTTTTACTTTCAAATAAGTTTAACCAAAACTTAATTTGGATTTTTTTTTCCTCTAAACACCTATTTCTTATCTCTCTAAAATTTTCAAGGTTTCTTCTTTATTAATTTCATCCACCTCTACATAAAAATCCTCAAGTTTATGGCTAAGCAAATGGACATTGAAATTCAAAAATAAATTCTCAAGATAAATGCGGATCTTATTTTACTTATTATTTATAAAAAAAAAACTTTTATCTTTCTTAATTATGCATACAATTTAATTTATAGATTTCTTTAACATATCCTTCAATTTATATATTTTTAATTAATCCATTATAATAAATACTAATTTAAGTGTATATGTGTGTGAAGCTCCCTCCTAAAGACTTGAATCCCGGCCCTTACCTCTCACACCCCATAAGCACTTATACTTGTGGAGTGACTATCATACCAATGATGTTGTAGACACTCAATTTTGCACTCATGATTTAATCAAAGAGAATTACTTGAATGACCATCTACGTACCTCAAAAATCATGATTGCATAACATGCATCAAATCATTATTGCATTACATGCATCAACTTGTCTTTGCATTACATGCATTAATTCATTCATTGCATATCATAAAAATGATCTTGAGATTCTAACGGTTGCAACGGTGTTTCTGGTTTTTAAATCGAACCATCGAATCGAAAGATATCACATGATTAAGTTTGCATGGTCAACATGCATTGTGTCTAGGTAGAATCAACCACACATGATCAATTTAAATTAATTCTGATTGGTTAAACAATTAAAATTAATTAGATAATTTTGTGATTGGTTGATAATTAGTGTTAAAATAGGATTGCATGCATAGGAATAAAAGGGATGATTGGATAACATTAAAATTGTGGATAATCTGAATTTTATCAAGATTTATTTTAAGGTATTTATCTACAAGATAATTGTTCTTAAATAGCCTAAATTATCCAAAAAAGAGATGAAAAATCACAAATGGAGGATGAAAACGCGTTTAGGTACAAGACCGGCCAAAAAACCCTAGAAAAGGAGTCTAAATGGCACCCGGGCACGAAAGAGTGTTTGGAGTCCAAAGGGCAATTCGGCACTTTTGGAGTGCCGAGGAGTCTAAACGGCACCCGAACACGAAAGAGTGTTTGGAGTCCAAAGGGCAATTCGGCACTTTTGGAGTGCCGAGCGGCACTCTAAAAGGGCCGAATTTCCATCATTTGGGCTTTGGCCCAATAGCCTTTCGGTTGACGATAAGACACACCATTTTCGACCTTTTCGTAGAAGGATGCGTCCGGATTCAAACCCTAATCGTTTATACCTATTTGTTAAAGTCTTCTGGTCTTTATAAATAAAGACTGAATCTCATAATTTAGCACATTTTTTCTACGCTCTGGGAGGCATGCATTTTAGGCTCTCAAATTGCCTATATTTTATGATCCCCTCTCTGAGTGTTGCTGCTTAAATTAGAGTTTTTAGGTTTCAAAGATAACTGAATAAGTTTCTTTGAACCCTAAAACATCCTCTCAAGAACAAGGAGTACTCATGCAAGAGGTTATTTTCAATCACCCTCTCTCTTTTATGTTTCATGTTTATGATGATGCATGTTTTCCTTTGTCCATAACATGAGTAGTTAATCATTGTCTTGGTAAAACATGATCTCGATTTTGTTTATGTAATTGTTAGGATTTCTTTCTTAATTCCAATTATCTGCATATAACCAATTATTTTTCTTAAAACAAAAAAAAATAGATCTACATCTTTCTTAGATGTAGATCTGAATTTTTCTTAATCAAAAACGGATTTGCATCTTTCTTAGATGTAGATCTGAATTTTTCTTAAAACAAAAACGGATTTGCATCTTTCTTAGATGTAGATCTGAACTTTTCTTAATCAAAAACTAGATGTAGATTTGATTTTTTCTTAATAAAAACGGATCTGCATCTTTCTTAAATGTAGATATGAATTTTTCTTAAAACAAAAACAAATCTACATCTTTCTTAGATATAGATCTGATTTTTTCTTAATCAAAAAATGGATCTGCATCCTCATTAGATACAGATCTAGATTTTTCTTAAATAAAAAATTGATTTGTATCTTTCATAGATACAAATCTGGTTTTTTTTTTTTTATGCAGATTTTTAAAGTGTAGAAAGAGATTAAACATGATTGTGTTTGCTTTTGTCTATTTAATTCATGATTGCATAAATTCATATTATGAGTGAAACTCTCTTTTTAAAAGAAAAATCCTTTTCATTTTTTTTAACATATAAGAAAAATAGATCTGATTTTTTTGCTACTTAAAAATCAATTTTTTTAAAATATTACAAAACAAATTTGAATTTTTGTCATTAAAAACCATCTTTTTAAATGCTACAAAACAGATCTGGTGTTTTGACAAATCAAAACAACTTTTCTTACCAACCAAAATAGATCTGACTTTTTTAAAAAACAAAAGAAGAGACTTCAATCATAAATAAATTTATGTGAATTAATTTTTGTGTCACATGTTGAACATATCATACATGACATGCATAAAAGGTACATTGGTCACAAGAGTCTAGAAGACCAGATTTTGTCTAGGCGGAATGAGTGCCCAACACCTTCTCATTCCGTAACCTAGCCTCTAGATTTAGGTCATTGGTTAAGTCGATCTAGCCTTGTCTTTGTTTGTTTTGGGTAAAATGTAACTAGGACAATAATCCATGTAAATATTTGGTGGATTGTAACTAAGACCCAAAGCTATGTAACTTTTCAATTTTCCAGATATGTAATTTTTATTCAATCAATGAATAGAACAAATTCAATCATGTATTTGTATATATTTAGTCTTTCTTATTTTTTTTGTATTTAAAAAAATAAGTGACGACTCCATACCACTTACCCAAAAAGAAAGGTATCCTAAAAGATACCTGAATCTCTTTTTTGAGAGATGCTTTTGTCGAGGTCTCTCACAGGTGCATGGTGGTAAAAGTCATATATATCTAATTATATACATGTCCTCATAAAAAATATAAAAAAAATTTAAAAAAATCATTTAAAAGAGTTAAAAACCCCATCTTTAATTCATTGTCATTTGAATTATTACATATTATATTCCATGAAATGACAATGGTGAAACCAATTAATTTCTTCCAATAAATGTTTTTGGTAGTCCAAATATTAAAATATATATATATACACACACACACACACATAATAATAACAATGACATGAAAATATAAAATCTAAAATTTTTGGTAGTTTAAGTAAAAAAAAAAAAAAAAAAAAAAACAATGAAGTTAGAAATATGTAATTATTTTTTAAATGGGAAATATGAGAATGCGTACAATGATGACACATGTACTTTTCTCAGAGCATGTGAGAATGGTATATGTTGAAATTATTATAATATCTTTTGATTTCAGAAATATAACTAGGAAAATAAGAATAATGTTACAGACACAAACTTTTCTTAATGACCACTAACTAGATTAACAGTTTGTAAATTTTTGCAATAAAGTTTGTATCTCTAGCATTTTCCAAAAAATAATAAACACAATTAATTTGTCCCCATAATGATAATTTACAATTAACCAAATATTGTGCGTTTAGTACTACTAAAATTTCCCATAAACGTTTTAGGTAGTCTAGGAGAAAGAAAAAAACTTTAATAATATTAATTCTAGGTTACAAAATATTGTGCATTTAATGCTACTAAAATTAATGGTGTATTAATTAAAAATTTTGTGTATTATTATTATTTGTCAAAAAAATTTAGTAGTATGTATTACTAATGATATTTTTAGGAAATGTAATAACTAATAATGATAAATTAGAAATGCATAATCTATATATATAATATAAAACGCGATACGTTTGACATTTTGTTTACCACTCTTTATTGCGCTACATGATTATATAAATTTATGTCACGTATACATATAAAAACACCGAACAGTTGTGTCTTTTCATTTTTCAATAGACACATTTTCTGTTAATAGGCATATTTTCATTCAATAGACACATTTTTTGTCAATAGGCACATTTTCATTCAATAGACACATTTTCGGTTAATAGACACATTTTGGTATATATATTACAACATATCTTATATATACCTATATATACAACACAAATTAAACTAGAGACGCAATATTCTGTCTCTTATTCATTCCCACAAAAAACTAATAAATAAAACAACATTACTTTCTCTACCTAACTAATAAAACTTTGTGCTATTTCTTTCAATATCATTTTTTTAAAAAAATTTCATGCATTTTTGCTTACTACTCCAACTAAAAAATAATGGTTTTTTTTTTTTTTTTTTGAAACTCATCTAGTAGCTATACTCATGCATCGCACAAGTTAGCAACTAGTGACTAAATAATTACAATAACAAAAAAAAAACCAAAAATATTCCTTTGGTAGTACATTACCCTATAATTAAAAATAATTCCAAAAGGAAATAATGAATCACTAAACTAATAGTACAAGTAGATTAGTTTTCATGCATCACAATAATAAGAATACAAATTTACAAAAAAAAAAAAAAAAGGTATGTGGTTCTATGACTAGTGATAGCTAAAATTATAGCATGGAAGATACTCTAGATTCAACCTGTTAGCTTTGCTCGTATAATGGAGCCTACAGCTTAAGCTGACGGGATAAGTGGTGGGAATAAACTGAAGACCTTAAGGCTGACGCCATTGATAAGCTGACGCCGATATATAGCTGAAGGAAATAAGATAAACTGACAGTCCTAAATGTGATGACCCTATTAAAACTTGGCTTGACCACCACACATGAGTATATAAGGAAATGACTTATATCCCACGCTAAGTGTTAGTGTCCTATAAGGAAAGGATTCCGCAATCTACGCTCATAAGGACTCCTATAAGGAAAAGACTTCTACTCCAAGGAAGAGATGTCAACCCTCTACTACTATAAAAGCCTCAATACCCTCACAAATCGAGGTACGCATAATTAACCCCTCTCTAGCACTCTAGAGTTGTAACAAGTTCTAACTTGACCTTCGGATGGTATTTGGCCGGCACCACACCGGTGCTCTCTGCTAGGTCTTCTCCTTTTTGTTGTGCAGGTGCTGTTTAGAGTGCGCGAGTATCGTGTGGCTCACTGGTGATTTTTTCGGCATCATCAACTAGTAAACATAATCTATATATATAATAATAAGTAAAGTAGAGAGAAAATCCAATTAAATTTCAAATTGGAATTCAATTAGTGTATAATTTTGTGCCATATGTCTCATCTAATATAAATTTTAGAAATTTGTGCCAAGTGAGTTAATTTAATGTAAAAATTGAATTTCAATTAAAGTTTAATTTTACGTCACGTATCCCATCTAATTTAAATTTTTAAATTTTTGTTCCAAATTAGTTAATTTAGTGTAAAAATGATAATTTTTTTGAAATTTTAGAGTAATCATCATGAAACAGAGCATTATAAGTTGAAATTTTATTCTTTAAAAAAAAAAAAAAAAACAATGGTTAGCTTGAATAAAAAAGAACCAAATTAGCTCCATCCATTTTACCATAAAATATTCCTTTCAATGATTCTACTTTTTTACCCTACACAAATGGCATATATAAGAGCCCGTTTGGTAGAGTAATTTGAGTAATGTTGTTTATATTTTTTTTAAATACGTATGGGTGAAAAAGTGTGTGAAAATACGTATAATATTGTTTAAAAACTGAAAACATGTGTTTAAAATGCTTTACCGAACGGGGTCTAATTATATATCTCAACAAAAGCCCAAACAAGTTGATTGGAATATTTTAATTCACTTTATCCAATTTGGCGGGCGTTAAGAGCTCGCACATACACGTAACCCCATTTTCTTTGGGATGAAGGTTTGGGTTATAGTTTTGGAATACTCACTAATCAAATTTAATGAAAAATAAAATTTTGTACTTTAAGAGAGAGACTTATATATATTGAGTTTAGGAATGAAACTTTTAGAGAGATGATTGGTCAAGTGACCTAAAGAGTAAAGATCTTTGCTACGTTCGCAAGTGAATTCGACTATTATTCAACAGGTATTTGGCACTAGAAAACATAGCATTTAATTTTTGAAAATTTTGGACTCACGTGAGATCCACATGTGCTCCCGGTTAGAAAAGTAATGGAGTATTGACACAAGTGGCCTATTTGGCACAATATTAAAGTTTATGTGTAAAATTTACAAAGAAAAAAAAAAAATCAAGAGATCTTAGTGTACCGACATGGAGCTTCATAAGATGTAGTGCAATGTCCCCCTTTTTAGTTATCTAAAACTGGGTATTCAACCTATTGTTCCAAAAACTAGATCAAAGCAAGATATAGTTACAACTCCCAAGAAAACTAACCAGAAACTTAATTAATATAAGAGGTTAAAGGACACGAATTTTTACATCCAAAAAAAAAAAGTACACGAATTTTTATAACTATTGATATAATATGGTATGAATGAGGTCATTCTAAAATTGCTGTTAGTGGTGTGATTGAAAATGATGTTGTTTGAATTATAATAAATTATTTAAAAATATATAAAAAATTTTATGAAAAATATTGTGTCTAGCAAAATTCTAATTAAGTAATGAAAGTAAGATCCAAGAGGAGGATATAGTAATGAAAATATTTATCCGAAAACTAAGGTTAAAAGTAAATTTGTTATAACTTATTATCTGTGCCATTAAAAGAGAAAAAAAGAAAAAAGAAAAAGAATTAGTAATAGCCAATTTCCCCGTCCTTATCTTAATTGTGGGGTTTCTGGCAAAAAGGCATGAGTTTTGTGTATCTAAATGATTTTTATCCTTCGTTCAGTCCCTTTCCATAGTTCGCCGCCCCATTCATCTTTCCATAAATAAGAAACAGAGAGAAAGCAAAGTAGTAGCTGCAGCCTGCACCGCAGCATCACCATCATAAGCCAAAGCTGCTACAGCTCTCTCTACAGACTCATACTGTCCTATTCCATTGTTTTACTTTTCACTTTACAGTGGGCTGCACGTATGATATATTTTATATTTTATATATAGATTTTACTGCACATGATAGTAAATTAATTTTTTTTAAAGAAATTACCAAAAATTAAAAAAAAATTATTCAATAAATTTTTTTAAAAAAATAGATCAATAATAAAAAAATATACAAAATTAAAAATAATATATTAATAATATTACACATGGCAGTTGGTTACTGGAAAGGGGAGCTGAGCTCACACACACACACACATATATATATATATACATACATACATACATACATATATTCGGTTAATGTTAACTATCTATTTAAAAAAAAAATTTTATGAAAAATTAAAAAAATTATCAAAATAATGAATTATATTTTTATTTTTTCATAAAAAATTTTCTAAAATAAATTACTAATATATATACAAGTAAATCTTTTTATATATATATATATATAATATTTGTTTAATTGTTTGGGTTATGTATTGTAGAAAGGTCATGATGATTCGTGAAATGCATGGGACCAAGATGATGTGTTCAAATTGTTCTTTGAGCTAAAGAGCATGTGAGCGAAGGCCCACTAAATGATTGGTGTACTGTTGGTCTACTCTGCCGGGGCAGTAGTAGTACTTCTCAGTTTTTGGGAAGTGAGATTGTCAACTAGGCTGGTCATCATAGGTGCCATTACTTATCATTAATTATGGTATTACTTTCAAAATCCAGTAGGATCATTTTTAAAAGGAATTGAAAGGATTTCTTTCTTTTGTGACAAAGTTTAGGGTGACATTATATATTATAAAATCAAAAAGGCCAGGATCACGATTAAAGCAAAAACTTTTTGCCACAACTTGTCAAGGTGGACAAGTTGCCGTAAAGCCGGAGCTCTAGAGTATTTCCAGATTTTCTAAATTTTTGTATTTTTTTGGAGAGTTAAAATTGTTATATTTATTTTTTATTTATTTACTTTTTAAATATATTTTTTAACATATTTTTTATTTTTTTTATCTTATTTAAATATTAGTTAATATAATAGTATAAGAGAAAAAAGAAAGAAAAAAAAAAAAGAGAAAGAATTGATATAATAGTAGTTGTTGTAATTTGTTAATTAAAAAAAAATCTAATTGCTAATGTACAGTAGCCTACTGACTTGATGAGGTATTATTTATTAGAAATTTTTTTTTTGTGATTTAGAGAAACCATTAGAGACCATTTTTTTTGTTATCATTCTCTATTTTAGAGATTATTTTGTTTTTACATATGCGGTTGGAGATGCTCTGTAATCTTAGCATTACTGTTATAAAATTTACCATCCAAACCTTATAAACCAGGGATGGAGCCATCATTGGACTAGGTGCAATGACACCCAAATTTTTTTTAAAAAAAATATTATTATATATGTGTACTAATTTTAGCATTTTTGTTTTATAAAATTACATTTTGTTTCCCTTAAACAATATTATTGATTCTTTTAAGCATAATGCTATACTTAGAAACTTTTTTACAACATTTTTATAAATTTTTTTTGTAGCAAATTCTTATTGATTCGCATAATGAGTCAATCACTCACATCATTTTTTTACTTACTAGTAACCACTTATCATATCAGTAATTTATAAATAAAATAAAATAAAAAACTTGTAACTCTAACATTTTTCCTCATTTTAGTGACCATAAAAAAATTTATAGATATAAAATCTAAAATAAAATATACAGGCCCAAAAAAATAGGTAAACAACAAAAATTACCAATAGTAAAACTAGAAAAATTTTAGCTCAATTAACCAATTTTTTCAAAAATAAACAACTTTCCCCTTTAAAAATTTCTAAACAAAAATAATTTTGTTCTTATTCCAAAAAAAAAAAAAACAGCTAAGCAGCAGCAAAGTTAGAGGTTACAATCGTCGCGTACAGCCAACAGTTAAACTCTCCTCCTAACTCAAAGTTTTAATTTCGTACTTATTATAAATTAATGCGTGACCTAAAAGAAAAGGTATTATCTATCACAAATTAGTAATTAAAATATGACTACAATCAATTCCATTATTTTTTATCGGTTGAAGCTGCACTAATCACATTAGTCTACATTAGTACATAAGTTATATAAGTTTTTTGTGCTTCAATTTGTAACAGCTTTTCTAGTTTTCCAAAATTTATAAAGAATAGTTTATTGCGCATGTACACTAAAATGACTTCCCATTGTCTTCTTTTTTTTTTTATAGATTTTTTTATACAAAATAGAATAATATGTGTTAATCGTATTGTAAAAAGTGTCCACCTCAAATAAAATAAAAATAAAAAGTAGTGTAAAAAAAGTGCCTGTATGCTGCATTGGCTGAATTACGATGTCATCATCATAACCTTTGAACATATATTAATGACACATTGACAAGGACGTTCAAGAGAAATTAAATATGTTAAGAAGAAGTTACATAGCCTTTTATCTTTCAGTCAAATAGTAAAGCCATGAATGACACAGATACTATCGAGGCTCTTTTATTTATTTTTTTATTTTTTTATGGTAATCGTGGCCCATATGTTTTATTTGCATTTTTTCCCCTAAGAAATCCCCAATGCAAACACGTTGCCATGTTGCTTGGCATGTTATGTAGGGTCCTCTTAGCATAGGGCGATGTTATTGTAATAATTGACCCAGGATTCAGGAATTTTGTTTAGGATTACTGGTTAAGGAACTTAAATTATACCAAATGTTTAAAAA
This sequence comes from Quercus ilex subsp. ballota, assembly GCA_032727855.1. Taxonomy (NCBI): domain Eukaryota; kingdom Viridiplantae; phylum Streptophyta; class Magnoliopsida; order Fagales; family Fagaceae; genus Quercus; species Quercus ilex. Next base: position 30,191,489 of record CM064915.1, on the reverse strand, counting down.
GAGAGTTACATATATTGCCACCAAAAAAAAAAACCACTCACATGCGCAAACACATAAAATTTTACAATGTATTTTTACAAATTTTCTTATTTTGAAATTATTACATAATAATCTTATTATCAATACTGCAAGTTACATATTTTCAAAAGTTTAGTTAAATAAATTTTTTCTTAGATTTTTTATTTATATTTATAAGGACCAAATATATTGAAAATCTAACCGTTGATTTACATGTTCTTTATGTTCTTAAAACACGAGCCAAATTTCATGTCAATCGGATATTATTTATTATTCGATTCATAAACTTATTTTTTATGTATAATTTTAGACTACAAAAACTCAAAATTAATTTAAATATTTGATTGACAGTATAGTTATTGATTTTTAATCTTGTTGAAATTTTGCAAATATAAAAATATAAGAAAAAAAGTAATTAAATTGTGGATTTGTTTAAATTCGTCACATCCAATAAATATATTTAATGGAGTTGTAGTCTTAGTCTACAACCAAACTTATTGCCAAATTTTGTTCAAAGTTTAATTATGTTGGGCCTAAAAAAAATTTGTAAAAAAATTTAGGATGGTCACAAAATTTTTTTTTAAATAAAAAAAAATCAAAAATTTTAAAATTTATATATAATAATTTTTTTTCAAGCCAGGATGGTCCTGTGACCGCCATGATGTAGAGCCGCCTGAATTGACCCAAAGAATGCAACTATATATGTGCGAGTACATAATGTACAAGAATTACACTCATAGTTCTGTAGGTTCATGATCCTTGGTCGCTGAAGCTGGAGCAGCATTACATACAAAGTGGTGTACCTTTGGAGTTGCAAATTTTGTAGCCCATAATTAGACATGCCAAATGGGTTGAATCAAGTCAATTGAATTACGGGTTATGTCAATTATAGTTGAAGCATAAATTTTAACAAAAAGAAAAAGAAAATTACTTTATCTTGGATATATGATGATATATAGTTAAGTAAATTTGTAATCTAATTTTTAAGAGAAAGAGATAGATATTATTTGGTATGTGGCTTTTATAGGAGATTAGTTTACAAAAATTAAAGTCTCAAATTATTAAAGAAAATTTATCATCATTCATGATCTAACACATTTGCAACTTTTTTTTTTGAAGCATTTTAGGATTTCAACTAGGTTAGATTTCTGTTAGTATCATATTTTGAAAGCCTTGTTAAAAATAAAAAATGAAGATGCTAAAGGTATGACAAAATTTTTACAATATGATGTGACAATAATTGTGATTGATGAACTTTAATAACATAATTAATGAATGTATGAATTATTATTATTATTATTATTATTATTTTTTTGTGTTGGTAACATGATAATTTGTAAGTTTATAATAAAATTTGTAGTATTCCATAGCATCACTAATAATAAAAAAGTCCAACAACCATTTGAAAAAATTCATATTTTTTTTTATAACATTTGGGCCTTTTACAATGGGGACGGGACTTTTTTTCTAGGGGGTAGAATTTTTTTTTTTTTTTTAAATGGTGGGGGCCTTAGCAGGGCAAAGGTACATTATGGGTTGGGGGGCCATGGGCCTCAGTAAATTTAGATTTCACCCCATTTTTTTAATAGCCGGCCCCCACAGGAACCCGCCCCCCACCCCCCCCCTTTCAACACATCAACCAAATTTGGATCCCCAAAATCCTAATTTTTCACCATTTGTCTTTTTCCATTCCTTCTCTCAACACTTCAACTATATCTCATATACTCTTATTAACTTCTTCTAACTTTTAGTTTTAGTTCCATTTAGAAGATTCATTCACTTTTTCTCCCAAAAAAAAAAAGATTCATTCATTTTTTTCTAAATGGATAAAACTTACATAATAGTATATTAAATTCCCCAATTAAACTCAATTATATCAAACACAATTGTTCTTGAAAATGAAAATAATGTTTGTGTTTTAATGGTCATGGTAAATAGGTGATTGAGTTTCATTAGGAAATGTAATGTACTACACTTAAAAATGTATTAAGTTTAAGTTTTTCCCTTTCCCAAAACTCTACAATATGCCCTTTCATTTTTAAGATATAGTTTCAAATTATGGCATCCACTCTTGATTATTACTTTTTATCATCAAACTATAATACCAATTTGGTTTTTTTTTTTTGTAGGCGATGATCAAACTCCAGATCTCTTCACTTGGTCGTTTAGCTTATTACTATTTTAAATGCTAATAAGAATTACACTAATAAAAAAATTAATGCTCAAAGACCCGTATGTATGTTGTAGTTTGAATTTTTCTTGAATTAGAAATTAATATGATAGTTTTACCTCGGCCCCCCAAACATAAATTCCTGGCTCCGCCCTTGGGCCTTAGACTTAGTCCTTAGGCTGGCCCTGTGGGACAAGTGGATTGGATTGACCCATATTTTACACATTAAAAAAAAAAAAAATAGAATACATGTATTTGTCACTTGTTTTTAGATAATTACAATATGCTACTAATTTCGCTGCTTGAACCCTTTCCCTCTAGGCCCCTAAGCACTTTGTGCATAGGGAGGTGCCAATTCAGTTACAAGGCCCTTAACATGTATGTATTTATGACTTGCGCTTTATTTGTTTCAGCATTAACGTTTTCCAGAGAATATGTCATTTTCCTAAAAACAATAAATTACTTGTGGTGGAATACATTAATTTGGACTCACTCATGTTAAGAAATAGCTCAAATCAACAAATTGATATTTTTTTCATTAATCATAAAATACAAATCCCAACAAGCTTAATAGTAATGGAACACAATGCAAATGATTCAAATTTCTTAAATTTATTTTCTTTCATTTAGTTCTTTCATCAACCAAGCAAAAAACTAATACATTCAAAACAAAAGGAGAATTACCCCCAAAAAAAAAAGTTACAAAAACAAAAGACTAAGCTAACTACCATTGTTCTTTCTACCAAATTTGGAATGGAAAACACACAATTCTTTAACAAGATCCAACACTTGGATTCAAACCCACCATAAAATCTCAAAAAAAAAAAAAACCAATTAAATGTATATATTTTAAGTTTACACAATTCAATCGTGGCTATTATTCTAACAGTTCAATTGTTACATCTAGCCAATATATATATATATATATATATATTTTTTTTTTTTTTTTTTGAGGGGGAATTCAAAATTGTTATGATATAGAATCATAGATGTAGTGTCAAATGGAGAAAATTAATGCCACCATGAGGTGAGTTTTGTGAAAAGGGAGTAATTTTATAACGTGGGTGTTGTTTAATTGTTTTGGCCCTCAAGTATGCGCAGCAGAATATGGAGGTTTTTTTTTTTAAGAAAGAAAACAGGACTTTTTTTTTTTTAATTATTTTTTTGAGAATGAAGACTACTATTTTATTCAAAAATCAGTTAGGATCAGCAAAGAGTACATCATAGAGGTGTGGTGGAATATCCTCCACCCACATCGACAAACCTCTAACATGTCTAGCATGTTTAGCTAGGTTGTGTGCTACTCTATTACCACTTCTACGAATATGGTTGAAAGCAATACATTTACTGGTAACTAGAGTGGACTTAGCAGATTCAAGAAGATGACCACAAGTTGTCAGTGAGGCTTCTGTGCTTTGGAGAGTATTTATAACTGCTTTCGAATCCTCTTCGATCATAAACTCGTTAAGACCAAGTTCCTGTGCGAAGGTTATAGCTCTTGCAGCAGCCATGGCTTCCACAATGACAGGTGAAAACAGCAAGGGAGCTTGTTCTGACAGTGAAGCAATGGCATTTCCATGGCAGTCATGGACAACCACACCTATACCAGCCTTGCCCAACTCAGGAAAGACGGCACCATCGAAGTTCAATTTGACACAATTTGCCGGAGGAGGACGCCATTGAGTACGGTTCTGAGGTCTTGTAGCTGCTACATGATTGATGAGGGATTGTTGGCTTTGTTGGAAAGTTGTAAGGGCCTACGACGCTTGTTGAAGGACCTGGTTTTTGGGGAAGACATTTGAGCTTACTCAGAGTTGATTTTGCCGATGCCATATTGTCCACAACACCATAGCCATGAGGTCCACGTTCTTCCTTTTCTCATGAGCCAAGTTGATCAGGTCCGTGAGGTTTGAAGCACCAAGTTGACTTCGATCTTCAAAGCCTGGAGTGCTTTCCCAAATTTCATCCAACGTGGAGCAATTCCATAGTGCATGGGCAGCTGTTTCAGACTCTAACCCACATTGTTCACATATGTCCTCATTTAGAATCTTCCTTTTCAACAGGTTGTGCTTAGTTGGAATGGCTTCTTTACAAACCCTCCACATGAAATTCCGCACTTTGCTAGGAACATCGAGCCCCTAAATCAACTTCCAAACTCCATTTTTCTGTTGCGTATTACCTGCAAGAACAAGCATAGAGTTTAGTTTGGCTAGGAACTTGGAACCTGAGTTTACCGTATAGTTACCTGAGGGGTTGAAAGGCCAAATTATTTTGTTCTCCACTGGGGTATGGCTCAAAGGGATGCTGAGAACCAATGCAGCTTCTTTAGGTGACAATAAGCTGTGCACTAAATTCACATCCCAAGTTCTTGTTCTCGAGTTGATGAGATCAGAAACTCTACTGTCTTCAAATCCTGGTACAATATCTGAAAGAACCTGTGGATGCTCCTATGATGTTAACCATGCATCATTCCAAATACTAATAGCCTCTCCACACCCAACCCTCCATCTTGCACCTTTTAGTAGGACATCTCTTCCTTTCAAAATGCTATGCCAAGCGTGTGAGCTAGAACTAGAGTCTTGAGCTTCCCATATACTACAGTTTGGAAAGAAATTTATTTTGAAAACTCTATAGAATAAGGAATCCTTATTATGAAGTAATCTCCATGCTTGCTTAGCCAAGAGAGCATCATTAAAATTGGCTAGATTCTTGAAACCCATTTTGCCTTCTTTTTTTGGAAGACAAAGTGTGTTCCATTTCACCCATTGAACTTTCCTCCGTTCTCCTTTCTGTCCCCACCAAAACCTTCGTATTAGGCTCTCTATTTCTAAACAAAGCCCAACTGGGAGTTTGAAACAGCTCATGGTGTAGGTTGGAATAGCCTGGACAACTGCTTTAATTAAAATCTCCCTTCCAGCTTGTGAAAGAAGTTTTTCCTTCCACCACTGCAGTTTTTTCCAAACTCTTTCCTTTATATAATTAAAGCTTGCTTTTTTGTTTCTACCTACCAGTGAAGGTAACCCCAAGCATTTTTCATACTGAATAATTTCTGGAACACCCAATGCCAACTTAATTTGATTTCTAGAATCAACCTTTGTAGATTTACTGAAGAAGATTGTCGTCTTGCTACGGTTAATCTGTTGACCTAAGCATTTCCCATACACATCCAATATGTCTAAAACTCGATGGCATTCCTCAATGGTGGCCCTGCAAAACAGCAAGCTATCATCTGCAAACAAAAGATGGGTTAGACGTGGACTATTTCTACAAAGAATAACCCTTTATATGTCCTTGGTGAGTTGCATTATTGAGAAGCCCATTGAGGCCTTCAATACAAAGTAGGAATAAAAAAGGAGAGAGGCGATTGCCTTGTCTAATGCCTCTTGTTGGTGTGATCATGCCCTTGGGTTCCCCATTCACCAATATTGAATAGGTCACTGTCTTGACACATAATATCATGAGGCTGATCCAGTGATCTGTGAATCCCATTTTTTCCATGACTGATTGTAAATTTGTCCACTCTACTCTGTCATACGCTTTGCTCATGTCGAGCTTGATGGCCATATATCCTTCCTTCCCTGTGTGTCTCTGCATACTGTGTAAAGACTCAAAAGCTACCAAAATATTATCAGAAATAAGACGACTTTTTGTGAAAGCACTTTGATTCTCAGTGATAATATTAGGCAAAATTTTCTTAAGTCTATTTGCTAGAACTTTTGAGAAAATTTTATACAAAACATTACATAAACTGATTGGTCTAAATTCAGATGCAAATTCAAGATTTTTCTTTTTTGGAATGAGAGTAATATAAGTGTGATTGAGATGTTCAGGTAGAGTGGCAGAATTAAGATAATGTAAGACAGTATTTGAAATATCATCACCAATTAAATTCCAGTAGTGTTGATAAAAGAGGGGAGGCATACCGTCCTGCCTTGGGGCCTTTAGCGAGGCCATTTGGTTAATGGCTTACTTTACCTCAAGAGGAGTGAACGCAGAAGAGAGCTTGGAGTTCATCTCATCAGTAATCATAGTCTGAATTGAGTCAATAGCCGAGGCACAAAATTGTTGGTTTGCTGAACTGAGGAGGTTCTGATAGTACTGCACTAGACATTCAACTATCCCCTCATTATCCTCAACCACACGGCCATTAGAGTCCTTCAACTTCCGGATTAGGTTTTTCCTGTTCCTTTGTGAAGCTTGGCTGTGAAAGGATTTTGAGTTTCTGTCTCCAAATTTTGCCCACATGATTTTGGATCTCTGGAACCAGAGTCTATGTTCCTTGTCAACCAACTCAGCTATTTCCTTCTTCAGTTCTCTGACCTGTAGATTACTCCTAGATCTCATGGCTACTTTTTCAGCCTCTTTTAATTCCTTTCTCTTACGACTTAACACCATTCTAACATTGCCAAAACAATTCTTGTTCCATACTTTTAATTCTTTACCACATTTGTCAATTTTACGAATGACATGATCATGAACATCTCCTTCCTCTCTTGATAGCCACACAACTTCTACAATATCCGAGCACCCACGATCAGAGAGCCACATTTCTTCAAACCTGAATGGTTTAGAGAATGAAGGAATATCCAAACCATCCAAGGTGATCCACAATGGCGAGTGATCTGAGGAGTCTAAATGCAAGTGGTGAATTTTTGTACCTGAAAATTTCATGAACCAATCATGGTTGGCCAACCCTCGATCTAGTCTCTCCCACAGTAAGTGGCCATCAGCAAAATGCTTTCTCCATGTGAATTGGTCTCCCACATAACCAAGGTCAAGAAACCCACACTTGTCAATGACATCCCTAAAAATTTGCATCTGAACTTGGCTTTTATTATACCTCCCAATTTTTCTGAGTGCCTTGTGATTTCATTAAAGTCTCCGGCACAAAGCCAAGGGAGATTGTGTTTAGCATTGAGTAACCGAAGTTTATTCCACGCTTCAAATCTCCTGTGTGTTGCTGGCTCACCATAAAAACCTGTGAATCTCCATGCTTCATCACTGCCTTTATTGATTATTGAATCTATGTGATACTTGGAAAAGGAATCTACATGTACATCAATGGAGTTCTTCTAGTATAAAGCCAAACCCCCACCACCTCTGAGATTTCTTTCCACGTAGAACAAATTATCAAACTTGATGTTTCTTTGAACTTCTTTTAGCCTAGCTTCATCTGCCCATGTTTCGGCTAAAAACACGACGGAGGGATCTTTAGCCCGAATCAATACTTCAAGCTCCTTCCCTGTATGCAGGTTCCTAAGCCCGTGACAGTTCCATACTAAGAGACTCATTGTGCTTAGCGAGGTTGCTGTGCAGCCTCCACCATTTTATTTTGTTAACATTCTTCCATTGAAACCTGTAGCTTCTTGGTAGGTGACTCGGGAAGAAACTCCAAATCCTCTTCTCTGTTTCTTTTTGTGGCCGTAGGTCCTTGAATATTTTCAGTTTCCATGATGTTATCACGTGCTAGCTTTTTCCATGTGCGTAAAGATCTATTTGCTGGATGGGATGAGCTCTCTGTCACGTGAGTATCTTGTTCCTGAATTAATAGAGTGTGAGCTGGCCGAGAGGGGGTTGACGTTGCTTCTCTATTTGCTGAAATATGTAGGTATCATTTAAGTTGGGTGCCACATGTTTTTCACTGTTGTCAAATTTTCCCATAGCAACGTCTATTTCCTGTATATGCACATCAAAATCAACGGAATTAATATGGCAAGAAGATAATATTGACTTGGGATCAATTCCCTCATTTAATGGGGTGCTAATTTTCTGGGATTTTTGCATGAACAGCACCTCTGTTTCAGTTGTTTCCATGTCTGGCTGTTGCATCCGATCAGCCCCTTCCTTCTCGCCGGGATCAGGCCTTGCCGTGTTCATTCCCGATGATCTTACCACCGTTTCAGTTGGCTTATTGGATGACTTTGTTGCGCCCCCCAATCCGTCACCCATACCAGAGACCACTGTGAAAGGAGTTTTCCCCATATTGAAAGGCATCGCTTTCAACCATGGTCCATATTCATGAGGCATAGTTTTTTCCGTGTCTTTCCTTGCTAACCAGATGTCGCAATCCTTCTCGTCATGTGAAATCAGACCGCACCAATAACAAAAATTGGGAAATTTTTCATACTTGAATGAAATCCAGATTTCTTCATTATCGTCCAGTGCAACTCTTCGACCTCGACAGAGAGGCTTTGAGACATCGATCTCCACTTGAACACATAAAAAATCACCCCCCACCAACTCATTAGGATTCTCACATGGTGTTACTTGACCGAGAGTTTCTCCTAATTCGATTGTCGTCTCAGGATCCAGAATACGCATCGGCAAACCGTATATTTGCACCCAAAATTTCAATTTCATGAACCTCATGTATCTCAGCGGTGTAGAGCCATCAAACCTCTATAAAAGGACCGCGTGTTTATCAAAACTCCAGGGCTCATTGGCAAGAACCCGTTCTGCATTTGCTTCGAGTTCAAAGACGAATAAGAGAATATGATCTCCCGCTTCGCGCACTTTGAAATCCTTTTTGGCTTTCCATAGGGGTTTGAAAGTGGGACCTATTGCTTCCACGTTGAGAGCTCTTTTCGTAAGAAACTTGGCAGCCAGTACATACTCCTTACTTCGTAGATTTTTTGATCTTGACAGAGTAAGTTTTACATCCTCCTCGTCTGTCAACGATAGCTTTTTCCAGTCACACAGGATTTCTTCCATGGGAGTTTAGTAGTATTGAGAGGGTAGAGGGAGAAGAGATTAGACCACACGTACAGAGGATGGAGGTCAAAGAAAACCCTATTGCTATGAAAGGTTAACAGAGGGGATGGTTTATCATTCCAGGGAAGATAAGAAGGATTCTACGCTCTAGAGTCTCAGAGAGAAACTAGGGCGAGAAAAATATATAATACATAATTGATTTATTGATTTAGAAAAAGAGTTGTAAGAATAAAGAAAACAGGACCTAGATTGATAAATATAAAAAGAAAACATAGATATTGTTTCATAATGATGTGGTTGGGCAGATCCAAAAATAAATAAAAATAAAAATGATGTGGTTGGGCTGGCAGTAGTGTGGGCAATGGCTTTATTATTATAATTATTAATTGAGTTTGAGTTATGCACTTATTCAAGAAGTCTAAATTTGTTATCATTTTTTTTATTTAAAAAAAAATATCAATTTAGATTAACCCAAAAAAAAAAAAAAAAAAGTCGGATCACAAGTCAGCCTGTTTTTACTCCTGGTCAAAAGATTCAAGTTCGAATTAGGTTGTCAGGTCATAACCCATTTTTCCATGTCTCCATAATATTGCATTTTTTTTTTAGAGATAATTACAACATGCTGCTAACCCTACAACTCGAACCATTTCTCCTCTAGACCCCCAAGCACTTTGTGCATGGCTCCATAATATTGCTAAGTGGACCTTTTTGTGTAATAATATGGGAATCCTCCCCATCTCTAGTATTCCATATTATTGTTTTTGCCATGAAGGTGAAGATGGGGAAGATTCCCTTGTATCCTCTTTTATTTCTTTGCAATGAAATGAGGTTATTCATAAATAAGAAAAAAAAAAAGGTAATTTCTACCACACGGCACCAAAAAAAAAAAATCCTTCTTGGATAAAAATTTCATTAAACAAAAAGAGAGAAAAAAACTCTACAAAATTTGAGCTTCAAAAGTGAGTTTTAGTTAATTCAATTGATAAAATATTTTGTCATCGAATAAAAGATCTGAGGTTTGAATATTGCCTATACCAAAAATTAGTTGATGTCTTAGTCTAATGATAAGATAAATCATTATGAAATAGTTAGCCATAAATTGAAATTAAAAATAAAAATAAATAAATAAATAAAAAACCAACTTGGGCTTCAGAAGCCAAGGCCTGCCCAAAAAAGATAAATCCTCATGGAGCAAGGAACAAGGCCTACAAAATCGGATCGTCACACTCACACCCAAACACCCTGTTCGGTTCATGAGCCACTTCATTAGCTACCCAGGAGTGGAGAAACTTCACAAATTAAGAAACTTAGCTAACTTCAACGAGACTTGTACAATGGCAGAGATTTTCCTGCACGTGTTGTTGGCCATTTAAAAGGATTGCATCCATATTTTCTTTTGATCAACCTCCTTCATTTACGACCTTTCTTAGTCAGTTTATACATCAAAGCCAAAATTAGAGTCTTCCCAATGCTTTAGCTTCGGCAATCTATTTAAAATAGTTTCATGTACCTTTTGGAGAATCCCTGTTTCATTTTAAAGCTTTAATTATTTCCACCAGCTGTTGGTGGACTTCTTGCACGTGGTCCTAGTCAATTCCATTCTTGCAAGTTAAACTTAGTGAGGTGTTTTGTTTCGTGGTGATGATTCTCTGTAGTCTGGAGCTGCTGTATGTAGTGCTAGTTTAGTTCTGCCGTTGGAATAGTCTTTTTTTTTTTTTTTTTTTCCTTTTTTTTCTTTTTTAAGTAGCCTAAACTCGAGTTCCACTTTCTTTTTTTAATTCCAAATCAGATTGAGACGTGAGCTATACTAATTGGAACTCGAGTTTGACAAACTCGAATTCCAAAAAGATGCTACATAACTAAATAACTCGAATTCCAAAAAAATGTTACATAACTAAATAATTTTACTCGCGTGCTATTCATCTAAATTTTTTATGAAAATGTGCTATTTGGCAAATTTTGCCATCTTTTTTAGGTTAAAATATTATTTTTGTCCATAAATTTTTAGGGAGTTCATTTTTCATCCATAAATTTTAAAGAATCCATTTTCATTTCTAAACTTTTGAATATGTTTCAAATTATTTCATTTTGTTGTTTTTGCTCACCATTTTTTTTTTTTTTTAATTTTAAAGTTTGACACAGGACACCAAATAATTGTTCATTACCAATTCACACTTTTCTTTTTGTTTCTTCAAATTATTCTGAACAGAAACTTTATTTTCTCATCATTTCTTACCAGCCAAACACAAACAAAAGAACTAATTGAAAAAAAAAATCCACATTAGGGATTGGCATAATTCCATATATAATCTAGCAAAATATCCTACATTTGAGGCTTCTCACTAGCAATGGGATGTGAACTCAGAAGTAAAAGCCTATTTGCTTCATCAACAGTCATTGCCAAGCCTCTCACCTAACCTATAACTTCTTCAGTATTGTTGTAGAGACCCTATTTTGCAATTGAGGAGTCCACAGGGGTAAAATCATAATTTTAAAATAATCCAGGATCAAAATTGTCATTTAAACCATCTGATGATCATGAATTGCACTTTAAGACTTCACCACAATCAAAACGACATAAAAAAAATATGGCAATCAGATGACTTGATCAAAAATCAAACCACATCAAGATTTAATTGTTAATATGCATTCTAACGCATTAAGGTATAATCTATGTGATTGTGGGTGATTAATTTCATGTTAAAATCTCGTTGGTTTATTTTTTTTGTTAAGACAAGAATGTAATTAAAAATAATTAGAAGTGTGGGGAATATTCACAAATTCTCAGATCTGTGAGCGACAAAAAATAGATAGAAAAATAACACACACATAAGGTAATCACACGACACAAGAAATTATGTGGTTCAGCAGCTTGCCTTCATCCATGTAGTTGCAGTAATTTACTATTTCTAGGAAAAAAAAAAGATGCGACAATACATTATTTCTCTTAACAACTCAATAAACCCTAATCTGTAACAACAGTATTTATATCCTGCATAGAGGGTCCACAACAAGCTAAAAAATGAGTCAAATTTTTTTTTTCTCAGCCCAAGCTTTGCTCCATGGACCAAGTCTTAGAAAAACTCATTTCCTAATTCCCTCCAAATTTGAGTTTTTGCATATCTATCAGCTTGAAGCCAACTTCAAACGAGTTTGAGAATAAAAAAAGTTAAAAACTCATGAGGGAAACCGTGGAGTAAAAAATAAAGTAATCTTCTCCGTTCTCCCTCTATAAATACATCATCAAACTAAAGGTTTCGAAAATTTTAATTTTCTACAGCAATAGAGTTTATTAAAAAATTGAGAATAGTGGGTACTGTAGAAATTTTGAGGGAAAAAGGCTTTAGAGGAGAGACCTTAGTTTGTAGAAAATTTGAAAAATCATTCATTTTTGGTCAAAGTTGGTCAAATCTCATAATTTTGAATAAATTTAGCCGATTTGAAGTGATTGGAAGGTTTTTTTTTTTTTTTTTTTTTTTTTTTTTTTGTCATGATATATATGTTTATTTGAATTATAAGATGATTCTTGAATGGCAAAATAAGGTTAGGAAAAAGTTAAAGTACAAAAATTCTGCTCTCTTTAAAGATGTTAAATCATATATAATTGAAAAACCCAGCAAACTGATATAACAATTTTTTTATTTTTTTTAGAAATAATTACAACATGCGATTAATCCCGCAGTCCGAACCATTTTCTCCCCTAAACCTCCAAATACTTTGTGAATGAAATGTGCCAATTTAAGTACAAGGCCCTTGACTAACAAATTTTCTACTTGACTTGTCCTCTGTTGAATATCACTTGATCCAATCACTAATTCGGCTCAAACTAATTATACATTAATAGTTTAGGTGAAAATATAGACAATTTCTTAAAAATTTCTCCTATATACAATGAATGTTGTGTTATATTTAAGTGACTGTATTTATAGATATTGTATTGTATTGAGGGATGATGTAAATAGGCCTATTTATAGCACTTACTCAATGCGTAAAAGTTAAAAAGTTAAAACCCATTTATTTATTCATATAAATTCCATTATCTATTATTGTCGTGGTGGGAGTTTTTGAAACAAAATAGTGGGAGTCATAATGCAAACCACTAACCCTTCATTAAGAATTGAACCTCCCACACAATTGTCATTTTCCAACTCACTTTAACGTATATAATTAGGAAAATAATAAGTAGTTTAACCATTTATTCATTTTATCAACATAAAAAAGTAACAACAATAAAATAAAGAGTAGTATATGAAAAAATTTGTTGAGCTCAACGTCAACTTGGTCATGTTCTTGGATTATTGCGTCAACATCACCTTGATGTACATTTTATTATTATTTTTTGATGGGGACGTACTACAACTCAAATGGAGTCCCACTTGCTCAAATGACAACTCGAATTCTCTCTTCGGGGTGTGTATGAGGGGGAAAGAGAGAGAGACGTGCGAGTAGTGTATGTGATATGTGGTGATTAAATACTAAAGAAAGTCTATAATGAAACTTTTTGTTTGTAAGGGCATGTCCAATACCAACAGGGGTGGGGTTAGGGGGGCATGCCAGTGCACTCATAATCCAGACGCTTTGTTGGACCTGGACCTGTCATGTGGTGTGCGAGTGCGACGGTGACATCAAAATCAAATGCTTGGCGCTTCCCAGTACTGTCAATATAGGTCTCTACTCTACTCTATCATCTCCTTTAATATCAATATCAATTCCTCTTGCACATTTTCTTCATAGAAATACATCATGTGAAAGTGAAAGGTCCTTTAATTTTAGTCCTGGATTTGCTGATTATAAGATCGAGGGTGGTATATATGTGGAAATTGTGAAAATGGATTCACCATTTATATATATATAAACCATTCAGTTTGTATGATTTTAGAAACCTTTCACATGTTTAATCACGGTGTATAATACAATATCAGATTTTTTTTTTTAATGAAATATAATAACAAAAAAAAAAAAAAGAGGAAGTGATATATAATAATAAAAACCAGATGAAATAAAATTTTTAAAAAACATTCGCATACATATACAAGAGCAAAATCTTTCTCCAAAAAAAATATATATATATATATATATACACACACACACAAGAGCAAAAACTATTTTAGAATAGAATTAAAAAAAAATAAGTAATCTCGTTAGAATGCCCTTAGCCTTTACTCGATTTGCCCTTAGTTTTCAGTTGATTAGATTTTTTTTTTTTTTGGGGTACTAAAGGATTTTAGCTGTATAAAACACCGAAAAAAAAAAAAACAAATATACAGATAACATTTTTCAAAATATATTTTATGTTTGAAAGTTCTTGTGTACAACTAAATTTCTAGTTTGAAATAAATCAAACAAGTAAAATAGTTTCACAAATGTAAATTTGTATTGATGAATGTGTGGTACAATTTTTTGTGATTACAAAAGAGTGATCCTCTAATTCGGTCTCCTTAAAAAACTTGTATATTGAAATTGTGGTAATGTGATTTTGACTCGAACACCAAATATCTTTCAATTTGTTTAAGGAATGGATTGAAGATCTTTGAATAGAATTACAACGAATCTCTAGCAATGAGCTTGTTAGAAATCATTTGCTCTTCACTTTCTTCGTGTGTTCTTCATGTTCTTCGCTTGTTCTTCGTCTTCGAAGGTTTGTGTGTAGACACCGCATTTTGTACCTCTTACGACTTGAGCCCCTGTTCCCCAATAATGCTCAAACTCTAAGGCCCAAGGCCAGATTAGAGCCCATCAAATATTGAATTGACTTGAGGAGTGTTAAAATAGAAAATATAACCTTTTACATAAGCAAAAATCTATTTTTGAAAAATTAAATAACCAAAGTGGCCCACGGCCTGCATACGTGAGTCACGGCCTGTGTACGTGAGCTAAAGCATGCGTATGCAGGCACACTTCTACGTACGCAGCTAGGGTTTTAGAAGCATAAGAAAGACAAGTTTTCTACAATAGTGACTAAGGTTTGAAATGAATCTCACATCATCCCCATTTTTTCAACTATAAAAGGCCTTACATGGTACATTTTCAAAACAGACAAAAATCCCACTAGAAAAACTTAAGATTCACTAGAAATTAGTGAATCAAAAGGGAGTTTCTCACAAAACACCCTCAAGTCATTTTTTATTTGATTGGGACATTTTTTGGCCACATCCTTTGAGTTTAAGATTACTAATCACCATTTTATTGAATTGTGATAGATTTGACTGAGGGGAACGGTAAAAAATCAAGCCTAGGAGCTTTTGCTTTAAGGTATTCTTTCTAACTTTTCTTTTTATTTTGTCTTTCTTCTCTTGTTTTAATCTCGTTTTTGGTTTGGTTTATGTTCATACTTGTTTGCTTAATTTAGCCCTTTAGTTCCTTTCTTTTTTGTGTATGTAGGTTTTTAGTTTGTTGTTCTAAAGTTCTACTCTATTTCTATGGTTTTAGGTTTTCTAGGTAAGGATCTGCGTACGCATGATCTAGCCTACGCACGCAGGTTGAATTCATGCGTACGCAAACCTATTCTAACATGCGTGATGCCGTTACCCAAAAACCCTAAATTCTTGTTTGTTTTGTTTTTTCTTTCACATGTTTGTTCTATGTAGCCTCTTTTTCACATGTTTTAAGCCCCATAATTGCTTGTCCACCTTTTAACATGTTTGTTTGTTATCACATGTTTAGATTAGGGTTTTTTTTTTTTTTAGTTTTAATGTCATTCATTCACATGCTCATGCATTGATGCCATAAGTGTTGTGCTGCTGAGAGATAAGTAAATGGTAAGTCATACATTAGCAATGCCCATGCATTTGTGTTAGGGTTTTACTTTGATAATATGATGGAACAAGCTTAGATGTATGATTAGGGTTTGTAATACGTTAATGCCTTATTGCCATGTTTAAGTTGCTGCCTTGTTTTAGATGTATGATAGGGTTTTCATATGTTAGATGAATGCTAGGGTTTTCTTTTTGTTTAAGGGTAGATAAGTATGTGTTTTGGGATGAATGATGCCATGATTGTATGCTTAGATGTATGCTAGTGTGTGTGTGAGTATAGATACAAGTGTTAAACATGTAAGGTTAGGACGTAAGACACAATGATGGGAGGTCAACCTTAGGGTTAGGCGATCTTGGGTGCCTAACACCTTCCTAAGAGCGTACCTAAACTTCGAACCCATACTTTGGTAGTAAGACCAAAGGTCCTTCCTTGAAAGCACGCTATATTAATGGTTCCTAGACCATATAACTACTTCAACACTTCTTTTTCCCTTGTGCCCACATTGTGGGAAAAATTCTTCGGGGCTTTGGAGGATTGAATCCATAGAGCTTCACTGATTTTGTGATTTCTTGAAGTTTTTGGAGGCTTTTGAGCTTGATTCCAATGAACTTTGAGATCTAGGAAGATGATTTGAATGATTCTGCTTCGAATGTTCTTCGTATTCGAGGTTGAAGTTCTTTGATAGGGCAAAAATGTATTGACCCCTTGCAAATTAATTAATTAATTACCCAAGTTAATTAATTAGATCAAATTTCATGCAATAGTATGGCAGCACAAACAAATCACCAAATTATCTAAATGCAGGCGGAAAATAAATTTGATATAGGTGATTTGTTTATAAATGGGAAAAACCACCGAGGCAAAACCCCACCGGATGATTTTAAGGTCACCACTCCCAATAATCCACTATTATCAATCACAAGCGGTTACAAATATAAGGAATCTTATCAAACCTTTTGGCCTATCCTAAAATACCAACATGCAATTGAACCCTTACTCCAATACCCAATTAGACTTGTATTGTAGCAGCAATCTTTCTGTTCAATGCATGAATCCCAATACGTGACTAACCAATGATGCACGGATCCTAGTACGTGACTAACTCTTTTGCATGAATCCTAGTACGTGACTAACTCCACAGTAATTCTTTGATTGATGTAGTTGATTTGCAACAGCTTCACATAGAAACACCAATAAGATCTTCAATGATGGTGCGAGAGACTTTACTTAGTTACAAAACCCAAAGGCAACTAGAACTCTTTCTTTTGTAGGAGGAGGCTAGAGTTTCAAAAAGAAAACTTTATGAAGCTCTCTAGGGTTAGGTTTTTCTTTTTCCACCTCCTCGTTTAAATAAGAGCTTAATGGGCTCTCATATTCCAAATAGGTATACATAAACCTTGGGCTTTCCCAGTCTAATAAGGATTATACAAACCCATAAACAAATAGACTTTTAGAATAAAAATGTTGTTGGTTATAGTCTGAATCTAGTAAGCTTAATAGATCGAGACATATGTCGAGCTTTAATGAATCTCGACAGATCGAGCTTCTGTTGAGGAGGTATCGAGACTTTTAGATTGCACTTTTCTTGAGCAGTTCTTAAGTAATCTTCATGTCTTCAATGCAACCACTTGTAATGATCATCTTGAACCTACTTAGATTTACCCAAATAAAGTAAAGTGCATTTTGTCAAAGGATATGCCAATTACATAAAAATATGTCCCTTACATTCTTGAAGTTCTTGAAGGCTTTAGGGCTTGATTCCAACAGAGTTTCTATACTTCTCAATCTTCTTTGATGCTGCTTGAAGTGTGAATGTCTTCCAAGATGTGTTCCAAGATGTCTTGGTGTGTGTAGAAATGCCTTAAGAAGGCTTCTATTTATAGGAGTTTAGGGGTGAGTGAATGACACATGGAGGAATCTGATTGGTGACATATGTCACAGCCTGATTGGAGGAGCTTTAAGACTTTTCCTTCAAGACACATGGCATGGTTTGATTGACCGAAATGTATTCATTTTCAACATGACACATGTCAGCAATCGATTGGATCACTTATGTCATTGCTTACATGCGTTGATGTGTGGCCGATGTCATTGCTTACACGTGTCGGTGTGTGATTGGTTTTTGCATGATTTTTATGCTTTTATTTCAATGACACTTGGCAAATCTCTGTTGGTTTCTGAATGGTGATAGTAGAACCTAGTAGCAGTACGTGATGCTTTGTAATTGGCTGTACTTTATGGATTTTGTAGTATGATGTGTTAGCTTGTGATAGGTTGGGAATTTTCCATTTCTACAAATGACCCTTCGAGACTCGTTCACGCATACAATTTCAGAGTGTGGTGAGGGAATGGGTCTCAAAAATGGATTTTGACACTTGACTCTTCAAGTGAAGTAGTTGAGGGTTAACCTGTGTGGTCGATTGTTCAGAGATACCTAGTGAAACTTTCAGCAGGATTAGGTAATTTCATAAGAGTAGACTCACCCATATGAAAGGTTTTGATGAGAGTGAAAAGTGGTCAGCAAGTAGTCGAATGTACCTACGTGACTAGGCCATGTCAACAGAGGTTAAGTTGAGCTAATTTCAAAAGAGTGTTCTGTGGTATCTGGGATGGGTTAGTAAGGCTGAAAGTTATTTGCAAGTAGCTGGATGTACTTGCGTGGTTGAATCATATCAGAGAGGTTAAGTTGAGGTAATTTTAGAAGAGTATTTTGGATTGTTAGCAACGATCACAGGGTGTAGAAGATGGTGATGAAGCGAGGATGTTGCTAGGTACAACATGCAGAGTTTTGGGGCTGGCCTCGCGCTTTTAAGAATTCTAGGAGAAGTAATTTTAGAAGAATACACTTTGGATTATAGAAGGGACGTGTGGGAAAGTGGTTGAGTGCGCATGTGTTATTGTATCACCCCAGTTAAGTTGAGGTAATTTTAGAAGAGTATGGGCTGGTGGTGATTGTGAAGGGAAGAAGATGGAGATGAAGCAAAGATGGTGACTATGTGAAACATATGAAACCATGGAATTGGCCCTGTACGTTGGTGAATTTCTGGTGAAGAGGTTTTTAGGAAGTATATTTTGGAGTATGGGACGGATCGCATGTTGAATGGAGTTCGGCGGTAAGTTGTAGAATTGCGTGCATGATGGGACCATGCCAACGGAGGTTAAGTTAAAGTAGTTTTAGAAGTATTCTTTTTGAAATTCTTCAAGCAAAATTTAAGTTGGTGTAATTTTAGAAAAATGTGTTCTGAAGTACCAACAACGATGACCTTTGTGCCTCGAAATGGTGGCAATATGGAACGAGGCTATGATGGAAACATATCTTTAATTGACCAACACCAGAGGCTAATAATTGTGGAGGATTTAGACTGAACCATGTTGTTGATTTCTGATGTGCTAGGACCTTGGAGGTTGCTGTGAGTGTTGGATGAGAGGAAATTTGTAGGATACCCTAGCACTTTTACAACCCCTACCTAACGACACCTATTAAAAGATATGAACAAAGTTGGGAGGTTAATTGAATGTGGGCGCAATGCGTGGTTTCGGGAGTACGCCTTAGCCAAATGGACTGGGGCGGAGAAAAGGAGTCGCCACCTAGTTTTATGGTCTAGGAACCATGTATATAGTGCCTTTACGTGAAACGATTGATCTTACTACCAAAGTATGGGTTTGGAGTTTAAGTTCGATTTTGGGAAGGTATTAGGCACCCAAAACTGCCTAAACCATGGGTCAACTCATTGTGTCTTATGTCTTAATCTCATTAAAGGCATATTCAACATTGCATTCTATACTCACACACATACTAACATACACCTAGCAATCAACGTGGCATCTATCCCACACTCATCCATAGCATAAAACCCTACCATTCATTTAGCAATATATATCCAAAGGTAGCTAACACATCACAAGGCAGTAGCATCAACAAGGCATTTAATCAAGCATATTCAATCATTCAAACCTAGCATCATGGTATTCATCAATCAAGGAGACCAATCATCATATTCAAAGATGCATGTTCATATTCATATACATGACTTACCTTCACTTATCTCGTTGCGCCATAACACCTCAGCACCTACGCATCAATGTATGTTCATGTTCATATGCATGTTATATGGTTCATCAAAGTTATAAACCCTAATCAATAATTCAACAATCAAAGCATGTGAAACATGTTATTCTATTAACTCTAATGCTAAACATATGAAAACTAGACCTAACAGGACCTAAATATATGATTAAAACAAAACAAAATAAATCAAAAAATCAAGAACCCTAAATCTGTGTTTCTAAGCATGAGGATGCGTACGCATATATAAGTATGCGCACACATACACACCCAGAAATATAGTTTTAAAGCAAGCAACAAACAACCATCAAACAAAACTTAGCATGCTTCTAATATATAACCAAACAACCTAAACTAACAAAAAAGATATCAAAGATCAAAAAAATAAAAATAAACAAAACAAAATCTATTCCTAAACATGCAATGGATCTAACAACAAACAAGAAAAACACTTAACACATCAAAACATGTTTATCAATATATCCAATCATTCATTTCTTTAATAAAAAACATGATGAGACATAATAAAACAAAAATAACCAAAGAAAAACATATTTCTAAGCATGTAAAACAAATAAATCAAATTAAAAGCAACAAGAAAAATTCAAATCAAGGAAAAGCCATGAAGAGAGACTCACTTTACTTATGGAACACAACTTAATTGATATTTAACTTGCCCTTTAGTGCCTACACACCAATATTCAATGAGATAATCATGGGATTCAAAGTATTCAATGGGCCATTAGTAATCACAACTCAAAAATAAAAAGATGTTCTTGAAAGAGCTTTAGAAAGAATGTTTGAAAAATGTTTCTTGGAATGAGATCAATAGTATCTATCTTAATGAATTATAGAGAGAGGTTTTGAAGAACTAAAAAATGCTTGGTGGCTATGTGTGCAGAAAATCAGATTTAGAAAAGAGTTTTGGAGGAGTTTAGGTGAAAAATCAACTCTCTCTTGCTAGCATTTTTGTTTGGAGGCATAAGGTCAACTAGGGTTTTTAGACTCATTTAGAGGGTTTTGGATGTTCCAAAGGGTCTAGGTGCCAAGACCCATCAAAGAGGGAGGCTTTAGGCCCTAAAAACTAAAGTTCTAAGGTTCTAGAACGGGCCCTACGTACATAAGTTTGTGCATGCATATGCATGCATGCTTCATGCATATACATACATCCCTAGGAACCCTAATTCTAACAACTTTGATAGCCCAATTTCAAACGGTCATAACTCACTCAATTTAAGTGCAAATTGGGCAAAATTTGTATTCAAATTGTAGCCTAGGATGTCTAATGAAATAAACCTTACTCAAAAAATCTTTGTGGATCAAAAGTGATGGTAAAAAAAATGAGCAAAGTTCATTTTTCAACATCATTTTCAAAGCGATTTGAGCACTTTTGAGTTGTGATTACTTCCAAACTATCAAAATAACTTCAATTACCTTTTTGTAGATATTTCAAGCTTATCATTGGGATTGGGGATTAAAGTTTATTAACCAGGTACAAAATGAGGTGTCTACATTGAGATAGATGAAGTAATGGTTTTGCAGTATGTTGGGAAAGCCCAAAAAGTGAAAGATAGAGCTAACTTGTGATCTTGGTTTGAGAAACCAACCAAGTTGCTATTTGTTTTGAACCGCTGCTTCTGCTGGAAGACCAAACAACTGGAAAAGGACTATGGGTTTCTCAAAGCAGTTAAGAGGCTCTTAGAGCTTAGAAACATGTGTCTTTGCCGGACTTAGATCTCTACGTGAAAAACAATATGGGACAAGTTCGGTTTGAAAATATTGACTTTTTGGCCAAAGTCAAAGTTCAACCATGGTCAAAGCCCTTTTTTTTTGTTACAGGCGGTTTGGATTCGGGTCAGGATACGGGTTGGGTTTGAATATTTGGGTTGGTTTGGAGGATGACATCACGATGACATCCAGAGTGACATCAGACACCTGCTAGGCACGTGTCAGCACGTAGGCGCATGTTGTCTTCGTTCGGCACGTATGAGCGCGTCAAATGTGATGGTGGTGCGTGTTGGCATGTGTTTATGAAGGCGGCAATGCCAGATCTTCTAGTTGCTCATGGACGTGCGTGGCAGAGTTTTTGGGCTTGAAATTTTCAGGTTTTGTAGATCTAAGGCCGTAGAAAACCCCTGTAGGGTTAGTTTTGTGAAATTATGACCAGATTTGCACAAATTTGAAAGACTAAGCCACTAGTCACTGTGAATTTGTGGCCGTGTGTAGAGGCACGTGGTGGCTTCGTTGAGGTTGATTTTTTTCTAGGTTTTGTAGATCTTTGGCTGTAAAGTCCTCTGATATCAGTTTTGTGAAATGATGATTGGATGTGCACAAATCTAAAAGAGAAGGTCATGAGTGACAAAATCTCTTTTGTATTGGGTTGCTGTGGCTTTTTTGTTCTTTTTATGGCGAAATAGCATGCGACAACTCAGGCAGGGCGACAAGGTAGATGACTAATTACCAAATTTTCTATCCTTCTACATTAGGTAGGTGCAAATATTTTGGAATTTGGAGATAAGAACAAACCTTTTTATTCTTTTGAGCTTGTCAAATTTGACTCACAAACATTATCTGTTTTCACATTTTTTGTAACCTATATTATTTTTTCTTCACATGCCATTTGGTGGTAGCATTCTTGCTTACCGCCTTTATTTTCTTGCCTGTTATCTTAGCAGAAGCTCTCTATATAAAGACATGTTATTGCCTTCCTTCATCATTTAGACACATGCTCTGTAGTTTGCATCATTCTTTTTCACATGCTTTTTACTTTCCTTATACTTGTTGGCTAGTGATTAAAATTGACATTTTCTTTTCTTGTAGATGATTTTTTTTTTTTTTAAACGTGCCTTGAGATTTTTTTCTGACAAATTCTTTGTTGTTGCCTATTTTTGTTTTGCAAGACAATTTCCTTGATCTTTGGGCTTTGACATCAAGCTCTACACTGACGTTCTTAGAGTAATGTCTGCCTTCATTCGATGGCTTTGCATTCCATTGATAGTAATGTGTTTGCAGTGATGTCTACCTTCATATTGTCACATTCTTTTCTTGCAACAAAAATCTTTTAGTGACATCCATCTTTGCGATCACATTTCCATAATGACATTCATCTAGGCAATAATGCTATAATTAGTACTTGTTTTTGAAGTCGTATTGGCCCTTGGGTTGGCAATGAAGCAGTACTAGCACTAGTCTTTGTAATGAAGCCTTATCAACACTTGCATCTGCCATGAAGTTGCCTAACACTTGTCTTTGCACTAAAGCCATGACAACATTCATCTTTGCCATGATACTGAGTCAACACTCATATTTGCATTGAAGCCATGCCAACATTCATCTTTGCAATGATGTTGCCTCAACACTTGTCTTTGTAATGAAGTCATGCCAACATTCATCTTTGCTATAATGTTGTATCAACACTTGTATTTGCATTGACGCTATGCCAACATTCATCTTTGCCATGATGCTGCCTCAATACTTGTCTTTGTAATGAAGCCATGCCAACATTCATCCTCGCCATTATGCTGTGTCAACACTCGTATTTGCATTGAAGTCACATCAACACTTGCATTTGCACTGAAGTTGTGCCAACATTCATCTTTGCCATGATGCCATGTCAACACTTGTCCTTGCCATGAAGTTGCACCGATCAACACTCATCTTTGGCATGAAGCCGCATCAACACTTACATTTGTACCACCACTTTTTTTTTTTTTTTTTTTTTTTATGGAGTTGCACTGGCACTCATTTTGAGAGGAAATATAGTCCAAACATCAAAGGCACATAGCGTTGTAGCCGGACTATAGAGATGCAAGAATTCCACCAAAAGAGATGTGGTTCAGATTTCGAAGATAGAAGGTGACGTTGCCTAGACTTTAGAGATGCCAAAAAAACTTTGAATATGCAAGGAGTTCCCATCAAGACTTTAAAGATGCAAGAAATGCCAACAAAACCTTGAAGATGCAAGGAGTCCCTATCAAGACTTTGAAAATGCAAGGAAATGCCAAAGAAACCTTGAAGATGCAAGGAGTCCCTATCAAGACTTTGAAGATGCAAAGAGATGCCATCAAGAATTTAAAGATGCAAGGAGATGCTAACAAAACCTTGAAGATGCGAGAAAAATGCTGCCAATACTTCGAAGACGCTAGAGTATGCTGCCAAATCTTTGAAGATGTTAGAATATTTCACCAAAAATTTGGCATTGCATGAACATGCCCTTAGAGGAGAGATGATGCAACACTAACTTCAAAGTTGTGAAGGGATGCCTCCAGAGGAGAGATGATGCAACACCAACTTTAGAAACATGATCTACTACAACTCAGAAAGGACATGATATTGTCTAGATTGTAAGTACATGATGTGACTTAGAAAAGTGGTGATGTTGTTTAGATTTTAGAGATGCAAAACAACACCATTCAGAAGAGAGACAATATTGTTCAGTCTTGAGAGATGTGAAGCGATGCAATGTAAACTTTAGAGATGCAAAAAGATCCCCGCAGAAGATAGAGGCAATGTAATGCAGACTTTAATGAGATCCCTTGTAAGACGAGGTTGAAGATTTTATTTTACTCCATAACCGAGAATCAACTTATGATTATCATCACTTCAAGGAAAGCTTAAGTGATGCTTTGCCAATCAAAGGGATCTTGAAAGCACGTTAACGGCCTATGGGGAAACTCTTCAAGCTACACTGGCAATCTTTTTTCTCTTTCATGTGACTGAACTTAGTGGAAAGTACTAAGCTGCCTACGTACCCCAGTAGAGGGATCAAGTCATTACGTAGTTCAAAAGTTTTTTATTTTTATTTTTAGAGAATAATTAATTTCTCTTTATTCATATGCTTTCAAAGGTAATGGGAAGACATCATGTACCCTTGTAGCATTGTAGTAGGCAGTTTAAGCTCTTACCGAGGAGTGATCCTCGATTTTCAAGTGTAGAAGTGTTGCAAGAGCTTCCCACTGATCATTGATAAGGTTAATCCTTGCATCATCATTGTCAATCAACTTGTGAGCTTCAATGGTCTTTGTCTCTTGCCTAACAGTTGGAAGTGCATCACAAGCAATAGTCACATGGTTTGACCCTACAACTTCATCAAAGTGTAGATCAATATTGTTTTCTTTGACAAGTTTCATGATTTTTTTATTTGAAAACAAAACATTTTAGGATTGGGTGGCCAATGATGCGATGATATTTACAGTAGTTAGGGTCATCAACTTTCTCCATGTCTTTTGGTCACTTGAATTTTGGCAGTTCAATCAGTTTCATTTGTAGTAGTTGTTCTAAGATGTTTGACACATCTTCATCGAGGAATGGTTATACTTTTTACTCCAATTCCTTAAAATTCAAACAACGCATCTCATTCTTTTGCCATCTTTTAAACCATTTTTCATTTGCCTTTGCTCCTCTTCCTAGAATCTTGACTACGGTAGTGTTAACAACCATTAAGTCTTTGTGATTGTCTTTTGCATTCCTGTCATTCCTCCTTACTTTCTTTCTTTCTTTCCTTTCCACAGATATGGGAGGTTTGGTATTTCCATTTCTAGCAATGCTTAGCTCCATGTTGTGTGCACAAGTTCCTAATTCTTCAAATATTCGAGGCTTTATCTCTTGAAGAATGTAAAGAAGTCCCCAATTCATGCCTTGGATACAAATCTCTACAGTAGATATTTCAAAAAGCCTATCTTTGCAATCCAAACTGAAAGAATGCTATTGATTGATATAATCAACCACTGACTCATTTTCCCATTGTTTGGTATTAGTAAGTTCCATCATACTCACCGTATGATGTGTGCTATAGAATTGGTCAAGAAGCTTTCTTTCGAGCTGTTCCCAACTATTGATTGACTTAGGTTCTAAGTCTGTATTCTCATAAGTTTCTACAAAGTGAGCAATGTGTTGCTTAGGATTTCCTTTGTCATCAAACTGCAAGAACTTAGGAGTTTGATACCCATTTGGCATTCTTTCTTACTCACTCCCAAGTGCAGGAGATCGTAGCAATATAATTCTCAGAGTATTGAGGTCAAACCACAAGGAGCGGGTTAAATTCAAAGACAATGTAATTAAAAAATAAAACTTTTAGTAAAGATGAAGAATAATTTTTTCCTAGTAATTGTAAACAAGAATAATAATGATAGCTGATTTAAGTCAATAATGTAAATATTAGGGCATCGGGGTGTTTCCCTATATCGATATGAAATTCTTTGTGATCTAAGAAATTATATATTTCATAATTGATTGTTCTTGTACAATTAAATACTTATGATTCGGTTGAACTGAGACAATTCAAGAATGCATGATAACCTAAATTAATAATGCGGTTAGAAAAGTTTTTAGAAAAACCCATTCACTTTAAAACCTGAATTTTATTTGAAATTATTAGAAATTCATCTAAACAATAAGAAAAACATGATTGAATTTATTGAAAGCATGGAAAAACTAACACATCAAAAGAAATCTAATTGAACAATCAAATATGTTGTTGATAAAATCCTAGAAAGAATCATATTGAATATTCATATCGTATAAAAGAAACATAACCCCTAGCCCTAGCAAAGAGTTTAGGCTGCCATTAGAGAAAGGAAAATACGAGGTTCTCTTTGCCCCATTTCGTTCTACACAGCCTCCCTTCAAAACCCTAATGTAAAAAGTGTCCAAAGAAAATAAAACTTTTACTATTATAATTTTCGTCCAGATTTATAGTAGTAAATTGTGAGTTAATTTCTGCCTTAAAAAATTGTGAATTTCAAAAAACTCAAAACTAGAAAGTTATATATATTTAAGTCACGGTTCCAACCCATCTACCTTGGGTCAATTGGATTTTTGAGGAGAGAGATATGCCTAAATACTGATTAGTGCTCAAATCTAATTTTTCCTTTTCAGATTCTGCCTCATTGATTTCTTTCCTTATTTGAAGCTTCCAAATATGGTAGACGACCCAAGCACTCTAGCTGCACCTCCTTAGACATTTAAGCATGGTCCTTTAGCTCCTCTTTAATTCTAGTTTGGCCTCCGTTCTCTCACAAACTCCTGTAAACTCATATTTTTCACATGATTTCTTGAATGTAGAAAATTACACGCAATGAATGACATCTTATTCAAGAAATTATGTAAAGATAAATAATAGGGACTAATGCAAATCATGGTTTAATTATACAAATTAAGCATTGTAATAAGGAGATAACGCCCACATAAATATATAACACGTATACATTTTAAGGCGTTATCAATTCTCATGTTGTTAATGTGTTTTGTATAGGATTTTGAATATGTAAGAGAACTTGTAGAAGAACCTCTATATTGTGCCTAGATGGTATTTATTATCATGTCTTGCAATTGCTAAACTGATAATGAAGCAATCGAAATAGATTGTTCCCGTTGAGGAATGTCTTCAATTTCTTTCCTTTTGTCATCCTTTGTGGATGTGAAGTCAGATGGGAACTTATGACCATGGCTTGATTCACCCAGATCTTGTACTTTAAGTTTATTCACTAGAGTTGCAATTTGGAGGTTCTTATCTTGAAGTACTTTTGTGAGAAGGACAACCCTTTGTTCCATTTCAGCCATCTTTTCTTCTATGTTAGAGGTATTAGTCATCATGACTGACACAACTTCCCAAGATGATGGAGAAGAAAGTGAATTAAAGTGAGCACGTGAAATCTCATCTTTTGGGTACCCTATAATGGGAGAGAAATCATGTGACCAACTTCTTGTGGAGGAAGAAGGGGATTTGCCCCCTACACTTGAGTTGTTCCAAGGTAGAGATGTCCTTGTTGATGACCTTGTTTTTTTCAATAAGGTCTAAGGAGATGATTGATTGGACCTTGGCTTCCTTGGTCTCTTCCTTGGTGGTAGCCATACCAAGTCTAACTGAAGTAGCTATTGTTGAAGCTTTAATGATCTTGCTAGAGGCCATTGAAACTAGTAGCAAGATGATGAAGATTTCTTTCTTTGAAGGAGAAGGAGATGAAAGGCAGAGACGTCCCTCTAGGCGTGCCAAAATTTATGGACGACTAAATTTCTAGTTTGAAATAAATCAAACAAGTAAAATAATTTCACAAATGTGAATTTGTATTAATGAATGTGTGGTACAATTCTCTGTGACTACAAAAAAGTGATCTTATGATTCGATCTCTTTGAAAGACTTGTTTATTGGAATTGTGGTAATGTGATTTTGACTCAAACACCAAATACCCTTCAATTTGTTTAAGGAATGGCTCGAAGATCTTTGAAACAAAATTACAATGAATCTCTAGCTATGAGCTTGTTAGAAATCCTTTGTTCTTCACATTCTTTTGTGTTCTTCGTGTTCTTCTTGTGTTCTTCATTTGTGAAGGTTTGTGGTGGAAATTCTTCAGGGCTTTGGAGGCTTGAATCTGTAAAGTTTCACTGATTTGTAGTTTCTTGAAGTTTCTAGAGGCTTTTGAGCTTGATTTTTGTGAACTTTGAGATCTACGAAGATGATTTGAATGATTCTGCTTCGAGTGTTCTTAGTAGTCAAGGTTGAAGTTCTTGAAGTTCCTAGAGGCTTTAGGGCTTGATTCTAGCAAAGTTTCTATGCTACTAAATCTTTTTTGATGCTGCTTAAAGTGTGGATGTCTTCCAAGATATGTTCCAAGATGTCATGGTGTGTGTAGAAATGCCTTAAGAAGGCTTCTATTTATAGGAGCTTGGAGGTGGGTGAGTGACACATGGCAGAGTTTGATTAGTGACACATGTCACTGCCTGATTGGAAAAGCTTTAAGACTTTTCCTTCAAGACACATGGCATCGTTTGATTGGTCGAAATGTCTTAATTTTCAAGATGACACATATCAGCAATCGATTGGATCGCTTATGACATTGCTTACATACGTCGATGTGTGGCATATGTCACTGCTTACACACGCCAGTGTGTGATTGATTTTTGCTTGCTTTTTATACTTTTATTTTAATGAAACTTGGCAAATCTCTGTTGGTTTGTGAATGGTGATAACAAAACCTAGTAGTAGTATGTGGCACTTTGTAATTGGCTGTACTTTGTGGACTTGGTAGTATGATATGTCAGCTTGTGATAAGTTGAGAACTACAGCTTTTATTTCGAGGAGTGTCACAATGCAACTATGAACACAAATTTCTCAATAGTAGAAAATCAAACAATTGAAAAAAAAGTGTTCCATAAATATATTTTTGTATTAGTCAAGTAGTGAGTACAATCTCTGTTTTGACTCTTTTACAAAAAATGCTCCTCTAATTCTATCTTCTTTGTGGTCTTGGCTTGAACGCGAAATTTTCTTCACTTTGGTTGGAAGATGGATTGAATAGTCTTCACAATGAATCTTTGGATTTAAGCTTGTTAGAGATTTGTTGTTGTAGACACCGCATTTTGTACCCCTTACGACTCGGGCCCTCGTTCCCCAATGATGCCAAAATTCTAAAGCCCAAGGTTGGTTTAGAGCCTAATCAGATTACAAATTGACTTGAGAGGTGTTAAAATGGAAAATATAACTTTTTATGAGAAAATAAATCTATTTTTGTAAAATAAAAGGTCAAGGAAACCCTCGCCTTGTGTACACAGGTCTGCTGCATGCGTAAGCAAGCATAGACCTGCGCAAGCAGCTAGGGTTTCAGAAACCTATGAAATACAAGTTTTCTGCATTAAAGACTAAAGTTTGGAATGAATCCCACATCGTCTAGGAGCTGTTTCAAACCCCTATTTTTCAACTATATAAAGCCTTACATGGTATATTTCGAAAACACATAGAAAATCCTAAGGGAAAACTTAAGATTCATTAGAAATGGTGGATCAAAGAGGGGGTTATTCACAAAACATCCTTAAGTCAATTTTATTTTGATTGGGACATTTTCTAGTCTTGATCCTCGAGTTTTGAAGTTTACTAATTATTTTTGTTTAGTTGTAAATAGATTTGATTGAGGGGAATGGTCAAAATCAAGCTAAAATAGCTTTTGTTTTAAGGTATATGTTCTAACCTCTTTTCTTTCATTTTGTCCTTTAATCTTGCTTTTAATCTCGTTTCTTTGCTTTGTATATGTGTTAACATGTTTGTTTAGTTTAGGTTTTAGTTGTTTTTTGTTATAAAGCATGCTAGGTTCTAGATTTGTTGTTCTTTCAGTTTTTGTTCTTGCTTTTTAGGTTAGGGTTCTTCAGGTGTGCTTGCGTGCACATGATTTTGCATGCGTACGCAGGCTCAAAGTATGCGTACACAGGCCTATGTATGCGCACGCATACTCGTGCCCAGAAACCCTAAATCTGAGTTTTTCTACATCTGTTTCTTTGTTTCTTCCATATCATATGCCTTTGTTTGGTCTCTTTTTATGCTTTCTAAGTCTCTGTTCCTTTGTTTAGTCGTTCGTTTGTCTTTAACATGCTAGATCAGGGTTTTCTTTTTGTTTCTTGCTTTGATACCATGAACATGCATTAATATGATCAAGCATTGATGCCATAGGAGCTG
Source organism: Quercus ilex subsp. ballota (assembly GCA_032727855.1). Lineage (NCBI taxonomy): Eukaryota > Viridiplantae > Streptophyta > Magnoliopsida > Fagales > Fagaceae > Quercus > Quercus ilex. The sequence goes on along the minus strand of CM064915.1, from coordinate 30,161,324 downwards.
TGATGCAGTGAGGTAAGTGTGGAAAGACATGCATTTACATGAACATGCATTGATTTGAATATGATTTTGTTTGGATGACGAAACATGGATGAGGTTTGCAACAACATGTTTGTTTGATTCTTCCATGATATGAAGCCATATGAGATGAGGAATATGATAGATGTATGCTAGAGTTTGTGACATGATGATAAGCATGATAAATGTATGCTAGGGTTTGTGATATTGTGATAAGTATGATAGATGTATGTTAGGTTTGGGATGAAATGCCTTCTATATAAATTCAATCTCTATTCACGTTGGCAATGTTAAGTTTGTTGTTGTTGATACTCGTTTCTAATAAAAGGGGCCCAATAGCAGAAAATCCTAGTAACGAGCAAAGAAGAAATAAAGGAAAGAGATTGGTAAGCAATGGTAAGAGCGAATGGGCCACCAAAGTCCGAAAAGAAAGAGATAAGGCCCAATGGGTCAGACTGGTAGAAAATAATAGTAGATAGGCCCAAGAAATGACAAAAGTAAAACAAAGAAATAACGGGCCGCAAAACCCTAAAAAGAAAGAAAGAAGGAAACAAGGCCCAGTAGGCCAGCCTGACAGGAAATGGCAACAAACAAGCCTATGGGCCCATGAAGAGACAAAAGTATGGTAAACCCAAGAAGCCCACACCATCCTTCCATAAAGGATAAGCACGGGTAGAAGGGACACGGAGCAGAATGAAACAAAGTTGAATGGCAAAAACATGGGAAAGAAAGAAAACAAAAAGAAATTAAGAGTAGTGGAGCAACCATGCTATGGTCGGAATACCACTAACCTATACCCATCCAATGCAAGGGTGGTGGGCCCTCAGTCAAGAGATTTATAGAGGGTGTGGTTTGGTAGAGGGGGAAAATGGCCTATTTTAGGTTTCTAGCTAGGACCTCTTTTGGGAGATGCTTTGCTAGGATGGCACCTTTACCCAAATATAGGTAGTAAGTGGCTTGGACTATTTGATGCATGCTAGAGAGGTAGGTAGTGAGGGACCCACGGCCTTCTCCATCCAAGGGAGAGGGAAGGGTTCACAGCAGAACCAAACAAATTGAACTTGTCGTGGAATGGGTAGTGGAGGGGAGAGAAGGTACTAGGCATGCCCAGAGTTGGTCTTGGCCGAATAACCAAACAAAAATGGTTGGTGAGCCATAGGGGTAAAAGGGAGAAATCTTATAGGGATAGCCTAGTATAAATAGAAATAGTAGTCGTAATGTAAAGGAGATAGCAACCAAGGCTAGAAAACAAAGAGAATTGAAAACAAAAACAATAGAGAGAAAGGAAAAGGTGAAGTAAAAAGGAATGAGAGAAAACACAGTAGAAAGGTATGCAATCGATAGGTTATTTTTTCCCTCCTTAAGAAAACCCACTCTTTGAAATTCCAAAAGCAGCAATAAGTAGCCATCTAGGCCCATTCCCCAAAATGCACAACCTTGATGGTATAACCTAATAGCAAAGTTGTTCAAGTTGGGGTTTGAGTTCCTTTTCAATTCACTTCTTACAGGAAGATCCATCATTTTACATTTTGCTATAGCATTCTTAAACTCCGTTGTATTGTTTAACTTCCTGCTGTATTGACCATACTAGTTATCCTGTTGACTGACCTTTCTGCTGCAACCAACTTACCTGCTATAGCTAACATTTCTGCTATAAGACATTTACTTTTAAATTTACAAAATGTGTACTAATGCTTGCCAATTAATATACATATCTTTGTTAATATTCGTTGTCTTTACCTTTGCGATGTTGTGCTTGTGCATAAATTAGCCTTTAGCAAGGTCCTGCTAGAATAGTAGGTCAGACTCAACTCTCCAATCCACTGCAGAACGGGCTTGAGAACAGCAAAACGGGCCTCAACCCTTTAACATAAAAAGCACCCACAGTTGTCTTGTTGAAAATTTTGAGGGTAAAAAGAAGGGGTGAAAGAAGAAGAAAATTCCTAATTTTTCTCTCATATTATTTAAAAATACAAACCGATGTTATGGTTTTTGTATTGAAATCACCAATTTAAAAAGAAGTGCAAGTCCATTATTTTAATTTGTTCTAGTTGATTCTATGCCATGCTATGTTATGTTTTTGTTTTTATTTACCTTTCTTTCCTGTGATAGTCACTAAACAAAGTCAAGTCTATTATCTCATAAAAATAAAAAATAAAAAAAAAGAAGAAGTCAAGTCTATTATTTTCTAGGAAAAAAAATCTATTGTTTTAAGGCAAAAACCTCATTTTCGTCCCTACATTTTCACGCGATTCCTACTTTGGTCCCTAACTTTTTTTTCACCGCTTTTAGTCTCTATCCTGGAAAACGCGTCTCGTTTTTGTTCCTGTTGTTACATCAGAGACAGAAATTGCAAAGGTGGCAAACAGAATGCACTGTTGACACACTAAAAGCTGACGTGGCCATTAAAATAATAATAAAAAATGTTATTTGGCATTAAAAAATGCCACGTCATCTTTTAAAGACAAAAAATTAATTTATGAATTTTAACTAAATGAAAAAAAGGAAAAAACGGAAATAAAAACCAAAAATCATATAAATTGAGATCTAGCTTTATCTCGAGGAAGAACAGATAAGAACAAAAACCCAGAAAATTTCAAGCACAAACCCAAAAAATCAAACACTACACAAGAAAATCAAACCCAGAACACACAAGTACAAACCCAATTAGATATGTATGAAAACACAAATCCAGAAATTTCAAGCACAAATCCAGAAAATCAAACACAAGAACACAAGAAAATCAAACCCAGAACACACAAGCACAAACCCAATTAGATATGTATGAAAAACACAAAGACATTCATCAATTACTTAGTCGATTCTTTCACATTCTCATTACAAACACAAAGACCTTCAAAGATTCAAATCATAAAGACTTTCAACAAACACAAAGACCTTACACACCTTTATCCAAATTAACAGACCCAACAAAGCAAACCCAAATAAAAACCAAATAGCAAAAACCCAATCCTACCCTGTAGATCGAAGAGAACGAGAGTCCGAGATGTCATTGGGTTTGGCTTTGTTGTTGTGGTGGCTGTCATGGCGGTGCTCATGAGGGAGAGACCGAATGTCCATTTAGATCAAAGAAACAGAAAGGGGATAGATCTTTATCTGTTCAAAGGGGATAGATCTAGCAAAAACTTGACCCAATATGTCTGGCCTTCATCACCCACCACCACTCCACGGTGGTTTCTAGACCTCGATTTCATTGATCCAAAAGAATTGAAGCTTTCAAGCTCCGCCTTCACGGGTCTTGCATCGCACCGCTGCAAGCCATACTACCACCTGAATCAAACTAATCTCAGCCTCTCTCTATCTCTAACCCAATGATGACACCCCATTTTGCAACCCGCATTTAACCTCACATGGAGGGTAAAATGGTACTTTCACTTTGAAAATATGCATCTTGATTCTAGCCATTAGATCATTGGATTCATTTCACCAAAATGATCTTGATGTTGTAACGATTAAATCGACTGGTCATAAGCCCTAATCGGACCACCAGATTGAAAGTTATCATCAAATCAAGTTTTAATGGCTAAGATGTACTATGACAAATTGAGTTCGACTATATGTGATTATTAACAATTGATTTCAATTGGTTATAGCTGTAATCAATTTGAGATCAATGATGTGTCATAATTTGATTGGTTAGGACTACATTTTATGGTGAGGTTGCATACACCTAATTAATTAAATAGTTAAACATTAATTATTCAATGAGTAATTTGTATAATTATCTTTTAATTAGAGTAAATTTGGAACCAATTAAGTCTGAAATTGGAGTGATTGGAGCCATTTAATGTTAATTGGGAGCTAATTTGGAACCTATTAATGTTAATTGTGCTGAAACCATTTTCTAACAAATGACCTTTGCTCACCATTTCATCGATATCTCTCAGAATATTTTGAATTTGTGAATGAGGTTAATTTTTCCAAAAACTAGACATCCGGGGCTTCAATTTGAGTACAAGAACGAAACAATTCCTGTCAGAATTAAGTTAGATATGATTTTTCGAATTTGACCCTACAGGCTGTTACAGCAACTACGGGAAAACCGAATTTTGGCTTACTCCCCACTCCCACCAATCTCTCCATTTAATGCACTAGATTTTCCCCAAGGCTAAAATGAAGTCTAGGTTCATGATCCTTGTCAACCCTCATTAAATGACCTTCCATTCATATTCCCTCCACCACTACTATATAAACCCTCCCTTTCCTTCATTCCAGAGCACGACACAAAAATTTCCTCTCTTCTCCTCTCTTGAGTTCAAGTGAAGTTGAGTAGTCTTGTCATATCTTAGTCTTCTTGAGACTCAAGGTATTGAGTGAGACTCACTTTTTCTCTCCTAGTTCTTCTTTTCTCCACCCTTAGGACCTCCACCAAGAGTCTCATTCTCCACAATATGGATCTTGCATGAAGGTATAATCCATTTCCGTAACTTGTTTATTGTGTTGCCATGATGAGAATTTAAGATTAAAGCATGATAATAATCACTTAAATGTTAGGGTTTGTGCCCTAAAATCCAATTTATTGGCATGTCATGAATAATTAAGTTGCTTAATTATTTAAGACTATTTATGAACTAATGGGACATTATCTTAGTCCATGAGATGCATAGTATGTGATTTATATGAAAAGTCACAGAAAGATATAAATCACAAGTTCTTTGTAAATTTAGAATTTCAGTTCGTAGTCGGTGATGAAATTGGGCGTTTCATCTGCGAAGACTATAACATATCAACTAAGATGATTTGTCTTGATCATGGAAGTGGAGACTTCTAGTTGATATGTTGATATGTTTTAAGAGTTAAGACATATTGAACTGGACCGCTGTGAGATTTATTATTCTCCTAATTACTGTCAAATGAATAATAAAGCTCACGACTTCTATTTACATCAACTCTAAATCCTGAGAGAATAATGGACCTGATTATGAGATGTAGGTTGCTTTGATATATCAGGAGTGAGATCTATAAGTTATGGTCAAAACCTCAGTATGTTGGGCAGCCGCATTTAGTGTTGATGGAACATATATTCTCAAGATGGAATTCATAGTCTCTTAACGGAGATATAAAATATTCCATTGAGATAAGTTTAATGGGTTTGGTTATTCAGAGTGTTGGGCCCAACCACTTTAGTAAAGAGTTACTAAAGTATATATATTTGTGAAATTGGATTTCATAAATATATATTGAATAACATAAAGGATTAAACTGGGTACTCAAAGATTAAGATGTAGTAATCTATAAAGTGGCAGTCAACATTTCATGACTTTGTATTACTACGAATATTTTAATGAAGGGGTTGAATGTACAATAAAGTCTTGGGAAATAATTTATTGATAAGGCCTAGAGTGCAACTATATTTATATAGTGGTATTAAATATAGTTAATAGTAACTTTAGACTTGTCAAGAGTTGACAGAAAAGTCCAAGGCCCATTGGAGCTAGTGTCTTATTGGTCCCTTTTGGTCCCACTTCAAGCCACAAACTTAAGCCCAATTGGAAAGGCCCAAAAGGCCAGCCCAATTAGATAATTGGTTAGATACAAAAAGGGAAAAACGTTCAGAATATTGTAAGTGAGAAACATCATTGTGAAATGGTGTGGATGTGGTTTTTTGTCACTCTCTAATCACCCTTTTTGTTACCGATTGAGAGACCACACATCTTGGGTATCAAGTGGAATTGGAGTGAAGATTAAAAGTCTTCCCAAGAACGTTTGATCTTCGATTTTGAAATTCAACGCTTCAAGGTATGATCTCTTGTTCTCGAATTCTGAAATTTACTTAGTACGTGTTATCAATATCGAATGAAGTAGATCCGTCTAAAAATTATTTTCCGCTGCATTTATCTTTATTTCCATCATTAAATTCCTTTGAATATGTTTGAATGTTCTTAATTGTTCTTATATGTTCTTCACATGTTCTTGGTTATTCATCACATGTTCATGCATAACACTAGTTTTAATCTTAAATCTACATGAAAAATATGAAAAACATGTTTGTTTCATAATTCTTTCAAATCATTGAATCTAGAATATCACCATCCACACACATTCACTAGAATTTATTTTTCAATCCAAATGAAGTGCTTAATAAATTGAATTAGGGTTTATCACATGCACACACTTTAAGTTCAACATGCAAATTGATTGATAACATATTGGATGATATGATATGAGTGTTGGCCACCATAGTCTAGAAGACCGGTTTCACCAGGCAAGGTGGGTGCCTAACACCTTCCCACCTTGTAACATAGCCTCCGAACTTAGATCAAGGGTTAGTAGATCAAATGCTTATCCTTGTAATTTTCAATTTCTAGATTGTAACTAGGAAACAAAGTCATGTACTTTATCTTCGATTGTATCTAGGACCAAAGCCATGTAATTTCTTATGTTCAATGTAAATTCAATTTCAAATTAATAAAATGATGAATTTTTCAATTATGGTTTTATTATTTATTCCAACAATTAAATAAGTGGCGACTCCATTGTAAAACCCTTAATTTAAAAGGGAAAATATAACTAGTTGAACCTCCATTTTGAGAGGCAATAACACGACTCTACCCATTCACGTGAGTTTAGCCTAACATCCTCTATAAAAATGGGCCGGGGGCGCGGTCTCTCACAGTGGCGACTCCACTGGGGATATAGAAGGCTAAGTTTCAATTAGATTATGGTGGCCAATCATGTCATTGTTTGTTTATTGCTTTTTTGTATATAACATGTCTAATATGTCATTATTTTGCATGTCATGCATCATTTGCTTGAATGAAATTTATTTTATTTGTGTGCTAGCCCGGAAACTCGGTAGTATTAGTCGTGGATTGTGGTCTTCCTGAGACTCACATACCCAGCGGTGAACCTACCACCCACCGCGACAAGGATCATCATGGTTATGCCATGATGGTTTATAAGGATAAACTGTACCGTTCAGACCAACGCGGCGCTCTTGGCATCACAAGTTGGGAGGTACGACGTCCTAGCTTGTGGGGACCTTTAACCTACCTTCTAACCATGTTGTAATGACCCCTAGAACCTATCTTTAGGTCGGTCCATGTAAATTGCATTTCATTATGCATTTGTTTGGCCATTGTTTGAACCATGATGACTCAAGTCCAAAGCTTGATCCCATCATAATTGTTTGAACCTTGTATGCTATGAATGAGCTCAAGCCCAAAGGCTTGTGATTGAACTCTACTTGGTATGGAAATTGAAAATTGTTTCTTGAATCATTCTAAGCCCAATACTTGAGCCCATCAAATGTGTATATGCATGATCAACGTCAAAAGCCAAAAGCTCACAAGATGCATGCATTTCAAATGCAAGCTCAAGCCATTTCAAGCAAATATCAAAAGATCATAATCAAGGTTCGAGCCTTCCAAATGCAAGCCCAAACCATTTCATCATAATCAAGGTTCAAGTACACCAAGTTCAAGCATCCTAAATGGACCAAGAAGAAGCAAGTGGCCCAACTTTGCTTCACTTCATATTTGGTTTGCAACATCATGGTTAAGCTTAAAATTTGTTTGTTTATTCCATGTTTCTATGTTTCTTTGAATTCAAAATTTTCATGTAGTATTTAATGAGCTTTGTTCATGTATATATATTAAGAGAAAAAAAATTCAAAAAAAAAATTTCAAGATTTCCAAATCGTTCCCAAAAAAAGAGGAAAATTTTCAAATGAAAAAAGTCCTTGGACTAGGGGCATTGTGCCCTTAAGTCATTTAAAAAAATTTTTTTTTTTTTCTTTGAACTAGGGGCATTGGACTTCCTAATGATTTTTTTTTCTTCAAAAAGACCCATTTTTTTCTTTCAAAGATTTCAAGATTCTTTAAAGTCGTCTTTTCAAAATGGTACGTGAAGATCCCTTGGACAAAACTTTTTCTAAATTAATATGTTTAAAAGCTTGAACAATCAACTTGTACCAAGGAATGATTAATTTCATTTGATCCATGTAAAGACTTTTGCTACTTGACTTAGAATATAAGAAGAAATGGTCTTAAAAGGCAATCAAAAAGAATCCATCCATCGGAAAATCCCAAGAATCCATGCACTTGATCCAATTTTCAAAAGTCTTTTGTTTCACATCATTAGAGCATTCATACTTTTTCTTTTAAGATGAATTTATTAAAAGAGCTTGAATCACTGTGCCTACAAGCAAGCATTACTAGGGATAGGAGGCCATCTTTGGTTAAACCAAATTATTCCCTAATACCTAGAACGATCATTATCCATTGCTAGCCCATTTGAGCCTTCAAACACTTAGCCTCTTTTTCACATGAACCCACTAAAATCTAAACTTAGGGTGTGAAAGTTCAAAGTATGCATGCTTAAATCTCATGTTGAAGAGGAGTCGACCTTGTAGCTTTGAAGTTAATTGATAAAGCTCTCCTAGAAGATATGAAAGACAAGTAGAGAATTCATTAAGCTAAAGATAAGAGATCATCAAAGTAAAATGAGTTTTCACTCAATCAAGGAAATAGAAATGAAATTCCATCAATGTGGGAGAAAACAAAATGTGCATCAAGTTTGAAGAACCTAAAATTCATCATGCCAAGAAGAGTAAAAGGTTCATCCAAAAGAAAGTTCATCAAAAAAGGAAAAGATTCATCAAGCACAGAAAGGTGCAAGTGCATTGAGGCAAGAAAGAAGTCTAGAAAGTGCATCAAAATGACTGAAAATCATTAAGCTGAGAAATACAAGGAGAACAAAAGTTCATTCAATCAAGAGATGAAAGACCCAAAAAAAAAATGCAGAAGAAGAAGAAAGAAAAGAAAGCCCGCTAGGCTGAAAACCCAAAAGAGTGGTCTATGCAAAAGTTAAGGCCAAAGAAAAAAAGAAAAAAGAAAAAGAAAAAGAAAAAAAAGAAGGAAAATCCTAGCAAATTGAAAACTTGAAGATGTAACCTAAAAAGAAAAGGATTTTAGAAAATAAAAGTCTAGAAGTATGATTCAAGGGGAATGAGCATAAAAACAAATGTTGATACAAGTGATCAATTAAGACTAGTGAGAAGATGACAAATAAGAAATGGGAAAACTCCTCTAATACTTGATTTTTGAGTAATGCATTCTTGGGGGAACATCATAGGGAATTTTGAGCATTTTTATATCATTCATTTCATAACCTAAACCCGGCCTACATTACAACCCATGAATAAGACCTCCTTGAAGTCTTGCTAATTGTAGGCGCATCTTAAACTCTAATAATATTTTTCTCTTAAATTAAAAAGGAAAAATGCTTAAAATTGTCAAACTCTACAAGATGATATGTCCGAAGACAAAATTTCTCAAATTCTCAAACCCTCAAAATGACTCAAAAAAATAAAAAAACTTCCAAATCTGGAGCACTCTTCTTGTTTGCACCCAACAATGTGATTCATTTCATTTCTTGATTGCTTTTGGAGACTTAATCTAACGATATTCAAAAGGATGAAGCAAATTTGATTACATGAGTTTAATGATCTTGATGATTCCTAATCAAAGAGATTTGTTTGATTCTTAAACACTTTGATTTGCCAAAATGATTGTTCAAAGGATCACCTCTTGTTCATAAATAAAAAAGAAAAAAAAATCATTCTTTTTCAAAATCCAGTTCTCTTGAACTACGTCTTGACTTGATCCTCTATGAGAGAAGTACGTAGGCAGCTTTGCAGAGGCCCGGTCCCATTCACCTAAACAACCTTGGAGAACAAAGTCAAAACAATGTGACAAAATTGTTTGGGTGTATGTTAGGTTAAGCCCATTTGTTTGCATTAAGCAGGTTTAAACTTGGAGCATTGGCCTATTTATATTGTGTGCAAGTTTTCACAATAATTGGTTTCTAATAAGCTAGAGAAAGAAAGTCTTTTTGCAGGAACCAAGGATGGTGGACCGTGATCTTCTTTCATGTACCCCAATGGTCACAACATCAAATAAATTCAACTTCAATCTAAGCATGGAATATGCCCCAAACTAGGGGCATTGGGTAAGTACTTCCAATTCATTTCAATGAATAAATCCATTGCTAAATTGAAACTATTTTTTTTTGCAGGAATTAAGCAAGGACTTAACAATCCGCATCAACTTCCAGCCAAAGTTATTCTCATTCAAAAGATAGATTTTTCAATCAAAAAATAAAATAAAATCATCATGAATAAATTTTCATCACTTTTACTCCATCTTTATCTTCATCTTCTTCAGTTTTTGATAATGAACAAATCTTCATATTTCAAAAAAAAAAAAAAAAGAAATTTTCAAAAAAGGCCTTGGGACTATAGGCATTGGGCTCGTATTGCTTAAGTTGCTTTTCAAAAAAAAAAAAAAAAATCATCAATCAAAATTTTCAATTCCTTCAAAAAATTCAAGATTTCCAAAATTTTCAAAAAAAAAAAAAAAAAAAAAAAATTCATCAGTCAAAACTTTCAATTCTTTGAAAAAATTCAAGATTTCCAAAATTTTCAAAAAAAAAAAAAAAAATCATCATTCAAAATTTTCAATTACTTCAAAAAAATTTAAGATTTCCAAAATATTTCCAAAAAAAAAAAAATTCCTCAATCAAAATTTTCAATTCCTTAAAAAAATTCAGGATTTCCAATCATTTAAAAATAAATAAATAAATAAAATCTTCATTAAATTTTTCTTCAGTAACAAAAAGCGACCCTCTTCCATATTCTCCAGTGGTGCAACATCAAATCAACTGTCTACCCTCAGCATTCATCGAAGAATGGAATATGTCCTAAACTAGGGGCATTCGCCGGGTATGCCAAATTCTTTTCAATGAATAACTCTGTTACTAATTGAAAATATTTATTTTGCAGGTACTAGGGTAAAAGGCCCACACACATCGACATAAGCCAAAAGATCCAAAAATCCTAGGTCTCTGAAAACATGAGCCAGAATCCAAAACCTTTGGTCCTTTGAAAACATGAGCCAAAGCCCAAAAAAACCCTTGGTCCTCTGAAAACATGAGCCAAGATCCAAAAATTCTAGGTCTTTGAAAATATGAGCCAGGATCTAGAACCTTTGGTCCTCTGAAAACATGAGCCAAAGCCTCCAAAAACCCTTAGTCCTCTGAAAACGTGAGCCAAGATCCAAAAATCCTAAGTCTCTGAAAACATGAGCCAGGATCTAGAACCTTTGGTCCTCTGAAAACATGAGCCAAAGCCTCCAAAAACCCTTAGTTCTCTGAAAACGTGAGCCAAGATCCAAAAATCATAAGTCTCTGAAAACATGAGCCAGGATCCAGAACCTTTGGTCCTCTGAAAACATGAGCCAAAGCCCAAAAAACCCTTGGTCCTTTGAAAACATAAGCCAAGATCAAAAAATCCTAGGTCTCTGAAAACATGAGCCACGATCCAGAACCTTTGGTCCTCTGAAAACATGAGCCAAAGCCCCAAAAACCCTTGGTCCTCTGAAAACATTAGCCAAGATCCAAAAATCCTAGGTCTCTGAAAACATGAGCCAGGATCCAGAACCTTTGATCCTCTGAAACATGAGCCAAAGCCCAAAAAAACCCTTGGTCCTCTGAAAACATGAGCCAAGATCCAAAAATCCTAGGTCTCTGAAAACATAAGCCAGGATCCAGAACCTTTGGTTATCTGAAAACATGAGCCAAAGCCCCAAAAACCCTTGGTCCTCTGAAAATATGAGCCAAGATCCAAAAATCCTAGGTCTCTGAAAACATGAGCCAGGATCCAGAACCTTTGGTCCTCTGAAAAAATGAGCTAAGATCCAAAAATCATAGGTCTCTGAAAACATGAGCCAAGATCTAGAACTTTTGGTCCTCTAAAAACATGAGCCAAATCCCAAAAAACCCTTGGTCCTTTGAAAACATGAGCCAAGATCCAAAAATTCTAGGTCTCTGAAAACATGAGCTAGGATCTAGAACCTTTGGTCCTTTGAAAACGTGAGCCAAAACCCCAAAAACCCTTGGTCCTCTAAAAACATGAGTCAAGATCCAAAAATCCTAGGTCTCTGAAAACATGAGCCAGGATTTAGAACCTTTGATCTTCTGAAAACATGAACCAAAACCTCAAAAACCCTTGGTTCTCTGAAAGCATGACCTAAGATCCAAAAATCCTAGGTCTTTGAAAACATGAGCCAAAACCTCCAAAAAGCCTTGGTCCTCTGAAAACACGAGCCAAGATCCAAAAATTCTAAGCCTCTGAAAACATGAACCAGGATCCAGAACCTTTGGTCATCTAAAAACATGAGCCAAAGCCCCAAAACCCTTGGTCTTCTGAAAATATGAGCCAAGATCTAAAAAACCTAGGTCTCTGAAAACATGAGCTAGGATCCAGAACCTTTGGTCATTTGAAAACATGAACTAAGATCCAAAAATCCTAGGTCTCTGAAAACATGAGCTAGGATCCAAAACCTTTGGTCCTCTAAAAACATGAGCTAAAGCCCAAAAAACCCTTGGTCCTCTGAAAACATGAACCAAGATCTGAAACTCCTAGGTTTTTTAAAAACATGAGCCAGGATCCAGAACCTTTGGTCCTTTGAAAATATGAGCCAAAGCCCCAAAAACCCTATGTCCTCTGAAAACATGAGCCAAGATCCAAAAATCCTAGGTCTCTGAGCCAAGATCCAAAAATCATAAGTCTCTGAAAACATGAGCCAGGATCCAGAACCTTTGGTCCTCTGAAAACATGAGCCAAAGCCCAAAAAACCCTTGGTCCTTTGAAAACATAAGCCAAGATCCAAAAATCCTAGGTCTCTGAAAACATGAGCCACGATCCAGAACCTTTGGTCCTCTGAAAACATGAGCCAAAGCCCCAAAAACCCTTGGTCCTCTGAAAACATGAGCCAAGATCCAAAAATCCTAGGTCTCTGAAAACATGAGCTAGGATCCAGAACCTTTGGTCCTTTGAAACATGAGCCAAAGCCCAAAAAAAACCCTTGGTCCTCTAAAAACATGAGTCAAGATCCAAAAATCCTAGGTCTCTGAAAACATAAGCCAGGATCCAGAACCTTTAGTTATCTGAAAACATGAGCCAAAGCCCCAAAAACCCTTGCTCCTTTGAAAATATGAGTCAAGATCCAAAAATCCTAGGTCTCTGAAAACATGAGCCAGGATCCAGAACCTTTGGTCCTCTGAAAAAATGAGCTAAGATCCAAAAATCATAGGTCTCTGAAAACATGAGCCAAGATCTAGAACTTTTGGTCCCCTGAAAACATGAGCCAAATCCCAAAAAACCATTTGGTCCTTTGAAAACATGAGCCAAGATCCAAAAATTTTAGGTCTCTGAAAACATGAGCTAGGATCTAGAACCTTTGGTCCTTTGAAAACGTGAGCCAAAGCCCCAAAAACCCTTGGTCCTCTAAAAACATGAGCCAAGATCCAAAAATCCTAGGTCTCTGAAAACATGAGCCAGGATTTAGAACCTTTGATCTTCTGAAAACATGAGCCAAAGCCTCAAAAACCCTTGGTTCTCTGAAAGCATGAGCTAAGATCCAAAAATCCTAGGTCTTTGAAAACATGAGCCAAAACCTCCAAAAACCCTTGGTCCTCTGAAAACATGAGCCAAGATCCAAAAATCCTAAGCCTCTGAAATCATGAACCAGGATCCAGAACCTTTGGTCATCTAAAAACATGAGCCAAAGCCCCAAAACCCTTGGTCTTCTGAAAATATGAGCCAAGATCTAAAAAACCTAGGTTTCTGAAAATATGAGCCAGGATCCAGAACCTTTGGTCATTTGAAAACATGAACTAAGATCCAAAAATCCTAGGTCTCTGAAAACATGAGCTAGGATCCAAAACCTTTGGTCCTCTAAAAACATGAGCTAAAGCCCAAAAAACCCTTGGTCCTCTGAAAACATGAGCCAAGATCCGAAACTCCTAGGTTTTTTAAAAACATGAGCCAGGATCCAGAACCTTTGGTCCTTTGAAAATATGAGCCAAAGCCCCAAAAACCCTATGTCCTCTGAAAACATGAGCCAAGATCCAAAAATCCTAGGTCTCTGAGCCAAGATCCAAAAATCATAAGTCTCTGAAAACATGAGCCAGGATCCAGAACCTTTGGTCCTCTGAAAACATGAGCCAAAGCCCAAAAAACCCTTGGTCCTTTGAAAACATAAGCCAAGATCCAAAAATCCTAGGTCTCTGAAAACATGAGCCACGATCCAGAACCTTTGGTCCTCAGAAAAAATGAGCCAAAGCCCCAAAAACCCTTGGTCCTCTGAAAACATGAGCCAAGATCCAAAAATCCTAGGTCTCTGAAAACATGAGCCAGGATCCAGAACCTTTGGTCCTTTGAAACATGAGCCAAAGCCCAAAAAAACCCTTGGTCCTCTGAAAACATGAGCCAAGATCCAAAAATCCTAGGTCTCTGAAAACATAAGCCAGGATCCAGAACCTTTAGTTATCTGAAAACATGAGCCAAAGCCCCAAAAACCCTTGGTCCTTTGAAAATATGAGCCAAGATCCAAAAATCCTAGGTCTCTGAAAACATGAGCCAGGATCCAAAACCTTTGGTCCTCTGAAAAAATGAGCTAAGATCCAAAAATCATAGGTCTCTGAAAACATGAGCCAAGATCTAGAACTTTTGGTCCTCTGAAAACATGAGCCAAATCCCAAAAAACCTTTTGGTCATTTGAAAACATGAGCCAAGATCCAAAAATTCTAGGTCTCTGAAAACATGAGCTAGGATCTAGAACCTTTGGTTCTTTGAAAACGTGAGCCAAAGCCCCAAAAACCCTTGGTCCTTTAAAAACATGAGCCAAGATCCAAAAATCCTAGGTCTCTGAAAACATGAGCCAGGATTTAGAACCTTTTGATCTTTTGAAAACATGAGCCAAAGCCTCAAAAACCCTTGGTTCTCTGAAAGCATGAGCTAAGATCTAAAAATCCTAGGTCTTTGAAAACATGAGCCAAAACCTCCAAAACCCCTAGTCCTCTGAAAACATGAGCCAAGATCCAAAAATCCTAAGCCTCTGAAAACATGAACCAGGATCCAGAACCTTTGGTCATCTAAAAACATGAGCCAAAGCCCCAAAACCCTTGGTCTTCTGAAAATATGAGCCAAGATCTAAAAAACCTAGGTTTCTGAAAATATGAGCCAGGATCCAGAACCTTTGGTCATTTGAAAACATGAACTAAGATCCAAAAATCCTAGGTCTCTGAAAACATGAGCTAGGATCCAAAACCTTTGGTCCTCTAAAAACATGAGCTAAAGCCCAAAAAACCCTTGGTCCTCTGAAAACATGAGCCAAGATCCGAAACTCCTAGGTTTTTTAAAAACATGAGCCAGGATCCAGAACCTTTGGTCCTCTGAAAATATGAGCCAAAGCCCCAAAAACCCTATGTCCTCTGAAAACATGAGCCAAGATCCAAAAATCCTAGGTCTCTGAAAACATGAGCTAGGATCCAGAACCTTTGGTCTTCTGAAAATATGAGCCAAAACCCCAAAAACCCTTGGTCTTCTGAAAATATGAGCCAAGATCCAAAAATTCTAGGTCTTTGAAAACATGAGCCAGGATCCAGAACCTTTGGTCCTCTGAAAACATGAGCCAAAGCCCAAAAAACCCTTGGTCTTCTGAAAACATGAGCCAAGATCCAAAAATTCTAGGTCCTCTGAAAACATGAGCCAGGATCCTTGGTCCTTTATTTTTTTTTCTTGACCTCAGGTAAGCATGTCTTGTACTTATTCAAAAAAAAAAAAAAAAACTTGCATGTATGAACTACGTTTGGACCTAATCTTCTCACTAAGAGGTACGTAGGCAATCTCCCCGGAGATTGGATCCACATTTTGATCTATAACATGACTATCTACATTTTTTTCCATGCATCATATATTCACCACGGTTAAATACTGATTGCAAAGTTAGGTGTCTCTTTCATACATTGACATTCGCTTTTCAAGCTCTGCCAATGAGGGGCATTCTGTTGACACTCCATTTTGCAACCTGCATTTAACCTCACATAGAGGGTAAAAGGGTACTTTCACTTTAGAAATATGCATCTTGATTTTAGCCATTAGATCATTAGACTCATTTCACCAAAATGATCTTGATGTTGTAACAATCAAATCGACTGGTCATAAGTCCAATCGGACCACCAGATTGAAAGTTATCATCAAATCAAGTTTTAATGGCTAAGATGTACTATCACAAATTGAGTCCGACTATATGTGATTATGAACAATTGATTTCAATTGGTTATAGGTGTAATCAATTTAAGATCAATGATGTGTCATAATTTGATTGGTTAGGACTACATTTTATGGTGAGGTTGCATACACTTAATTAATTAGATAGTTAAACATTAATTATTCAATGAGTAATTTGTGTAATTATCTTTTAATTAGAGTAAATTTGGAACCAATTAAGTATGAAATTGGAGTGATTGGAGTCATTTAATGTTAATTGGGAGCTAATTTGGGACCTATTAATGTTAATTGTGCTAAAACCATTTTCTAACAAATGACCTCTGCTCACCATTTCATCGATATCTCTCAGAATATTTTAAATATGTGAATGAGGTTAATTTTTCCAGAAACTAGACATCCGGGGCTTCAATTTGAGTACAAGAACGAGACAATTTCGATCAGAATTGAGTCAGATATGATTTTTCGAAATTGACTCTACAGGCTGTTATAGCAGCTACGGGAAAACTGAATTTTGGCTTGCTCCCCACTCCCACCAATCTCTCCATTTAATGCACCAGATTTTTCCCAAGGCTAAAATGAAGTTTAGGTTCATGATCATTGTCAACCCTCATTAAATAGCATTCCATTCATATTCCCTCCACCATTACTATATAAACCCTCCTTCTCCTTTAATCCAGAGCACGACACAAAAAATTCCCCCTCTTCTCATCTCTTGAGTTCTAGTGAAGTTGAGTAGTTTTATCATATCTTGGTCTTCTTGAGACTTAAGGTATTGAGTGAGACTCACTCTTCTTCTCCTAGTTCTTCTTTCCTCTACCCTTAGGACTTCCACCAAGAGTTTCATTCTCTACAGTATGGATCTTGCATGAATGTATAATCCATTTCCTTAATTTGTTTATTGTGTTGCCATGATGAGAATTTAAGATTAAAGCATAATAATAATCACTTAAATTCCTTTGAATATGTTTGAATGTTATTAATTGTTCTTATATGTTCTTCACATGTTCTTGGTTGTTCATCATATGTTTATATATAACACTAGTTTTAATCTTAAATCTACATGAAAAATATGAAAAATATGTTTGTTTCATAATTCTTTCAAATTATTGAATCTAGGATATCACCATCCACACACATTCACTAGAATTTATTTTTCAATCTAAATGAAGTGATTAATAAATTGAATTAGGGTTTATTACATGCACACACTTTAAATTCAACATACAAATTGATTGATAACATATTGGATGATGTGATATGAGTGTTGGCCACCATAATCTAGAAGACCGGTTTCACCGGGCAAGGTGGGTGCCTAACACCTTCCCACCTTGTAACATAGCCTCCGAACTTAGATCAAGAGTTAGTAGATCAAATGCTTATCCTTTTAATTTTCAATTTCTAGATTGTAACTAAGAAACAAAGTCATGTACTTTATCTTAGATTGTATCTAGGACCAAAACCATGTAATTTCTTATGTTCAATGTAAATTCAATTTCAAATTAATAAAATGATGAATTTTTCAATTATGGTTTTCTTATTTTTTCAAACAATTAAATAAGTGGAGACTCCATTGTAAAACCCTTAATCTAAAAGGGAAAATATAACTAGTGGAACCTCCATTTTGAGAGGCAATAACACGATTTTACCCATTCACTTGGGTTTGTCCCAACATCCTAAAAAAAGGGGGCTAGGGGCGCGGTCTCTCACACCCAGATCAAACCAAGACCCAAAAACCTTAGATAAAAAGTTCCAGTCAACAAAGAGATACCAAAATTGGAAAATATAAGTGTGGTTGGGTGGGGTTATTGGATTTAGTTGTGTTTAATTTTTTTTTTTTTTTGAAACAAGTCATGTTTAATTTTTTTGTTGATAAGGATCTGATCTTTATATTTATATGATTTTTGGTTTTTATTTGTTTTTCCTTTTTTTCATTTAGGTAAAATTCATAAATTAATTTTTTGTTTTTAAAAGATGACGTGCCATTTTTTTAACGCCAAATAATATTTTTTATTATTATTTTAATAGCCACCTTAGCTTTTAGTGTGTCAACAGTGCACTCCGTTTACCACCTGTGCAATTTCTGTCTTTAATATAACGGCAGTGACAAAAATGAGACGTGTTTTCCAGGATAGAGACCAAAAGTGGTGGAAAAAAAAGTTAGAAACCAAAGTAGAATAATGTGAAAATGTAAAGACGAAAATGTAGTTTTTCCCTTATTTTAATTGTTGGAAAGAGCTTCGAATATACTCCAATGGAAATTGTTTCATTTTTTCCCTCTCTTTCCCCCTTGGCTTTGTTTTTAGTTAATTTGAAATGTAAATTATGGTTAGTATAAATGTTTTAAATTCCATTTCAGATCGGGTTTTGATTTGTTTATTGAAGTAAAACATTTTTATATCAGCCTACTTTAACTTAGAATTTGAGGATTATCACTAAATTACAAGATTGGTTGGAATTTAGTGAAATATACCAGAATAGATAGAATGAAGACAAAAATTAGAAGAAGATAGAATAGATGAAGAATTTGTAATAATTAAACTAATTGGAATGAAAAATTTCATCATTCACGGAAAGGAATTCAAATCAAAACTATACCTTTTTTAATGTCAACCGGCTACTCTATCTTTTCTTTAAAAAAAAAAAAAAAAAAATTTCAACCGACTACAAATTGCAAATTACAAATATATTATTAACATTAAAAAAACGCAAACCCACCATTGAGACATTCATGATTCATGAATCATCACAAAAAATCTCCATTTGAATAATTGAAACCCCAAATCCAAACCCTAAAGGAAATTTTTATCCCAAAAAAAAAAAAAAAAAAAACCCTGAAGCCAATCTTCCCGCCAAAGCAGATGCTCTATTCTGCTGTGCTTCCCCAAACCACTCCATTCCCACACGGACACCAACTCCAACTTCCCAGCACCCAATCCAAAATCTGCTCTTACTACTACCAAAACCGATTCCCACCACGAACACGCCCATTTCTTCCTCACTTTCTCACCAAATATCCATCTGGGTATCGAAAATCTCTTCTGGGTTCTTCCAGTTTTGACTCATCGGCTCCTCCTTCGTTCCATGACGACGACGGCGACGATTTTGATGTCGAATTGGGCCGCCTTTTGGCTTTACTGCCCGAAGAAATGCGGCGAAGGGTTAGCGATCACCCTGAGCTTTATCAGTTGATTGAAGTGGTCATGGATTTGGGTCGGAAGCCACTGGCTCGGTTCCCTTCTGGAGACTTTGTTTTATCGGATTTGCCCATTATGACTGAGGATATTCAGCATGCCACTTCTCAGGTGAAAATATGATTATTGCCCACCACCTGTTTGATTAAATGATTTGAGTTGTGATTTTGATGTTTTCAATTCAGGCTGTTGTATGGTTCTCAATTGTGTGTTTTCTCTCTGTGTGTGTATATTCTCTGCCCGGTGTGATTGTTGTTTAGCTAACATTGTGATTTGTAACATTGGAAATGCTATTCTTCACGAATGAGCATTCTCGAATAATCATCTCAAAGCTATGTCGTGGGTGCAATAATGCAATTTTTGGGAGAGTGGTGGTCATTTCCTTTCAAGATGATAAGTATCACTTGATATGATGGGAAATTGAAATTATCCGATAGTTAAATGTTTTTATTTTTTATTTTAAAAATCTGAAAATTGAAACATCATACGCAATTGGCCTAGTGCAGCCTTGGAGTGTTTTAGAATGAGAACTGAACATGATTATTTTGATATAATTCTACATTTAAAGAAAAAAAAAAGTTCTTAGATGTTTGCATGGTATGATGACACTTTGATAACAAGAGAACCTATCTGTGGGGTGAGTGCCCAGATTATGCATTGATATGGTGAAACAATATGAATAGTCATGCACGTGCAAGACTTGTTTGGAGAATTTCATAGTATGAGCAAGTTTAGGAAGGATCATCATATCCAATTCAGGTGGCATTAACTTGGTTATCAAAGAAAGGGGCAGTAGCATCGATAATGCCTTCGATTGAAAACTAATTTGGATGGTAGGTTTATTTTTACTTTCTTTGGAGAGGTTTTGGGGAGGAGAAAAATTTTCATATGGAAAATTGAAATGTCATTTGTAATTTTTTATAATTAGGGGGCTTGTCCATTAAAGAAATTTGTGGTTTTTTTTTTTTTTTTTTTTTCCTGCTGATGGATTAGATATTTTATTAGAAGGAAGGAAAGCTTGAAATGGCAAGTTTCCTTAAAGAATTCAAGTGGACATATGCGTAATTAAAAAAATCATGTAATAGAGCTAGATGACACCCCCAATCGTAGTACAATTTGACGGTGCAACCATAGTATGGTAAGAGGAAGAATATCCATCCCCTTTGGAAACCTAAGGTGAAGGCAAAGCCTAAGAATAAGTGTCCATGGTAGTTAACTATGGTTTTAAAAAAAAAAAAATTGGTTGGTTATTCTAGAGTCAAGGGTATTTTAGTAATTCTACAATTGTTAGGTATGGGCTGTAGTTATGAGCTTAATAAGTTAGTCCTATTTAGTTTATGGGTCTTTGTGTGTGGGCTTTGGTTTATAATTCAATTTGGGTTTGGTTTACTAGTCAATGTAAAAGTCCTAGTTCTACTATGTAATTGTCTCTTAGTGTATTCAAACAAGTTAGAGTTAATAAAATTCAGTGTTTAAGTATTAAGGCGCGTTGGCCTTAGGGTTATTTTTCCTCCCTTTCTTCTCTCTCACTCTCCTCTCTCTCTCTTTCCCTAACTAGAGTACACTTTTGGCCTCTAAAGTTTGGGTTGTTTTTATTGGCCTGTTTCAAATTTTAATCTTTCTCTCTCATGTTTAATTCTATTTTATATTCCCCCCACAGTTCATTTCCATTTTCCATTTGTAATTTGACTGCTTGTACTACGATGGCACAAATCAAGAACCTAGATTACAATGATCAATAAGACTGGGGAGAGACAAACAAGAACAAGATGGCAAAACTAAACTCTAATCAAGGAGAGTACAGAAAAAGAAAGACTTAATTCTAGAATAGACTGTTCACAATCCTCAAAGCATTTAGCATTTCGCTTCCACCATAAACACCAAAACAAACATTGCGGCACAAACCTCCATAAATCAATATTTCGATGTCTACCGAACTTGCCTTGCCAAGAAGCTGACTGCTCACTAACTTTATACAGCATAACCCAATGGATACCAAACAATCAAAATAGAAAATACCATAGACCACAACTCATATGTTATAGGACAGTGAAGAAGAAGGTGATCTACTAATTCCCCACACCTTTTACACATAAAACACCAATCTAGCACTGTAATATGCCACTTTCAAAGATTAACTGTTGCTAAGATCTTACCTAAGGTAGTGGTCCAAGAAAAGAATGCTACTCTAGGAGGAACATTCGATTGCCACACCATTTTCCAAGGAAAATAGAGGATAGGAGATAAAGAGTGATAGAAATTTTGAACCTCAAAACCTCTACTTATTGCTCGGTTTTAGCAAAGTTTGTTAGCACCCACACCCCGCACATTTGTGGAAAAAAACATATCCAAAAATAGAGCCAATGAGTCTACCTCCCAATCTTGCGCTAGAGGCCTCCCATTAGAGAAATGCATGACCTCCAACACTGAAAACTCCCTTGCCCGACTAATGCTATACAATTTTGGAAATTCTTCCTTAAGAGAACAATCCCTACACCATACATCCTCCTAGAACTTTACGCTAGTACCATCACTCACATCAAACCGAAGAACTTTAGTAAAAGCCAGCCAACCACTTCGAATGGATTTCCACGTTCTAACACCATAGGTCCCTGACATTGGTTTTGTACACCAACCACTCCCTCTATCCCCATATTTCGCCTCAATGACCCTTCTTCAAAAGGCTTCTCTCTCCGTTTCATACCGCCACAACCATTTGCCAAGCAAAGCAGAATTAAATCTTCTTAGACGCCTAAACCTCCATTATGCACTGGCATACAAACCTTCTTTAGACCATTTCACCAGACGTACCTTAGGAGCATCAATAGCACTCCAAAGAAAGTCTCTTTGTAGTTTTTCTGTACAGTTAGCTGGGAAGCATGGGTGTGGCAATCTGGTTGCTGTAGCCGTGTCGGATGCCTCGGGGACGCGGCGTGCGGCCTGGACACGGCTACACGCATGTCCCAAAAGATTTTTTTTTATAATTTTTTACAGCCAGCAATTTCTCTCCTTCTCTCACTTTAGTGTGTTGCAGATATGCTAAAGAAGCTTCAATCCCAAGGTGCCCACGTGTATGGTTAATAAACCACACACTTTACAATCAGCTACCACCATTTTTTTTCACAACTTCCCAGCATGTGCATAAATATTTTATATAAAAAAATATTAAAATTAAAAAGTTTTATTATATAAAAAGTAGTGTTATGAGCACAATATTTTCGCAACAATTTTACAACAAATTTTTGGTAATAAGTTGTTAATGGTTCTCATTTGGATTCACCACTTACTTTTGATAAGTTGTACTATTGAGTTAATTTCTTGATTGAAAAAAGATATGTTGATTTCTTTTCTTTTTTTGCTAAGTAAAAAATATGTTGATTGCTTTTTTTCTTTTGTTGATTTATCATGTAATGGTTATGTATTCACTTTATTATCTACTATTGCTTTTAAATTGATATATGTTTACCATTATATGAAAAAAAAATGCTTATCAATATATAGAAAATAAAAATAAAAATAAAAATATATTTAATAATTAATTAATAAACGTATCCTGCCACACCCATGTCCTACTTTTTCAAAAGTTTCCGTGTTGCCGCACTGTACCCGCACCCAAATCCGTGCAGGTGCTTCCTAGATGATTAGCAACCTTTACTGGAAGGAGAGAAAGGAAATAAGTACACAAACTGGATAGAGTACTCTTAATAAGAGTTACTTTGCCCCCCATAGATAAATACAACCTTTTCCACCCAGCTAGATGTTGCTCCATCTTCTCCAAAATAGGGTTGGAAATTGTCTCCTCTTTATAGGTAGCTCCTAATGGAAGGCCCAAGTATTTCAAAGGAAGTGAAGACTGTTGACAACTCAAAATCTCCACTAATTCATCCATATTAGGCATGTTACCAATTGGGACCTATTCTGACTTCAACAAATTAATTTTTGACCTTGACACCACTTCAAATCTAGCAAGGTGCATGGACATGGACACGGGTACAGGTATGATATGGCAACACGAGCAATTTTTGAAAAATTATAATATGATTCAGTTGATAGAAAATTGTTACGACATAGGTACAACATGGATATGACAACCCAAATGAAGTGTCCATGCAACGACATAGGTACAACACGGATATGACAACCCAAATGAAGTGTCCGTGCAACCTAGTTGCAAGAATCCCAGGCAAAGCAGCTAAATGATGTGAGTCAGCATCACAAAAAATAAGTGTATCATCTGCAAATAAGAGATGAGACACCGTTAGCAATGTACCAGTTGAATTACCTATTGAGAAGCCTGAAAATTGCCCCAAAGTAGCAACCACATCCGACATATGACCTCCGTGACAATATAAAAAAGGAGCGGAGATAATATATCCCCTTGATGAACACCCCTAGTGCTTCCAAAAAAATCAATCGGAGTACCATTGATCAAAATAAAGAATTTGACACTTGATATACACCACATAATCCACCTTCTCTGTTTTTCTGAGAAGCCACACCAACTAAGCAAATACATAAGAAAATTACAATTCACATGATCATAAGCTTTCTCAACATCCAAGTTGCAAATAACCTGTGGAAATTTTGGAAGAAGCAGTGGGTCGTTTTTTGGTTTCTTGTAGGTTTAAAAATGTGGTTGATAAATTTGAATGGGCATTTACTGGAGTTTATGGGCCTAATTCTGACAGAGACAAAAGGTTGTTATGGGAGGAGCTATCTGGTTTGTGCAGCTGGTGGAATGTGCCTTGGTGTGTGGGAGGTGATTTTAATATTGTGCAATTTCCCTCTGAACGCTCGGGTTGTGTCTCTTTTACTTTGGCTATGCTCAATTTTTTGATTTTATCACTTAGCATGGTTTGATTGATCTTCCTTTTGAAGGTTAGAATTTCACTTGGTCTAATTCTTGTGAGGTTGTTTCAAGGCCAAGGCTGGATAGATTTCTTGTGACAGCAAATTGGGGGGGACAAGTTTCCTTCTGTTTGTCAAAAGCAGTAGTCTAGGTTGTTATCGGACCATTTTCCAATTCTTCTAGAGGGAGGTTATTTTCATAAAGGAAGGAGGCCTTTTAATTTTGAGAATATATGGCCAAAGGACGAGGGTTTTGTGGAAAGGATACGCTCCTAGTAGGAGTTTTATCATTTTCATGGAGCTCCTAGTTTTGTTTTAGCAAGTAAATTGAAGGCTCTGAAGGTTGATCTCAAGAGATGGAATGTGGAGGAGTTTGGTAATGTAGAAGAAAATGGGAAGAAGTTGTGGAGTGATCTTCAAGTGACTGTTAAGGATAGTCATGCTCTTATGGTGGAGGAAAATTTGGATAAGGAAAGAATTAGCGGAGAGTTGGAGAAAATGACTTTGTTGGAAGAAATTTTTTGGAGGAAGAAATCAAGAGTTTTTTGCATTAAAAAATACGAACACAAAATTCTTTCATTGTATGGCCAACTCTAATAGAAGGTTTAATTCCATTGATAAGCTTATGGTGGATGGGGTGATGTCCTCCGACCAAGGATCCATTGCGGAGTGTATTACTCATTTTTATAGACAGTTTTACTCTAAAAATGAGGTTCATCGCCCTATTCTGGATGATAAAATAAACCCAGTCCACATGTTGACCATCCCATAGACTAAGGATAATTCCTCTAGTTATCAGCTCCAATTTAGTTTCCTAAAGACAAACAATATCTGCCCTCCAATTCCTTATCAAATTTCTAACTCTAAGCCTTTTCCTTGCTCATTCAAACCCGTAATGCTCCATGAAAGAATTTTCAGATTCATTGATGTACCACAACAGCCCGATCCCTAATAACCCGTCTTCCTCTAGCTGAGTTAGTCTCACCACTCCAGGTACTCTTCAAATTTTTAAGTTCCCGACATCCCGGTGACCTTTCTGCCTCACCTTGACCATTTTCTTTTGTAAACCTTCTACACGCAACTTCTCTTTTTTCCTAGCTTCTAGAACTAAGAACAAACTCGTAACCTGCATTCAACAACATTTCAAAGATATTATTTCATGAAATAATTAAACATTAGGGCACCTAAAGGTTAGATTACTAATAAAAATGGATGGTATGACCAATATGAAAATGGAATCAAACATGAAGAGTTAAGATGAAAATTTTGAAATGTAAAGGGCCAAATGAAACAACCCCAAACTTTAAGGGTCTAGAATATGCTTTTGGCATGACCTTTGGTGTGGTCATGATTCTAAAGGATGCTTATTTAACTTTTTATAACATTGCAGTGAACAAAAGAGGTTAGTAGCTGATTAATTAGAGTCACACACTGGCGAACTTCATTGGAATATTATTTTATTCTAATCACAGCATGATTGGGAGATATATATCATGGGTCAGTTGTTAAAGTTATTATATGCAGTCTGCATTAGTCCTAGAGGTGGATGGAATGTTGTGGTTTTTTGTTTTTGTTTTTTTTTAATGAGAGAAGGAAAAGAGAATGCCACATAAATAGATGTCAGTAGACCCTTTTCAATGAAACACTTCACAAAGAAAGGAGATCTGGGATCAACAAAATCTACAAAGGACATCCAAGGGATCCTGCCTGGAGCAAGCATCCAATCAAACAAAGAGTGCAAAATATGCTCTTTGATGACAAGAGTAAAACACTTAATTCCATTAAAAAAAAACCCTCCTTTTTTTTGAGCATCACCCAAGCTAGCCCAATGACGAAAGTCCATATATGTTGCCAAAGAACAATGAAGAGGCAAGTGATCAATAGATTCCCTAATGCTTTTACACAGACAACATTGGTCAATTATCAATATGTGCCTTTTTTTTTGAAGGTTGTCAATTGCTAAGATTTTCTCAAGGGTTGCAGTCCACTCAAAGAATGCCACCTTTTGAGGGTCCTTAGCCATCTGAATACCCTTCCATGGGCAAGTACATCTTGGTAGAATCCTTGAGGGTATTGTAGCATGTGCAAACCTCATACACACCTTCCTTTTAAGGCATCCACATGGTTGCTAATTACCTGGCAAGGAAAGCAAATTATCATATAGAGACTTAAGAAAAAGTCTGTTGTTTCCAACTCCAAATCCTGAAAAGAGTGTAAGAATTTTGGGACAATCAGTAAATTTTCATGGTATCAAAGCTAGAAATCATGAGTTTGATTCCTGGTTTTATTCTACCTCCCATTTAAAATGTTATAAATCCCATGTGTTGGGCCCCTTAATAAGGGGGAGTTTAGCCGACACGTGAGGAGTGTTAAAACTATTTTTAAATGGTTTAATTCACCAATTTCTAGAAGCTTGAGCTTTTGGGAGAATTGGTAATTTAGCATGGTATTAGAGCCACTTTCTTGTGGCCAATTGCTTTTGATCTTTCAAAATTTCTATAATTTTTTTTTTTCACCCACCAAACAGATTTATGCAATGCCTAACTAGTTGTTTTTGTTCTCGATTGTCGATAGTTGTTTTCTTGTGCAACCTTCAGATCTAAGTTTGTTGGTTGTTCTCAGTGGATGCTGTTGTTGTTAGTTGTTCTTGATAGTTGCTATTGTTGTTGTGGGTGGTTGTAAGTGGTTGCTATTGTTGGTGGTGGTTGTCTTGTTGTCCTCATTGTCGTCATCAGTGGTTGTCGCGGTGGCTGTCGTTGGTGTTGGCAGAAGATCGGTGATGGTTTCCGACTGTCCTCCACTGATTTCGGCTGTTCTTGGCGTTTCTCGGTGGCTTTTTTGCTGTTGGGTTGTTGTTTTTGGCGTATTCTAGAGAGTCTCAGCAGATCCAGTGCTCCATAGTGGGTTTTAGCTTGTCCCGATGGTTTTCTGGTCATGGAGGTTGCTTTTTGGAGCTCGCGGTGGCTTTTCCTCTATCTCTTGATAGTTTCCAGTGGTCCCGGGGTGTTTTTCTCTATGGTTCATGGTTGTTGTTGCCAGAGTTGTTGGTTGTTAGCATAGTGGTTGCCAGTGAGTTCCGAGGTCGTTGATATGTTTGTTGGTCATAGTTAAAGGGGAATACCCTTGTTTGGTTCAAGGTTTAAGCTATTCCCTTTCTAAGATAAGGATAACTTAATCATGTATAGGGATAAAACTTGTTTGGTAGCTAAAGAGTTGTGTGGGTACAAGTACTTGACTATTCCCTATCTAGGATAACTTAATCCTGAATAGAGATAAGATATTGTTTGGTGGATTTTGGTTGTTTGGGTATAGATTTTGGCTGTCCCTTATCCATGATAAGGATAACCTAACCCCTATAAAACCTCTATTTGGTTACTTGTTTGGTATTGAAGAACTTCAGCCGGTTCATCTCAGTATTTTGGTCAATTTTGGCTAGTTCCCTAAGGTTTTGGCAGGTTCACTTCTCTTTTTAGCCTTTTCAAGCAAGTTGGCACTATGTAGAAATTGTTTAGAGTTTTATGTTTTACAAACTGAACTTCTATGACTATATGCTCTAGCTTGACGGGGAGTGTTAAAGATATTGGTTTTATGTTGATGTAATGGCCCAAGAGGCCTAGTTATGTTGTAAGCCCATGTAGGGCTAACCCTAGCTTCTGGTCTCTATATATACCATATCAAGAGATCACTGTAATAGTTGACTTGATTATATAGTAAAGATGTAGCCATTAGGGTTTTATCCAGTGGACGTAGGCCGTTGGCGGAACAATATTATTCCTTGTGTTCTCTCTTTCTTGCTTTTGTTTCACTATATTATTTTATTCTCGTCTTTAATAAACTTCTCCCTCAGACAGTTTCGCTAGATAGGAAGATATTGATGCCTTGTCCATTGCTAAGGCAAAGAGGTCTTGGAACATGTCCTTGAGAGAGTGGTCACCACACCAAATGTTTGTCCAAAGCCTCACATTGGAGTTATCTCGCACCTTGAATCATAAGAATTTGGAGAAGGAATCCCAGCTCCCTCATATACTTTTCTACAATGGTCCCATATGAACCCCCAATATGTTCTGTTGGTCATTATACTTAGTGAAATTTACTCTTTTCCAAAGGTGGTTGTAGTCCACTCCAAATCTCTTGAGCCACTTCCCTAGGAGAGCTTGGTTTAATGTACTAAGCTTTTTGATACCTAAACCTCCCTCATGAAAAGGGAGCAAACCACTCTCCAATTAACAAAATGAAACTTTTTGGTAGGAATGGAAGATAACGTATTTTTAATTAAGGTCACTCTTCCTCCTTTGGATGGGTACAACTTTTTCCATCCTTTCCAAAATAGGGTTGCAGATTTTGCTAGCTTTGAATGTAGAACCCAAAGGTTTGCTTAGGTAGGTCATAGGCGGTGAGCCAACCTTGCACCTTAGGACGCCTGCAAGACCTGTCAAATTCCCTACGTGTTTCACTGGGACCAATTCACTTTTGTGCAGATTCACTTTGAGTTCAGACATGGTTGCAAGGCAAATAAGAACACATCGGCGGTAATCAAGCTATTTAGGTGATGCAAAACACAATGGTGCCATCTGTGAAAAGGTGGAAAATATCATGAACGCTTTTGGTATCAACCCCAACTTTAGAGCCTGTAATCAAACCACTGAATTTTCCATCCATATCGTTTAGGGTCTCTAGTATCTCGTCTTTAGAGAATACTCTTTCCAGCCATCTACAACTTGTTTCCCTAAGAGAAGGCAAGTCTAGCCAATTGGCATCTCCAATATTCATACTCAGAACAGAGTTTTTTATAGAAATGAAATATGTGCACCATCCCCTTCAAGCTTGCCAATAGTAAAGTTTTTGTTGGAATTGGCTAGTCTAAACCTTGTATTGTCGTCTCCATCTTTCAACTAGAGTGCTCTAGATTCTTGGTGCCAATTATTTCCTTCATGATGTGTCAAATTTTCGAATTCAAAATTTAACTCATCCTTCTTTGCCTCTCCTTATTTGAGAGGGCATCTACTTCTTCCTTGTCCAGCTCTTTTAATCCTTCCAAGATTGTCTTTTTTCTCACCCCAATTTTCCCAAACTCATCTCAATTCCATATCGGCAAGTCCTCCTTCAAGGCTCATAATTTCTTAACTAGAGCATAGCTAGGTGAGCCAGTAAACTGATAATGTGTCACGATACATTCACTCTCTCCTAGAAGCCTTCAACCTTTGAGCCAAATATTTTCAAATTGGAATGGCCCTTACCACGTTGGAGATTCTTAGTGTAATAAGAGAGGATAGTGATCTGATAAAGCTTGAGGCATGAGACTCTGGATGGATTTATCAAATCTCTTCTTCCACTCAGTTGAGACTAGAAAAAGATCAAATCCAAGACCAGCTGTGCATCTTGTGATTAGTTAGACCATGTAAAATTTCCATCCTCCAAGGGGAGATGAATCAAGTGCCTCTCATCAATGAAGTCTGAAAATTCCCCCTTTGCTAGCATAAGCCTTTTTGTGTCCTTTTGCTAGAAAACTTATTAAAATCCTTAGCAATGCACCACGGATTGGTCCATCTGTCCCCCATGCTCCTTAGCTCCTCTTGTAGCTTACACCTCATCTTGTTGTCATTAGGTCCTTACACCCTCAAAAACACTCAATGGGGGCCACCTTCTACGGAGCTGTATAAAACTGATAGAAAAGTAACCGGACCAACAATCCTGTTTTTCAATAGCTCTTTTATTTCACATCAACAAAACACCACCTGAATGTCCCATTTCCCCCAAGCCTCCCAGTCTATAAATGGACTACAATTGGTGAGAGGCAACCATGGGTGAACTTTTTTTGGACAACTGTAAGGGGAAAGATTCTGACCATAGATAACTTGCCTAAAAGGGATATCATGGTTTTGGATTGGTTTTGCATGTGTAGAGATAATGGGTAATTGGTAAACCACTTGTTCTTACATTACCCAGTAGCCCGTGTTTTATGGAGTTTGAGTTGTAGTTTGGTTGGCTTTTCTTGAGTGTTTCCTTGAAAGGTGATTGAATTTTTGGCATGTTGGAAAGGGCAGTGGGAAAGATGCAAAGAATTGGAGAGATGGAAGATTATTCCTCATTGCTTATTCTAGTGTATTTGGCATGAGAGGACATTTGAAGAAAGGGAGTTAGCAATTGAGGATTTATAACAACTATATTTAAGGACTCCCTTTGACTGGATGAAAGCTGCGAGATAAGTCTCTTCTTTGAGCTTTCATGATTTTTTTTTTTTTTTTTTTTTTTTTTTTTTTTCCAATAAGTAATAAAGATTTATTGATATAAAAAAAGAAAGAAACACCCAAGTACACAGAGAGTATACAGGGGTGTACATGTCAAATACAAAAATCACATAAATCAAGTAAATCCAAAATTGAAGACAAAGGTTGGTTTGTTTGCACTTAGAACCAGCTTGAAAAATAGAAGCTTGAGATCAGGCATAGAATGCTCATTATTTTCAAAACACCTACTATTTCTTTCCTTCGAAATACACCACATCAAACAGTGAGGAACAACAATCCATATATCTCCATTACGATGGCGACCAAATTGACCTTGTCAGCAAGCAAGAAGCTTAACAATAGATGTTGGCATAATCAAACAAACTCCAAATAAACCAAAAACCATATCCCACAACTCCAAAGCAACTGGACAATGAAGGAATAGATGGTCAACAGTTTCATTATTACACTTGCACATATAATACCAATCTAAAATGCATACCTTTCTTTTTTCCTTAAATTGTCAGTTGTCAGACATTTCCCTAAGGCAACCGTCCATACAAAGAAAGCCACTTTAGAAGGAATCTTTTGCTTCCAAATGATTTTCCAAGGGAGAAACTACTCACTATGGCCAACTAGAAGATGGTAATACGCACTAACCATAAACCCCTTACTCTTACAAGGTAGCCAACATCTCTTATCCTCTCTAATCCCCCTTATAGGAGTGCCATAAATGGTATTTATGAAGCTTTAGAAAGCTTCCAATTACCGATTATGCACATCCTTACAAAAATGTATCTCCCAATGAAGGACTCCATTGGTGTACCTCATTAGATCAACCACACTTGCCTCTTTGTTTCAACAAATCCTATATAATTCAGGATAGTAGTCTGCAGGAGAAGATGTTCCACACCATTGATCTAGATAGAACTGCACTTTTGATTTATCTCCAATTTCATACAAAATAAACCGAGATAAAGAGGGCCAGAGAATGAGCTAGAACACCAACCACCCCAATCACAACCATACTTCACCTTTATCACTTGTTGCCAAAGAGCATCCCTTTCTTGCCCAAATCTCCATAACCACTTCTCTAATAAAGCTACATTAAAAATTCTTAGGTTCATAATCCCCAAACCACCTGAAGAAAGTGGAGCACAAATAGTAGCCCAATTAACAAGATGAAATTTGGGCTCATCCCCTAGGCCACTCCATAGAAAGTTCCGCTAAAGTCTTGCAATTCGGTTAGCCACTGAAGCAAGAATAGGAAATAAAGAAAGAAAATAAGTAGGAAGATTTGAGAGAGTGCTTTTAATTAAAGTAACTCTACCTCCGTTGAATATATATAATTTTTTCCAACTTGCTAATTTTCTTTCCATCTTCTCCAGAATTGGATTCCAAATTGTCATGTCCTTGAATTTTGCCCCCAAAGGAAGACCCAAATATTTCATTGGAAGAGACCCTTGCTTATAGCCTAAGATAGCCACCAAAAGCTCAATGTTATGAATTGCCCCCACAGCCATCATTTTAGACTTACCCAAGTTTATCTTTAGACCTAACACAACCTCAAATGAGCACCATACGTAGAATTAGCATTTGATCAATATTAGTATCACAAAAAATTAGAGTATCATCAGCGAAAATGAGATGGGAAACCACCAAAGATCTTCCTGCAGAATCACCTACACGAAAACCTGACAGGCGACCTTCATGAACAGCCTTATCCAACATTTTACCAACGGCTTTCATAACCAACACAAATAACAAAGGAGACAAAGGATCGCCTTGCCGCAACCCCCTTGAACTCCCAAAAAAACCATAGGGAGAACCATTAATAAGGATAGAAAAATTAACATTTCATAAACAAAATGAAATCCACCGCCTCCACTTATCAGAAAAGCCACAACGCTCAAGCAAGTGTGTAAGAAATCCCCAATTCACGTGATCAAAGGCTTTCTCTATGTCGAATTTACATAACAACCCTGGCAAACCAGACCTCAACCTACTATCAAGACATTCATTAGCAATAAGAACGGAATCAAGAATCTGCCTATTTAGAACAAAAACATTCTGAGGTGCTGAAATGATATCTCCTAAAACCATGCAAAGTCGAATAGTCAAAACTTTAGCAAGTATTTTGTAAACCCCCCAATAAGGCTAATAGGTCGAAAATCTTTTATTTCCACTACTGCAGCTTTTTTAGGAATGAGAGCAATGAAAGTTGCATTCAAGCTTTTTTCAAATTGACCTGTAACATGGAAATGGTGGAACATAGCCATGATATTTGATTTGAGAATCCCCCAACAAGCTTGAAGGAATGCCATTGAAAAACCGTCTGGCCTAGGTTATTTGTCCCAATTAAACTCCCTGATGACTTCAAAAATCTCAGTTTCCTCAAAAGTTCTCTTTAACCAATCCGCATTATCTCCTGAAATCCTTGGAAAATCCAACACATACGGGAAAGGCCATTCATCTTGCTGCTCAGAGTATAAATTCATATAGAATTGTTCAATATGGTCGGCAATCCTATCTTGGTTGGAAGACGAAGCCCCATCAATCATAAGATTTTCAATACAGTTATTTCTTCTATTAGAGTTGGCCATCCTATGAAAAACCTCGTATTGGAGTCCCCTTCCTTTAAGTACAACACTCTGGACTTTTGTCTCCAACTAATCTCCTTTAACAAGGCTGTCTTCTCAAGTTCAAAGCGGAAGGTTGCTTTTTCCAATTTTTCCTCCTCTGTTAGAGGTTGATTCTCCTCTTTAACATCTAAAGCATTTAACTTACTCCATAGTTGCTGTTTCTTGGCTGTGACATTGCCAAATTCTGTTTTGTTCCACTTCTTTAGATCCGTTTTTAGAGCAGTCAACTTCTTGGCAAGCATATAACTAGGAGTCCTTTGAAAATGGTAATTTTCCCACCAGGATTTCACCTTGTCCAAAAACCCCTCCGCCTTCAACCACATATTCTCAAAACGAAAAGGGATTCACCCTCTTCGATGACTCCCACTCTCCAAAAGAATTGGAAAGTGATCAGATAACACTCTAGGTAGCATTTTTTTGGGAGAAATGTGTGAAATATTCTGCCAATACCGAAGAGAAGAGAAACCAATCTATTCTAGAAGCTGAGGTAAAGTTAGACCATGTGTAAAGACCTCTCTCCAAGGGATTATCCATTAGCCCATGAAGAGATAAAATCTGAAAAGTCATACATGCAGTGAGTAAATCTTCCCGCCCTACCTCTCCGATGGAAAACGGATAACATTAAAATCACCTCCCAAACACCATGACAAATTCCACCAGCTGTCCAAGCCTGCCAATTCCTCCCACATAATTTGACGCTTCCTGTTCAAATTTGGACCATAGATTCTTGTGAAAGCCCAGTCATATTGATCACTGACATTTTTGAACCTACAAGAAACTAAAAAATGCCCCACTGCTTCTTCTATCTTTTCAACCACCCCTTGGTCCCACATGAGCAGAATTCCACCAGAAGCACCATTTGAACCCAAATGTAACCAATCTATATGAGGACAACTCCATATACTTCTAACAAGTCCTCTTGTAGCCCATTCCAATTTCGTCTCTTGCAAACAAATGATATTAGCCCTCAAGTACGTAATAAATTATGAATCTGAAGCTGTTTCTCCTTCTCATTCAAACCTCTAACATTTCAAGATAAAATTTTTAAATTCATTGGGAAATAATTAGAGCCATTTCCTTACAATTACCACTGTGCCTTGCTGAAGTTATACCATAATTGACAGAGCTAAATAAACACCTCAATTCCCTTATTCCTTTCCTCCCTGAGCTTTTCACAGTTTTTTGAGTTTTTTCCTTAGTAGTTCTCTGTTGTAACTCAGCTTCCACAGCCAATAGAAACTTGGTTGTTGGCTTTTCCAAACCTTTGAGGGATGTCCCCAGAAAATCATTAAACCCACTGAATGTTTCCTGAAACCATTTTGAGTAATTGTCCTTACCCAGCAATTTCTCCACATCCAGAGTTGCTGACCCTTCACAGTTATCCATAACACCCATAGGCAAAGAGAAAGCCAGTAGTTAAATAGTTAGAGGCAGCGAAGACCCCTCAGTATACTGAAAAGCATCCTTAGAATAGACACCTGAAACCCAATCCTCCACAACAACATCATCCCCTTTTTCCTGTCCTAATATTATCTCCTTAGATTCCAATGGCACCCCCGGTACCATCGCCAACTGATTTGAGTCATCCACACCGTCAACGACATCTCTCCTTAGCAAAGAAATTTGAATGGAAACTGCCACCCTCCTCCCATCTCTCAATTCAAGAACTCACTACTCGGCATTCCCACATTTCTTGATGACGTTGTCTATATGCTTATGGATGATCCGTTGGATGTCACGTTGCAAGGCCACATCACCATCTGAATACAGACAGAAGCATTGGAACACAGAGACTCATCCACGGAAGCATCAAAATTGTTGATCACTGAGAGAAGCTTCTCGGTGCATGTCGGTTCCATGTGGGATGGAGTTGGCTCAACTTCGGTCTTATTGCTACCCACCAGAGAAGCTATTGCCGAAGTATTTGGGTGAGAGAGAGGAACATGCGAGGAAGGCTTAGAGTGTGGGTGGGTCTGATTTTGTGCGAAGATGGAAGGAATACTGGGCTGGTATGGTCTGGGCTGCCACTTAAAAATAGGTTTTTGTTTGGGCTTATTATTGTAAAGGTTTGGAACTTGGCCAACCGAAGGGTCCGCCTCAAAAACCTTGGACCAGCTAATCCCCCACTTACCATTAGGCCCACGTTCCATCCTAATATAAAGATCCATAATCAACCCACCTTTAGTACCGTTTGAAACAATTCCATTTATGACAGACGTGATCTTCTCCCCAATCTGTGCTTTCTCCTTCCCAGAGTTGCTCTCGTGTGAATCGTGGGTTTGATTACTAGGATTTGCAAAATTTGAATTTTGAGAATTCAGCATTAGGGTTAATTGTTGTATACATCCCGTGAATTAGGGTTAAACCAGTTTTATTTCAATGAATTTTATTATTTAAAAAAAAAAAGAAGGTATTAAGGCTGATGATTGAGTCTCTAAGAATTCACGGCTGGTTTGATTGTTTGAGTGAACTGGTTAAAGGAGTAAAACGTTATGAGGATGGTTGTGAAGGTTTCTAATTGTAAACCAATCCAGTGTGGATAAATGCCTCAGGTGTATTTTATTTTATCTCTCTGCCTGATTTGCTTGATCTTTGTAATTTCCATGTTTAAATTTAGTTTACTATTGTATACCCCTGTATACGTGGGTGACACTCTTTTTCTAATTCAATCCAGTGTAGAAGTGTTCTGAAGCTCACGAGGTATGTGTCCTTGTGTCTTGATGTGTTATGTCTTTGAACTCATTGTATTGCTGCTATAGCATGTCCACTCTTCTTCAATATATATATTATAAGCAAAAGAATATTTTATTCAAAAGAGGAGAGATATCAAGTGTACAATGCATGCATTTTAACCACTCCTAAAGAATTAATAACTAGGATTTTGAAATCTATATGAAATCAATATAGGACAAAGAAGTGATGCTACCCATTATAGTCATCCACTCATGCAAAAAGATCTTTGCAAAATTTGTTTAATTATATGATTTGGGCATTCAACACTATCAAAAGTTATTTTGTTCCTCTCTTGCCAAGTTGTCCACTGAACACACAATGGAATTGCTTTCCAAAGCTTTGATCGAATATGACAAGGAAATCCTCATTGCCAACACTGCAACAACTGAAGCAGTCTTTTGCATAAACCAATTTACCTAAATAATTTAAACACACAATTGTCCAGATATCTCATGCCATTGAACAATGTGGGAGTAGATGCTAGATTGACTCTCTGTTAGCACATACACCATGAAGTTTCATTTTTGGAGGTTAGTCACTATCATGATTTTACCCAAGCTACCTTGGCACCCCATATATTCCACGGAATGGCACATCATTTGTCCCTTTCAAAATCTCAAAATATGAATGCAACTCAAGTTGGCCATGTTTAGGCCCTCTCCATGCCATAAGCTCCTCTCTCTGCTAGACAGAAAGTGTGAATATTACTAAGTGAAACAATTGTTCAAAAAACTCAAGTTCACTGTCCTAAAATGACTGAATTAATTGAGGATCCCAATGCTGTATATGTTGGTCATGTCCATATATCAAGTAAGTTGCCACTGAGGCTTCCTTATCCTTTGCTAGCCTGAATAAATTTGGGGAAAATTCTTTGAGAGGGTAGTTCCCACCATTAATCAAGCCAAAAAAGGCACATGAGAGTAACTCTTCTTCAATATGAATGTATGAAATAAGTCTTTTCACTTAAGGCTGTAAATAAACCAAGCCGTTCATAAACCGCTTGGGCTTGGCTCGATAAAAAACTCGTTCATGTTTGTTTGTTTATAAACAAGCCAAGCTTAAGCTTTAGTTTTAGGCTTGTTTACTAAACAAGTTGAGCCCGAGTAAAAAATATTGTTCATGAACAAGTTTGGGAACACCAAGGCTCGATACAAAAGTAACAAAACAAGTTAAGCCTAGGCTATATTTATGAGTTTGGTAATAAAATTGATATGCACATGACAAGGAAACTCATATCCTTCTAAAACTTTAATTAATTATAAGTTGAGACCACTCATCCAAATCAAATAAACTAGATAATAAACTTGATATAGGCTTAATAATATACTTGTGTTGGATCTCAAGCTCAAAAACATGATATTGAGCTTGAGTTTGATATTGAGCTCAAGCTTGGCTTGACCAATGAATCAAGTCAAGCCAAGCCGAGCTCAAGCTTTTATACTTTATAACAAACTCAAGCTTGAATATTATTTGTAGGCTCGTATCAAGTTCAAGCCAAGCTTGAACATTCTACTTTTGCTGTCGAGCCGAGCTTGAACATTTACTACTCGACAAAGCTCAGCTCGTTTCACTTCATGTTACCACTAAACTTTTTGTTGGTGGTGAAAGCATGTTTTCTCAATTTGTTAATTGATGCTACAAGAGAATACCCTGCACCTCTGTTTCTCTTTTCTTTTTTCATTGGGTAAGGATAAGGACCTGGCTTGTGACTTACTGGAACCACATGTGTCAGGTTGGTGACTTTATGATTGACAATCGAGCAGGCATCAGCAGGACATTACACCGCATTAGTGCCATAAGGAATCGGAAGGGTGCAATTATTGGTTTAACTTGTCGAGTTGGTCGGGCAATATCTGGTAGTGCAAATTTGCTTCGAGATTTGGTGCAAGATGGGTCTTCTTTGTTGCTCATAGGGCCTCCAGGTGTGGGAAAAACCACGATTATTAGGTTAGTGTTTCCTATTTCTTGATACACTTTATATGCATCCATGAGCAGCAATTCCTTCTTTCCCCCCTGCTTTGTGTTTGATTTCAAAGGCTCAGAATTCAAATGTGAAATCCCTGGATTAGTAACTCCATAATCAATAACTAGAAAAAGAACTATACCTTATGATAGTGGTGTACAATATGCTGCACTATTGATGTCTCTACATTATTTCGTAAGCAATATAATATTAAGATCGACGGAGACAATTATCCTGCTGGTGGAGTTTTTGCTCTCTTGAATATTTTTACTGAGAATGTGGAAGTTCTGGAGTTCCAGTTGAAAACCTCTTTTCTTAGACTGCTAAGAGAGTGGTCTAATGTCTTGGGGTTGAGTGATAGTCGTACTTTCAAAGAATTTAGTGCTTCACTTTTGTTTGCTTGTAATTGTTGACCTATTTTTTTAGATTTTCACACGAGTTAGTTTTTATGCAATAAATTACATTATATATTTTATATATATATACACACACACACACACATATATATATATATATAAACTTTTTAGTATTTGAAGTTCTGATATTGCAATGCATATCTTTCACCACTGCCCAGAAAATCTCCAATAATCTTCAAAGTTTTCACCTAATTTAAAAAGAAGTGTTGCAATTTCCCATTTCTTAGGGCATGTGATGTAAACAACTCAAGAAAAAGCATTAGTCACATCTGCATTATATCCTAAAAGGATTAGTCTAGTCACAATTAAGGCTCCTTGTAGTTGATAATAAAGTTTAGATCAATCCAGTATATGCTCGATGTGGGACTCATCTCTCACCTCCACAACATACACTCAACCAATATCCAATCAATTTGGGGTATCACAATAATGAAAGAAATTGTTACATACCTCTAGGATTGATTTTTTTTTTTTGCCAACTACACCTCTATGTTATGGCTCACAAGACACACTGTTTCCATGCTCTAAAAACCTCCTCCAAGGGAGAAATACCAAGAGAGAGATTTTACGTTTATTACTACATTTACACCTTTAAGGGAATCAGCCAACCAATATAAATGGTTGCAATTCCCTTATAAAACCCATGCGTGTTTAATGCAATTAAACACGCTAACTTGGCTAACAAGTAATGCCCACTAATGGGTGAACCGTTTTGGGTAAAGCTAAACATCTAGCATGTCTCACATTAGTTATTGTTCTTTGGGAAGGAATAATTTCTTAGTAGTGCATGTACTTGACTCTCCAGAATAACCCATAAGAAATAACCCAACTAAATGGTTTGTGTGCATAGTTTATTATTTGATGGTACTTTATGTGTCTGTTCTGAAAAGTTATCCAACTTCAGGGAAGTAGCTCGAATGCTTGCAAATGATTACAAGAAACGTGTAATGATTGTTGACACCTCCAATGAGATAGGTGGGGATGGTGATATACCTCATGCAGGAATAGGTAGTGCACGCCGGATGCAAGTCCCCAACTCTGATATGCAACATAAGGTATGATTTGGAAGTAAAGGATTTCAACTCTATTTGGTTTAGAAAATTTTGGTTCTTTTAGTTGTGTTACCAAATAACGCATGATTGATTTAAATTTGGTTGTGGATTTTTTCAAAGTTTTATACTTTGGAGAAAGTTTGAGTAATTCTTGTCTCTTGAAATATTAGAGAGAGAGAGAGAGAGAGAGAGAGAGAGATAATTTAGTCGGAAATTTTATATTGGCTAGAATACTCTTTTAGTCCTTGATTTATTTATTTTTTTTCCAATTAGATTTTTTTTTCTCCAATTTAAAGAGCTGTAATTTAGTCCCTGACAAATTTAAAAGGTATCAATTTTGCCCTTGTGTCAATTTCTGTTAAATAAATTGCACACGTGATAAATGGAGTGGTAAAGTGGCACATTAAAAAGTTGAGGTGACCTGGAATAAATTTAATGGAAAATAGGGGGAAGGGAAAAATTGCTACTTTCTAAAGTTTTCAAGGATAAAATTGCTACTTTAAAATTTTAGGGACAAAAACTGAACTTGGATGAAAGTTTAGGGCTGAAAATTATATTTCAGCCTTTTATGTCTTACTGGATTCTTTTGGAATGTAGTTAAAATGATGTTACATTTGCTTTCTGTCAATTTTCTCAGAACAGTATGGTTATACTCACTACAAGTAGGATGACTCTCAATTTATTTCATTTTGTCGTTCACATTCTTTTATAAGATTGGTCAGAAAGCGTTTTGGTTTACTATTAACTTGTCTATTTAATCTAGAGTTTTCAAGGTTGCTTGTGGTTATATATTTATAGTTTTCAGGTATTGATAGAAGCGGTTGAAAACCATATGCCTCAAGTGATTGTGATTGATGAAATCAGCACAAAACTTGAAGCAATGGCTGCAAGCACAATAGCTCAACGGGGAATTCAGCTAGTTGCCACTGCTCATGGAGTAACAATTGAGAATTTGATAATGAATCCTGCATTAGAGATGCTTGTTGGAGGAATACAGGTGCGATAACTATATCATTATTTCAAATTTAAATGTGTAATTAGCTTACAACACACACACATATCAAGTTACACCTAGTGTAATTTTAAAGAATATTACACTACTCAAAATTTTTTTTTTTTAGGATGTGAATTTTGACAAAACCACCATTGGATTATATTTTCTTATTTTACAGTCCATGCTTACAAAATTTCAAAACAATTTGAGATTCATAACTATCTCATTTATAAAATTTTTAAATTTCAATTTTCGTACTTTAAAATTACGTATAAAATATGAGTTTATGGATTGAATTGTAAATAATATCCAATTAGCACGAAATTTGCCATGTGTGTTAAGAATATAGATCTTAAATTACCGATTATCCTAAAACTTAAGCTATTAGGAAATAGTGAGTTTAATCACTTAACCATAATTTTAACAATCCCCCTCACTTGTAGGCTTAAACTTTCCCTTAATAAGTGAAGGCCCAACAAGTGGGAATTTAACATGTTAAATTACCGATTGTCCTAAAACTCAAGCTATTAGGAAATAGTGAGTTTAACCACTTAATCATAATTCTAACAATAGAAAACATATAATCTAATGGTGAGATTTTTAAAATATTAATTTGATAAAAAGTTACTAGGTGGTGTAATATTGCTTAAAGTTACGCCAAGTGTAACTTGATCTTTGCGTTTTATATATATATATATATATAATTTAATTTTACATTGTAAGAGCTTCTCTCTGAAAGTTTTGCATGTTAAATACCTCTCCATACTTTTAATGATAATTTTGCAAACCCATTGTGAGCTTGCTTGACATATAAGTGTAATTTACTTGTAAGTATATACTGTTGTTATATCCTGATGGTGTTATTATCTTGTTTTCCCTAGAGAAGACCTTGGAATGCTATTCTTAACATTTTGTTGACACATCTCTTGTTAGGTGTAATTTAAAATTTAAATGTGAGACCTTCCGCAGCCATTACCATCTGAGCCAGGACCGCAGCTTTATGGCTAGAGTCTTGACACCATCTGTGGCCTTCAAGTTTGAATATAAACAGTGAAATGTAGTCCGTCAAGAACTTGTAACATGTCTTTATTACTTACTGATAACATGCTGTTGTTCATTAAAAATTTATGGACAGACCAATGAATGCTACGATAAACAGTATTGGGTACTCAGAACTTTACTCATAGCAAGATAGAAAACAAGGGATACACCTTTTGACAAGCACGTGAACCAAATTGTGGTGATGGTAAATATTGATATCAAAAGGATCCGAAAGCAGTCACTTCCAAAATTTTTACTCTACGACCCACATTAATTGTGACTTGTGAGGTCAACAGGGAGGTTCTTCAGAAAATCAGACATATATGAATGGAACCAAAAATGATGTGTTTAAACAAGTATGCCAAGATAGGCAAAGAATAAGCTTGGTAAACTGCAAAAGCAAACCCAAGAAAGTAATGTCATAATTACCACCAAAAGTAGTCTTATATATCAGTTTCAAGCATGAGTTGTTTAAACTTCAATAACTATCTATCAAATATGTAAATTGGACCTAGGAAAATGATGTTATGTCTTCATTCTACTTGGTGACATTAATGCAATCATTTTTTAGAGTGTGACACTAGGGGATGAAGAGGCTAGCCGAAGGGGTGTCCAGAAGACGGTTTTGGAAAGAAAAGGACCTTCAACATTTATGTGTGGGGTTGAGATAATTTCAAAGACTCAGTTGCGAGTTCATCGTTGCCTAGAATCAACAGTGGATGCTATTCTCTCAGGTATGATTTCCTTTTTCTTAAGTTTCATAAATTGATTTCTAAAATTGTGATAGGACAGTGGTAAGTTCCCTTATTGTTTGTCTTGCTTTTACTTTTATTGGTGAAGGTCGTTTTCCAAATGTTGAAGTTCGAAAGATGGATTATCTGAAACTAAATGAAACAGCAGAAAGGGAACCCTTTATTTACAGTTCCTCTGACAAAGCAAATGAGATTATAGTTGAAGATACTCAAGACTTGAGCAATGAAATAACTAGCCTTGATGCTTTCTCTTCTGAAGTTCCTCCAAACATGGGAGAGGATTGTTGGGAAGAAAGGATGCCCCTTCGCCTATTTGTTTATGGGGTAAGTCATCACCCTTCAACTTTGACAATTGAATGCAATTAATGTGGTCTTTATGAGCAGTCTTTGTATTATTTCTAAAATATTCAATTCTGATCTTATTGGGAAAGGTTTCTTTGATACTTTAAGGGAAAATTATACTTTACTCCCCTAAATTATCCGAATGCACACTTGCACCCCTAAACTATTACCCCTTGCACACTTTGCATCCTACTGTTTACTTATGTGTTAAATTGGATGGAAATTAGACTCACGAACAAGTCACATGATAGCTGCAAAGTTGGCATATAGTTAAAAGAACGAATTGTCCCCATTTTAATCTCCTAAAACATCACAGGTCACTCCCATGTCCCACGATTGAGTCCCTCAACCCTTCCGTCTTCTTCCACAGTCCCTCTGAGTCTCTCACTTCCTCTCAGTCTCTCGCTTCTCTCCCTTACTCACAGGCTCTCGCTTCAAGGATTTTGTGTTTTCTCATATAATTTTTCTTCCTCGTGATTTTTTGTCTTGTATTAATTTCCAATTCCTTGATTGCTATATCTAATCGGTTAGTCCTACTCCACGACAATTCAATTTCAACAAATTCATTATTTTTGAAGCTTTTTTTTTTTGATAAGTAAGAATGATATATATTCAGGAAAGTTGCTGCATGAAAAGCACAAAGCACACCAAGATTTACTAGAAAAGGAAAAAAGAGAAAAGAAACAGAACAAACCAAGCAGCAAATTAATCACAAAAGAGAAGAGAACTAAGAAAAGAAGGGAGAGAATCACTAGTTGTGAGTCCCCATACCTGAGACCAGTCGAATAAAGTTCCACTAAAAGAAGCAAGCAGCTGATATCTAGAACTATCCCAGTCCTCGAAAGTCCGCCGATTCCACTCTTTCCATAGACATTGTAGTAAGCACAATGGGACTAAATTCCAAATTTTAGACGAGTGCTTCCCCAACCAATTCCACCAACCAAAAAGCAGATCTGGAATCGTTCTAGGTATGACCCATGAAATTCCAAAAGAAATACAAACAAAACTCCACAACCAATGAGCTATCTTACAATGAAGTAGTAAGTGATCCACCGTTTCCCACAGCTACGACACATAATGCACAAATCCACAAAATCAAAACCCCATAGTCGTAGGTTATCACTCGTGAGGATCTTATTCCAAGCTATAGACCAAACGAAAAAGGAAACACGCTGAGGGGCCTTAACTCTCTAAATACCTTTCCAAGGAAAGACAACAGAGGGAGTAACTCGCAATTTGTTATAAAATGACTAGATGTCAAAATCCCCATTAGGCTTTATCTTCCATCTCATCTGGTCTCCAACATCCATTAAAGGAATATTGGCTCCCAAGATACGTAGAAAGTTCACCCCTTCATCCATCTCCCAATCATTAAAGTCTCGAATGAAACGAACATTCCAACTTCTTCTCTCTCCTGCCCCTAGCCTTGTCAAAGAAGATTCTATAGAGGCTTCCCTGTTAATAGCAATACCATACAGCCTTGGGAAGGCCAGTTGGAAGGTTGATCCCCACATCACCCATTCTGCCAAAATCTCACTCTATTCCCTATTCCAACAACAAACTGAGTATTTTTGCTAAAATCCTCCCAACCCATATGAATACCTCTCCATAAATCACACCCATGCACTCCCTTACCCAACTTAGAAGTCCATTCCCCCACTCTTCCCCAAACTTAAAAGCTACCACCCTCCTCCAAAGTTGAGTCTCCTCGTTCCCAAATTGTCAAAGCCATTTCCCTCACTAGTCTTTAGTTGACCCCACCTCCTCCCCCCCTTCCTCCACATACTTTTTTCCCACCACCATCATTCCTTCCCTCTTTACCACAACACTTTCCACCACCGCCTTATCCTAATGCACAAGCTGTCCCACCTTTCGCTACCTCAAATCTTCTGCCCACACCACAATATCTCTTTCCTGGTCACCCTACTCCTATCCAACAACCTATCTACTGGCCAAGTCAGTTTGGTCAGTACATATCCCAATATACACCGGCTCAACCTCCCTTACCCCTAAACATCTCGAACTCTAAACCTTCTTCGTTGCAGCCTACTCCTGAAGCACAAGCTAAGATGTCTCAGATTTCAAGGGGGACAGTGGGGAATTCTGCCTCTTTTCATATTGACACAAAGGCTTTCTTCTTGGCTTTTGAGGGGGGTCGTATGGATTCTTATTCCATCACTGAAAAACGGGGCAGGCATGTTGGTTCTATTCGGGTAGGTAGAT
The DNA here is from genome assembly GCA_032727855.1 of Quercus ilex subsp. ballota. Lineage (NCBI taxonomy): Eukaryota > Viridiplantae > Streptophyta > Magnoliopsida > Fagales > Fagaceae > Quercus > Quercus ilex. The sequence goes on along the minus strand of CM064915.1, from coordinate 30,116,789 downwards.
CGGGTTTGGATAGGATCATTGCATGCTTGGTAGAGTTACGCCGTTGGGATTTTAGCAAACAACAATTTTTCAAAAGGCTTCATGAGAATTATAAAATTTTGGAGTTTTCTAGTAGGTTGAATAAGGGGGTTATTTTTGTGGAAATATCTGAGTATCATAATGGGGCACGTGGTTGTTTGCGTGCTTTAGAAGGATTTTGTAACGGTGGCTGGGTTTTTCTTGAAAGGACGTTGTGTGAATTTTTCTTGGGAAAATCTACTTCTAGGCTGGGGAAGGAGGTGGCTGGTGGTGGTGGTGGGTTTGGAAAGTCCACTGGTAATTCAAGGAGTCACTTTTAGAAAGATTTCAATGGGCATGTGAAATCAGGAAATGATTTATTTTTAGAGAAGCAGTTTCCAAATATTACTGGCAATTTTAATCAGAAGGAGAGATTTGGGGGATCTGATTTTATTCAAAATTCAAATTGTCCAACTCATCTTAAATCTAGCAGGCCCATGCGTGTATCCTCTTTTAAGTGGACTTAGGCCCACTTTTCTTTAAAAATCACTACTGCTTTAGATGGTGAAGACCAAAGGTTGGTGAAGTGGGCCCACTTTGTTCAGCCCAAAGGTGTTAATGTTGACTATGTGGGTCAACCTATTGGGCTTTGGCCTCTTAATCAAACCCAACTTGCCAATACACATCAGATACAACACGGTGGTTCTAAGAGCATTCACACCCGGACTTGCAAATGCCATATGTTGACATATTTGGCATCAAAGCCTCAAAAAACCTCCAGCACCCGGACTTGGGATGCATGGATGCGGCACCAGAGGAGTGGCACTTGTGTCCGACGTAGCGATGTGCGAGGGACGCCCTGACCGCGCGACGGTGCCGTGTCTTGCCATGTGTTTTTTTTTTTTCCCCCGACTTGCGCCAACGCGGCTCAGACTCGGGCCGATTCGCGTCGAACCGGGCCGATTCGGGTCGAATCGGATCGTATCGGCTGAATATCGGTGTGTTTCGGCTAGTAAAAAAAAAAAAAAAAAAAAAAAAAACTTAAAACAGAAAATACAAGAGGATTTGATACGCCGTTGTCGCCGTCTTCACCGGCTTAACCCCTTTCTTCTTCTTCTTCTTCTTCTTTTTTGCTTCTGTCTTCTTCCTTTTTTTTCACGAGCCCAGCATTGCCGACTTGCTGTTATGTTCTGTTTCTTTTTTTTTTTTTTTTTTTTTTTTAAAGTTTTGTTTTGTTTTTTTTTTTTTGAAAAGGATTGTTAAGTGCGTTTGGTCAGAGAGGCTTTATTTTGTTTTTTGTGCCTCTCACGTGAGCCACATCCGCCCCCCCCCCCCCCCCCCCCCCTTTTTTTTTTTTGGGTACATTGAGCCACTGAACCACTAAGCTTTTGGTACGTGAGCCACTGAGCCACTAAGCCTTTGGTCAGAGAGGCTTTATTTTGTACATTATTATTATTATTATTATAATATGAGTTTTCTATTATTATTATATAAAAAAGCATGCTTAGCAATATATAAAATATATAAATAAAAATATTTTTAATAATTTTTTTATCGTCAAGTCTCGCCGCACCCGCACCCACCTTTTCAAAAATTGCTGAGTCCCGCATCCGCACCCCCACCCGAGTCCCGAAACGCACCCGTGCTTCATAGACCCGGACTTGTAAACCCAAAATAAAGCCTCTAGTGGTGGGTCGTGGGTCTGGTGGCAACGTGGTCTGGTGGTGGCGTGGCGTGGAGGCCTAGTGGCATGGTGTGGGTCTCTCTCACGGCGATGGGTCTCTATAGCGATGGTTCTGTTCTCTCACGGCGATGGGTTTGCTGATGGGTCTCTCACGGTGGTTGATGGGTTTTGGCTTTAATGGGTTTTGGGATTGGTCGTTATGGGTTTTGATGGGGTTCATGCAGCGGTGGAGGTCGTGTGTGGTGGTTGGTGTGGATCGTGGTGAGGTCATGCGTGGTGGTTCCGATGGTTCCGATGGGGTTCATGTGTGGTGGTTCCAATGGGGATTGTTGCTGTGAGTTATGGTTGATCAGTGGGTTTGCTGAGTTGTGGTTGAATGAGCATGCTTGCTGATTTGTGGGTTTGTTGAGTTGTGGTTGTAGTGAGAATATTTTTATATTATTTTAATGTGTAGTATGTTAAAATAAAAGTTGGGATATTAGGTGTGTTATAAAATGGTATGGTATAAATGATAAAGTGGTATTTGAGATGGTAAAATAGAATTTTTTGTAAATTCCAGATTTGAATGCTCTAACCACTTGGAAAAACTTGGGTTTTCACGATCTTGGGAGATGGGTGAAGGATCGGGCACTCATGACTCATCCAAGAAGTCAGCGTTGGTGTCTAACTGCTCCGATGATGCAGGCGGGGCTCTCCCAAGGCTGATGGGTGCTTCGACGTGGCTGTGGTAGCCGTAAATACTTTTGTGGGTTCTCCAAGTAGCGGCGCCGGTATGGGATTGGCAGTTCCTGATGACACAGCCATCGATGATATATTTAGGGGCTGTTTGATCAGTGGGTTTGAGGAGGGTGTGAGTTTCAACCTCTAATGGGAATTCCGGCCTCACTAAACCTGTTGATTCTTCAACTGTGGGTTCCCCGACATCGCAATCGCAGTCGTTGCTCTCGAATATGCATCGACGTCAACCAGTGTTGGAACATAATCGTTTCTCTCCTCTTTCTGAGTTGGTTTCTGATTCTGTCGAAGATGATATTCTGAGTTGGTTTCTCTCCTCAATCCCACGGGGTCTGTCAGGGCTGAGGAAGATTGGAGTGCATTGGATTTTGCACCTCTGGCTCAATGGGATCCTAATGGGGGTTTGGATTTAATGACAGAGGAGGAAGACCCAGATGACATCTCTGTAGAGGATGACTTGGAACCTTCAGTTTGGGTGAGCAAGATGGTTAAAGGCTTTGGTAAGTTTGTGGATTTTTCTATTGACTCCTGTGAGAGGCAGTGTGTTGATTTCTTTCAAAAACTTAAGACACAGTGGGAGAAACAATCTACTGTAGGTAGTCAGCGTCACACTGTATCCTCATCTAAAAAAGGTATGAGGGAATTACGAAACTTAGTTTCTACTATTAATTATGATGGGCAATCTAGTAGATGATCCAAAGGGATTGTGAAGTTCAATGGGTTGGGCTCTGTTGGTTGTCCATGAATTTGAAACTCTTATCTTGGAATGTGAGAGGATTTAATAATCCTCATAAGAGGGATACTGTGAAGAATCTACTTAAGGAATGGAAGTGTGATGTAGTGTGTTTTCAAGAAACCAAATTGGATTGTACCAATTCTTCGGTTGTGAAAAGTCTTTGGGGCAGCCCATTTGTAGATTGGGTAGCGTTGGATGCTATTCACATAGCAGGAGGGGTTCTTATGACCTGGGACACAAGGGTGTTTGAGAAAATTGATTGTGTGGTCGGTACCTTTTCTGTTTCTATCTTGTTGAAGGGTGTGGTTGACAGGTTTGTTTGGATTTGTACGGGGGTGTATGGTCCAACTAATGCCGGGCTTAGCGATGCTTTATGGGAAGAACTAAATAGTGTGAGAGCAAGGTGGAGTTTAGCTTGGTGTGTCTTTGGTAACTTCAATATTATTAGATATCCGGTTGAGCGACTTGGGTGTACTGCGTTTAGTCCAGCCATGTTCAAATTCACAGATTTCATTGAGAGGAATTTTTTGGTTGATCTACCTTTGGTGTTGGGGGGGGGGGGGGGTGAGTATATATGGTTTCGAGAATTTGTAAATCCTTCTATGTCTCGAAGAGATAGAGTTTTGGTTTTAGTTGATTGGGAGGACCATTTCCCATAAGTGATCCAAAGGCCTCTCCCTCGTGTGGTTTCAGATCATTGTCCTATTATTGTGGAGGCAGGTGGCCGGGCGAGGGGGAAGAGTTCCTTTAAATTTGAAAATATGTGGCTTAAAGTGGAGGGTTTTGTGGACCGAGTTCGGTTTTGGTGGAACGATTATGGTTTTGTGGACTGAGTTCGGTTATGGTAGAACGATTATCATTTTGTGGGATCTCCTAGTTATGTTTTAGCTTGTAAACTTAAGGCTCTTAAAAAGGATTTGAAGCTTTGGAATAAACATGTCTTTTAGAAAAAAATGTTTGTTAGCTGAGCTCTCAGAGCTAGATTTGAGAGAAGGGTTGCAAGTATTGTCTCTAGTAGACAAAGCTAGAAGATTTTGAGATTAAGGCAAATATTGAGATTCTAGCTGCCATGGAGGAGATTTCTTGGAGGTAGAAATCAAAGGCCTTGTTCTTAAAAGAGGGGGATAATAATACTGGGTTCTTTCATAGGCTTGCCAATTCAACTAGGCGAGCTAATACTATGAGAGGTGTGGGGGTTGAGGGCACTATGTATGAGGATGAGTCAGATATTTAGGATCAGGTGGTGGGTTTTTATTAGAATTTATATAAGGAACCTGAATCTTGGAGGCCCATTGTTGATGGATTAGAATTTGCGAGGTTGGGTGATTTTGATCGGTTTTCTCTTGAAAGGGAGTTTGAAAGAGAGGAGATCATTGCAGCCCTTCGAGAGGCTGAGGGTGATAAAGCTCCTGGTCCAGATGGCTTTACCATGGCATTCTTTCAAAAATGTTGGCATGTGATTGAGAGGGACGTTTTGGCTTTCTTTGCGAACTTCCATAGACAATGTATCTTTAAGAAATCTCTTAATGCTACTTTTTTGTGTTTGATTCTTAAGAAGATCAATGCTGTTAACATTAAAGATTATCATCCGATTAGCCTTGTGGATAGTTTGTACAAACTTTTGTCTAAGGTGTTGGCTATCAAACTTTGATGTGTGTTGGATAAACTAATTTCCAACTCCCAAAACTCTTTTGTTGGGGGAAGACAGATTTTTAACTCTGTTCTCATAGCAAATGAATGCTTGGATAGTAGATTGAAGAGTGGTATTCCGGGTGTGATTGTCAAGTTGGATATTGAGAAGGCTTATGATCATGTAAATTGAAATGCTTTGTTTTACCTTATGGAGAGGATGGGTTTTGGGGAGAAGTGGGGGAGATGGATGAAGGCGTGCATCTCTATAGTGTTTCTTAGTGTTTATTAATGGGTCCCTAGCTGGTTTTTTTGGTAGCTCTCATGGTCTTCGTCAAGGAGATCCTTTGTCTCCATTATTGTTCTTGTTGGTGATGGAGGTGTTGAGTAAGCTATTGAAGAGGACAGAGGAGGGAGATTTTCTTAGAGGTTTCCAAGCTAGTCCCAATGGTGGTTTGCATATTTCTCATCTTCTGTTTGCTGATGATATTATCATTTTTTGTGATGCATCCAGGGAACAATTATTATATATTTGGATGGTGTTGATTTTCTTTGAAGCTATTATTGGTTTGAAAGTGAATGTTAGTAAGAGTGAGATCGTGCCAATGGGTGAGGTTGGGAACTTGGATGCTTTGGCTTGTGTTTTATGTTGTAAGGTTGGTTGTTTGCCAATGTCTTACTTGCGAATGCCTTTGGTGGCTCATTTCAAGGATGCTTTGATTTGGAACCCTATTATAGAAAGGATGGAGAAAAAGCTTTCAGGTTGGAAGCGATTATATTTATCAAAAGGGGGTAGGCTTACTTTATTGAAGAGCACTTTGTCGAGCCTTCCAACTTATTATCTTTCTTTGTTTACCATTTCACAATATGTTGCGGGCTGATTAGAGAGGATTTAGAGGAATTTCCTTTGGGGGAGATTTGATGAAGTTTTTAAATACCCACTTGTTGCTTGGGATAAGGTTTGTTTGGCCAGTGGAGGCAGGTGGTTTGGGGACTCGGAAGATTGGGCTTTTTAACCAAGCTCTGCTTGGGAAGTGGCTATGTCGCTTTGGGAAGGAAGTTACCCATTTATGGCATCAGGTTATTGCTACCAAATATGGGGAGGGTAGTGGAGGTTGGTGCACTAGAGTTGTCAGAGGGACACATGGCTGTGGGTTATGGAAGAGTATTAGAAAAGATGCAGATAGTTTCTTTAGTCATGTGGTGTATGCAGTGGGAGAGGGTAGTCGCATTTTGTTCTGGCACGACCCTTGGAGCTGTCCTACTTCTTTGAAAGAGTTATATCTGGAACTATTTGTCTGCGCTATAGTTCAAGAATCTTTGATTTCTGATCTGATTTTATATGCACAAGATGGGGGAGGTAGGAGTTGGAACTTACTTTTCCGTTGTGATTTTAATGACTGGGAAACGGGGAGATTTTACTCTTTTTTGAGCATATTTTTGCCAGAATACCAAGGGGGGAGTGTGATGATGTTCTGATTTGGAAGTTGAATTGTAGTGGTAATTTTGATGTCTGCTCCTTTTATAATTCTTTATTAAAAGCCCCTTTTGTTTCTTTCCCTTGGCTGAGCATTTGGTGTATTAAGGTACCTAAAAGAGTGTCTTTCTTTTTATGGATTGTTGCTAGGGATGATATTCTTACCATAGATAACCTTGTTAAGAAGAACTTGCCTCTTATTAATTGGTGTTGTCTTTGTCGGTGTGATGAGGAAACTGTGGATCACCTTTTACTCCATTTTAAGTTTGCTCATACTTTGTGCAGTGAGGTTCTCCTTATGTTTAGGGTTTAGCAGGTGATGCCGTTACAATTGTCTCCTTTTTGCTTGGAGGAATTGGTTGGGGAATTATATTTCAAATGTTTGGAATATGGTACTGGTGTGTCTTATGTGTTTAGTATGGAAGGAAAGCAATGCTCGAACTTATGAGGACATTGATAGACCTATTGAACTGTTGAAGACATCACTAGCTAGGACTTTGTTTGAGTGGTCTCATATTTAGGGCATCACGCATTGTATTTCCTTGTTTGATTTCCTTATTTCTATTAGATTGGCTATTTGATTTGTTTGTATCCTTTCTTTGCCGTGTGTTTATGATCGTAAACAAATTGCATTTTTGCTATCAATAAAACTTTTATTGCCTATCAAAAAAAAAAAAAAAATAGTTAGTTTCCTTATCCCTAAACCACCGTTGGCCATAGGCGCACAAACTTTATCCCATCCTACTGAATGAGTCTTGCTCCCACAAAAAATCCCTTTGCAACTTTTCAATTTTGTTAGCCACGAGTAGGAATGGTGAACATCAATAGAAAATAAGTAGGAAGACTAGAGAGCGTACTCTTGAGCAACGCCAATCTACCCCCCTTAGACAAATATAACTTCTTCCACTCGGCCAACTTACGCTCAATTATTTCCAGAATAGGATTCCAAATTGAAGGTGATTTATGAGAGGTCCCCAACGGCATGCCAAGATAAGACATAGGCAAAGTTCCAACCCTGCAGCCCAATATGTTAGCCAAGGCATGCACATCATTTACATTCCCTATTGGAACCATTTCACTCTTCTGCATATTGACCTTCAACCCTGTCACAGCCTGAAAACAAAGTAACAATAACTGAACATGAAGGATTTGCTCCACATCTGCATCACAAAACAGAATAGAATCATTTGCAAACAAGAGATGTGAAACACATTCCCATCCGCCCCTCCTACTTTTAGCTTTAAAACTATGGAGTAAGCTTGCACCCTCCACTCTTTTCACCATTCTACTAAAAGCCTCCATCATAATCAAGAACAATATAGGAGATAGCAGATCCCCTAGTCTTAATCCCCTTGAACTACCAAAAAAATCAATTGGAGACCCATTGATCAATACAAAGGACTGAATTGTTGATATACATGTGCGGATCCACTTACACCACTTCTCCCCGTAACCCATTCTCTCCAAATCCAAGAGAGCCTCCCAATTCACATGATCGTAAGCCTTCTCAATATCAAGTTTACAGATGACCCCCGAAACCCTACTCTTTACTTGGCTATCAACACATTCATTCGCAATAAGAACCGAATCAAGGATTTGTTTCTTGCCCACAAAACTATTTTGAGACTCAAAGATCAATTGATCTAAAACCACTCTAAAAAGATTTGCCAAAACCTTAGCCAAAGATTTTATACATGCTCCCCACCAAGCTAATAGGTCGAAAATCTCTAATATTGGAGCTATCATTTTTTTTTTTGGAATTAAAGCAATGAAAGTAGCATTAAGATATTTTTCAAACTTACAATGTTAAAAAAACTCTTCAAAGACTACTAACACATCTTTCTCCACTACTCTCCAACAATGATAATAAAAAGCCATAGTAAAACCATCTGGATTTGTAGCTTTGTTCCTTTCCAAGTCTCTTACAACCTGAAAAATCTTCTCTCTCTCAAACTTCCTTTCAAGCCAAGCCCTCTCCATATCCCTAATACATACAAACTCCAAACCCTCCACTAAAGGCCTCCACCCGTCTGTCTTCTGATACAAAGTTTTATAAAACTGTATCACCTGAGTAGCCACCTCATATTTCTCCTTATAGACCACTCCATCCACCTCCAAGATGCTCAGATGATTATACTTTTTATGGGAGTTAGCCATCTTGTGGAAGAACTTGGTGTTATTATCTCCTTCCTTGATACATAATATCCTTGATTTTTGTATTCAAGAAATTTCTTCCAAAGAATGAAGTTGCTTCACCTGGGACCTCAAATTAACCCTATAACATTTCTCCCCATCAGTGAGTCCAAGATCCCCTTCCTTAGCATCTAAAATTTTTCAACTCCTCCAACAATTGTTTCTTATGACAATCTACATTACCAAACTCTCTACGTTTCCACGGAATAATGTCCTTTTTCAAGGCTTTTAATTTTTTTGCAAGCACAAAGCTAGGTGTACCTACAAATGAATGCCGATTCCGCTAGGATTGAACTCTTTCCATAAACCCATCCTTCTTCAACCACAGCTTCTCAAACCTAAAATGGCTTTTTCCCCTCGCCATATTCCCTGCCTCCAAGAGAATCGGACTGTAATATGAAATAGGATGAGGTAAAATCCTTTGAATAACATCCGGGTAGTGTTCCTCCCAGTTAGAAGTAACCAAAGCTCTATCAATCCTAGACATCGATGGTTGATTTGTACCACTTGACCAAGTATAGCTTTCTCCTTCCAACGACAAGTCAATTAAATTAAGATACTTGATAAATTCAGAGAACTTTTCCATAGTCGGGGTCATATGTGTCCCACCCATACGTTCACTTGGAAAATGTACAATATTAAATCCCCAAAGCAACACCACGGTACTCTCCACTACTGCTAAATATTGACCAACTCATCCCACATATGACCCTTCTCATTGTTTACATTTGGGCCATAAACACTTGGGCATGCCCAGATAAAACCATTCATCACCCCTTGCCACTTGACCAATACTGAGTAAGTACCAACCCTAGCCTTCATCTTTAGCCTCGTCGATTCGCGGCATCACTTCCGGCGACACCAAGCTCGACTAAGAAGCCGAGGAGCTCTCTCCAACCTCGTCGGCATTAGGGAGTGAATTCTAGAGAGAACACTTGATGTTTTAAGAGATTAAAACGGGGACAATTCGGTCTTCTGACTATACGCCACCTTTGTAGCTGTCATGTGACTTGCACATGAGACTAATTTCCATCAAATTTAACAGATAAGTAAAAGGTGGGGTGCAAAGTGTGCAAGGGGTAATAGTTTAGTGGGTGTGCATTCACATAGTTTAGGGGGGTAAGTGTAATAGGGGATATAGTTTAGGGGGGTAAATTGTAATTTTCCCAGACTTTAACGGTTATTAGGACTGTCAATCGGGGCTGAGCATGCTGGCATCATGCTCAAGGGGCTGAACTTTCCGGTAGATTGGGGGGAATTTTTGAAAATTTTTACACTAGTTTTATATTTTAAGGACATTTTTAGTACTGAAGTATATTTCTAGCCCTCCAAAAGTTACCTGTTTCAATGTGGTCCTTACATATCAAATTTCATACAATCCCTGTTTCTAATTTTGTTCCCTGCATTTCTATAACCTTGGCTCTGCCCATGTATGTAGCCCATAGGGGGTCCCCCATTTCTAAAATCTTGGATTTGCCCATAGTTGTCAAAACATGAATCATTTTGATTTGATTTTTCATTTTGTTGTATCGTGTATCGTAAGATACAAAAATACTTTTTAAGATTTATAGAAAAATTATAGATATAAATATATAAAAGGTATATATTTATTATAAATTTGAAACATATTCACTTAGGTTGCGTTTGTTTCAGCTGAAAATGGATTTGGGAAAACAATTTACACCCTGCCGTGTGCTTGGTTGCACATAGAAAATTTGGTCAAACGGAAAATCATTTCCGTTGACTGTAAAATGAGCTTGGCTAACGTGTAAAATAGATTACAGATCTATTTTACCTTCAAACCATTTTCAGAAAAAAAAAGAACCAAACCAAGAGAGAGAGAGAGAGAGGCCGGTCACCGTGAGAGAGAGAGAGAGGCCGGTCACCTGAACTTGAGATCGAGTGAGAGACTCCACCGCCGTTTGGGTCGTGCCTCTCACCGCCGATCAAGCAAAGATCGACTCCACCGCCGATCTACCCTGTTTCTCTCTTCCTCCCTCTTCCTCCCTCTGCCACCCATGTCACTGATCTACCCTTTTTCTCTCTACCCATGTCGAGCAAACCACCGCAAGACGAGCGACCCACCATGACCCAGTCGCCTCAGCCGCGCGGTCTTGCCTCTGCCGCCTCTAGATCGAACCCAGTCGCCTCTCACTTTTCCTTCTCTCAATTTGACTAGATTTGATGAATTTTTTTTTTGGGTTTTGTTTCTTTTGTGTTTAATTATTGAGAAATGATATTATATATTTGTTTGGAAGCTGAAAAAATGTGAGCAATAAGTAGAAAATGTGTTTTCTATAGTATTTTTAAGAACACAACCAAACACTAAAAATATTTTTCAAAGTATTTTTTAAAATGCCACAAAACACCTGAAAATATTTTCTTTTCTGAAAAATATTTTCACTTGAAAATATTTTACACTTAGAAAACATTTTACATAGAACCAAACACAACCTTAATGAATAATTTAATCATCACTTATGTAATAATATTTAACAAAGCTAATTAAATAAATCAAATTAAAACTTATAACATCCACAATCAAATTGGTGGAGGAATGGTTCTTGTGGGAGCCTTGAAGGTATGGACAGCAACAGCCCAGTGCCGTGTATTTCTGAATCGGGGATCACAACTGCAGTTACTTGGTTGCATAGATTTGGGGACCATTGAGACTTCAAGAGTAGTTGAATTGTCAACCCAACAACCAAAGAATTTAGGAAATTAAAAAATCTGGCACTCACTGTGAACTAGGACAGACCAGTGGCTGGTAGTTGAAGGATAACGGCAGGTAGGTCTTGTTTGGGGTTATTACAGTCATCTCTATGAAGCTGCGTATTTGTACTTTGAATGTGCAAGGGTTGAATAACCTTAACAAGAGAGCAGTGGTGAAGAATATTCTCATGAATTGGAAAGGTGATTTAGTATGTTTATAGGAAACAAACATTGATAAAATGGAGCAGTAGATTGGGTGGAAGTTGATGCTAGGAACACTGTAGGGGGTATTTTGTTGAAGAATGTAGAGGATGGCTTACAGGGAGTCTTTTTAGTGGGGTATATAGCCCAAATGACGACACTCAGAATGGGGTTTGGGAGGAAGTAAAGAAATAAGGTTGGGGAGGAGGCTTGGTGGATTGGTGTGTGGCAGAGGATTTCAATGTCATTAGATACCCTAATGAAAGATCATGGTGCTCAACATGATTAAATAATCCAAGATAAAGCATCTTTAGAAATTTACAAATATGCCAATAAAATTCGTAAATTCTCCATACAAGGATTAAATTGAAGATGCTCATCTTTTCCAGGCCAACAAGTCATGTATATTTCTCCATAATCAGTGTCAAACACAATGTACGTTCCATGCTCATGCCTTAAATAATAAAATAAAAGCATGTCAAGGCTTAACAGATAAAACAACAAAACAAGAGCCAACTATATCCAGCCAGAACCCAAACTAGCCAAACACCTATTATCCAATGACCATCAAATTCCTCCAAAAGCCTCACATATGTAATTTTCCAAAAACAAAACCTGACTTGGTTTTACAAAGCCAAATAAACTTGTGCTCTATACTTCTAAAAAAGCCACCCTCTTCGTCCACTTAATTATATAAAATATTAAGCCCTCCAAATCAAATGAATAACCTCCACAATGCAGCTTTTAATCAAAATCCGATTTCTACTTATAAAAAACAGACAACTGATTCCTAGAAAGGCCCAGCCTTGGTCTTGGACCTCCAAGTCTTAACTGACATCCAAACTTACCAATAAAATAGTTTAAATGCATAAATTTCAAAATAAAAATTATAAAATACATATTTAAAAGCTCTTGGGCATTTCCCAAACCTTGGATTTGATTGAAAGTTACCATTTGTATTTAAAAAAAAAAAAAAATTGTCTCTCTCATACCACTCTAAATATTCCCATTTACATCATACTTTAGCCTCTAACATTCAATTTTTGTAAATTGAAAAATCCCTATATGAATTGGATAATTAGGATTTAACAAAACAGTTGCAACCTGGATCCTCCTAACCCTCCAATCTTCCATTATTTTGTGAAAGACTTCAAATATTCACCATAATAATCACGTAATAACAAAACCCAAAGGATTTTATAGAAGAAATTGGGATAAAAGTCATTCTTACCATTTTCAAGGTATCTTTTAGTGGTGATGATGTTGGAGTGGCTGTCCAAGTCATGTGGGAGAATTGAAGAGGGGGTTGGGTAGAGAAAGAAAGGAGAGAGGTTTTGGAGGAAAGGTAACCCCTCATCCTTTTTTTCTTTTTTGGGGGGGGTGGTGGTCATGGGACAAAAAATTTGGACCACATGTTAAAAATATATTGATAGAGAATTTATGAAATTGTTCCCAATAAATCATTTACTTTCTTAAATGCCTGGGTGCTACAGTTCCATTCTAAATGATGTAGATTTCTTTTGACTGCTTTGATCGTGTTGTGCTTGTGTTGATACCTAAAGTACAAAAGAAAAGAAAGACTAAAATAAACTAACTCATTTATTAAAGTAGAACTCAACATAAAATGAGGCTTGACAGTACATTTGACATTCCAAACTGTTATCCCAAAGATATTGAGCCTGATGTAAAACTGCAGCACATGTAACACACTTGCAACAGCCCTGTCTCGAAATAAAACAGTGTATTGCATGGGTGTTTATGATAGAAAAAATTGCCAGACATAACTTTATGCATTTGTGTCCAAAAGACCGAAAAAATGCTAGATTAAATGTGTTAGGTTTCTTTGATTGACTTTATTAAATTGGATAACTCTTGACTCTTTTATACTGGATTGACTTATTTAAATAGGAGAACTATTTTATTACAAGTTTTTTTTTTTTTTTTCCCCCCTATTCTTTCTTTTTCTTCTTTATTTATTTTATTTTGATTACGTGATAGAACACATCTAAATTTGTTTTGTGAACCTTCTGTGTAGGATATGTGATCTTAGTGATCATTTGGTTAGGAATTTATTTATTTTATTGTAATGTTAGTATGTCATTTTACTGAAGCCTTTTTATAATTCTAGGAGAATGCATATTCATATATAAGGGCTTCTTTGGAAATTGATTTAAAAAACTGTTCTCTAGATCTAAAAACAAAAACAACTGGTTTCATCACTGAAAAGTTTGATTTGTCAGCTTATTCTCAAAAAATTGGTTTTCAAGAACAAAGACTCCAAGAGGGTTGGTTTTGGAGAACATGTAAAAGATATTCTCTGATTCTGGTTTCCAAAAGCAAGGGAAAAAGCCCTTGATGAACAGTGAAAGACTTTAAGTGCACATTAACAATCATACAACCTTTTTCCATTTCCCCTCTCTCATTATTCCTACTGTGATTCTCTCTCTAACTCTTCATAGGTCCAAGCCATCGATTAGTGACTAAGGGATTTTTGGATCATCAATTGGTGGTGGTTAGAGTTTGATTAGAAGGGTGCGAGTTTTGGTAGTCATTGTGGTAGTTAGAGTTCAGTGTTGTGTTGTGGCAGTTTGAATTTGGGTCATTGTGGCTTTAAGTGACGGTAGGTTTGGGTCACTGCAGTTAGAGCTTGGCACCATGTGTAAGGAATTTTGTGCACTTGATAGTTGATTTGCCTTATTTTTTGTTGGATTGTGTGTTTTAGACATTGATGAGGCCCATATATGTATGCTTCTGTGGTTTATGGGTTTGTATTGATTCTGTTGGTGGTTGGCGGTTGCTAGCTGGATGCTTCTAGCTGTGTTTTTTAAGTATTGTATAGTTTGTGTTGATTTGCCAATGAGCTAGATCCTCTCCTTATGATAGCAAGGTGGAGGATGAGATTATGGGTTCGAGACCCATTGGGGGTGTGTGTGTAACCTATCAACAACAAAATAAAAGAAGTATAAATTTATGTTGATTTGCGCGTGTGTGCATGGTTTGTGTTTCTGTTTTTAGTAACTTCCTTAGAGTTTGCTTCTTGTATTTATAATATTGTAGCAACAGGTTAGTGCTTTCTTTGTTCTTCTCTGCAAAAACATGTTTATGTGGGTCTTTTAATAAGTATCATAGATTAGGTTTATTGAGTTCGATGATCATGCTAAGTTCAATAAAATATCAGCAATTGATTGTCTACAGTGTTTATTAAGAATCTATTCAATATGTAGCTCATTCAATGAGCAGTTATTCTAGATCCTGGAGGCAAGTGTGACTGTTAAGAAAATGCTAAGTTCAATGAAATATCAGCAATTTATTTATTTATTTATTTAAAATTTTTTTTTTTTTGATAGGATATCAGCAATTTATTGTCTACAGTGTTTATTATGAAACTATTCAATATGGAGCTCATTCAATTAGCAATTATTCTAGATCCTGGAGGCAAGTGTGACTCAAGCGATTAAGCAGTTGAAACTGAATGATGCTGCCATTGAGTTAACTGAAAATATCAGCGAGGCAGATGCACTACTTGCCTTGCAATCCAAGCTCAAGAAGAACTCCCGGATTCAAGCTGCTGTTAAATCTCATAACACACCCATTTATGTGACCAAGGTAATTAATTGTAATTGCTTTCCTTGTTTCAACTGCAACACCTAGTCATCAAAATTTTAACCATGAAGTTATCTATTTGTTTTTAGACAAGCTCGCTGGTTCATATAACAAAGGGTATACGGGCATTGATGGCTGATCTTAAAGATGGTTTGAAGGATTTTGAACCAGTAGATGAGATGAAATTATCTGAGAAGCTTGATGCCTTAGAGGTATAAGGATCTTCTATTTCACTGTGGTGGCTATTCATGTCACGTGTATATAACAAATTACTTTACACACAGTTACACTGGCGTGTATACATTTTCGTGAGATTGTTCAGAATGCCATTATGCTTCATAAAGTAGTTTCTTATCTTACAGGAGGCAAGAATTGCCATTGAGCAGGTAGTCATCCCAAAAGGGGAATCCATAGAGCTACTCCCAAGGCCGTCCAATGTTATGTCTCTTCAGATGGACCTTATTCAAAAATACCAACTGGAAGCAGAGAGAATTGGTACAGAGTCGGATGTACGTCTCCGGATCCTTCCCCACCGTTCTAGGATGGATGAAGAGGGAAAAATAAGTGAGAGAGACAATGCTACTGGAGAATTAGATGACTTTGTCAGTGCCAATGGAGACCCAAATGGTTCATTGTACGTTGTGGACAGGTTACCACTGTTGCCTGATTAGTCCTCGTTAGAAAGTTGTACATAGACCGTTGCTACTGATCATCATTGTAACACGTATAGCAGCCTTTCAAACTCTGGTTCTTGTCCCATCTGATTTTGTAAAAATTGGTCGCTTGACATTATTGATTTACCATTACCAGCCAATGTCTTATAGGTTTATTTTTATTTTCAAATATTTGTAAAAAATCTCTGGTTCATATATGTAATATTTAGTGATAGTTTCAATTATATTATGTTATTAAAAGAGAGGAAATATAAAATTTTAAAATTAATTTAATTAATAATGTGATTATGTTATTTGAGTGAACTCACAAATATTTGATATTTCATTACTTAAATGCATAATTATATATATATATATATATATATATATTTTATTTGTATGTGATTAAATTTGTTTTTCTCTTATTGGTTTTTATTTTTATTTATTTATAGATATGATAAAATTTCAAATTATTGTGATTACTTTATAATGATTGCTCTTATCATTAGGTTAAGATGTCAATTAATTTTTGGTGTAGGAAGGGTTTGAGCTTCAAATTTTTATCAGTTGAGTTAAATAGAACTCATATTTTTTATTAGATTTTGTTTCAATTGTTGTGAAAGCAACTAAATTTGGACAAGGTTCGTATCTTAATTTATTGCTTTGACTTTATTTGATCCTCTATCAAGTCATTAATTATTTCTTTTCTATTTATTTTTTGCTAACCAGTTTAGGGATTTGATCATGAGATGTGTTTCTACGGTTACCTATTCAATTAAAATTAATGGGACTCCGAGAGGACATATTACTCCATCTAGGGGAATCTGTCAAGGAGACCCTTTGTCACCTTACCTCTTCCTTTTATGTGTAGAAGGTTTGTCTGCTTTGATTCAATCATCAATGAATAGGGGTCAACTGGAGGGTGTTAAAATTTGTAGAGGTGGTCCTAGATTGTCTCATTTGTTTTTTGCAGATGATAGCTTGATTTTTTGCAAGGCAACGTTAAAGGAGTGTGATGAACTACAACGATTGCTTGCTTTGTATGAGAAAGCTTCCGGTCAGAGTTTAAACCGTGCAAAAAAATCCTTGTTCTTTAGTAGCAACACTCCAAGGGATGTTCAAGAGGAGACAAAAAATCGGTTTGGTGCCCAAATAATTAAGCAACATGAGAAGTACCTTGGCTTACCTTCTTTCGTGGGGAAAAATAAAAGACTCATCTTCAATGCTATCAAGGAGAAATTGGGGAAAGTGTTGGGGGGTTGGAAAGAGAAATTGTTGTCCAAGGCAGGAAAAGAAGTTTTGATCAAAGCCGTGGCTCGAGCAATTCCGACTTACACTATGAGTTGTTTTAAAATTCCAGATTCGCTTTGTGAGGAAATGATGGGGATGATTAGGAATTTTTGGTGAGGACAAAAAAAAGAGGAAAGGAAGATTGCATGGCTTAGTTGGCAAAAAATTTGTGAGCCTAAATGTAATGGAGGATTGGGTTTTAAAAATTTAAAGTTGTTTAATATGGCTTTACTCGCAAAGCAAGGTTGGAATCTTCAAATGGGGGGTGAGTCCCTAGTTTATAGGATACTCAAAGCTAAATATTTTCCAACAACTGATTTTGTTCATGCTCGGATTGGCCACAACCCTTCTTATACATGGAGGAGTTTAATTTTTGCCCAAAAGCTTAGTCATTGAAGGCATGCGATGGAGAGTTGGTAATGGAGCAAATATCAAGATTTGGCAGGATAAGTGGCTGCCAGGGGTATCATCTCATAAAGTACTTTCTCCAAGGTTGTTTTTGAGTGCTGATATGAATGTTGCTGACTTGATTGACTCACACACAGCAAAGTGGAAAACTGAAGTGCTTGACAACCTCTTTCTTCCTCATGAAGCTGACTTGATCAAGAGTATTCCGTTGAGTGTTACTCCACCAGCAGATAAACAGGTTTGGGCTGAAACTTCTATTGGAAATTTTACTGTTAGGAGTGCTTATAAATTAGCTGTTAATTTGTTTACAACTGCAAACCATGGAACTACTTCTGATGGTCGTTTATTAAGAAAATTTTGGAACAAAATTTGGTCTTTGCCCATTCCCCATAAGGTGCGACACTTTTGTTGGCGTGCTTCGGTTGACACCTTACCAACCAAAATCAAGTTAAGGAGGCGTAATGTGATTCAAGATGATATGTGTGTTTGCTGTCATGAAGAAGCTGAGACGAATGGACACATTTTTTGGGGTTGTCCGAAAGCACAAGAAACTTGGGCTGCTTCAAAATTACAACTACTGCATTTAGATGTTCATTGTGGCTCTTTTATGGATTTGTTATTGTGCGCACCCAAAATCGAAACCCAGTTGGGCTGGGCCTCAATTGGGCTCACAACTTACTTATATAGTGGGTTTGGATTTCCTACGCTAGGTCATTCTAAACGCCAAGGCCCAAAGGAATCGCTTTCCTCTCCTCGGGGGTCTGATCCACTTCCTCACTCTGTTTTCTCTCTATTTACACTCTTCCTTTCCTGCATTCTCCAACCCTCGTCTTCTCAAAACTTCGGGTATTTATAGTTTACAGAATAGCGGAGAGGTCATAATTATTTGCCAATAAGTGCAACCGGCGGTCCAGTATTATCGATCGTAAGTGGATGGTTAGGTAGGCATGGGAAGCGGTGAGGGTGGCGTTGGAACTTGGTTCCCTCCTCCACGATAGTTCTCGGCCGAGGTGCCTCTCCGAGGCACGGCCGGGCAGGTACAAGGCGGGGTGTCCCGCGAACCATATGTTTATCACTGCTCGGGAAGGAGTTCGCCGAGAAACAATGAAAAGGCAAAGTCTGGGCCCGTAGCAAGCGTGACTCGGGGGTGGGCCGCTTGGCAAAGGGAGATGGGCCTCATGGGCCATATATCCAGGTCAAGGTCCAAGGCCCGCTATGGGTCATGGTGCGGGGGCCGTACAATAGCCCCCCCTTGATTCGCTCCCCATTCCCGGGGATGAATCAAGGATCACGAGGGGTAAATGCGTGTCTGGGAAGTCAAAGGGTCAGTGCCCGGCCATTGTGGGGCGCATTAATGCGCGTCTCAAAAGATGCATTTGGAATTGACTGATGGCCTATCCGCCATTATTGTCTGATGGTTCGTGAACCGAGGCGTCACGCGTGTGGCCGTTTGAAGCAGCGGTTCGCGTGGTTTCCTTACAGTGGATCATTAAATGCCTCTCCTTCCACCTACCCCATGCTTATAAATAGTCCCATTAGTCACTGGTTCTCACTTTTGCATTCTTCATCTTTCAGTATCCTACTCTGCCGAGCATCCCTCTTTCGTGGTTCATCTACTGGCCCAGAACACACTCCCTCCCTAGAGCCCACAGTAAGTTCCTTTCCCTCTTCTTGCTTTTTCAGTTCAGCCATTTTAGTCTATTCTTTGGTAATCATAGCATTTCTTTTCCTTTTTGCTAAAAAACTCTCGTTTTGAAAAGAAAAAAGAAAAAGAACATGAGTTACTCTCACCTCCTTTCCTCCGAGCATGCTTTGGCTAGGTTTAGGGAAGCATATAATGTTCCTAGTGACATAGATATTGCCTACTGCAACATGGGTGATATTGATATCCAGAAGCGCCGTGGTGAAAACACGGTGTTTTTTCCCTTGATGGCCATCTTAGAGGGTGGGCTTAGGTTCCCGGTTGACCCTCTAATCCTTAGTACCCTTAGATTTTACGGACTTTGTCCCGACCAACTCCCTCCCAACTTTTACAGGGTAGTGAGTTGCGTGAGTAGGTTGAACCAGTTGTACGGGTTGCAACTAAACCACTACGACATTAATCAGATGTATAGCTTGTGCGGAAATGTCGAGTCTGACTATTACCTAAAGACTAGGGATGCGCGGGTACGGCTTATTTCATGCCTACCAGATTCAAATCGTAACTCGGCAAAAGATTTCGTTCGGGTGAGCGGCAATTGGTTTGCCGAGGAGATCCCCTGCGCGTTTTCGCCGCGCGACGTTGGTCGGTGACTAACCTTTACTTACTTTGGTCTCTTTTGACTTCGGTCCGGTTATGTAATCGTTAACCCTTATTTCCTTTGTGCAGAGACCAAAAGATTCAAGCCGGACATTAGAGTGGTACATGTTCGGGACCTGAACTTCGTGCTCAGGTCGGAAATCTTCGTACATACGGACAGACAACTCCGAGCGTCCCATCTCATCCTCGGTGTTAATCCCGTCTACTCAACTTGGCAGCCGTTCAGCCAAGCCCTGCTAGTTGATAGCCCTCTCCTCTCATATATCGACGTCCGGCACGCAAACTTCCTCCCCCCAAGGCTGACTGTAGGCGAGGCGCGTGATCTCGGTCCCCGGTACATCTGTTCAGACGAGCGACAGCCCATCCGCGACGAATCAGCCGAGCGCGTATCTGCCGAGCGTAGGAGACGCGCCCACGAGCAGATCCAGCAAGAAACTCCTGCTCAGCCCGAGAGAAGCGTAGAGCCCGAGGCTTTTGTTCGGGAAGGGGAGTGTGCTGCCGCGGAACCGACTGACTCTTCCGAAACAGGATCCGATCAAGGCTACGCCATGGTGGCCAGGAGGAAGATGACGATAGATCGCTTTGTCCCCAGTGCCCGCCCTGCCGTGCAGCAACAACAAACACCCGGCCATGATGCTTCGCCTCCGGTTGCCCCACCAACCCGAGTTCGGAAAAGGCCGTGCACAACCGATCAGCCTCAGACGGGCACGAGCAACGTGCCCCCTCGACCCTCGGCCGGTATTGTTATCCGGGAATCGGCAGCGCCAACCGGGATAGACCTGGCGTCTACTTCCCGGGCTCCGGCAGCATGGCGACCCTCCTTCCAACTTGGAGGCGAGCCTCTCCCATCGACGACCAGTGCCCGAGTATGGGACAAAGGTCATGGTGGCCACGTGGCGCAGAGTCTAGCACGCGGCATCCTCTTGCCCGAGGACTTGCACGCCTTCACGGATTCGACGGATGAGTCTTTGGGGAGGCGCTTGCAGTGGCACACCATAGCGGTAAGTGTTTCGCTTTTCTTTACGATTTTCGGTTTCCCATTTGCTTATGTACGTGTATTTTCCATTTTACCCTACAAAGTGAATATTGTGTGGTCAGGCTGCGCAAATGTCGTACGTTATGGACGGGAGGATGAAGGAGCTGGCCGAGGACGTTGAGCGGGAGAAGGCTCTGAAGGATGTTGCCGAGGCCACGGCGAAGGAGAAGTCGAAGATTGCCGCGGAGGCGGAGAGTAAAATTGCTGCAGCCGTGAAGGCCCAGGCCCTTGCCGAAACGAAGTCTGAGGAACTGGAACTGCAATTGGGTGGCACCGAGCTGAAATTGGCGGAGGCTCAGAGCCTGAATACCATGCTGGAAGGGCAGCTGGCCGATTCGAAGGCGGCGCTGGAAACTTGTGAAAACAAGTGGTATAACGAGGGGTTCGCGGATGCCGAGAATTCAGCGGAACCGGTCGTTCGCCAGGCCCACGGGCTCGGGTTTGAGGAGGGTTGGTTCGCCGCTCTTCAAGCGTTGGGGGTTCCCGAGGATTCTCCGTTGAGGGATCGCAGCAAGATCCCTCTCCTGAGCATCCCTCACACCGAGAATCCTGCGCCCCTCGTTATTGACGAAGAAGAGACTTCCAGCATGAGGGAACTAGTGAACGCCATCGATTCTCATGCAGTGCCAACCGACATGGAGGGGACCAGCCACCCCCATGTGGGGGACCGAACCGGGGGGGACATCCAACCGCCAACTCCTCACGCCGACCAACACTCTCAAGGGGACGCATCCTCTGCTCATGCCGTGGACATCTAAAGTTGAAAACCAGCCCTTTCTTATTTTTCCTTTGTTTTTTTTTTTTTTTTTTTTTTTAGAATTTTGAGGAGCGGAATTGCCTATGTCACCGGGTTGTGGTGACGAGATACATTATTTATGTTGTCTTTTATTTATTTTGAGTTGCCGGGTTTTGGCAACAAGACGCTAATTTGAGTTGTATGCTTTAATATGAATGCTCTATCGTGTTGCTCTTTTGTATTGACCGAGTAATGAACTTTTATTGGTTACCTCTTTATTGAGATGTGTCCGACCATTGTAAGGCCTCAACACGCTTGGCGATAATGATTTAACCGAGGTCAGGTTCCAACATGCTCGGTGATCAGTTTAGAACCGAGGGGTAGTTTCTGTTAGAATAAGAAGGTTGAGATTTCCACCTGCTCGGTTATGAGGTTCGAACTGAGGGTCAGGTTTCCGTCCTTAGAATAGAAAGGCTAAGGTTTCCACCTGCTCGGCGATTAGATCGAACCGAGGGTCAGGTTTCCGTCCTTAGAATAAAAAGGGCTAAGGTTTCCACCTGCTCGGTGATTAGATCGAACCGAGAGTCAGGTCTCTGTCCTTAGAATAGAAAGGCTAAGGTTTCCACCTGCTCGGCGATTAGATCGAACCGAGGGTCAGGTTTCCGTCCTTAGAATAAAAAGGGCTAAGGTTTCCACCTGCTCGGTGATTAGATCGAACCGAGAGTCAGGTCTCTGTCCTTAGAATAGAAAGGCTAAGGTTTCCACCTGCTCGGTGATTAAATCGAACTGAGAGTCAGGTTTCTGTCCTTAGAATAAAAGGGCTAAGGTTTCCACCTGCTCGGTGATTAGGATCGAACCGAGGGTCAAGTTTCTGTCCTTGGAACGGATCGGCCAAGAATAAACAATGCTCGGTGAATGGGATCTACCCGAGAATTTTGGTTTGAACAGTGCGGATTTGCATGAAAAACATCATTGGTATAACTAAAAAAAAAAAAAAAAAAAACATATACAACAGGTCTTGGTTAACTTTATGCTCGGAGGGTCGCCCATCAATGATAGTACTTCTTGAGGTTATGCACGTTCCATGGTCGGGGCAGTTGTCTCTCGTTTAGGTCTTCCAAGAAATAAGCCCCGGTGCCGGCTACCGCCGTGACCCTATAGGGTCCAAGTCTGCGCCAACTTCCCGGCACTAGTGTCCCGCATGTTGCCCACGGCTCTTTTGAGAACCAGATCCCCGGAGACAAACTCCCTGGTTCTCACGCCTCGGTTGTATCTCTGGGCGAGCTTCTGCTAATATTCCGCGAGCCGTATTGTCACCGTCTCGCGGTACTCTTCCACCTTGTCCAAATATCCCACCATCATTTCGTCATTTTGGGCGTGATCGAACCCCGCTACTCGCGCACTGCACAGATTCACCTCGGTAGGGATTACGGCTTTCGCTCCGTACGTGAGAGAGAAAGGGGTCTCCCCGGTTGACCATCTAGGAGTGGTGCGGTATGCCCACAAGACCTTGGGAAGTTCCTCGGCCCAGTTTCCCTTTGCTCCCTCCAACCTTTTCTTCAGCCCGTTCACAATCACCTTATTCACGGCCTCGGCCTGACCGTTTCCCTGTGGGTAAGCCGGAGTTGAGTACCTGTTTCTGATGCCGAGACCGCTGCAAAACTCTCGGAATGCCCGGCTGTCGAACTGTAGTCCATTGTCAGATATGATAGTGTTCGGCACCCCGAACCTGGTGATGATATTTTTCCATACGAATTTCTTCACTTCCACATCTCGTATGTTGGCCAACGCTTCAGCCTCCGCCCACTTGGTAAAATAATCGACGGCCACCAGAACGAACTTTCGGTCGCCTGTCGCCCGAGGGAACGGGCCGATGATGTCCATCCCCCATTGTGCAAAAGGCCAAGGGCCGCTGATCGGGTTCAGGTGGCCCGCAGGCTGATGGATCACAGGGGCGTGCTTCTGACACTGCTCACACTTAAGCACATACTCGGCGGCGTCTTTCTGCATCTGAGGCCACCAAAATCCCTGAGTCATTGCTCGGTGCGCCAACGAACGTCCCCCGACATGGCCGCCGCATACCCTAGAGTGTAGCTCCCCCAAGAGCTCGCCCACCTTCTCCAGGCGTAAGCACAAAAGGTATGGCCCTCCGAAGGACCTTCGATATAAAGTCCGGTCTTCTGCCAACCAATACCGAGAAGCCATCCTCCGGATCTTGATGCCCTCCTTCTCGTCACTCGGCAGTTGGTCGTCAGCCAGAAAGTCGGTAATGGGGTCGATTCAGCATGGGGCAGTTGCTGCGATGGCCGTGACATTGATCCCTGTTGTTCCCGAGTCGCTCATTACCCCGACGCTCGGTTCTGAAATAAGCTCGACTTTGATTTGCCGTGGTATCTCCTCGGTTACTGATGACGCCAGTGTGGCTAGGGAATCGGCGTGTCTGTTCTGTGTTCGGGCTATGTGGAAAACTTTCACCGCGTTGAAGCTGGTCATAACTATCCTTGCTTGCTCTAGGTAGGCTTTCATCCGGGGATCTCGGGCTTCAAAACTGCCCTGCACCTGATTAACAACTAGCCGCGAATCCGAGTATAGCTCGATCTCCCGAGCCCCCAGGCTCGAAGCTACCCTCAGTCCGGCCAGAAAAGCCTCGTATTCTGCCTCGTTGTTGGACGCCCTGAAACCCAATCTAAACGAGTGTTCTAGTCGTATTCCTTCAGGGGTGATCATAACAACTCCTGAACCGACACCCGTGGAGCTCGACGCGCCGTCTACGAATATTTTCCACGGTCGAGCCTCCAGTTGGCAAACCATCTCCCCCTTCTCTCTGGACGAAAACTCAGCGATAAAGTTCGCAAGGACTTGGCCCTTCACCGAGCTTCGAGGCCTATACCGTATGTCGAAGGAACCGAGTCGAGTCCCCCATTTGGCTATACGGCCCGTGAAATTCGACCTCTTCAATAACGACTGTAATGGGTACTCGGTCAGGACGTGTACGGTGTGAGCTTGGAAATAGTGCGGCAACTTCCTGGTGGCGTGTACCAGGGCTAATACGAGCTTCTCCAAGGGCAAGTATCTCGTCTCGGTGTCGACAAGTGTTTTGCTGATGTAGTACACGGGTTGCTGGATCCCTTTGTCCCTCAGTAGCACAGCACTCACGGCGTGCTCGGATACCGCCAGGTACATGAACAAATCCTCACCTGTCTCCGGTGCCGCAAGCACGGGTGCTCGCGCCAAATAAATCTTCAGATTCACAAAGGCCTCTTCGCACTCCTCGCTCCACCGAAATCCAGTCCATTTCTTCAGCAGTTGGTAGAATGGTTGGCAGCGATCTGCGAATTTTGAGATGAACCGGTTAAGGGCGGCCAGCATCCCGGTTAGTATTTGCACTTCCTTCGGGTTGCTCGGTGGCTTTAGTCTTCTCACAGCTTCTATCTGGTCGGGGTTGACCTCGATCCCCCGTGTACTGATCAGGAACCCCAAGAACTTCCCGGCACCGACGTCGAACGCGCACTTCTCCGCATTAAGGCGCAACTTGTGTCGTCGGAGAACTTCGAAAACCGCCCGGAGGTCCCCCATATGCAAGGCTTCCTGTTTGCTCTTAACCACCATGTCGTCGATGTACACCTCGACCGTGCGCCCTATCTTGTCTCGGAACATTCTTGTCATCATTCATTGGTAGGTGGCCCCGGCGTTCTTCAGTCCGAAAGGCATCCTCGTGTAGCGGTAATTTGCCTCCGGGGAAATGAACGCCATTTTTTCTTGATCCTTGGGCGCCGGGGCGATCTGGTGATACCCTTGGAAGGCGTCCAGAAAGCTCATCCTCGGGTGCCCACACGTGGCGTCCACCAGCTGATCGATTTTTGGCACGGGAAAAGGGTCTTTCGGGCAAGCTCTGTTCAGATCGGTGAAATCGACGCAGACTCTCCACTTGCCGTTCTTCTTCTTCACTACCACGGTGTTCGCCAACCAATTCGGGAAGAATATTTCCCGTATCACCCCTGCTTCTTTCAACCTCTGAACTTCCACTTTTACGGCCTCGGAGTGCTCCCAGGCTGATCTCCTCGGCTTCTGCTTTTTAGGGGCGAATGAGGGGTCAACCCTAAGTCTATGCACGATGAATTCGGTGTCCACCCCGGGCACCTCGTATGTACTCCATGCAAATACGTCCACATTTTGTATTAAGAGTAGCAACATCTCTACTTTTTCCCTGTCCTCCATGCTCTCCCCTATTTGGAAGTACTTGTCTGTATCCGGCAACACCTTTACCTTGAGCATGTTCTCGGTGCGCGCGACCTCTGCCGGGCCCTGTAATTGCTATAAAGGCGTCCCCGACGACGAACATTTGGGATCGACTTGGTCTTTCTGGCCGGTGTGCTCCTTCCAATCGACCATGGCAATCAAACATTGCCTGGCTGCCTGCTGACTTCCTTGTATCACCGTGACACCATAGTCAGTGTGAAACTTAACCCTCAAGTGTAGAGTAGACGGGACAGCCCCCATTGCATGTATCCATGGCCTCCCTAGAATCGCCGTGTATGGGGAGTACGAGGTAACTACGAAGAAGCTCACTATCGCCTCCTTGCCCCCCATGTTCATGGGCAAACAGATTCGCCCCTCGGGCGCCACCATTTTCCCATCGAACCCAACCAGGGGAGTGTTGTACTTCGACAGATCCTCGTTCCTCAACCCGAGCCCCCTGAATAGGTCCGGGTACATAACATCCGCTCTGCTTCCCTGGTCTATCATTATTCTCTTCACAACGAAACCGCCGCTGGAGGGAAAAACCTTGCACATCAGAGCGTCATTGCGGGTATGCAAAGACATCATCTGGATATAGTGGCTGACATGCTCCACGGGGTCCGTTCTCCCACCATACGAATTGAACGGTGGGCGCGTAAATCTGTCCGGCATCGGTGCTCGCTCAATATCTGCTGAGAATGGTGACCGAGCCGCCCTGCGCAATGCATGGCTCATAGCATCCATGGCTGCATTCCTCGGTCGTCCCTCTGGAGAATCCGAGCCCCGATTCCCGTATTCCCGGGACCGAGAACGATTTCGCCGCCGGTGAGATTCCGTTGAATGGGAGCGGTCTCGGCGGCGACGGGACTCCCTCGAATGCGAGCGCTCCCTGTGGTGGCGGGATCCCGGTCGATTCGATCCCGTCCCGCGTCTCTCTTCCTCGGCGTCTGGCCTTCTATTTCGGTCGTCTTGACCGGCTCGGCGGCGTTCGTTTCGTGCTTCCAACTCCAGGTCCTATACTAACCTCCGCAGCCGCTCAAGCTCTTCATCCCTGACGTCGGGCTGCCTATGCCTGGAAGTATGGGATACCGTTCTCCCCGTTTGATACGACCCTTCTCCAAGACCGGACCGCTCTTCCAGTTGCTCGTAAGCCGGATCCTCGCGTCTCTTCTGCCTCCGTTCCCGCCAGGTAGAGCCTCTGGAAGACCCTGCCGAGACACTCTCGGCGTTGCTTCCAGACATCTTTCCTGTACACGGGTCTCGGCGGAACCACTGCTTAGTAGGATTTCCCACAGACGGCGCCAATTGTGCGCACCCAAAATCGAAACCCAGTTGGGCTGGGCCTCAA
This sequence comes from Quercus ilex subsp. ballota, assembly GCA_032727855.1. Taxonomy (NCBI): domain Eukaryota; kingdom Viridiplantae; phylum Streptophyta; class Magnoliopsida; order Fagales; family Fagaceae; genus Quercus; species Quercus ilex. Next base: position 30,089,813 of record CM064915.1, on the reverse strand, counting down.
TTGGGCTCACAACTTACTTATATAGTGGGTTTGGATTTCCTACGCTGGGTCATTCTAAACGCCAAGGCCCAAAGGAATCGCTTTCCTCTCCTCGGGGGTCTGATCCACTTCCTCACTCTGTTTTCTCTCTATTTACACTCTTCCTTTCCTGCATTCTCCAACCCTCGTCTTCTCAAAACTTCGGGTATTTATAGTTCACAGAATAGCGGAGAGGTCATAATTATTTGCCAATAAGTGCAACCGGCGGTCCAGTATTATCGATCGTAAGTGGATGGTTAGGTAGGCATGGGAAGCGGTGAGGGTGGCGTTGGAACTTGGTTCCCTCCTCCACGATAGTTCTCGGCCGAGGTGCCTCTCCGAGGCACAGCTAGGCAGGTACAGGGCGGGGTGTCCCGCGAACCATATGTTTATCACTGCTCGGGAAGAAGTTCGCCGAGAAACAATGAAAAGGCAAAGTCTGGGCCCGTAGCAAGCGTGACTTGGGGGTGGGCCGCTTGGCAAAGGGAGATGGGCCTTATGGGCCATATATCCAGGTCAAGGTCCAAGGCCCGCTATGGGTCATGGTGCGGGGGCCGTACAGTTATGGCTTGTTATGATGACCAATGAGTCAGGTGAGGAAAAATGTTCATAGGTGGTCACAATGGCTTGGGCACTTTCGAATAATAGAAATAAAATTCTTCATGGTGGAGAAGGCAAAACAGGTCTGGCCATTGCTCTTTGGACAGTACATTACCTTCAAGAGTATTGGTCTGCCACGGGTTCATGTTTTCAAGCTACATCAGATTCAGTTCAACACATACATGATGCACAACATCAGCCTATGCTTTCGGCCTGGCTTCCTCCTTCAGCTGGTCTATTTAAAATCAATGTAGATGGGGCTCTTTTTTCATCAAAGAAGCAAGTTGGGATTGGTGTAGTGATAAGAGATGTTCAAGGCAGATTGAAGGCAGCTTTGTGCTGAAAAATTAAAGCTCCAATGGGATTAGTTGAAATTGAAGCTAAGGCCTATGAGGCTGGTCTGTTGCTGGCAAGGCATTTGGAGTTGCGAGATGTTGTGTTGGAAGGTGATTCCTTGATAATCTCCAATGCTCTCAAGCTACTTACACTACCACCCTCTTCTGTAGATGCTATTATGGAAGACATTCATGAGTTAGGTGCTGAATTTGGTGTTGTTCATTTCTCTCATGTACGTAGGATTGGCAATAAGCCAGCCCATATCCTAGCAAGACAAGCTCAAAACCTTGTCAATGATGTAATTTGGATTGAAGAGATTCCTTGCTATATTCAGCAAGCTCTTATCCAAGATGTATCTGTATTGTGATATTGTTATAATAATATTTTCAGTGTGTTTTTCTATCAAAAAAAATGTTTCTCTTGTTTTCTTGTTGTCTTGGTGCAGTGAACTTAATTAAGATAAAGATACAGGGAAACTTGTCACTGTACATCACCTAACTATACCCAACGGTGATTAGGTCATATTAGGTTATATTAGGTTGTTTGTGGTTTTACCATTTTTCATATATATATATATATATATATATTCAAACCTTGACCTAATAAAAAGCATTTCCCGCCCTGTCCTTCATGCTAACTTTGTCGTTGTACTATTCACCTCCTTCCACTTATTTATTTATTTAAAATTTTTTTTTTTGAAACTATTTTTTTTTTTTAGTAAGGCCACAGGTCTTTAAATTCTGGTTTTAAGTACATCCACTAGTCTGTACGTTTTTAATTACACTAATAAAAGAGAGGACGGAACCTCTGGTATCTATTTTTAGAACACTTTTTAGCTGAAGCTAGGGATCTCCTATCCCAACATTTGATTTATAATAACAATGGCCTTATAAAGTTGCAATTGTCCTATAACATTACAACCTACAAACTATAGAATATCCTGCGAAGATAGTGGAATCTGTGACCATTACCTTCTTAGCACTCAGCAGCCATTAATACTTGCTAGCTTCTCCCTAAAATAGCTCTTTCATTTTGACTTCATTATTCATATAAATTTTAATTTAATGGCAGTGGAGGTCCATTTATATAAATATAGCCAACTATGGTAGCTCTGAGAGAATGAGTCAACACCTAGTAGTTTTGAAAGCCAGCTCTGAGGCTTCAATAATGGCTGCACTGAAATTCTTGTTATGCCTTTTCCAAGTCTTTGCTTGCTTTCCTAGTTCTGAAACTCGTCCTCCTACTCCTTTTTTTAACAAGAGCGACCGACCATTGATTGAGATTGCCAAAGAAGTGTTTAAGTCTAGCATTGCAAGAAAAGCTGCACAGAGTTTTGAGCCTAATCGTCTGAGTCCTGGCGGACCTGATCCACGACATCACTAACACTATGTTTGGTTCGAGGGAATAGAGGTGGAAGGGAAAAAAAGGAGTGAGGAAAAGTAATTTTTCCCTTGTTTGTATTGGTGGAAATAAAGAGAAGAGAAAGGAAATGCAAGGATTTTGTTTCCCTTCAAATCCACTATTTACTTTCCTTCCAAATTGAAAAGAAATGGAGAGTAAAATAGGAAGTTTAAATTTTAAATTTTTATTAATAAATTCCCTCCTAACCAAACAACATGAAGGATGAAAATTTTCTCTTTCCCTTCCATTTCTTCACATTCCCCTTTCTCATTTTCTCTTCTTTTCTTTCCCCCTCCATTTTGCCAAAAATAGTGTAATTTATGGCTAATTTCTTGCAGAGTTGTGGTTCATGCAAAATTTTGTTGTAAATTTTGTTTCTGTTTCCTACTTTTCTTTTTTCGAGTCATAATTGAACCTAAGATGAGTAAATTCTATTGTATCCTTTACCATCTCTTAATTTAGACTCGGGGTAAGAAAGTTTGCTTAGATGCTACGAGATGTCCTTCAAATAAGATGTGACCTTTCTTTAGTTAAGTAACTAGTTGAAAGACTCTATGATGTGCGTGTAAGCTAATAGTTTGTTTTAAAATTTCTAATAAGAATTTATACTTTTATGGTTCATGTATGATACTCATTATGTGTTATAATATTTGAAATTAATTTCAATTATATTACACGTCTTCGATTTTATTTGGGAACGGTATATTATATGCCACTAAATAAGTTAAAACAAATTTAACCTAAAAAAAATCAAACTATCCCAAAACTTTGAAAATGACTGAAATACCCCGAAACCTAAAAGATTACTAAAATACCCTGAAAGTCTAGGGGTGGCAAAATCAACTCAAACCCATTTGCCCACCTAAACCCACCCACTTAAATGAGACCCAAACCCACCTAATTATTAATTGGGTAAAATGAGTATTAACCAAATTAACATTAATGTTTATTGGGTTTTAACTAGGTACCCAATTAGACCCAATTATGATCAAAGTATTATTTCTACAAATCACCCAACTCTAATATAACCAAAACCGTTGAAAATTACTAAAAGACCCCCTAAACCTAAACATGACCAAAATACCCCCGAAACTTAAAAATTGACCAAAATACCTCATAAACCTGAAAAAGACCAAAATACCACTTTAAACCTAAAAATTACCAAAATACTCTCAAAAACCTAAAAATTACCAAAATACCCCCAAAACCTAAAAAATGACTGAAATACTCCCAAAACTTAAAAATTGACCAAAATGCCCTTAAACCTAAAAAATGACCAAAATACTCCCGAAACTTAAAAATTGGCCAAATACCCCATAAACCTAAAAATAACCAAAATACCCCCAAAACCTATAAAAAGACCAAAATACTTCTTAAACCTAAAATTACCAAAATACCCCCGAAACTTAAAAAATGACCAAAATACCACCAAAACCTAAAAATTGACCAAAATAACCCTAAACCTATAAAATGACCAAAATATGCCCGAAACCTAAAAATTGACCAAAATACCCTTGAAAACTAAAAAATGACTGAAATACCCCCGAAACTTAAAAATGACCAAAATACACCCCTAAACCTAAAAATGACCAAAATATCCCTAAAACCCAAACATTACCAAAATACTCCTTAAACCTAAAAAAATGACTGAAATACCCTCTAAACCTAAAAAATGAACACAATACTCCCGAAAACTAAAAATGACCAAAATAACCCCGAAACCTAAAAATTGACCAAAATTCCTCCTAAACCTAAAAGATGACCAAAATACCCCCTAAACCTAAAAATTACAAAAATACCCCCCTAAACCTAAAAAATAACCGAAATACCCTGTAAACCTAAAAATGACCAAATTACCCCCCAAACCTAAAAATTGATCAAAATGCCCCCTAAACTTAAAAAATGATTGAAATACCCTTGAAACCTAAAAATTAACCGAAATACCCTAGAAACCTAAAAAATGACCAAAATACACTTGAAACCTAAATATGACCAAAATAACCCCTAAACCTAAAAAATGACCAAAATATCTCTGAAACCTAAAAAATGACAAAAATATCTCGAAACCTATAAAATAAAAAAATACCCCTTAAACCTATAAGACGATAAAAATACACCCTAAGCCTAAAATATGACCAAAATCCCCCCTAAAACTAAAAAATGACCAAAATACTCCCTAAACATAAAAATGACCAAAATACCCCCTAAACCTAAAAAATGACTAAAATACCCCCCGAAAGCTAAAGAATGAGCAAAATATCCCCAAAACCTAAAAAAATGACTAAAAGACCTCCAAAACCTAGAAAATTACCGAAATAGCCCCAAAATCTAAAAATTAATGAGACACCCCTAAAACCTAAAAAATTAGTGACATTCCCTTGAAACCTTCAAAATGACTAAAATACTCTTAGAACCTTTAATTTGACGAAAATACCCTAGACACATCCAAAATACCCCAGACCCCTATTTTGGTCATTTTAGAGGCTTTGGGTGTATTTTGTTAATCTTATAGGATTAGTGGCATTTTGGTTATTTTAGATATTTTGAGAGGTATTTTGGTCATTTTATAGGTTTTAGGGTATTTTTGGTAATTTTAGAGGTTTCAGGTTATTTGTGGTCACTTTAGAGGTTTTGGGTTTATTTGGGTCATTTTATAGGTTTGAGGCTATTTTGGTCATTTTTTAGATTTCAGGGGTATTTTGGTCATTTTTTAGGTTTAGGGGGTATTTTGGTCATTTTAAAGTTTTAGGGCATATTTTAGTCATTTTTAGGTTTCGGGGGTATTTTGGTCATTTTTTAAGTTTCGGGGGTATTTTGGTCAATTTTAGGTTTCAGGGTTATTTTGGTCATTTTTTAGGCTTTGGGGTTATTTTGGTCATTTTTTAGGTTTCAGGGCTATTTCGGTCATTTTCTAGGTTTAGGTCGTATTTTGGTTAATTTTCAGGTTTCAGGGGTATATTAGTCATTTTAAGGTTTCGAGGGGTATTTCGGTCTTTTTTTTTTAGGATTATGGGTATTTTGGTAATTTTTAGATTTCAGAAGTATTCTGGTTAGTTTTTAGTTTTCAGGGGTATTTCAGTCATTTTTTAGATTTCAGGGGTATTTTGGACTTTTTTAGGTTTCAAGAGTATTTCGATCAATTTTTAGGTTTAGCAGGTATTTTGGTCAATTTTTATGTTTCGGGGGTATTTTGGTAATTTTTTAGATTTCTGGGGTATTTTGGTCACTTTTAGGTTTCGGGGGTATTTTGGTCATATTTTAAGTTTCGAGGGAATTTAGGTCATTTTTTTAGGTTTAGGGGGTATTTTTGTAATTTTGAGGTTTCGGGGATATTTTGGTCATTTTTAAAAAGTTTCAGGGGTATTTTAGTCATTTTTTAGGTTTCAGGAGTATTTTGGTCAATTTTTAGCTTTTGGGGATATTTTAGTCAATTTTTAGGTTTTGGGGGTATTTTGATAATTTTTAGTGGTTTTTTTAGTAAATTTTTAATGGTCATTTTTTTAGCAAATTTAGGTTTAGGGGGGTATTTTAATAAATTTAAAGGATTTTAGGAGTATTTTGGTCATTTTCAAGTTTTAGTGGCATTTTGGTAATTTTAATTATTGGATAATTGGGTGGGTTGGGGTTTACCCATAATAATTGAGTTGGGTTGGGTTTGGATTAGAAGTAATTAGTTAAAGGAAAATAAATGGGTAAATGAGTTTCATGTACCCAACCCAATTATGTCCACCCTAAACCCACCCCCATTTGACACCCTACTCGAAACCTTAAAAATAACCAAAATACTCCTGAAAGCAAAAAAATTACCAAAATGCTCCTGGAACTTAAAAAAAAAAAAATACATAATTACCCCGAAATCTAAAAAATGACCTAAATATGTCCAAAACTAAAAAAATGACCAAAATACCTCAAAATCTTTAAAATAACAAAAAATAACCCGAAATCTTTAAAGTGATCAAGATTATCCTGAAACCTTTAAAATGACCAAAATACCTTCATAAACTCTAAAACAACCAAAATACCCTTCAAAACCTCAAAAAGACCAAAATGCGCATGAAACCTTTAAAATGACCAAAATATACCGAAACTTCTAAAATGACCAAAATATACTAAAATCTATAAAATGACCGAAATACCCTCAAAACCTTTAAAATGACCAAAATACACTCAAAACCTCTATTTTGGTCATTTTAGAGTTTTCAAGTGTATTTTTGTCATCTTAGAAGTTTAGGGGTATTTTGGTCATTTTAAAGGTTTTGAGGGTATTTGGTTATTTTAGTTATTTTGGGGTGTATTTTGGTCCTTTTAGAAGTTTAGGGTTATTTTCATAATTTTAGAGGTTTCATGGTTTTTTTATTTGGAAATTTTAGAGGTTTCGGGTTATTTTTGGTCATTTTTGAGTTATTAGGTGTATTTTGGTCATCTTAGAGGTTTAAGGGTATTTTGGTCATTTTAGAGGTTTAGGGGTATTTTCTTCATTTTAAAGGTTTTGAGTGTATTTTGGTCTTTTTAGATATTTTGGGGGTATTTTGGAGGTGTTTTGGTTGTTTTAGAGGTTTTAGGTTATTTTTTAAGGTTTTAGGGGTATTTTGGTCATTTTGGAAGTTTCGAGGGTATTTTGGTCATTTTAGAGTTCTTGAGGTGTTTTGGTCATTTTAGAGGTTTCAATATATTTTTGGTCATTTTAGAGGTTTCAGGATTTTTTTGGTAATTTTAGAGATTTTGAGGGTATTTTGATCATTTTAGAGGTTTTTGGGTATTTTGGGATCAATTTATAAACTTTTAGGGTATTTTGGTCATTTTAGAGATTTTGGGGAATTTATTTTGTCATTTTAGAGATTTCAAGTGTATTTTGGTCATTTTAGAGGTTTTTGGGTTATTTTAGACATTTCGGGAGTATTTTTGTCATTTTAGAGGTTTTTTATTTTTAGTATTTTTGGTCATTTGGAGTGTATTTTTATTTTTTTTCTAGTTCCAAGGATATTTTGGTCTTTTTAGTGGTTTTAGGGTATTTTAGACTTGAGTGATTTGGGTAAATGATACTTGGGTCATGATAAGAGCTTAAAATTATAATATTATCTTAGTTTTGGTAGGCATTATCACATTTTTTTTTTTTTTTGATAAACACACTGAAAATATTATTGAACAACATCAAGATCCAAATACATCCTGGATAAGAGCTTGCTGAATACAGCAAGGAGTCTCTTCAATCCAAATTACATCGTTGACAAGGCTTTGAGCTTGTCTAGCTAGAATATGGGCTGGCTGATTGCCAGTCCTTTGCACATGAGAATAATTAACAACACCAATATCTGTGCCTAAAGCATGAATCCCTTCCACAATAGCAGCAACCGAAATAGGAGGCTCTGTAACCCGCTTGAGAGCATTAGAAATAGTCAAGGAATCTCCTTCCAACACCCCAGCTTGCAACCCCAAATGTCTTGCCAACAACACACTAGCTTCATAGGCTTTGGCTTTAACTTCAAGCACCCACAATGGGGCTTTGATTTTTTTGCATAATGTAGCCAATAATCTGCCTCGCAGGTCTCTTAGAACTACACCAATGCCAGCCAACTTCTTTGTGGGAAAAAGAGCACCATCCACTTTAATTTTACATGAACCCGATGGAGGAGAAATCTAGGCCGAATGCAGAGCCCTTTCTTGTCTTTCAGCTAAATGAAGAACCATATTTGAAATAGTAGCATCATTTGTCTCAATTGAAGACCAGTACTCCTAAAGGTAACTGGCTACCCAAAGAGCCACATCTAGACCTGTTTGCCTTCACCTCCATGGTAAATTTCATTTCTATTACACCATAATGCTCAAGCAATCATAAACAGTCATGAACACTTCTCCTCCGCAGCTGCATTAGTCATCATTACAAGCCATAAAAGGTCTTGAAAAGATTTGATATGAACATCCGGAGGTAGCAGGTGTAACTTCGAAGCAGCCCAAGCCTCCTGTGCTTTCAGACATCCCCAAAAAATGTGACCATTCGTCTTAGCATTATCCTGACAGCACACACACAAGTCTTTAGCGATAGCATTACGCCTCCTCAATTTGATTTTGGTTGGTAAAGTGTCATGACAAGCACACCAACAAAAATGATGCACTTTATGAGGAATGGGCAATGACCAAACTTTCTTCCAAAACTTCCTCAATAGACTACCATCAAAAGTAGTTCCACGGTTTCCTGATTTAAACAAACTAACCGCTAACTTATATGCACTCCCAACAGTGAATTTTCCATTTTTAGTTTCAACCTAAACAAGTTTGTCCACCAGTAAAGTAGCACTCAAAGGAATGCTTTTAATTAATTCAGCTTCATGAGCTATAAAAGGACTATCAATCACCTCATTTTTCCACTTGGCTGTACTTGAATCAATTAAGTCAGCAACCATCGTATTAGCACTCGAAAACATCCTTGGAGAAATTACACTATGAGTTGAAACCTGTGGCAGCCACTTATCTTGCCAAACCTTGATATTTGCTCCATAGCCAACCCTCCATCGCAACCCTTCAATAACCAAACTTTAGGCAGAAATTAAACTCCTCCATGTGTAAGAAGGATTGCGTTGCATGAACAAAATCACATGTTGGGAAATATTTAGCCTTAAGGACCTTATAAACAAGAGAATCACCACCCATTTGAAGATGCCAACCCTGTTTTGCAAGCAAAGCCTTATTGAACAATTTTAAATTCTTGAATCTCACTCCTCCATCACACTTAGGCTCACACATTTTCTCCCATCTAAGCCATGCAATTTTCCTTTCCTCCTTTTTTTGTCCCCACCAAAAATTCCTAATCATCCCCATTAGTTCATCACTAAGCGAGTCTGGAAGTTTGAAACAACTCATAGTATAAGTCGGAATTGCTTGAGCCACTGCTTTTATTAGAACTTCTTTCCCCGCCTTTGAGAGCAATTTCTCTTTCCAACCTGCCAACACTTTTCCCAATTTCTCCTTAATAGCATTGAAGGTAGTTCTTTTATTTCACCCCACTAAAGAAGGCAAGCCAAGATACTTGTCATGTTGCTTAATTATTTGGGCACCAAACCGATTCTTTATCTCTTCTTGAACTTCTCTTGAGGTGTTGCTATTGAAAAACAAAGATGTTTTTGCATAGTTTAATTGTTGACCGGAAGCTTTCTCATACATAGCAAGCAATCGTTGTAGTGTGTCACACTCCTTCAACGCCGCCTTGCAAAAAATTAGACTATCATTTGCAAAAAACAAATGAGACAATCTTGGACCACCTCTACAAATTTTCACACCCTCTATTTGTCCCCTATCCACTGCTGATTGAATCAAAGCAGACAAGCCTTCTGCATATAAAAGGAAGAGGTAAGGTGAGAAAGGGTCTCCTTAACGGATCTCCTTAGATGGAATAATGTGCCCCTTCAGTGTCCCATTAATTTTAATTGAATAAGTTACCGTAGAAACACATCTCATGATCAAATCCCTTATCCGGTTAGCAAAGCCCAATTTCTCCATAACTTTTTCTAGCCAAACCCACTTTACCCTATCATAAGCTTTACTCATATCTAATTTAAGAGCCATCTCCCCAACCTTACCCCCATTTTTCCAGCTAATATGGTGCATGGTTTCAAATGCCACCAACACATTATCAATAATCAACCTTCCATGGACAAAAGCACTTTGTGTATCACTAATAATCGAGGGTAAAATCCGTTTCAACCTATTTGCAATAGCTTTTGAGGCAATCTTGTACACAACATTACATAAACTAATAGGCCTATAATCAGTTATCTTCTTAGGCTCTTTAATTTTTGGGACAAGTGTTATGCAGGTCTCATTAAAATTTGGTGGATAAATACCAAAGTTTAGAAAGTCAAGTGCCGTTTTGGTGACCACCGCACTACTAGTGCTCCAACAATGTTGAAGGAAAAGAGGAGGCATCCCGTCAGGCCCTGGTGCCTTAAGTGTGTACATTTGTTTCAAAGCTCCTTTCACTTCACTCTCCACAAATTAAAGGCCAAACCAACTAGTCATTCATTGCTTGAGTCACCTTAGGTTACACGACCAAAAGTAAATTAGAAAATTCCATCGGATTACTAGTAGAGAAAAGATCCCCATAGTACCTAATTGCTATCTCCTCCATTTTATCCTCTTCAACCTGCCATACCCTATCACCATCTAATAAACCATCCATAAAATTCTTCCTATGTCTTGCCGAGGCCTTGGCATGAAAGAAACTTGTATTCCTATCACTATTTTGGAACCAATTAATCCTTGATCATTGTCTCCACATGTCATCCTCTTTATCCAACCAACAATTCAATTCAATTCGAGTATGTATCAATGCTTCCACTACTTCCTTGGATATGGGCTGCAATTCTAACCATTCTAATTTTGTTTGAAGCTCCACTATATTCCTTCCCACATGACCAAATTCAGTAGTATTCCAAGCAGTCAAGTCAGCCTTACACCGATCCAAATAGTCTTGAAGAACCTAATCCGACCCTACCATTTGACCACTCTCCCATGCATCCTTGACAAGCAGTTCACACCTCAAATCCTTCAACCACATTGATTCAAATTGAACAATTTTCTATGTCTCCTTTTCTTCCGTTGCTGAACCAAATGAAGGGATAATGGAGAATGATCTAAAATCGAAGAAGACAAATGGTGAAGCTTGGCTACAGGATAAAGAGACATCCATTCCAAAGTTGCCAAAGCTCTATCCAATCTTTCTCTTATTTGAACCCCACTAGTTGTTTGATAGAGCCAAATGAACTTAGATCCAATGAAACCCAAATCACACAATCCACAATAATCAATAGTAGACACAAAATCCTCCATCTACTTTCTAGGATGAATACTTCCACCTTCCTTCTTCGAGAGACCTATAATCTCATTAAAATCACCAATAACCAGCCATGGTAAAGAAGACTTACATTTCAAATGCTTAGATTTAGCTCAAGATTCATGCCTCTTAGTTGTATCTGGATGACCATAGAAACTCGTAAAATGCCACCAACCAATTTCCCCACCATCCACCCATGCATCAATGTGATTTTGAGAAAAAGTTATAACATCTAACCTTAACTCCTCTTTCCACAACAAAACAAGGCCACCACCATTACCAATACTAGGAACTACAAAACAGTTTTTCATTTTGCATTTTTCCTTAATCAAATCCAGCCAATCTTTTTTCAACTTTGTCTCCATAAGGAAGACAATAATGGGCTCTTCTTTATTAACCACCTTTGCCAAGGCATTAACTGTTCGGAGGTTTCCAAGCCCCCGATAGTTCCAACTTAAAAGACTTATTGTGCTCGGCAGGGTTGCTAAGCAACCTCCACCATTAGAGTAGTTGAACATACCTCAATTTTCTTTTTCTTCTCCACTTCAATAGAATGATCTTTCTTACTTTCTGTTTCAGCAACTTTTCACTTCTCACCAAGGTCAGGACCCACTGCTTTCTTCTCTGTACAATTTAATTTTTTGTCACCAATTCGTTTCCAGGTTCTTTTTGGAATACAGGTTGCTTGAGAAGAGCTACTAGGAGATAACGGACTTGTATTTTCAGCGTAAGACAAGTCTCCTTTTGAAGATTTTCTAGGCCTCCCACATGCTCCTTTCTTTTCTTTAGGAATAGAAGTCCAGCCCATTTTAAATTCTTCAATCTGAATAGCCTCCAAAGAGTCCACGTCATATCCGACTTCATCCCCAATTAAATCCAGATTTTCCTTTGACACGCTTGCATATGATGTGGCATGAGAAAAATTAGGAGCAGCGGCTAAAGCAACACCAGGTTTATCGGGATTCGAATTTGAAAACATTGGAAGGAGTTAATCGCCTGATCTAATACATGGAATTGCTCCTCAAAATTTGGATCCTCCCTTACAGTGTCCTTCCCAGCCTGCAACATCGCCGTTGAGAGCTTCACTGTGGAAGAGAGCTTCACTGAGGAAGAAACATACTCCTCAGCCTCCATATTCCTATCCACACTCCGAGTCACCATGTCATTCTCATTAGTAGCACGAGAGTCAGATGGAGTGTGTTGGAGCATTTTAATATTAAATAAATAAAATGAATAAATGTAATAACATAAATGTAAAAATGTGAGAGTGAATATAGAAGATGAGAAGTTAGTGAAAATGTTTAATCCCACATTGAAAAGGAGAGAGATTATTTTATTCTTTTTAATTGTGGTGATTAATGGGCTAAAATGTATTGACTCAGATATTGGGCTAGATACGTGCGCAAGGGGGAGGTGAATAGTTGAGGTATCAAAATTGGAAATAAATCAGCCAATAATCATATGCCCAAAAATCATTTTCCTAGAAATAATCAATTGAAGCCTAAAAAGAGAGCCTTTAAAAATAATAATAGACCTCAAGGAAGGGGAAACTCGAATAAAAATTACAATAAGAACCAATGACCCCCTTCACAAGATCAATTTAATAGATCCTATTTTGTCTGTGGCAAGAGTGGGCGTATTGCTCGATTTTGCAAATTTCGGAAACGTGAATCTGTCTCGCAGGCTAACGTAACCGAATAGCCTTTAGTGGCTATGATTACAAACATCAATATGGTACAATATGTTGAAGGGTGGTGGGCAGATTCTGGTGCTAATAGGCACGTCTGCTATGACAAAAATTGGTTCAAGTTGTACACTCCTTTTGAAGAAGAAAAAATTGTTATGCTTGGTGACTCTAGCAAAACCAAGGTTCTTGGGAGTGGTGAGGTTGAATTGAAATTCACTTCTGGATGCGTGCTAACATTAAAAGATGTCCTTTACACTCCGTCAATGAGGAAGAATTTGATGTCAAGTTTTTTGCTTAACAAGGCTGGCTTCAAGCAAACTATGAAATCTGATAATTATGTAATCACTAAAAATGGATTATTTGTGGGCAAGGGTTATGCTTGTGATGGAATGTTTAAATTGAATATTGAGAATAATAAAGCATCTACCAGTTCAGTTTATATGCTTTCTTCTATTAATTTTTGGCATGCTCGTTTGTGTCATATAAATAGTAGATATGTGGGAATCATGAGTAGTTTAGGATTAATTCCAAGACTGTTAAAAGATTTTGAAAAATGTGAAACTTGTAGTCAAGCTAAGATTACAAAAAAGCCTCATAAAAATGTTGTAAGAAATATCGAATTGCTTGAGTTAATTCACTCTGATTTATGTGAATTTGAGGAAATTTTAACTCGTGCAGGAAATAGATATATTATCACTTTTTTTGATGATTTCTCAAAATATACAACTATTTATTTGTTAAAAAATAAAAGTGATGCTTTTGAAAAATTTCAAGATTTTTTAAAAGAAGTTGAAAATCAATTCGGTAGAAAAATAAAAAGAATAAGAAGTGATAGAGGCCGTGAGTATGAATCAAGTGCATTCAACTCATTTGTTCAGTCTTTGGGAATTATTCATGAAACTACTGCACCATATTCACCCGCTTCTAATGGTGTGGCTGAAAGAAAAAATAGAACTTTAATTGAGTTAACAAATGCCATGTTAATTGAATCTGGTGCACCTTTACATTTTTGGGGTGAAGCTATTTTAGCTGCATGTCATGTTTTGAATAGGGTGCCACATAAAAAGTCACACACCACACCTTTGGAGATGTGAAAAGGACATAAGCCTAATTTGGGATATTTGAGAGTATGGGGTTGTCTTGCTTATGTAAGGCTTACTGACCCTAAAATGCCTAAATTGGGAATTAGAGCTACTACTTGTGCTTTTCTTGGTTATGCAATTAATAGTGTAGCCTATAGATTTTTTGATCTTGAAAACAAAATAATTTTTGAATCTGGTGATGCAATTTTTCATGAAGAAAAATTTCTTTTTAAATTGAAAAATAGTGGGGGTGAAGAAAATATTTTGTCACAACCTAGTTCTTCTACTTCACATTTATAAAGTCAAGAAAATTTTGAAATGGAACCTAGAAGGAGTAAAAGAGCTAGAGTTGAAAAGGATTTTGGTCTTGATTATTATGTTTTTAACATTGAGGAAAATCTCCAAAATTTAAAAGAGGCTTTAACATCACCTGATGCTATATTTTGGAAAGAGGCTGTAAATGATGAGATGGAATCTCTAATTTCTAATAGAACTTGGAAATTAGTAGATCTTCCACCAGGTTGTAAGACCATAGGTTGTAAATGGGTCCTTAGAAAAAAGTTGAAACCGGATGGGTCAATAGATAAGTTTAAAGCTAGACTTGTTGCAAAAGGCTTTAAACAAAAAGCTGATCTTGATTTCTTTGATACTTTTTCTCTAGTAACAAGAATTACATCTATTAGATTAATTGCTATTGCTGCAATTTTTTATTTGAAAATTCATCAAATGGATGTAAAAACCGCTTTTTTAAATGGGGACCTAGAGGAAGAGATTTATATGGATCAACTCGAAGGCTTTGTAGAGCCTGGACAAGAAAGCAAGGTATGTAAGCTAACTAAATCCCTATATGGCTTAAAACAAACACCTAAATAGTGGCATGAAAAGTTTGATTCCTGCATGATTGAGAATGGTTATAAATCAAATGAATGTGATAAATGTATTTATTCTAAATCATGGAATAATTTACACGTTATTATTAGCCTCTATGTGGATAATATGTTGATTTTTGGTTCAAATATGCATGTTATAAATGAGACAAAAAATATGCTTAAAAGCCATTTTGATATGAAAGATCTTGGTGAGGCTAATTTTATTTTGGGCATGAAAATTACAAAAGCATGTGATGGAACATATCTTGATCAATCACATTATGTTGAGAAAATATAATTTTCATGATCACAAAAGTGTAGCTACTCCTTTTGATTCTAGTGTTAATTTATTTCCTATGAATAATGATGATGAGATTTTTAATCAAAAGGATTATGCTAGTATCATTGGTAGCTTGCGTTATGCTACTGATTGTACTAGACCTGACATTGCATATGCAGTAGGAGTGCTTAGCAGATTTACTAGCAAACCTAGTAAAGATCATTGGCTAGCTGTTGAGCGAGTCATGAGATATTTAATTGGTACAAAAAACTATGGCTTATTTTATAAAAAGTACCATGCTGTGATTGAAGGTTTTAGTGATGCCGATTGGAATACTTTGTCAGGTGATTCTCTCTCTACCACTGGTTATATTTTTACTTTAGGTAGTGGTGCTATTTGTTGGAAATCTAAAAAGCAAACAATAATTGCTAATTCAATGATGGAAGCTAAATTAATAGCATTAGCTTCAGCTAGTGAAGAGGCAAATTGGCTTAGAGATTTGTTATATGAGATTCCACTTTGGGAAAAGCTAATTCCACCTATATTAATTCATTGTGATAGCACTGCTGCAATTGGTAGAGTTAAAAACCGTTATTACAATGGTAAATCCAGACCTATAAGAAGAAAGCACAGTACCGTGCGATATTATTTGAGTAGTGACATCATAACTGTGGATTATATTAAATCTAATGATAATCTTGCAGATCCATTTACCAAGGCCTTGGCAAAAGATAGAGTCTGGAATACATCGAGGGGGATGGGACTAAAGTCCATAGAATCATGAGCCATGTATGAGGATACCCAACCCAAGGACCAGAGATCCTGAGAATTGGGTTCAATGGGAAAAACGAATTATACGATGGTCGTAAGAAATGCACAATTTATTTTTTTAATTAATTATTTATTTTGTAAATAATTTTTTAATTGTTCATCCCTATGATGTAAGTGCATTTATCCTGTAATGTGGAGGGGTTGAGTAAAAAAAAACTCTTAATGAAATTTGTATCACGTATGAGTGAGGTGTCAAAATTACGGGAGCACCCTTGACAAATTTCACCTATGTGAGTGTGGGGGTGGGGCCGCTCCCTATGAGATTTGGACTTAATCTCAAATACACTCATGAAATCGGGATCAGCACACGGCCGTAAAGTGCTAGCTATAAAACTCATGTCAACACTTGGGTTGTTATGTGTAAGCAGTGACGCTTAATTTCCCTAAAGCAGTCCTAGTTCAAGTCGGAGACCACTATGACTCTGGAGTTGAGATCGCTGTTTTACTAAGTAAAGGTTCAAATGCAGAGCACACCTTCATGATGCATAGTGACCTGTCTTTGCCTGGTAATCTCTCTTTAACTAAAAATTTAATATTAAAATGAGTGGGAGATTGTTGGAGCATTTTAATATTAAATAAATAAAATGAATAAATGTAATAACATAAATGTAAAGATGTGGGAGTGAATATGGAAGATGAGGAGTTAGTGAAAATGTTTAATCCCACATTGAAAAGGAGAGAGACTATTTTATTCTTTTTAATTGTGGTGATTAATGGGCTAAAATGTATTGACTCAGATATTGGGCTAGATACGTGCGCAAGGGGGAGGTGAAGAGTGGAGGTATCAAAATTGGAAATAAATCAGCCTCTTGGATCCTCCTACTTGACAGCACATTCAGAGTAATTACCATATCCGTTTGTGAGTAAATGGCCCGAATTAATACTCCATTTTTACTATGGAAAATAAAGAGCCATTAACCCACTTAATGGACTATCCGTTTGAGCCTTTTCATTCTTCAGAAACTCCTTATCAAACCATTAATTGTGTAACTCCAGCCCATCAGATTAATATCCAACAATTAATCTTATAACACCCACTACATCAGAATAATGGACCTAATTAATCAGAATAAATTGGGTAGTAATTTCATGAGGCCCATTGAGCCTATAAATAGACTCATTCAAACTCAATTCAAGTTACTGCAAATACAATATACATAGAAAAAATAGAGAGATTCTTGTCAAAGAAGGGTGTTCTTTCTGGTGGAGCTTTGGGCTTGAACACTTTGTGCAGAAGTTGTTCTAGCCATACGACACTTGTTGGGCTGTTGTATCCTAGGGGCGACAAGTCAGAGAAGGTCTGCACTGATTACAAAGTTTAGCCAACCAAGGGCTTGAATCTCCTTAAAGAGAGCGAGTGCCGCGCCTCAGTCCAAATAGTGTTGTGTAATTTCTCTCTTTAAAGTAATAAAATTCAGAAGTATTATTTAGTTTCTCTTTGTATTATTTCTATTATCATTGTATTTGCACCACCAGAGTGTTTGTATTATCAAAGCCCTGGTGAAGTCTTGATAAACCATGAGGAACCTGAGTATTTGGAAGTATAATCACAACATCAACACCACGATTCAAAGCTTCATATCCTTTAACTTCAACAAAAGACTTCTTTGTCGGATTAAAAAGAGGAGCCCCAATATACGGACCAAATTGTTGGCCGTCTAATTTCAGAGTACCCTTACTTCATAGCCAAAGTGAACAATCTTTATCATCATGAGAGACAGACCCACACCAATAACAAATATTAGGCAACCTTTCATTACCCAACCTTCATTCTCCTTATCCTAAGAAATATTTCTTCCCCTACACAAATGCCTAGAGACAACTACAATCACCCTCACCCTCATGAAATTAGCTCCCAACATTTCTCCTAAATCTTTTGGTTTAATAACAGGTCCAATAGTTTCGCCAATACTGAAAGTCGTTTCAACAGTTTGGAGAGGAAAAGGTAAATTATGAATTTGCACCCAGAAAGCAGTTGTTTTGAAACCCAGCGTGTGAATAGGAGATAACCATCAAATCTTTCAAAGACAACAAGATGTCTGTCAAAAGCCGAAGGTTCACCTTGAAAAACTCTTTCAGCATCAACTTCCAATTCAAAAGCAAACAACATAATATTTTCGCTGCCAATAGTGACATTGAAACCACCTTTTGTGTGCCATAAAGGCCAGAAAGTTTTTGCAACAGCCTCAACATTTAGAGTTCTACGAGTAAAGAATTTCCCTGCAAGTACAAACTCCCTCTTCTTTCTATCAAGTCTCAAGGCAACCCTATTTTCCTTAAACTTCGATAGTGTTAATTTCTTTCATCGAGTTGATAACTCCTTTATTGAACAGTTTAAATGAAAAGTAGGCAATGAACAAAGTACTACTAAACACAATCCGAAACACACCAATTCTCCAATTAAACGAATATACTAGAGAACCCACCTTCCTTCTCAAAGAGAAGGGAAACCATATACTACAAGGAAGAGAAGTATAGCTTACCACTACAAAGAAGCCAAACTGCTCTTACTTGAGAACCTTAATACCTTTATAATTTAGTAGATTGCACTTCTCTTTAATAGCCAAATTGTTATGTGGCATTATCACATCTATTTTGTGTTTATTCCCATACTTACACATAAATATGAGAGTTTGCAAGTTTTCTCTAAAATATACTCATTAGGTGTATTTTTCTCTTGTAGGAGATTTAAACTAATGATCTAAGCATGTAGACAAGAATCCAAGAGAATCCAAAGGTGAAGAGCAATTGAGAAGTGGCTTTTAAAGAATTTAACGAGTCAATGATGTGTGGAAATATAAAAAGAAAAAGAGAAATTTGTTTGAGCCAAAGAACGAAAAAATACTGGCATGGAAATATTCTAACCAGTTTTGATATTTTGGCCATATCTTTTTACTCCAATATTAGATTGACTTGATTCTTACTGCCATGGAAATAGGACTTAAAGATGTAAAACTTTGCAGTTTACCAAAACTTCAGAATTTGCCGTATTCAAGGCTAGAACCGACCTGGAAGTTGACCCACTGTTGAAAAATGGGAATTGACATTTTATATTTTCCTTTTTGGGAAGCATCTAATTTAGGGTTTTGAATTTTATAAATATTAAAGTGATACAAGGGCAGTCACGTTTTTGGCTACTGGGAAACCTTATTTTTCATCAATTTCTAAGAGTTTTTATTTTTTATGGAAGCTTAAGAAACTAAGTTAGAGTTAGGGGTGAATTCCCAATGTTGTAAGTTGTCCACTATTCAATCCAAACAGGTTTTTCACGTTTTGATTATTGAAATCAATTATTCACTTTTTATAATTGTTTTATTAGATTGATATTTGATTTCTAATTCTTTCGTAAGTCTATTCTTGGATTTTCTTATTGTTAGAATAAGGTTTTATAATCTCTCTAGTAAAATGTAGTAATCTTGTTAATAACTACTTTTGCTATAGTATTGCCTCTAGGGTATGCAATGTTCTTGAGTTTTTCTAGCAAAGTTATTATTTTCTATGCTAAATTGTTGGAATAATTGATGAATAATCAACCAAAGAGAACTTTATTAATAAAACTTATTTCTAAATCTTCTAATTAGATAGTTTATGTGTTTACTTACCCGATTGTGTACTAAATTGGATTGGTAGTGGATGCTTAACAATATTGGTGGACAAACCCTAATGCCCTAGTGATTTTAATTATTGAATTTTACCATATTGGGTTAAGATAGCTTGACCCCGGTTAATTAATTCAATTACCCAAGTTGATTAATTAGGTCAAATTACATGCAAATCATGGAAACACCAACAATTCACCAACAAATCACCAAAAAATCTAAATGCAGTGGAAATTAAATTGACACGGTAATTTGTTGACAAATGGGGAAAACCTTTTGCAAGGCAAAAACCTCATCGGGTGAATTTAAGGTCACCACTCTTAAGAATCCACTAATCAATAATCAAGTGGTTACAAGTATGAGGAATCTTACCATTACCCTGGCCTATCCCAAAATACCAACTTACAGTTGAACCTTCGCTCCAATACCCAATTGGACTTGATCTTGTAGTAGCCTTCTTTCCTTTGATGCACAAATCTCCAATCTATGACTAATCTTTTGCACGAATCCCAGTACATCACTAACTCTAGCAACTTCAATGATTGTTGTTGGTTGTAAAGTTCTTCACTTCATAAACAATGAAGATCAAGAAGCACTTGGTTACAAAACCTTATGGCGTACAAACACAGTAGCTTCTCACAAAGAAATTAAGTTCTTGGTCTCTGTATCCGTGTGTGATGGCTCTTAAAATAAGCCTTATATATGTCAGGGTTGTGAAAAAAGAAACCCTAAACAAATACATCAACATGGGCCAAAATTTAGATCTGAAAATTCTGAATTCAGAAAGCTTGATAGATCAAGCTAGTGTCGAGCTGGTGTTGAGCTGCCCAGTAAATCTCAATAGATGCCTTTTGTTGAGCTTCAATAAAATAGATTTTCTTCACTTGTTTCTTGGATCAATCTTCATGTTTTAAATAAAATCACTTGATATGTATCAAACCCAACTTAGATCTATCCAATTTACAAGTAAAGTGTGTTTTGTAAGGATTAGTCAATTTACATAGAAAATATGACCCTAACAATCTCCCCATTTGGTAATCCGTGACAAAACCACAAGCTTAATCATGAGAGAAGTAAAAGTCAACAATCTCCATAACTATTACACAAAGAACTACATAAGCCTAACTAATACAATGAGCTTTTGAAAAAATTTGCAAAAAAAAAGATCATGGCATGAAAGACTTACAACCCGTCTTAGCTGAAACACTTAAACAAGATCCATCAAGGCATTGAGTGTGAAATATAGACAAGATATATACAAGAAAAGACATGTTTATAAAAAAGAGAGAAGAAACAAAACATGTGAGATAGAGGTGAAGAAACATACATCATATATATATATACACATATATTGATAGGTCACAAACTGAATTGACCCCTTGTGATTAAATTAATTAATTAATTAATTAGCCAAGTTATTAATTAATCAATTTAACATGCAAACGCGTGGTAGCACAAACAAATCACCAATAAACTAATTATATAGCGGAAAATAAATAACATGGTAATTTGTTTACGAATGGGAAAAACTTGACGGCAAAAACCCCACTGGGTGATTTTCAGGTTACCACTCCCGAAACTCCACTATTATCACAACAAGCGGTTACAAGTAAAGGAATCCCAAGTACCTTACCAACCTAAAGTTGAACCCTTACCCTAATACCCAATTAGACTTGTTCTGTAGTGACAGTTCCCCCTTTTGATGCATGGCTCCCAAGTACGTGACTAACCAATTGTGCGGATCCTAGTACGCGACTTCAATACCAACTGAAAGAGAGGTTGGTTGCAAAGTTCTTCAGTTCATCCCACACGATGAAGATCAAGAAGATGCTTGGTCACAAAACCCAAAGGTGCACATACACAGCAACTTCTTCAGAAGAGATGAACTAGGGCAAGAACTTCGTCTCGGTCACAATTTTCTTGAATAGAGTTTGCTCAATGCTTGTGCAACTTGTGAACTCTTTGACGGCCCTTAAAACAATCATTTTTTATGCCTAGGGTTAGAAGAGAAGCAGGCCCAAAAACATATTCACAGATCCCAAGAAATCAGATCAAAAAATCTAATTTTATAAACCTCGACAGATAGCAAGGTGTTGAGAAGCTATCGAGTAGGTGTCGAGCTTTAATGAATGTGCACTTCTTCAGCTTGTTTCTTGGACAGACCTGATGACTTCAACACTTGATCTTGAAACCTTGTTTCTTGAAGTATTAAAAACATCTAGAACTACCCAATTACAAGTTGAGTGCATTTTGTCAAAGGATTAGCCAATTACATAAAAGAATGACATATGTTCTTTAACAAGTGAACCACATATGTCCTAACATATATTTATATATCAAGTAAATACAATGTATGTAAAGTGGTCAATAGACCATGGTACATGTAATGAGAAAGAAACAACAAAACCTCACTACATCTCTCAAAGCACTCTCATCCTAACTAGTCTAAATCTATGCTAGCTCTCCTCCTGACAACATGACTACTCTCTCATAACCAAAACTACTCCCCTTTTTTGTCACGAGTGACAAAGGTTGAATCAAGGAGAGGGAGTCATCTCATCATCATACTCCGAGCCAGAAGCATCATCACTCTCATCATTTCCACCGTTAGAAGACTCTTCATCAGGCTTGGGAGAGGGAGAAGAAGCAAAACTGCCAAGACGAGATGTCATTGAGCGATGTGACCAATTTTGGTGTTCATTTGACAACATCTCATTAGAAATATGGTCAAGATGACTACCAAAATCAGCACATATATGCTGAAGCTGATCCATGATGGCAGCAAGAGATGCCTTTACTCTAGAAGAGAAAGAATGAGCAGAAGATGAGGAAGGTTGAGAGGCATAAGCAGCATCCTCTGTAGCATAGAAAGCAGCCTCATTCTGCTAGACTAGAGAAGGCTCCACTCGAGGTCGCTTGGCAGCCAGCTGTGCATCATTCCTCTGTAGAGATTCCTTGCTAATAGAACCCATGGAGTAAAAGAGAGGAGAAGATGAAATGGTGACGTGCAAGTCTGTGAAGATGCGTGTGATAGCTGAAGGAAATATTAGCTTACCACATCTGGTAATGTCTTAATAGATATCTATCATAGATACTGTAAAGTTGTTATTTACAACTATGTATTTTTGTTGGCTTTTATTCCGTGCCAAATTTGATTGTAACTATTTTCAATCGTTTATACCCTGTATTTATTGTGGGATGTGTTGTAAGGGTTGTGTGATAGAAAGAGTGTGTGAAGACTCAAGCATTTGGAAGACTGGAGGATTCTCGCGGGTATGTCGTAACCTAGCTTCCCGCGAAATGAAGCATGTGCCCTGCACGTGCTGGAATGCGAAGAGTCAGGCCAGGTGGAGACAGCTGTCTCTCGTGAGTATCTCGCGGGTAAGGCCTTCCCGCGAGACACCCGCGAGACAAGCTGTTCTGCCAGCCTGTACTGACTGACTCACACATTTTGCACCTATCCTATATAAACCCTCATAACCACAAATGTTGAGGAAGGCTTTAGAGAGAAAACCCTAGCCAAACACATTGGGAATTAGAGATTGTCATCTCCACATTTCTCTATACACTTGCTTGTGGTATCTCCTTAACCCTTCCCTCTCCATTTCCACACCATTGAGAGGTTGATAGCCAACACACTTACCACACCCTTTGAGAGTGTTGAGTGACATTTTAGTGCTGCTGGGAAGCATTGGAAGAAGCCTGGAATGGCAGATGCAACATGGAGCTTGTTGCGGGATCCAGAGAGCTAGACAAGACACGGTTCCGAGAAGCCTTGTTGGAGTAGGAGCTTGGAGGGCTTAGGTACATCGGGTAGATTAGGCTTGGAGGGTCTCTTGCTAACCCATGTATCCCAACTGATTGTCTAGTGGATCGATTTCCGCTTGGAGGGCGGCGGAGAGGTTTTTCGCCGAGTTCTTTGGTTTCCTCTTCGAGAACACGTCTCGGTGTTTTCTGTGTTTGCATCCTTCTTCCCTACTCTTGTTTAATTCCATTATACTACTGTGTTGCTTAATTTATGGATTAGAGTAGCTTACTTGTTCATCCGCTCGCTTTTACACTATTCCGCACTTTGTATTAAAGTTGTGTAAAATCTATCGAGCCGTAATTTTAATTAGGGGGTCTAAACAGCTCTTGTGTTTTCAACACATTATCGAGCTTTCAATTGGTATCAGAGCGGGTACACTTGCTATGGTTTTAATACCTAAGTGTGATCCTAGACCTCTTGGTGTGTTTTGAAAAGTGTTCTTGTTATGTCTACCATGAAGGACTTGAAAAATGTTTGTGAAAATGACTCAATGAGCATATTTGAACATTGTTCCAGTAACGCACTCTTAGAGTTATTTAAATCTAAGAAACATGCCAGAATTTTTAGTCACATGCTGAAATCATTAGTTCATAGGAACCATGATATACATAACAGCCTATGTGAGTCAAAGTCCTTAATCTATGATTGTGAGAGAAGAAATAGACAGTTAAGTGATGAACTTGGTCGTTTAGAAAAGAAACTTCACTCATCCTTGAATGAAGTAAGGAAAAATGATTCTTGTCTTGATGGTCAAGAATGTCTCTCTCATGCATGTCTTTTTGTTCATATCGCATTGAAAGTGTTTAACTCGTGTTTGTGGTACCTTGACAGCGGGTGTTCTAGGCATATGACTGGAGAAAAATCTCTGTTCAAAACTCTTAAAGAGAAGGAAGATGGATTTGTGACATTTGGAGATAGTAGTCACTCACAAGTTCTTGGAAAGGGAACGGTGGATATTCCGGGTCTGCCTTTGTTAACCGACGTGCTGTATATTAAGGGATTAAAAGTGAACTTACTAAGTATCACTCAGATTTGTGATGAAGATTTCTTGGTCCAATTTTCAAAGAAAGGGTGTCTAATCTTGAATGAAGAAGGTGTTCAAGTTCTAAAGGGACTAAGGACCACTGATAACTGCTATGGGATTATTCCAAAACCCAGCATAGCATGTCGAAGTGCTCGGGTAAACCTCTTGGAGTTGTGGCATCAATGGCTTGGCCATGCAAATTACAAACAAGTGGCAAAAGTTTCGAAGCTTGAGGCTGTGGTTGGTCTACCTAAGTTTGGGAAAATTGAGAAGAATGTTTGTGGTCCCTGTCAATTGGGAAAACAAACAAAGTCAAGCCATCCTAAAGTGAATGAGGTTGCAACCTCTCGTCCGTTAGAATTATTTCATGTGGATTTGATGGGTCCTACAAGAATAGAAAGCATGGGTGGAAAGCGGTACATTATGGTGATAGTTGACGACTTCTCAAGGTATTCCTGGGTGGATTTCCTTAGAGAGAAATCGGAAGCATGCAATAAGATGAAAAAATTGTGCAAGAGATTGATGAATGAAAAGGGAGTACCTATCATCAAAATCAGAAGTGATCATGGGAAAGAGTTTGAAAATGCAAAGTTTGAAGCATTTTGCAATGAACACGGTATCAAGAAGGAATTCTTAGCCCCAAAGACTCCACAACAGAATGGAGTAGTTGAAAGGAAGAACCGGGTGATTCAAGAAATGGCTCGAGTAATGTTACTCAACAAGAACCTTCCACAGAAGTTTTGGGCTGAAGCTGTGAACACTTCATGTCACATTGGGAATAGGATTTACTTCCGAGCAGGAACGAAGAAGACATCGTATGAAATTTGGAGAGAAAAGAAGCCGAAGGTGAAATACTTCCGAATATTTGGGAGCAAATGTTATGTACTCAATGATAGAGAGAATCCCGGAAAGTTTGATGCTAAAAGTGATGAAGGGATATTTCTAGGCTATTCATTAAATAGCCGAGCATATAGGGTCTTCAATAAACGCACTAAGACGGTAATGGAGTCAATAAATGTGGTCATTGATGATACCATATCTGAAAGGGAAAGGGATGATGGTGAAGGAACGAACCTGAAGAAGGGGGAGGTTGAGGACAACATGTCACAAGATGATGAGATCGAAAAAGAATCTCCAGAAAGAGAGTCTACACCCCCTATACCAAGAAGGGAGACTAGATCAGCACAAGGGTCTTCTAGCCCTCTCACCCCTCCAGAAGTTCAACCTCCAATCTCTCGTGATGAAGAACCTTCTACCTCCAAGAGACCGTCATCAAGGGTAATGCTCAATCATCCATCAAGTAATATCATTGGTGATGTAAATGAGGGACTTCGGTTGAGAAAAGGACCAAAATACAGTGCGAATCATGTGACGTACAATTGTTACCTTGCTCAATTCGAACCCAAGAAGGTAGAGGAAGCCTTTAGAGACGAAAATTGGATCGAGTCTATGCATCAGGAGTTACATTAGTTTGTCAGAAATGATGTATGGGAGCTGGTCCCAAGACCCAAAGATACCCATGTCATTGGCACCAAGTGGATCTTCAAGAACAAAACTGATGAAGACGGTAAGGTAGTTCGAAACAAGTCTAGGTTGGTAGCTCAAGGATATACCCAAGTGGAAGGCATAGATTTTGATGATTCATTTGCACCAGTAACAAGATTAGAGTCAATTTGAATTCTACTATCCATCGCATGTGTTATGGATTTCAAACTGTACCAAATGGATGTAAAAAGTGCATTTCTGAATGGTTTTCTAAATGAAGAAGTATTCGTTGAGCAACCAAAGGGATTTCAAGATCCTCATTTTCTAGATCATGTGCTAAGGTTGAAGAAGGCATTGTATGGGTTGAAGCAAGCACCAAGAGCATGGTATGATCGTCTCACAACATACTTGTTGGATCGAGGATTCAAAAGAGGCCAAGCTGATCGAACACTGTTCATAAAGAGAGATGAGAAGTCTCTCCTAGTTGCTCAAGTATATGTGCACGATATTGTCTTCGGATCCATAATTGATCATTTGGCTCATGAATTCTCCGAAGAAATGAAAAGGGAGTTTGAGATGAGTATGGTGGGGGAGCTGAACTATTTCCTTGGGCTTCGAGTAAAACAACGGAAAGATGGGATATTTATATCTCAAGAGAAATATGCCAAAAATCTTGTTAAAAGATTTGGTCTAGACTCTATGAAACATATGTCCACTCCAATGAGCTCCTCATTAAAGCTAAGTCGGGATGCGGCAGGTATAGAAGTGGATCCAACGCTTTATAGAAGCATGATAGGCAGCCTCTTATATCTCACAGCTAGCAGACCAGACATAGCCTTTAGTGTAGGCGTATGTGCTCGATTTCAGGCAACCCCCAAAGGGTCACATTTAACAGTTGTCAAAAGAATTATCCGCTACATAAATGGCACCTCTGATTATGGAATTTGGTACTCGAGAGATTCAAATGAATGCTTAGCCGGATATTCTGATGCTGATTGGGTTGGATGCATTGATGATAGAAAAAGTACTTCCGGTGGATGCTTCTATCTTGGAAATAACCTGGTGTCATGGATGAGCAAAAAGTAGAATTTAGTCTCTCTATCAACAGCCGAAGCTGAATACATTGCTGCTGCAAGTTGCTGTGCTCAATTACTATGGATGAAGAAGCTTCTTCATGATTATGGAATCACTCAAGACACGATGTGTGTGTATTGTGATAATACAAGTGCCATAAATTTGTCCAAGAATCCAGTTCAACATTTGAAATCAAAACATATCGAAATTTGGTATCATTTCATTCGAGATCTGGTGGAGGAAAGGACCGTGTACTTAGAGTTCATCAGCACTGAGAATCAGAAGGCAGACATATTTACTAAACCTCTAGATGGCCCAAAGTTTGAATCTTTGCGTAAGACCATCGGCGTCGGTATCATTCCCTGAACTCTATCTTTTGTGTGAACCTATACTACTCCTTGTTGCATACTTGTTGTTATGGTTCCACATGTTTAGTTTCTAGAAGTTTTTTTTTTGGTTTGTTTTTCTGTTGATCTTACTTTTCTTGTTCGGTTTTGGGTGTGTTCAAAAATTTCAAAAACCCATAAAAATTGAAAAATCTCAAAAGTTTGATCACGTGTTCTGTGCATGTCACATGTGAGTTTGACCTAGTACCTTCACTAATGGCATAGTGCATTTACGATCTTGGCTTGTCATGTATGCACTCTTTTCTATGTGGAAGAAATCTTGAACACTATGTGTGATTGTTGTAAATAGATCTTCAAGCTTGTCATGAATGATTGGTCAATAGTCTTGTTGGTCTTGATACTTGCATAGACTTGTGTCTATATCTCTTCCCACTTTATTTTTATGTGTTTGCAAAAAGAGCTCACCAAATGTAAATCTCCAAATGAAAAGAGATATTGAGCTGTAAAAGCCTGTCGCACATACTAGTATTCGACTAGGAAAAGGGGAAAGTGACTCTTCTTAATGTTTTTTTTTTTGTTCGGTGCTCAAAAAGCCAAAGGCTAATCTTAAATGTTGAAATATCATAAATTTCAAGCACCAATCTCAAAATGAGATGTTGCTTTTCTTGTCCAATCAAAAATAAAATGGACCAATTGTTATGCCTTATGCAGAAGCTAAATGAAAAGCTTCTAAGGTTATGTATTCAATGTGTGGGAGGTCATATACACTCATTTCTATAATGGAGATAGTCCACTTGATTTCGTATCAGTTGTGTATGACTCGATTGAATTGATCATTGAAGCTTCGCTCTGGTCTAAGGACTATTTCACATTTGATACTCACACACAACACACAAGACTTTGATTCAATTAATGCCTATCTCATTTGTGTGATTGTATATGTTCACATGTGATGTGTATGCTCATGAACCTGTTGATCAAACCCAAAAAGATTTTTGAGTGTTTTATTCGTTTTTGAAAGTGATTTTAGACCTTCATATCTTTTGTTGTTGATCAAAATGCATTTTTGTGTCTTCCTTCAAAAACTGGTTCAGGGGTTGTCTCGTGAGAAGCTCGCGACTTAGAGCTTCCCGCGAAAAGGGCTTGAGGGAAATATTTTTTTATCCTGTCACACAGAAACTTTCGCGACTATTTCGCGACTGTCTCGCGACCAAAAGCTTCTCGCGAAATGGTGTTTGGCTGAAAATTGGATTTTCCAAATTTCAGACAGAGGTTATCGCGATTGTCTCACAACTGTTTCGCGACCTAAGGCTTCACGCGAAAATTTTGTGCTTCAGTGGCCATTTTCGCGGCTGTCTCGCGACTGTTTCGCTACTATGTAACCCGCGAAAAACGCGTGTTTTCACTTTTTAATGTAGCAGATGTGACCTTTTCTCAAAAATTTCTCATTTCCCTCGCTCAACCCTCCTCGAACCCTCTTTTAACCCATTGTCGATTTCTATCTAAACCCTTCATTTTCTAGCAGTTTTTCTGCATTGTCATCTTCAAGGTATGTCTTCTAAAGCATTATCCTTCAAGTTTCTCCTTCTTTACGTTGATTTGTCATTAGGGTTTCAAATTTTGAGAATTTTGGGAATTTTGGGTTAGTTTTCAAAATTGGGTAAATTTTTCTCAATTATTTTGTTTGGGCTATGTCCCATTTGTTGTTTCTGCATTTGTGTTGGCCCCTTGTGGCATTTTATCTTGTATTGAGGGTAGATTTTCCCATGTTCATGCATTATTCATGTTATATTTGCTTTTGTACATGCCAGGTGTTTGTCAAAATGTCCGAGTGACATTTTGAAATCAAGTGATTTCAAACTATGGGTTGTTACTTGTCTGACCTTGTTTTACTCAGTTTGGTCATTAATTGTGTGTTTCATACACCTTGCACATGTTGCACACTCTTAACACACATTTAGGCATTATTAGGCACTCCTCATGCATCTCTTGCCGCACACACCCATCAGCACATGCACACGACACACACACTTGCACAGTCTCTTAGTTTTATACATTATGTCTATGCATTCAGCATATTGTTTGGTGTTGACTATGCAGTGTTACTTTTGTTTTGACCTAACTTGAATCTAACCAAATTCTATGTTCTGTGTTCTGTGTTCTGTGTGTGGTGAACTTGTCACCTGTTTTTTTTTTTGTGCTCTGTTGCCCAGATGTCTCCATTCAAGACTTCAGCTGTGAAAGGAGGTCGCAACAAAAGGAAAGAGCCGATCATTGATGTTGATGCTGATTCACCCAGACCAAAGAGAGCTCGTTGTTCAACAGAAATTTTTGATCCTCAATTGTTTAGGTCTTATGCTGCTTTTGAATCATACAAGAACCACTTTCGAGATGCTCCTTTGATAGTTGAAAGGGGGGTTGATCAGCCATCACTCAGGGACACAAAAATACCCATTTGGTTTGCCATGAAAGATTGGAACTATCTGCTCTCAACTTTCGAGGATACATACGAAAACATGGTTAAGGAATTCTATGCCAATGCAAGTGTTGTCGGAGAAGAGATTAAATGTTGGGTTAGAGGAAAGAGTTTTTCCGTCACACCAATGTACTTGGCAGAAATTCTACACATCAACCGGCCAATACTCCCCATACCGCCGGTATATGATGAGCTGAACCCAGATGAAGAATATCTCAAACAGTCTTTAGGAGCCAATTTGGAATTCTCCTCCAATAGGAAGTCAATCAGTGTGGCATCCCTTTCTTCTGAATTACGACTTCTCTTAATGATCATGTGTAGCAATCTATATCCCTTGTCCAGCACCGGATATATGAATCTTGGTCGAGCATTGTTTTTGAATGATCTAATCACGGACATAGAGATTGATGTGTGCTCTCATATTTTTCACATTTTGGAAAAAACAGTTGACCGGACCACTTCAAGGAATTGCATTCCTTTCTGTCGCCTTATTTCAAAGATTTTGAAGCTCAAAGGTGTCCGTTCATTGGAGGATGAACGTCCGTATCCAAGGCCAAGTCCAATTAACATTCACTCTTTCCATGCGAGTATGAGCCACACCAAGAAGAGCACCAAGCAAGAAAGTCAAGCACCATCGGGAACCTCGAGTTCTGCAACTCGTACCTATGATGAACAGTTCAACAATATCTTCATTGCTCTTCAAGAGATGAGTACAAAGATGTCTGGGCTGGCGACTATCATGTACACTCACCACAGACGTCTTGATTCACAGTTCACATCACTTCAAACTCAGCTGGACGAGATTCAACGGAAGCTAGAAGAGAATGACTAGCTATTCCATGACAAAAAGGGGGAGATGATGTCATTGATAGGGGGAGTATGGTGATAGGGGGAGAAGAAGTCAACAACAACAGTTCCTATGTTACTAATTTTTCTGCTTCTGTTCTAAAACTTTGATACTATGTTTATTTAAGTATTATTTCAGAAGTTTCTTTTGTGATATTATCTATGCTTTGTAGCATACTTTACATGTACCCATGTTGCTTTTGTAAGCTTTAAGGGTTTATTTCAATGCATAGTTTGTAGGCTTTTATGGTGTGTGCCATGCATATTCAGTACTTTGTTTATGCAGCCTTTATGCTTGTGTTATTGAAGTTTAATGTCACACATTTTACTTCAGTACATCACTCTTGTGCCCGTGTAGGATTGTTCCTAGATGCATATATGTTCTATGCATTGGTTGAGTGATGAACACTCTTGTGCCCTAGTAGGATTGTTCCTAGATGCAAATACTTCATGTATTTCACATTGGTTGAGTGTTGGACTTGCAAATGATACTCTTTATTTGAGCTTATCACTTTGCATGTCCGGATGGTCATTCCGTGTGTGAATGAGCATAGTGATCACTTTTGCGTAAGTGATTGCTTGTTTGATCTTGCCATGGTCTATTGTTTTTATTCCATTTTGCTTGATCATGCTATTATTGCTCCATATGCTTTTCAAGTTTTTCTGCATACAATGATATTATTTTGTTGTTGTGTTTCAGGAGATACTTGCTCATATGTTTCAAGAGCTTATCAGAAACTAGAACTAGGTGTGAGTGAGTTTTGCCTTTGTTCCCAAACTCACGTTTAAGTCTAGAGTCTGTTTTAGGGTTTTGTCACGGAATAGCCAAATGGGGAGATTGTAAAGTTGTTATTTACAACTATGTATTTTTGTTGGCTTTTATTCCGTGCCAAATTTGATTGTAAATATTTTCAATCGTTTATACCCTATATTTATTGTGGGATGTGTTGTAAGGGTTGTGTGATAGAAAGAGTGTGTGAAGACTCAAGCATTTGGAAGACTGGAGGATTCTCGCGGGTATGTCGCGACCTAGCTTCCCGCGAAATGAAGTATGTGCCTTGCACGTGCTGGAATGCGAAGAGTCAGGCCAGGTGGAGACAACTGTCTCTCGCGAGTATCTCGCGGGTAAGGCCTTCCCGCGAGACACCCGCGAGACAAGCTGTTCTGCCAGCCTGTACTGACTGACTCACACATTTTGCACCTATCCTATATAAACCCTCATTACCCACAAATGTTGAGGAAGGCTTTAGAGAGAAAACCCTAGCCAAACACATTGGGAATTAGAGATTGTCATCCCCACATTTCTCTATACACTTGCTTGTGGTATCTCCTCAACCCTTCCCTCTCCATTTCCACACCATTGAGAGGTTGATAGCCAAAACACTTACCACACCCTTTGAGAGTGTTGAGTGACATTTTGGTGCTGCTGGGAAGCATTGGAAGAAGCCTGGAATGGCAGATGCAACATGGAGCTTGTTGCGGGATCCGGAGAGCTAGACAAGACACGGTTCTGAGAAGCCTTGTTGGAGTAGGAGCTTGGAGGGCTTAGGTACATCGGGTAGATTAGGCTTGGAGGGTCTCTTGCTAACCCATGTATCCCAACTGATTGTCTAGTGGATCGATTTCCGCTTGGAGGGCGGCGGAGAGGTTTTTCGCCGAATTCTTCGGTTTCCTCTTCGAGAACACGTCTCGGTGTTTTCTGTGTTTGCATCCTTCTTACCTACTCTTGTTTAATTCCATTATACTGCTGTGTTGCTTAGTTTATGGATTAGAGTAGCTTACTTGTTCATTCGCTCGCTTTTACACTATTCCGCACTTTGTATTAAAGTTGTGTAAAATCTATCGAGCCATAATTTTAATTGGGGGGTCTAAATAGCTCTTGTGTTTTCAACACATTATCGAGCTTTCAGATACTATCATATGTGAAGGAAAGTCTATAGAAAAATCCTCCAAAAAAGAGGGAAGAAAATGAGCATAAGGCTTAGTGATAGTGTTATAGTGTGACTGTGGTCTGAGAACAAAGGTCATCACCATATTAAGGATCCTTGGACCCTTGGCAAACTTGATTGGGTAGAAATTTAGAGTATCTCCCCACACCGTGGCCTTCTCACAGAAAAGTGAGGCCAACTCATCACAAGAGATAGTACGTAGATGAGGGTGACTAGGATAGATTGGATAAGCTACCCTAGGAACACTTAGTACCTTGGAAATGAGCTCTGGGGTAACTGCAATATGTGTTCCTTGGAAAACTGTAGTTAACTAGGGAACATAGGTATTGATGGCATGTATGTTGGAGTAAAACTCCTATATAAACACGCCGGGACACCTTAAGGGTTTCTCACAAAGAGATCCCTAACCCCGAGAGCTAAAAGCATCGAGAAAAGGTGTGTCTAGAAAGTCAGACAGAATGATCTGGCGTTTTGAATGAATTGCCTAGTCACAAAAGTTATCAACAAAGTCCTTTTGGGAGTCCGCATCACGGAACCGAACTCTATCAGATTAGAGGAAAGAGAAGAAGAAGTAGAAGAAGAACTGCGATGAGTGATCGGGTTCTTAGAAGGAACTGACTTTTTGGGTGCCATAATCAGGAAACTTTAGGAGAAGAAAAAAAGGAAAAGAGAACACAGCAGAAGAATATACTCAGGAAAGAAAGAAAAGAGAGGTGCAATGCATGAACATGTTATGTGCAAAAAATAAATTGCATTATGGGCAAAAACCCAATCCAAACTACAACACTCACATTGATTAATCAAGTACATAATCCTAGAATGCATGAAAATGTGAATTTAATGAAAGAGAATGCAATGCATGATCATATGATAACAGTAACACAAGACCCATCCCAAAATATTCAGCAAAACCACAAAAACCCCAAAATTTTCCCAAAACCTAAAACCTAGGTCTAAATGCATGAAAGATGAGGAAAAGAAGAGATTAAGGCTACTTACCAAAGGATTTGAGCTTGAAGAGGGAATGAGGTTTTTGGTGAAAATAGGGGGTTTGGATTGAGAGAGAAGAGAGTAAGATGGAAATATTTGAGTGAGAAGTGAATCGGGTCGAACCTCGAGTATATATAGAAATAGGCACCTTGATAGATTGAGAAGGTATCAATATGGTATTGAGAAAAAGAAGCTCAATAGATTAAACAGGTATCAAGGAGGTATCGACGACAAAACTATCTCGATAGATCGAGGAGGTGTCAAGCTTTTATCGAGTAGACAGAGACTTCAGGAAACAGGTTTAATGGATTGAGATATCTATCGAGAGGTATCGAGAAAAACCCAGAAATTCTTGATAGATCGAGGAGGTATCAAGCTGCTATTGAGCTTTTATTGAGCATCTAGAAATGAGGTTTTTCAAGGGGGAAAAACAACATTAGATAAATGCAACCAAGATAGACACCAAACTAAGCAACAGAGAAGCATGTTAAGCACTCAAACACATAAACAACTCTAGATGCAAAGCATTCCTAGATCAATACACACACTAAACAAGTCTAGCCATTTTTTATTTTCAAAAATAACTTAAGATAGTTTAGTAAGCTTATACTACCACATGTATTCCTTGTGATCGCCAAATCACATTGTACCTGTACAATAGTATAAGGAGTAGCAAAGAGTATGTGTGTTGTATCTGAAACTTTTGCAAGAAGCATAAGTGTCTCATTATATGAAGAGTGATGATATAAGAGAATCAAATACATCTAGACATAATCATAATTGTTTGATGGGGATAATCACCTTTGAGATACATCATATAACTCCCACATTTCCTAGAAACATGCTTGCAACCATATTTAAAAGCATTTTGATTCTTTTTGCTTTTCATGTTCTTTGCATATATTTTTTTTTTCTTTAAGCATAAATTGACATAACATGAATGGGTATATGAGAGAGAAAAGAAATAGCCAAATATGTAAGCCACACATCTTGTTTTTGTTGTGCAAGTGCTACACCTTACTGAGCATGGCTTTTATGAATTGCATACAAATGTGTTATGATTGACGAGTTTAAGTGGTGAGATGGTTATTTATGCCTTTATCTTAGGATTTTTTAGTCATTTTCATCAAAAAGAGTGATAAAGACATGAATGATAAACGATTAACCAAATTGTACAAATCACATAAATGAGCCACAAAGCTCACATTGCTTAGTTGTGCATGAAGATGCTCATCTAAGCTACAAGAGATTCAAAGTTAAGAAACCTTGTTTCAATGGCTATCCAAGGCATACAAGTACTAGTATACACAAACACAATGTTTTTGTATTATTTAGATTTTTTTATTATTATTTATTTATTGAAAAAAAATAAAATAAACCAACAAACAAGCACAAGAAAAACTAGACTAACTCAAAAACAATCACCCAACCACACAAGGGATACAAGACCAACAAAAGAATCACTTAAAGGAGTCTTTTTCCTTCCAAACAGGAGACTTGGAGGGAGAAGAACCTTTCCTGTTTAGATACCTTTGATGAGGAGAAAAAGAAGGAGAATTAAACCCATTGAAGTTTGTCAAGAACATAACAGCCTTTAAGAGTTCCCCAAGAGAAGCCAAAGAATATTGAAATTGATTTTGACTTTCGAAAGATAACACACTATTGCTTTGTTGGGTGGCAAGCCACTTATAGCAATTTGGACTAGTGTGTCTCGATGCTCCACAGTGATGACAGAAATAAGGTTTCTTAGGTTGAGACTTCTTATTAGTGGAGCGATGAGTGTTCTACTTAGTCTCTTTAGCAACCTTAGGTCGTGCTCCCAGAATGGATTTTCCCTTATCATTGTTAACCTCACTTACATCCTTAGTTTTGGGTTCAGTTATCTTAGATTTAATATTAGAAGTAGGAGAGACAAACATAGCATTATTTAATGCACTAGAGGAAGTACTACAAGAAGAGAGAGAATGATCATACCCGAGACCAATTTAATCAGATGCAACCTTTTGGAAGTTCAGCATTTCATCCAGCTTAGCACTTGAAGTTCTTTCCAATTGAGCTCTTACTTGAAATAGCTCAGCATCCAGTTTCTTAGTCTTCTTAGCCAGGAAGTTGTTTTCAAACTACAATGCTCCAATGGTTTGATTTACTTCATTAACTTTGGTGGAGAGTTCTTCTTATTCCAGCTCCACTTCACTCAGCTTCCTTGTGGCTAGCCTGTAAAGCTTTTCATGCTTCTCTGAATTCTTGTAAAGATTTGAGTAGGTAGTATGGATATCATCTTTTTCATCCAACTCTTCAGATTTGGACTCCATCAATTCCTCTTCCTCATCAACCAGTTCTTCGGACTCTTTGGACACATCAACAGTGGCTGTAAAGGCGCTAACTATCCCTTCTTGATCACTATCCTCGAGTCTACTTTTGGTTCGGTATTACTCAAGGTGGCAGCTAGAGCTTTGGTTTTTCCAATTGACTTGAGATAGGTAGGACATTCTAACTTCATGTGTTTGTATCCTTGACACCCATAGCATTTTGGACCGGTTGGAATGTTGCTGCTTTGTCCACCTTCTTTGGATTCTCTTTTGAATTTCTCTTAAGTTTTAGATTGAGAGAATCTAGACTGCTTGCGATCCTTGTCATTTGCTTTGACATTCACATTCATGTTGAACTTCTTGAATTGTTTGGTAATGGAAGATTTGAACTTTGAGTTCTCATCTTTAGACGACTCATCTTATTCATCATTCTTGGCTTTGAGAGCCATATTCTTGCTCTTGCTCCCCTTGCCAATCCTAGCTAAACCTAATTCATAGGTTTACAAATTCCCAATCAACTTTGTCAAAGGGATAGAGTCAATGCCCTTTGACTCTTCAATGGCGGTGATCTTAGCATGAAACCGCTCTGGAAGAGATCTAAGAATTTTCCTCACAATTTTAGGCTCTAGAATCTTTTCACCTAGATTAAAGGAAGAATTCACTATGTCTTTGAGCTTGGCATAGAATTCATCAAACACTTCCTCTTCATCCATCCTGATTTCTTCAAAGCTAGTGGTAAGCCTTTGAAGCTTGGAGTCTTTCATAGCTTTGGTGCCTTCATAAGTATTTTGAAGAATTGTCCATGCTTTATTGGCACTTTTAGTAGATGAGATTCTCTTGAACTCCTCGTTAATCACAGCACTAAACAAGGCATTCAATACTCTACTGTTGAAATTTGCAGCTTTGATCTTGTCACCATCCCAAGATGTATTCTGATTAGTAGGCTTGGTCCATCCAACCTCAACAACCAGCCACACCTTCTCATCCAAAGACTGCAAAAAAGCTCTCATGTGTACTTTCCAATATGCATAGTTAGTACCATAAAAAAAAGGAGGTATAATCAAAGATTGTCCACGATCCATAACAACAGGGGTCAATGGATCACACAACAATGATTAAAACCTAATCAGAGTGTGCCTGCTTTGATACCACCTTTTGGGTTAAGATAGCTTTACCCTGATTAATTAATTCAATTACCTAAATTGATTAATTAGGTCAAATTACATGCAAATCGTGGAGGCGCCAACAAATCAACAAATAAACTAAATGTAGCGGAAATTAAATGACACTGTGATTTGTTGACAAATAGGGAAAATCTTTCGCAAGGCAAAAACCCTACCGGGTGAATTTAAGGTCACCATTCTTAAGAATCCACTAATCAATAATCAAACGGTTTCAAGTATGAGGAATCTTACCACTACCCTAGCCTATCCCAAAATACCAACCTATAGTTGAACCTTCGTTCCAATACCCAATTGGACTTGATCTTGTAGTAGCCTTCTTTCCTTTGATGCACAAATATCCAATTTGTGACAAACCCTTTGCATGGATTCTAGTATATGACTAACTCCAGCAACTTGAATGATTGTTGTTGGCCGCAAAATTCTTCACTTCATAAACAATGAAGATCAAGAAGAACTTGGTTACAAAACTTTATGGCGTACAAATGTAGTAGCTTCTTACAGAAAAAATTAAGCTCTTGGTCTCTATATCTGTGTGTGACGGCTCTTAAAATAAGCCTTATATATGTCTAAAGTTGTGAGAAAAGAAACCCTAAACAAATACATCAACATGGGCCAAAATTCAGATCTAGAAATTCTGAATTCGTAAAGCTCAATAGTTCGAGCTAGTGTCGAGCTACCTAGTGAATCTCGATAGATGCATTCTGTTGAGCTATCTGTCGAGCTTCAATGAAATAGCTTTTCTTCACTTGTTTTTTGGATAATCTTCCTATCTTTAATACAACCACTTGATATGTATTAAACACAACTTACATCTTCCCAATTTACAAGTAAATTGTGTTTTGTCAAAAGATTAGCCAATTACATAGAAAATATGACCTTAACATACCAAACTTTCTTTTCCCTAAATTTCAATCATATTTTTCTATATATTATTGGTGCTTTTGACGTGTTCTTGTTTTCTTTTTCTTGGTGGAATGACAACCTTAGCTACACTACAAATTTTCATTACAAAATTGGACGACATCAATTTTTGTCCCCGTTGCCAGGGAAAAGGTGCAAAGCAAAGAGCACAAGAGGAATTGGTTGGCTGGTGTTGAGTTCCTCAAACCCGGTAAACTCGTTCCTTTCTTTTTAATTTTTCATATGCAAAATAGATATAGGGATGAATACGGTAGATTTACAAAGAGACCTGATACGGATTCCGAAGCTCTCTTTGTACATATTCATCTAGTTCTTTGAGTACATATTCGCACACATCTAACATCATGAATGAAGATGAGTTGCCCATTAAAACTTTATGTGATTACTTGCACCCAACACGTAATACTGGTAATAGTGCACCATCTTGCATTATGTTTCTAGCCAATGTGCAAAACTTTGATATTAAACTAGGAATGATTCCACTTCTCCCCACATTTCATGGTATGGAGAATGAGAACCCTTATGTGCACATTAGAGAATTTGAAGTGGTGGTGGCTACCTCTCATAATCAACTAGGAGAAATGGTTATAATTAGACTAAATTTTTTTCATTTTCCCTTGAAAGAGAGAGCAAAAAGTTGGTTGTATTAATTGAGACCTAGGTCGATTGGGACATAGGGTAAGATGACACATGAATTTTTCAAGAAATACTTTCCTGAACATAAAACAAATGCTCTCAAAAGAAAATTTTGAAATTTTTCACAAAAAGAAAGTGAGACTTTGTACCAACCTTGGGAAATATTTAGAGACCTTTTGAATTTATGTCCTCACCATGGTTATGAGAGTTGGTGCATTGTGAGCTATTTTTATGAGGGACTTACCAATAGAGAGCATCAATTTGTTGAGATGATGTGTAACGGGGAATTTTTCCAAAAAGACCCCGATGAGGCCATAGAGTATTTGTATGACCTAGTGGAAAAAGCCCACACTTGGATTGGACCCAATAGTGTTGAGAGTACCAATCGGTCTATCCCAAATGCCTCCACTCTTTCTAGTAGAGGAATTTACCAATTGAAAGAGGAAGATAGTTTGAAAGCCCAAGTTGCTAGTTTGAGAAGAGAAATAGATGCTTTAAAAGTGAATACGGTTGTTGGGAAAAAACAACTTTACCAAAGTGAGATTCATGAAGAGTGCAAAATTTTCCATGGCATTGGGCATCCTACCAAGGATTGCCCAATCTTGCCTAGTATGATGGAAGTGTATGAAGAATATTGTGAGGCCATTGGTAATTATAATAAGCCTTATTCACCATACTCTGAGACTTATAATCCAACTTGGCAGAATCATACTAAATTTAGTTGGAAAAATGAGACTCAATCTTCACCGCAATCACAAATGCCGCAAAGGAATTTTTCCCAATCACTTCCTACACCACATGCATCACATTCATATCCATCTAATTCACTTGAGAACACCATTCAAGCATTCATGGAGGCTCAAAGTAAGATAAATCAAAAGCATGATACTTTGCTCACCCAACTTGCTGAAGAAAATAGGGAGATAAAGAGTCATATTTTTAAGTTGACTAGTTCTTTAACTATAAATGAGAAAGGGAAATTTTCATCCCAACCTCAAAATCCTCAAGGTCAACATATGACTTAGTGTGCGTTTGGATTGGGATGGAAAATTAAAATTATTTTACTATTCAACTTATTTTTGCTACTATTCATGGGTCTCACTGTACTTTTTGGTACTATTCATGACTCCACTGTACTATTTTAACTAAGTTTTACCTTCATCTACAGTACTTTCAGCAAAATAAGCAATATCCAAACACACCCTTAATGTTTAGAAAAGAATAATTCACATCTTGAGCAAGCCAATGCTAAGACTACTAGAAGTGGGAAAAATGTAGATATTCCAATGGTGACTTAGGAGCCTAAGGAATTAGATATGTAGTAATGATTTTGACTTGTCCAACACTGATGAAATTGTTAAGAGACCAATTGCTATACCATTTCCTCAAGCTTTAAAATCTTCAAGGATATTGGACTTTAGCCTTGAAATTCTGGAAAACCTTAGGCAAGTAAAAATTAATCTTCTATTGTTGCATGTCATTAAGAAAATGCCATCATATGCCAAGGTAATTAAGAATTTGTGCACAATGAAAAGAAGGCACATTGTCAAGAAGACAGCTTTTCTAATGGAATAGGTAAGTGCTTTAATTCAACATAAGACCCCTCCCAAATACAAAGACCAAGGATGTGCCACTATTTCATGTATTATTGGGGACCATGATATTGAAGAAGCATTGTTGGATTTGGGGGCTAGTGTTAATTTGAGGTACCAAAGTCTATTCTTTCTAGTGTTGAGGTACCAAAGTTGGAGCTAGAACAATTGTCACGTGGATTAAAATATGCAATCTTTGAACCAGGTGATACATTTCCTATTGTTATTACTTTTGAATTAACTATAGAGCAGGAAGGTGAGTTAATTATGCTTGTAAAGAAATATAAAGCTGCAATTGGTTGGACCATGGTAGATATTATAGAAAATAAACCCTTTGATTTGCCCTCATAAAAATAATCTTGGTAATGATTCTAAGGCTACTAGGGACCAACAACATAGACTTAACACAACAATGAAAGAAGTTGTTAAAAATGAAAATTTGAAATTGTTGGATTTACTTACCCAATTGCTAATGATAAATGGGTCAGTCTTATGCAAATAATGAATTGGTGCCTACCAGACTTGTGACTAGGTGGTAGATGTGTCTAGATGATAGAAAATTGAATGCATCCACTAGAAAATACCAATATCCATTGCCTTTTACTGATCAAATCTCGGAGAGAGTGGATGGTCATTAATTTCACTACTTTTTAGATGGTTCTTCTAGTTATCACGAATTCGAAATTGATTCAGATGACTAAGATAAGAACCTTGTTTTAAATTGGGAAAAGTGTCCTTTCATGGTATCTTTTGGAATTGTCCTTGTTAGGGTTTGTGCCCTAAAATCCAATTTATTGGCATGTCATAAATAATTAAATTGTTTAATTATATAAGACTATTTATAAATGAACTAATGGGACATTATCCTAGTCCATGAGATGCATAATATGTGATTTATGTGAAAAGTCACAGAAAGATATAAATCACAAGTTCTTTGTAAACTCAGAATTTTAGTTCGTAGTCGGTGATGAAATTGGGTATTTCATATGCGAAGACTATAACGTATCAACTAAGATGATTTGTCTTGATCATGGAAGTGGAAACTTCTAGTTGGTATATTGATATGTTTTAAGAGTTAAGACATATTGAGCTGGACTGCTGTGAGATTTATTATTCTCCTAACGACTGTCAAATGAATAATAATTCTCACGACTTCTATTTACATAAACTCTAAATCCTGAGAGAATAATGGATCTGATCATGAGATGTAAGTTGCTTTGATATATCAGGAGTGAGATCTATAGTCCATGAGATGCATAGTATGTGATTTATGTGAAAAGTCACAGAAAGATATAAATCACAAGTTCTTTGTAAACTCAGAATTTTAGTTCGTAGTCGGTGATGAAATTGGGCATTTCATCTGCGAAGACTATAATGTATCAACTAAGATGATTTGTCTTGATCATGGAAGTGGAGACTTCTAGTTGGTATATTGATATGTTTTAAGAGTTAAGACATATTGAGCTGGACTGCTGTGAGATTTATTATTCCCCTAACGACTGTCAAATGAATAATAATTCTCACGACTTCTATTTACATAAACTCTAAATCCTGATAGAATAATGGATCTGATTATGAGATGTAGGTTGCTTTGATATATTAGGAGTGAGATCTATAAGTTACGGTCAAAACCTCAGTGTGTTGGGCAACCGCATTTAGTGTTGATGGAACATATATTCTCAAGATGGAATTCATAATCTCTTAACGAATGTATAAAATATTCCATTGAGATAAGTTTTATGGGTTTGATTATTTAAAGTGTTGGGCCCAACCTCTTTAGTAAGGAGTTACTAAAGTATATATTTATGAAATTGGATTTCATAAATATATGACGAATAACATAAAGGATTAAACCGGGTACTCAACGATTAAGATGTAGTAATCTTCAAAGTGGCAGTCTATATTCATAACTTTGTATTACTACGAATATTTTAATGAAGGAGTTGTATGTATAATAAAGTCTTGGGATATAATTTATTAATAAGGCCTAGAGTGCAATTATATTCTTATAGTGGTATTTAATATAATTAATGGTAATTTTGGACTTGTCAAGAGTTGACAGAAAAGCCCAAGGCCCATTGGAGCTAGAGTCTTATTTGTTCCCTTTGGTCCCATCTCAATCCACAAACTAAAACCCAATTGGGTAGGCTCAAAAGGCTAACCCAATTAGATAATCAGTTATTATTTAATAACAGTTATTAAATAATAAAACCATGAGAATAGTTTTAACATATGTATGATGAAAAAGAAAAGAAATCAGTTTTTCTCCACAAGGAGAAGAAGAAGGATTTTTTTTCTTTGAGAATTTATGTACAAAAGACTGATT
This sequence comes from Quercus ilex subsp. ballota, assembly GCA_032727855.1. Classification (NCBI taxonomy): domain Eukaryota; kingdom Viridiplantae; phylum Streptophyta; class Magnoliopsida; order Fagales; family Fagaceae; genus Quercus; species Quercus ilex. The sequence goes on along the minus strand of CM064915.1, from coordinate 30,047,316 downwards.
GAGTGACCACACATCTTGGACACCATGTAGAATTGAGATGAAGATTAAAGGTTTTCTCAAGTCGTGGTTTTGAAATTCACTGCATCAAAGTATGCTTTCTATTCTTTATTCTAGAATTAATGTTTACATGTTATCATTCATGATTGAAGTAGATTCGTGTTTGTTGTTTCCATTGTGTGTTTTGTATGAGATACAAAACCAGATTTTCCAACAAATGGTATCAGAGCCAGGTTTTCAATATCATGCTTGTATAACATGTGATTGAATTTTAGAATTAAAGAAAAATCGTTTTCTTGGTGTTTTATTTTTCTGCAGTAATATTTTCTGCTTAATTGTGTCCTTGAGCATGTTCTTTTGTATAGACATGTTTTGATAATCATGGTTTAATGAATTTTTGTATTTCTTTCATCAAGATTCGTGAAACTCAAGATACTGTGCAAGATAATTAGACAGTGTCTTTAAGTTTCATGGGGTGAATCTACTGAGCAAACGCTATAATAGATTGCACAGTTTGCTTTCTATGTTATTAGCGTTGGAATTCATATGCCATGATTTATATATATGATATATAGATTGAAGTTTATCCTTGGCCATAAACTTCTAGATGATTTGTTGTTTGGATATAGTTATGGAAATAACTGTCATGTGCGTGCATTTAGTTATTGCACCGGTTGGATATAGATGTATATCTTGGCACGATTTGTTGTTTATTATAAAGCTTTTTGATTTTGCATGGTTTCGTGGACCCATGTGACATTTTCAATCTGCCATTAACATGCTTTAGTTCATATGTTTTAATTAAAGCCTGGTTATTATATTGCAAGTAGCGTATGTTTTATGGCTGAACGTACATGTATGATTGTATGTTTTTCATTCTCAATGGTAAACGTGTACAGTTGGTAATCTTACTTTATAATTTTATGATTAAACAGTAAGTTAATGCTAGGATTATGAAATTTATAGCTAATGAGATTAAGATTGTGTTTTCAAGGGTTTCTAGCATATTAGGGTTCTTGATCTTTATCTTGAAAACCTTAATGTTTGATTTGTCAATCTTCGTTGATAACATCAAAAAGTGTTTTTGATGGAAGAACAATGAAGATGCCAAAAATGATTACTTGAAAATTCTGAAAACAATTCAATTTTGCATTTGAAAAACTGAAAACACGGGTTTTTCGTGGGTAAGCTTCTCGCAAGGCTACTCACGAAAAATGCCACTGAAGCACAAAAATTTTCGAGGTTAAGCTTTACTTGCGAAATCGTCACGAGACAGTAGCGAAAGTTTCTGTCTGAATTTTGTGTTTTCAATTTTTTGCTTAACTCGTTTTCGCTGGAAGCGCTTAGTCGTGAGATACCCATGAGACAACAGCGAAAGTTTCTGTCTGAATTTTGTGTTTTCACTATCTTGCCTTAACCCATTTTCCCAAGAAGAGCTTAGCCGCGAGATTCTCGCAAAAATGCATTTGAAGGGAATTTTGAATTTTTTCTAAATGTTTTCGAATGTATAAGGTGTAAGGCAATGTGTGATGTGATTACACATGGTTCTAACTAAAAGAACTAATGAGATCAAAGATATTAGTTAAATAGAACTCTTAATCTTAAATTTTTTTATGATTAAAAGTCCTTAATTTATTTTAATTAGAGGTTTTTAATGAGATTAAAATTCTAATTAAAAGTTATATAGTTTCTAATGAGATTAGAATACTTTATCTAGTAAATTAAGGATAGAGTTTTATATAACTAATTTTTGATTCATTAGTGTTTAAGGAATCCTAAATAGTTTAGGACTTCTATTTTAGTTAGTGATTCTAATAAGATTAGAGTCTTTATCAAGTGCAAGGTAATAAATTGTGATGGGATCACAATTATTTAAAAGAAAAACCCAAATAATGAGTGGGAGTGCTGAAATAACCCTTTTGTTGAGTTTATTGTAATGTGAATAGATACCTTGTCATGACTTCGAGTCTTGCATTCCATGCGGAGGGTATTTACTTCACGAATTATAAAGTTAAACTTCTTTGTGATTGCACAAATGTTCGTTACGCTATTGTGACGTGACTTAGTAACATCACATTGAATTTAAAAAATTAAACATATTTGATGTGTAGGGTTAAAATTGTGATTAGATCACAATAATTTCAAGAAAATCCACTTGTTTTAAAATTTCTAGTGGGAGAGAGATACAAGAGTTGGATCTCACTGCCTCTATTGTCGGTTCATAGTGGTGTGGGGTAAACATCTTGTCTTGGCCTTGAGCCTTGTGTTCCATGTGGAGGATGTTTATTTCATGGTACTACAAGATTGAATTTCCTGGTTTATAGTGGTTTGATCAAACACCTTGTTTTAGCTTCGAACTTTGCATTCCATGCGGAGGGTGTTTTTATCATGGTGCTACAAAATAAGCCTGTTAAAGGGATGAAATGTGGATACACATGATTCTAGACAATAATGTACACTAGACTAAGTTTGATAGTATCCTCTATGCTGAGTTCTTGCTATTATTACTTAGAGGCCAAAGGAAGAGCGGCAAATTATTTTTTTTTGGTAAGAGTTACCATGATAGCATTAATAATGAGAATAATTCTTGCTTGATCATAGTGATTGGTATGACCTCGCTTCCAAGGAATATTAATTGCGGGATTAGGTTGTCGTTGCACCTAGTATAGTATATTTTTCGGGTTTCATACTATATGGTTATGGATGCAAAATATAATGTCCCTGTAATTATGTTCATAATCTCAAAATAAAGTTGTCATAAATTTTGTCCTCTAGCTACTATTTTAGTTGAATCACATTAACTAAGAAATAATTTTGGACATGGTACTTAAAAGAGCTGAAGTACATATTTATGTTTCGATTCAGCATTGTCATAATTTCCTATACATGATGCATTTAATGGAAGATAGTTTATGATATGATCATAATCTCCATTGAAATGCTAAAATGTTCATTGGCTTCTATCTCAATTGTGCTATAGCATGAGATGCAAGAGTTAGTATAAGACTTAGACTTTATATTAAGTCCAAATGAGATGTTTGGTATGAATCATATTGAGTGCTAAGAAAAGCTTTAGGAGTTCCAATTCTATATCATTTTATGAAAATATTTTATTTTTAAAAATGAATTGGAATTCTTGGATGTAGAGATTAAATGTTAATCTCATTTGGATATGATCCACAAGTTCTTGTTAGAATCATTTGATCAATTCAGATTGTTTTAAAACAAAATTTCTTTTATATTATTTGAATTGATGAGTGAGTTTTACGCAACGGAAGACATCCTAAAAGTTAAAGCTAAGATTAATATGATTTAATTCAAATTCTTAGCCTGAACCAAAAGGTAAAGGTGGTAAGAAGAAGAATTATAATACCAAACAGTTGGACAAGCTAGTTGTCCTAATAGTTGCTTAAAGAAAATTACACTCAAAAGTATGACCAAAGGAAAGTGTTTCTGGTTTGGTAATGCTAAGCTTTGTCCGTGATTGTTTACTAGATGGAAATTTACATGTTTTACTTTTTAAAGAGAAAGTTTCCGTCCTTTGGTATTGTATGTTTTGGCACTTATGTCTAGATCTTATTAATCTAAATGATATTCAAGATTGGTGAAAGATGGGCTTTTAGAACTTTTATTTTATTATATTTCCAGTCTATGAATTCTATTTAGAGGATAATAAGATCTAGGTTTGCTTTTTGTAAAGGAATGAAGTTCCAATGACTTCTTTAAGTCAGTGCATACATAAAGGAGGAATAGGACTCTTTTAAAGGTAGATTTTCTAGAAGAAAAATGTCAGAATTTGTTGTAGGACAACTATAAAATACATTTGGAAATAAGATGGTTGTATTCGATACACCACAAGACATTATTCTGTAGATAACTATTACACCAGTACAATATCGTAGTGGGAGGATTACCAAATAAATTCATACTTTTGGAATAAACTTTTGTAGTTATTCCACAAGGATATGAATTTGATCCTCGGTCCTATGTAAAGGCAATAGATGATGTGAATATGGATTACTGGATCAAGGTTATGTGAATAGAATTAGATTCTATTTAAAGTCTAGAACTTGTAGAGGCGCCTAATGGCATTAAGCCTATTGTTTTCAAATAGGTCTACAATTAAATGAGATTGATAGATTTGAAGGTGCAAACCTTTAAAGTCAAGGCTAGTGGCGAAAAGATTTATTCAGAAAGAAATTGTTCGACTATGAAAAGATTTTTTCACCAATAGTTAAGTTTGATTCTATCTAGATTCTCTTATTCATTATATTTCATTTTGGATGAAATATGGTAATGAATATCAAGAAAGATTCTTTTAGTAGCAATCTTGAGGAAGACATCTATATGATGTAACTAGACTTATTCATAGCAAAGAACCAGTAGTGTTTAGTATGCAAGTTGCTTAAAGTTCATTTATGAACTAAAGCAAGTATATGAACCATAAAATATCATATTTGATCAAGCATTCAAATTGTTTGATTTTGTTCAAGTATTAAAAGGCCTTATGTGTGTAAAAGTTATATAGGATAATAAATTTTTTAATGTATGTTGATGACATTCTAATCATTTAGAATGATGTAGAGTTATTGTCATCAATGGAATTTTTTGTTGTCTAGTCCAGTTTGATATAAAATACTTGGAAAAGACTGGTCACATCCTAAGAATTAAACTTTGTTAAAATTCAGAAATTAGGATGTTGGGTCTATCTCAAACTGTTTAAATAGATTAGATTATAGCCAAGTATAGCATGTAATACTTCAAGAAAGGATTCTTCCTTTTAAGTTTGAAGTTCCTCTATATAGGACTATAGTCCTAAGATATATAAAAGGAAGAGCATACTAAGACAGTTCCTTATATTAAATTTATAGGAAGTCTTTATGCTATGCTATATACTAGGCTAAATATCTATTTTGCGGTGAGCATAGTAAGCAAATATCAATTGAATCAAAAATCACTTAATTTAATGGGAGTAAAGTATATACTTAAATATCTTAGGAGAATAAGGGATTATATGCTTGTCCACAAAAGTGAAGTTTTGATGTTTATCGGATATACAAATATTGACTTGTAGTTTGATTATGATTCATGAAGTTAGACTTCAAGATGTGTATTCATCCTAAGAGATGAAGATACACATTAAACATAAGTATTATCTCATTAGAGAGATATGAGTACGTGAAAAGTAGTAGTAGAAAATGTAATTTATACAATAAATCTTGCTGAAACTTGTTTCAAATCCTTGCCTTAGAGTGACTATGAATTACTCTAAAGGGAAATAAGTGTCGGATATATGGTAAATTGTCTTTGAAAGCAAGTGGGAGATTGTTAGGGTTTGTGCCCTAAAATCCAATTTATTGGCATGTCATAAATAATTAAATTGTTTAATTATATGAGACTATTTATAAATAAACTAATGAGACATTATCTTAGTCCATGAGATGCATAGTATGTGATTTATGTGAAAAGTCACAGAAAAATATAAATCACAAGTTCTTTGTAAACTCAGAATTTTAGTTTGTAGTCAGTGATGAAATTGGGCATTTCATCTGCGAAGACTATAACGTATCAACTAAGATGATTTGTCTTGATCATGGAAGTGGAGACTTCTAGTTGGTATGTTGATATGTTTTAAGAGTTAAGACATATTGAATTGAACCGCTGTGAGATTTATTATTCTCCTAACGACTGTCAAATGAATAATAAATCTCATAACTTCTATTTACATCAACTCTAAATCCTGAGAGAATAATGGATCTAATCATGAGATGTAGGTTGCTTTGATATATCAGGAGTGAGATCTATAAGTTACGGTCAAAACCTCAGTATGTTGGGCAGCCGCATTTAGTGTTGATGGAACATATATTCTCAAGATGGAATTTATAATCTCTTAACGGAGATATAAAATATTCCCTTGAGATAAGTTTAATGGGTTTGGTTATTCAAAGTGTTGGGCCCAAGCACTTTAGTAAGGAGTTACTAAAGTATGTATTTATGAAATTGGATTTCATAAATATCTGATGAATAACATAAATGATTAAACTGGGTACTCAAGGATTAAGATGTAGTAATCTTCAAAGTGGTAGTCTATATTCATGACTTTGTATTACTACGAATATTTTAATGAAGGGGTTGTATGTATAATAAAGTCTTAGGGATATAATTTATTAATAAGGTCTAGAGTGCAATTATATTCTTATAGTGGTATTGAATATAATTAATGGTAACTTTGGACTTGTCAAGAGTTGGCAGAAAAGCCCAAGGCCCATTGGAGCTAGAGCCTTAATTGTTCCCTTTGGTCCCATCTCAAGCCACAAACTAAAGCCCAATTGGGTAGGCCCAAAAGGCTAACCCAATTAGATAATCAGTTATTATTTAATAAGAGTTATTAAATAATAAAACTATGAGAATAGTTTTAACGTACGTATGATGAAAAAGAAAAGAAATTAGTTTTTCTCCACAAGGAGAAGAAGAATGAGATTTTTCTTTGAGAATCTATGTACAAAAGACTGATTGAGAAACCACACATCTTTGGGACCATGTGAAATTGAGATGAAGATTAAAGGTTTTCTCAAGTCGTGGTTTTGAAATTCACTGCATCAAGTTACGCTTTCTATTCTTTATTCTAGAATTCATGGTTACATGTTATCTTTCATGATTAAAATAGATCCATTTTTGTTGTTTCCGCTATGTGTTTTGTATAAGATACAAACCCAAATTTTCCAACAGTCCTTGGTCACATTGTTCTTATAATTGTATCATATTATTTTACTTTCTTGTTTTTGTGAAACTTACATGTTTGCAGGAAATTGACTTTGGAAGCTCCTGTGAAAAGTTTCAGGTGCTCTGTAAACCTCGTTTTAGCATGCCTTTTTGCTTTTCTTCAAAACATTGATGTCAACGTTAGATTTAGGTTGGGGGTGGGATAGTCATCTCTTGCATGCTTGTTGTGTTTCCTTCTTTTTTTCCATTGTGTCTTAAAAAAAAAAAAAACAAAACAAAACAAAAAAAGTTTTGTTTGAGAGTTACATGTTTTTGAGGCTTTGGTGTTTACATGAGAATGAGATGTTTGCTTGAGTCATAAATTCTATTTTATGTCCTTGTTGAAACAAAATAAAAATACACCTTTTTTAACACAAGAGCCGTATGAGGTTTTTGGTTGGTAGAATGCATATGACTTTAAGAACACCTAGAGATTTAGTGCTTGTGATTCTTGTGACTGTTTTTATTTAGTTTGCCTTGTTCTTGTTGAGTGATTTCCTATTAATTTTTGTGAGTTTTGTTTTAGTCTATCTCCTTTTCATTAAGTGATATTCAAAAAAAAAAAAAAAAAAATTCAATATCCTTTGCTTTTTTTCATGCATCAAATTCTATTGTTGATCTCATTATTTTTGTCTTGGTTATCTATTGGGGCATCCATTACACGGTTGGTGGCATGTTGGTTGATATACTTGGGATATGATTTTGGTCATTTTAGGATGCGTTTGAGCCTTTCATTCTAACCCTTTTACAAATATAATCATTAGAAACCATGTTGAGCCTAAAATTGATCCTTTTTATTTGATTGAGCCACATTGTCATACTTACTCCTTGTGGAGTTGAGCCACTTATATAATCTCCCTTCGCCAAATTATTTTCTAAGTGCCGGTTTGGATAGCACTTCTTTTCATTGATTGTGGCGTTGCATTTTCAGTTTTTTTTTTTTTTAGCTAGACCTATTGACTTTTGAGGGAAAAAAGTACTGTGCATGAACAGTGCGTGCACTGTTCATTCATTAAAAAATATTAAAAATGGGTCCCACGGTATTATTCATACATTTAAAAATTATTTTGCTATAGTGTTTTCAGCAACAATTAGTTTTCAGCAACAATAAGCAACAATAAGTTGTATCCAAATGGACCCTTAAATATGCTTGGAATGATTTATTATGGTTTGGGAAAATTGTTAGTAAAGAATTGTTCTGTTATTATTCTTATGGTGGAATTTGGTTGAAATTTTACATTATTGGGTTCTTGTACAAAGTTATTTGTTGAAAGAAGAATGAAAACAATGAAGAGAAAAGTGAAGAAGAAATTGAAAAAGAAAAAAAAAAGAAAAAAAAAAGAGAAAAAGAATAATGAAAAGGAAATACAATTGTTAGAAGGTAATTCTTGTGAACCATTGGTACAAAGGCCTCTAGCAAGTTTTTGAAATTATTTGTGCAGCCTTTCCTTTCTTTGTTTCACCCATTCACCATTGCCCCCATTACAGCCAAAATTGAATGACCAATTGATCCTAGGAGGATTTGTGGTAAGAATGGTGGAGTTCCTAATAGATGACATCTTTCATGCGATCTTTATGTTATTTCATTGTTCATCTTTCCTATAAAAAAAAAAAGAAGAAGAAATCTTCATCCAAATCTTGAAGTGAATTCTTTGGACAAATGCTTATTTTGGTGAGGTTTGGAGCAAATAAATTTTTGGTGCGTTCTCTCATTTATATGTGTTCTAGGTTAGTTGTTAAGATGGTCATTGGCTCTGCACACATACCCATTTTTGAGGTTTTGTTGATTCTTGGACTTGAATAGCATCTTATGATCTTTATTGAATGATTTGTTCAAGTGTTTGATAATTTAGCCTTATCACATGTATCTTTTGAGAAACTGCATTTGTGGGTAGCGTGTTGTAAACCCTCATGTAGACATTGCATTATGTACCCATTACGATTCAGGCCCCCATTCCCCAATGATATTAGAATTCTAAAGCCCAAGGTTAGTTTAGAGCTCGATTAAATCGAAATTGACTTGAGGAAAGTTTTTATGGAAACTATAACTTATTTTTGGACCAAATAAACTATTTTTTGAAAATAAAAGCCTTTGAAACCCTGGGGCGTGCATACGCATACATGTGTATGTGTATGTATGCTCAAGATCTGTGTACACATACTCTTTGCATGCGTGCGCATACACATGCATGCTTGCGCATGCTAGGGTTCCAGAAACTATATAAGACAAGTTTTCTACATTTAAACTTGGTTTGGAACGAATCCCACATAGTCTGGGAGCTGCCTTGAATTCCTATTTTTTTACTATATAAAGCCATAAATGGTACTTTTTCAAGATGATGGATTCTAGTAGTAAAACGCACAAGATTCACTAAAAATTAATGAAACAAAGAGGGAGTTTTTCACAAAATATCCTTAAGTCAAATTTTGTTTGATTGGGACCTATTCTGGTCTTGATCTTTGACTTCTAAGTTTACTAACTCATCTTTGATTTGGTTGTGAATAAATTGACTGAGGGGAACAATCAAAATCAAGCTCTAGAGAATTCTAGTGTTGAGGTAAAGTTTCTAACTTTGGCTCTTCACTTTTCTTTACTTTTCTTTTGATCTTGTGTAAAAAACCACAATCAGATTTATTTAAGGTTTGAACCTACCACTTAAGAATCCAATCAAAACCCATGAAAATACCAAAAAAACAACAAAATCCATACCAAATCAACAAAACCCATACCAATATGAACATATTGATATCCAAAAAATAACCCAAACCCATCAAAATTTCGAAACCTCAAGTTTGGGGAAATAACTAATCAAACAATAAACACAAATCATAAGAGAAAAAACCTGACCGACGAGTTTGAGGTTTGGTGCGACAGCGCCAACTCCTAACCAACATGTGTAGTGGTGCCAGAGGCGGGGTGGAGCCCTGGTGCTAAGAGGCGAGGTGGGGATGGAATCCATTTAGGCGTTGGTACTGTTTAGTTCTTCAGGTTTGTACGTGTTTAAGGATTATAGGTTTAATTGGGCTACAATTTTGTGTGCTAAGGTGTATGTGCGTTTCATTAAAGATATGATGTGGCATCCATTGATTGGTGGTGTAAATCAGAGGCTTTACGCCAGCTCTTGACCGAACGTTTTCTCTTTTTAGATTAGTTTAGTTAAATATTTGAGAAGACTGATGTGAATGCTCTTAGATATAGATAGGCAAACCTAAGTCAAATTTGTTAAAACCTTGTATTTTTGGAATAGAAACTTCGTGTTTCAACTAGTTTATCCAGCGATGTACCACGTTGCAGAGATCTAAAAAAAAGAAATAAAATAAAACTAGTTTGTCCAATTTTCAATGAATCAAAATAAATTTCCCTGGTGGTGGTGTGTTTGGTCGACCTTTTTTTCCCCAAAATTTGATTCTTTCTAGTTTTTGCGCCAAACAATTAACAAAGGATATACGACAAATTGGGATATATAGTGACAATACGCTTTCTTATAAATTATTTCTCCCATTTCCAACACTTTTTTCTTCTGTCATTTGCTAATTTGCCACAACAACATTTATCCGTTTCAAATTGTCGATTTCTTATTCTATTTCTTCCGTTGTACAGAACCATCTCTTTATATATACATATATAACATATTCAATTCCCAAGTTGTGCGTGAGTGACGGTTGTCTTTACATAGGTCAAAGCATTGAATTAAATATACCTATTAATAAGGTCTTTTCAACTAATGCCAAAGTGTTTATCATGATAACTTTTTGTATATCTACCCACAATTCAAAAACAAGTACGAAGTTAATATGAAATCAAGGTGATATTGATTATTGACAAAAGAAATAATTAAATACAAAAGTGGAAGATAAAGTGTATGTTTCAAATTTGGAAAAGTATACATTATCTAATTACATAACTCTTATAATATATAAGTCGTGTAAGTATGACTGGGAGACCAAAGGGAGCCGACTAGTTGGTAGTATCACCCAATTAGTCACCCACTTTTTTTTTCTTTTTCTTTTTTTCCAGAATATTTATTTACCCACTTAATCCCTACAAAAAATATTGCATTCCACGTCACATTATCCAATTGTGCAAGTTGTATTATTGTTTAACGAGTGTCCTTTAAGCATTTGTTATAAACCATTTTAAGAAAGTTTTGATATCACTTTCATAATAAATATAAAATGATGTCAAAATATATATTATTTTAAAATATTTCATAAATAAGTATCCTTAGGAAATTTATTAACTTTTCCATAACAATATTAGTGGCACAAAACCAGGTTGAAGCGGTCGATCGGATCAAATAATTTTTTTAATCACTAAAATCATGCTTTAAGAGCAGGAGTGCTAAAGACTAAAGTGCAATTTCCATTTAAGCACTACCAATATATTAACCGGTAATAAAGTCAAATCATTTAGAAATTAAGGCCTACAATGGTCAACTGTTATAAAGTGAGATTAAGAGATTGAGGAGCCCAGCCTTATGCTGACATATCTGTAAATCATGTTAGTTAAATCCGGTGGGAATGATGAATACCAATTTGTTAGCCACTTAGCTCATTATGGTGAGTCTGTTTCTAAAATTACTGATTTATCCTAACTTCCAGGTTAGGTGAGTCCATATCTAATTGCCCATTGTTATGCATGGATGCCTCAAAATAAGCACCAAGTTCTATATAATAGTTATCCTTTAATAGGTATAATAATTTTTAAAATTAATATATAACCAAATAAATGAAATTTTCATATGTACATAACAATTATGAAAATAAAAAATATTCATAAATAACTAATATTTCTCTAAAATTTAAAAAAAAATATTATTTTTTTAAAATATAACTGTATGTGTAAGATATTTTCTAAAATATATCTTAAGTTTGTTTTTAATGTTACAACTTACAACTGCTTCAAAAAAAAAAAAATGTTACAACCAAATTTATGAATATGTTTAGTTATTCCATTACAACATATTTTATTTTTAGTAAAGATTTCTATTTCTTTCATTATCCTCATTCAGTGTATTTACATTAGCTTTAGTGTGGTTTTACTTTTTAGTCAAATTTGCTCTAAGATCTTTTTTTTTTTCTTTTTCTTTTTCCTTTTTTGGGTTTTTGAATGAGATATTTTATTAATGCAAATAAAATCAGGGCTAGGGCCACGTACCATCTCAATTGACAAACTTGCGTTGGAAGATTGGGGGGACATGCCCCAGTATTACAACCTGAGCTATTTTAACTAACCCATTTTCAAATACTCCTAGCCCCTTTCTATCAAAATATCTAGCATTTTGCCACTCTTTTGAAACTAATTAGGGAAATGTCACTCTTTTGAAACTCAATTTTCTCAAAATCGAGTTTAAAAAAAAAAAAAAAAAATTTGGAGCCCTATAGTGGTGTTTTAAGGAGCCTATAGTGATGTTTTAAGGATGTATAGTGGCGTTTTGTAATTCGAGCTCTATGAACTCGAGTTATAGGTAATTTTTAATTTTTAATTTTTTTACCTATAACTCGAGTTCATGGAGCTCGAATTATAAAACGCCACTATAGGTCCTTAAAACATCATTATAGGCTCCTTAAAACGCCACTATAAGGCTTAACTCAATTTTGAGAAAATCGAGTTTCAAAAGAGGGGCAAAATGCTGAATATTTTGATAGAAAGGGGCAAAGGCCAATTTTGTCCTACTCCTAGCTCAATATTTTATTGATTTTTCTCTATTCTACTCTCTCTCTCCAACCTATTCCACCATTCCCCATTTTCGATCAATCCACATATCATCACAAAGACATGCCACGATTGTTGTTGATCTGTGTAAATTGGTGGGTTTGCCACCGCCAATATATGTAGATCTGTGAGAGAGAAAAATTCACAAACAAAGATGAAAAAGAGAATCATAGAACAAATAGAAAAATATTTTTCCCTTTAGCTTTGCCGATAATCAGAAACTCAATAACAAAAGTGAGGTATTGTTTATTGTTAAATTTTTTATTTAATTCGTTGAACCTGATGTGGGGTGTGTTATGCTTGGTTATGTAAAATGTTTTCCGAATATAGCATCTGGCGATCCAGCTGCGAATGCTCTAAAATGCTAGCTTGTCTCTACGGTACTAGTGAGTTCATTTCTAAATATGAGTGAAATCCGGGCAAGCCAAATGTTCCATATAATAAAGGAGAGGAAGATTGCCTCCCAAGTATATTTTTGTCCCCTCTGCAAACAACAACATATATTAGGGTCCTAGGGTAGTGTTGGAAAATTCCATGGCCATTGTGATTGTCAAAATGAGTCTGTATGTGTTCTCATCAAAATTATCATGACAACATCTCAATCGTGCAAGAAGCAACTCTAGTGTACAAGTCTGTCAAAGTTCAGTAGCTCATCAATTGATGTTCAATTGATCAAAGTGCAACGGCCTTTCAACTACTACTCAATCAATCAAAAATTCTGACTAACAAGTTTTTAATTCTGAAAGTTGGTTGTGCATTGGAATGCATACCCTAGTTGCCGTTAATATAAAAAGGCCATTACATTACGACTTTCAATGAAGCTTTGAGAGGCTACTACTTATAATAACTTAATTTGACATATTTATATCATTATTAGAGACTAATACCATATTTATTTTATGTTAATTCCTACATTTTAGATTTATTTTTAGAAGGGAAATGCTAACGAGTGCCCTTAGGGTACTGGTTAATAATCTATTTAAAGAAAGTTTTTATGGGAAATGAAAAAAAAGTAATTAATATTTTGATAACTTTTTTCATTTTCCATAAAAGTGATATTAAAACTTTTCTCAAATGGATTATTAGGGCACTCGTTAGCATGACCCTTTTTAGAATAACCCCAGTTATATGAATTGACCAAATAAATCAGATTATGCAAGGTCTATGGTTAATGCAAATAATCACTGATATTGAGTAAAAGTAAAAATAATGAAAAATACATAACACGCAATATTGTAACTTAGGAAAAATTAATGGAACAACTTGTCTTAAAGTAGAAATTAATGGGGCGAAACCTTCCCAAAGAAGCAAATCTACTATAGCAAGAGACGTTTTACAATTTGATCCCTATATTTTGATAGCAGTTAATTTGGTCCCAGTCATTTTAAACTTATAGTCAACTTGGTCCCTACCATTAACTTACTAAAGAAAAATTCATACGTGGTAAACGACTTGCATAGTTAGCGCACATGGGGCTAAAAAAAAAAAAAAAAAAATCTATATCAACAAATTTAAAAATAAAAAAGTCTACATCATAAAAAATATTAATTGAAAGGTGAATTAAAACTTTTTCCACATTTCTTGCACTTTCTTGGCAACCAAACACAACCCATAGCATTCACCCATGACAAAGTTTCACTCCCAATCAAAATCAATTCCACAGTGAACCCAACAACCACAACATCACACCCATAAATAAACTAAATACCCTAAATTTGGCAAGTGCAATTGGAAAATCACATACACATAAGTCGAACCAAAACCAAGCATATACCCAAACCCACATATCCAAAAACCTTCATACCCAAAACCCACTTTGTAAACCCAAGAAAAATCAACAAATTCTCATAGCTAAAACAAAACACAACCATTTAATCAACCAAAACAAACCTAGTTAGATAAAAAAAAAAGGGAAATGAAATACAAAATGGGTTTTGATCATGGATGAGATGTTGGTGCAAACATAATAATAATAGAAATAACACAAAGAGAAACTAAAAAATACGTCTGAATAATATTAATATGAGATTAGAGAATACACAACACTATTTGGACTGAGGTTCGGTACTCGCTCTCTTTAAGGAGATTCAAACCCTTGGTTGGCTAAGCTTTCTAACCGGTGCAAACTTTCTTTAACTTGTCTCCCCCAAGATACAACAGCCTAACAAATGTCGTATGGCTAGAACAACTTCTGCACAACGTGTTCAAGCCCAAAGCTCAACCAGAAAGAACACTCTTCTTTGACTAGAACCTCTCTATTTTTTAGTGTATAAGAATGCTTGCATTTGCTGGATTTTTTGGTGTGATAATGTTGTAACTTGTATTGGTTCTAAAGGAGCCTATTTATAGGCTTAATGGGCTTCATGAAATTATTAACCAAATTAATCTGATTAATTAGGTCTATTATTCTGATGTAGTAGGTGCTACAAGATTAATTGATGGATATTAATCTGATGGGCTGGAGTTACAAAATTAATGGATGAGATAAGGAGTTTTTGAAGAATGAAAAGGCTTAAACAGATAGTCCATTAAGTGGGTTAATGGCTTTTCATTTTCCATAATAAAAACGGAGTATAAATTCGACCATTTACTCACCAACGGATATGGTAATTATTTTGAACGGGCTGTGAGGATCCAAGAGCCTGATTCATTTCCATTTTTGACACCTCCTCCCTTCACCTCCCTCTTACGCACCCATCTAACCCAATATCTGAGTCAATTCATATTAGCCCATTAATCACCACAATTAAAAAGAATAAAATAGTCTCTCTCCTTTTCAATGTGGGATTAAACATTTTCACAGACTCCTCATCTTCCATATTCACTCCCACATCTTTACATTTATGTTGTAATATTTATTCATTTTAAATAATTAATATTACAATGCTCCAACAATCCTCCACTCATTTTAATATTAAAATTTTTTTAGTTAAAGAGAGATTACTAGGCAAAAACGGGTCACTATGCATCATGAACGTGTGCTCTGCATTGAACCTTCACTTAGTAAATTATCGATCTCAACTCTAGAGTCGTAGTGGTCTCTGACTTGAACTAGGGCTGCTTTGGGGAAATTAAGCATCACTGTTTATACATAACAACCTAGGTGTTGACATGAGCTTTTATAGCTAGCACTTTAAGGCCGTGTGCTGATCCCAGTTTCATGAGTGTATTTGAGATTAAGGGTCCATTTGGATAGAACTTATTTTGCTAAAACTGAAAACTGAAAACTAAAAACACTGTAGAGAAATATTTTTTAAATGTGTGAGTAGTACTATGAATCCATTTTTAATGAAAAAGTTGCTAAAAAGTATAATTTGTGGGACCTGTGAACAGTGCACGGGAGCACTGTTCACAGTTGACTTGTCAACAATTGCGGGCTGAATTAAAAAAAAAAAAAACAAAACGCGCTACAGTGCAAACATGGATGTGGGATAATCTCTATCCAAACATATACTAAGTCCAAATCTCATAGGGAGCGACCCTACCCCCTACACTCACATAAGTGAAATTTTATCAAGGGTGCTCTTATAATTCTGACACCCCACTCATACAAGCTACAAATTTCATTAAGAGTTTTTTTACTTGACCTCCCCACATTACAGGATAAATACACTTACATCATAGGGATGAACAATTAAAAAATTATTTACAAAATAAATAATTAAAGAAATAAATAATACATTTCTTACGACCATCATATGATTCGTTTTTCCCATTGAACCCAATTCTTAGGATCTCTGGTCCTTGAGTTGGGTATCCTCATACATGGCTCATGAATATATGGTCTTTAGTCCCATCCCCCTCGATATATTCTAGACCCTATCTTTTGCCAGGGCCTTAGTAAATGGATCTGCAAGATTACCATTAGACTTAATATAATCCACAATTATGATGCCACTTCTCAAATAAGATCGCACAGTATTGTGCTTTCTTCTTACAGGTCTGGATTTATTGTTGTAATAACGGTTTTTAACTCTACCAATTGCAACAGTGCTATCATAATGAATTAATATAGGTGGAATTGGCTTTTCCCAAAGTGGAATTTCATATAACAAATCTCTAAGCCAATTCACCTCTTCACTAGTTGATGCTAATGCTATTAATTTAGCTTCCATCATTGAATTAGCAATTATTGTTTACTTTTTAGATTTCCAACAAAGAGCACCACTACCTAAGGTAAAAATATAACCAGTGGTAGAGAGGGAATCACCTAAGAAAGTATTCCAATCGGCATCATTAAAGGCTTCAATCACAACATGATATTTTTTACAAAATAAGCCATAACTTTTGGTACCAATTAAATATCTCATGACTCGCTCAAGAGCTAGCCAATGATCTTTACTAGGTTTGCTAGTAAATCTGCTAAGCACTCCTACTGCATATGCAATGTCAGGCCTAGTACAATCAGTAGCACAATGAAACTACCAATGATGCTAGCATAATCCTTTTGATTAATAATCTCATCATCATTATTCATAGGAAATAAATGAACACTAGAATCAAAAGGAGTAGCTACATTTTTGTGACCATGAAAATTATATTTTCTCAATATTTTCTCAACATAATGTGATTGATCAAGAAATATTCCATCACATGTTTTTGTAATTTTCATGCCCAAAATAAAATTAGCATCACCACGATCTTTCATATCAAAATGGTTTTTAAACATATTTTTTATCTCATTTATAACATGAGCATTTGAGCCAAAAATCAACATATCATCCACATAGAGGCTAATAATAACACATAAATTATTCTTGGATTTAGAATAAATACATTTATCGCATTCATTTGATTTATAACCATTCTCAATCATGCAGGAATTAAACTTTTCATGCTACTGTTTAGGTGCTTGTTTTAAGTCATATAGAGATTTAGTTAGCTTACATACCTTGCTTTCATGTCCAAGCTCTACAAAGCCTTCAGGTTGGTTCATATAAATCTCTTCCTCTAGGTCCCCATTTAGAAAAGTAGTTTTTACATCCATTTGATGAATTTTCAAATCAAAAATTGCAGCAATAACAATTAACAACCTAATAGATGTAATTCTTGTTACCAGATAAAATGTATCAAAAAAATCATGATCAGCATTTTGTTTAAAGCCTTTTGCAACAAATCTAGCTTTAAACTTATCTATTGATCCATCCGGTTTCAACTTTTTACTAAGAACCCATTTACAACCTATGGTCTTACAACGTAGTGGAAGATCTACTAATTTTCAAGTTCTATTAGAAATTAGAGATTCAATCTCATCATTTATAGCCCTTTTCCAAAATATAGCATCAGGTGATATCAAAGCCTCTTTTAAATTTTGGAGATTTTCCTCAATATTGAAAACATAATAATTAGGACCAGAATCCTTTTCAACTCTAGCTCTTTTACTCCTTCTAGGTTCCATTTCAAATTTTTCTTGATTTTGTAAATGAGAAGTAGAAGAACTAGGTTGTATTTCTTCACGCCCACTATTTTTCAATTTAAAAGGAAATTTTTCTTCATGAAAAATTGCATCACCAGATTCAAAAATTATTTTGTTTTCAAGATAAAAAAAATCCATAGGCTGCACTATTAATAGCATAACCAAGAAAAGCACAGGTAATAGCTTTATACCTAATTTAGGTATTTTAGGGTTAGTAAGCCTTACATAAGCAAGACAATCTCATACTCTCAAATATCCCAAATTTGGCTTAGGTCCTTTCCACATCTCAAAGGGTGTGGTATGTGACTTTTTATGTGGCACCCTATTCAAAACACGACATGTAGTTAGAATAGCTTCACCCTAAAAGTGTAAAGGTGCACCAGATTCAATTAACATGGCATTTGTTAACTCAATTAGAGTTCTATTTTTTCTTTTAGCGGCACCATTAGAAGTAGGTGAATATGGTGCAGTAGTTTTGTTGATAAGAGTTGAATGCACTTGATTTATACTCACAACCACTATCACTTCTTATTCTTTTTATTTTTCTACCGAATTGACTTTAAACTTCATTTAAAAAATCTTGAAATTTTTCAAAAGCATCACTTTTATTTTTCAACAAATAAACAGTTGTATATTTTGAGAAATCATCAATAAAAGTGATAATATATCTATTTCCTCCATGAGTTAAAATTCTCTCAAATTCACATAAATCAGAGTGAATTAACTCAAGCAATTCAGTATTTCTTACAACACTTTTATGAGGCTTTTTTGTAATCTTAGCTTGACTACAACTTTCATATTTTTCAAAATCTTTTGACAGTCTTGGAATTAATCCTAAACTACTCATGATTCCCACATATCTACTATTTATATGACACAAACGAGCATGCGAAAAATTAATAGAAGAAAGCATATAAACTGAACTGGTAGATGCTTTATTATTATCAACATTCAATTTAAACATTCCATCACAAGCATAACCCTTGCCCACAAATAATCCCTTTTTGGTGATTACATAATTATCGGATTCCATAGTTTGCTTGAAGCCAGCCTTGTCAAGCAAAAAACTTGACATCAAATTCTTTCCCATGGACAGAGTGTAAAGTGCATCTTTCAATGTTAGCGCACATCAGAAGTGAATTTCAAGTCAATCTAACCACTTCCAAGAACCTTGGTTTTGCTAGAGTCACCAAACATAATAGTTTTTTCTTCTTCAAAGGAAGTTACAACTTGAATCAATTTTTGCCATAGCAGACATGCCTATTAACATCAAAATCTGCCACCACCCTTCAACATATTGCACCATATTGATGTCTATAATCATAGCAACTAAAGGCTCTTCTGTTATGTTAGCTTGTGGAACAGATTCACGTTTCTGAAATTTGCAAAACCGAGCAATATGCCCACTCTTGCCACAGACAAAACATGATCTATTAAATTGATCTTGTGAAGGGGGCCATTGGTTCTTATTGTAATTTTTATTCGCGTTTCCCCTTCCTTGAGATCTATTATTATTTTTAAAGACTCTTTTTAGGCTTCAATTGACCATTTCTAGGAAAATGATTTTTGGGCATATTATTATAGGCTGGAATAAGGTTTACCTTTATTGTGGAATTACCATTGCTCTCCTATGTCATGAGTGCATCTTGTCCTCTAGCCTCCTCCTCCACACGAATGCGTGTGATCAAAGTCTCCAAGGATGTCTCCTTTTGTTTGTGCCGCAAAGTCTTTTGGAACTCCCTCCAAGATTGTGGTAGTTTATTAGGGACATATTTGATGTAATTGGCTAATCCTTTGACAAAACACACTTTACTTGTAATTGGGTAAATTTAAGATGGGTTTAATACTTCAAGAAACAAGTGTTCGAGTTTAGTATTGAAGTCATGCAAGTCTGACCAAGAAACAAGTGAAGGAAGTGTTGTTCATTAAAGTTTGACAGCAATCTCGACAGAAAGACTTCCATCGAGATTTAATGTTGAAACTCGACAGAAGCTCGACACAAGCTGTATTTGTCGAGAATTACAAAATCAAGTTTTTCAAATCTGATTACACGCATATCCTTGAGTATTTGTGTAGGGTTTCTTTTCTTACAACCCTAGACATATATAAGGATTATTTTAAGAGTCGTCACAAGATGTGTAAGGCGTTGCAAAAGAATAAACCATGCATATTCTCTGTGGAAGTTACTGCATCTTTACGCCAAGGGTTTTATGACCAAGGAGCTTCCTGATCTTCATTTTTAGATAAACTAAAGAACTTTGCAGCCAATGTCTTCCTCAAGTTGGTGTGTTAGTCACGTACTAGGATTCGTGCATTGAATAAAGAGATTGCCGCTACAATACAAGTCCAATTGGGTGTTGAGGTAAGGGTTCAACTATAGGTTGGTATTAGGTATTGGGATTCCTTTTGCTTGTAACCACTTACTTGTAACCGCTTGTTTTGATAATAGTGGATTCTCGGGTGTAGTGACCTTAAATTCACTTGGTAGGGTTTTGCCTCGGTGATTTTCCCAGTTCGTAAACAAATCACCTGTGTCAAATTTATTTTCCGTTGCATTTAATTATTTGGTGATTTGTTTGTGCTACCACGCTATTGCATGTTATATTGACTTAATTAATTAACTTGGATAATTAATTAATTAATTTGCCAAAGGGGTTAATTCATTTTTGGCCTATCAAGTGGGATCATAGCGGGCACACTCTGATTAGGTTTAATCTTTGCCGTGTGATCCATTGACCCCTATTGTCATGGCTACAAGCAGCATGAAAAGATCTTTTATTTCAAATACATCTTACTTTTCTAATCTCTATTTGATTGAATGTTTCAGAAAATGTAAGTCTAAAAGTTATTTGAAAGCTATCTTGATAATTGTTGAAAAAGGTCTTAGTGTGACAAGGAAGAAACTAGACTGTCTAAAAATGAAGTTGTGCAAAGGAGTTTGTCTGAGAAGGGTGAAACTTAAAGGTTTTATTCATAAATGCAGACGAGAGAGAAAACCATTCCTACTGACTTGTCAAGCAAGCATGAAGTGAGCTTTATGATGAAGTCTGCATTTAAGGTAATTGACACATGTTTGTGGTACCTTGAAAATGGATGCTCGAGACACATGACTGGAGACCATTCCTTCTTTAAGGTTTTCGAGTTTAAGAAAGGCGGAAATGTCACTTTTGGTGATGGGAGCAAATCACAAATAAAAGGGAAGGGAATCATCTCTCTACCTAGTTTGCCAGACATTACAAATGTGTTGTATGTAGAAGGTCTGAGAGTGAACTTGTTGAGCATAAGTCAGATATGTGATCAAGACTTCATGGTGCTATTCTCAAAAGAGAAGTGTCTCGTTTTGAATGAGTCTGGAAAGAAACTCATAAGCGGAGTTCGCACTTTGGATAACTGTTATGGATTGGTACTTGATGCTAATATTGTGTTCAAGAGTATTTATTTGCCAAATGAAGACTTATGGCACCAAAGAATGGGATATGCTAGCTACAAACATCTGTCAATTGTATCTAAGTATGAATTAGCGTTGGGAATACCAAAGCTTAATAGGGTTTAGTTGGAATGCATATCCTGTGTGAAAGGTTGTTATTAGTTATTATGGGTGGAACAAAAAAGTAATTTAAGTTGTGAATTCAAATTAGAATAAATAACAATTTACCAACTATGATTTGTTGTGAAAGTGTTATGAAAATATTGTGGATGTAGCATTTCTCCCTATAGTATTATATAGAATGTGGACAGTTGCAAAGTTCCTTCCAGTTGCCAACTAAACAGGGCGAATTTATAAGCTAGGTGGGTTATGGATAGGTTTGGTTTTGTGTGTGTTCTTATGCGGAGTCCACGCATGACTGATGCCTTTTAAATGCATATAAGAACTGGATGCGAACTTTTATCCTTTGAATGATATGATACCCAATAGAACATGACAAATAACTATAGCTAGAGAGTGGTGAGGTAAACGAAAAGTATTTCAACTTTGGAGGATGTAGAAAGGTCAGCAATAGCAATTGGCAACCCTTTTAATGGCTCAAAAGCTCATACGCAGACTTCATCGACATGCCGAATTTTGAGAAACTATTCAGTACAATACTTACCTGAGTGCATAAGGCCAAAAATCATGACTTGGCAGACAATTGCTTTTTAGGTCGTTGACAAGGCATTGAAGAGGAATGGACAAAGAAAGATACAAAGTATATCCTTTAATTTTTATGGGTGGTATCTTTTATCGTCATATTGACAAGGCATCTATATTTCCTTGTGATTGAAGAAAATTTAACAGGTCAAACACTTTTGTCCTGTTGTCTAGTTCGTAAATAGGTACACTACACTGGTGGATCTCAACATTCACATGGTTAATTAAAGAAAAATAGGGCGGCTAAAAGCATACACATTTCGGCATTGAAATTTAGATTAGACTCGAGTGGTTAAATAGTATCAAAAGCCAAACTATGAACTAAAAAAATGAAATGTGAACTAATCTATTAGAGTCGGTTGAAAAATCTCCACTACTAAAAATTAAAATTTAAGGACAACCACTCTCAATACTCTCTAAGTGCTATCCTTGCTATAAAATTTTGTCTCACTTGAGTACTGTCTCTCACTTTTATTTTAAAAGGGTATATAAACCCAGGTTGGAGTGATCTCGAAACTCGTGCAATTCAATGGCGAAATGGAGGTTCTGGTTTTGGCTTGTGCTGGTTTTGGCTTACGCATTTTTGTGTAGTACTAGTGAAGCGCGTTCTCCTGATCCGTTTTCTAAGAGCAACGCCAACGAGTCTTTAGCATTGAAGAGTGCCAAAGAAGTGCTGAAGGAAAGTATACGGAGACAAGAAATAATTGGAAAACTCGATATTCCTACTAGAGTCAGCCCTGGCGGTCCTGATCCTCATCATCATTAATATTCTCTTCTTTTTCTTTTTTTTCTTTTACTTTGACTCACGTGTAGGCTTCGCTTATTTTACTTAATCTTATCTATGAATCAAAGGGTACCTATTGTTTCTCAAAAAAAAAAAAAAAGGGTACCTATCAAAAGAAAAAGATTCAACGTGTAGTGTTGCATTTATCCATTGAATTATATTTTCACGTGAAATCATTTAAAGTCAAATCCTTACTTGCTTTTTTATTTGAAATGGGAATAAACATGTCACATCCTAGGGAAATTATAGAGTTCTTTGGTGGATCACGTCACTTGTCCACTATTCTACTAAAAAACTTTCACTTGTTTAAAATTGCTGAGTCAAAAATTAATTTCTGTTTAAAAAAATTTCCTAACTAACAATTTTAAACAAGTATCAGTTTTTTAGTGGAATAGTGGATCATATCACTTGTCCACTATGTGGATCTTATAATTTCTCCACATCTTGAGTGTTTCACTTTAAATTTTATCAACTACATCATGTTATGTGTCTATTTTTTATATCTTATACTTTAAAATTAAGTTATTTGTAAGGGGAAAAAAAGGAGAACATGTATTAACATCCTATTTGTTTTGCTGTAAAATATTTTAAGGGTTTAATATGACATGTAAAATTTTCTAAGAAAAAACCAAAAGAATTGGTGTCATAGCTACCAAAAGGTTCAGTGACTAGACTGTTGGCACCAACCACCAGACCAAAGGCTCCGGTAATTGAACCTCTAGCCCCAACCATTGAGAGGTTCTAGTAATCGGACTGTTGGCACCAACTGTAGAACCAATGACCCAACCACTAGGTAGAAGGAAAGAGTCATTGTGTGTTTTTGTAAAATATTTTACCAAATTTTTAAAGGTAAAACATTTTACAAATAATTTTATGGTCAATGGAAAGCATTTTCAAGTTTGAACAAATTTAACAATGAAACAAATACTTTAAAAAATGCTTAAAACGTTTTCCGTAAAATGTCTTATAGAGAAACAAACATAAACTGAAATTGGTGAAAAAATTAAGGGTAAAATATCATTTTCGTCCCTAAACTATCACAAAAGTTTGTTTTTTGTCCCTAAACTTTCAAAAGTTCTATTTTCATCCCTAAACTATCACAAAAGTTCATTTTTCGTCCTTAAACTTTCAAAAATTCTATTTTCGTCCCTAAACTTTCAAAAGTTCTGACGGAGTGCTGACGTGGCTTGACAGAGTGCTGATGTGGGAGGGACGAAAATCAATACGTTTGGAAAAGTTTAGGGACAAAAATAGAACTTTTGAAAGTTTAGGGACGAAAAACGAACTTTTGTGATAGTTTAGGGACGAAAATAAAACTTTTGAAAGTTTAGAGACGAAAAACAAACTTTTGTGATAGTTTAGGGACGAAAATGATATTTTACCCAAAAATTAATGAATATTCAAAGTGGGAAGATTTTTATTAATAATGCGAATGAGGTAAACTCATGAAACAAAAAAAAAAAAAAAAACAAAACAAAAAATACAATTAGACCATAGATATAAATTATAATATACAACTTTTTTTTTTTTTTTGAGAAGAAACTTTTTAACTTATTCTAGCGTATGTTCGGTTAGCTTCAGTTATCAATGACGGGGGAGCAAAAGAGTAAAAAAAAAAAACATTAAACTAAGAAATAAATTAATGCTGTTTTACAAAATCAATATGATCATTATGTGGTACTAAAATATTTAAATAGCTTATCTCAACAATAGCAAGCCCATTATGGCTGCTCCATTCGATTAAATATATAGAATTAATGTATGCGGATAATACGAAAGACAGAGTTTATGTATTGCTCTTTTCGTTTCTAATCATATTGCACGTGGTGGGGTTTTCTCATTTGACTAAGAATGAGCAAAATTGTAGTCGAAGCAATGGCTCCTGCAAAAATATCTAAAAACATGTACACTCTCTAAATAGAACAATTATCTCTTATTGATTGAAAGACTAAGGAATATTGAGAGTAATAAATATAAATACAAAGTACGAACTCTATGCTATATATACAAGCTAAACAAAGAGAGAAAACAACCTTCCTAGAATAAGCGGGAAAAGCAGTTATCACTGCTAATAACCAAGAAATTACATGTGTCCATCATTAACAAACTAAAACATGAATTGAATCACTTAGGGTACGTTTGGTAAACTGTAATGGTAATTACATAGAAATAGGTATTACAGGGAATACAAGATGTTGTAATGTAATACTTATTATTATTTATTTGTTTGGTGACAACATAATAGCAAGGTTTTCAGACCCGGACCATTCATTGAACCGTAAAAGGGAGAGGTTCAAGATTTTTAAGGTCGAACCGAGGTTGAACCGAGGTCGAACCGTGACGACGTCATAATTAATTTAATAATTATTTAAATATAAATAAATATATTAAATTAGTATAAATAGAAAAATTAAATTAAATTACCCAATTAAATATAGAAATCTATCTTTCAAATATATTTTTTCATATCATAATTTTCACAAGACAAATAAGAAATATCATATCCTAAGCACACATAGATATAATATTTATTTATTTATTTATATGCTGATTAGTTAAACTCGTGATAAGAATATTGTAATAATATAGGAATTAGAAGGACACTTAGTAATTTTTAATTAAAATAATTATTATATACTTAATTGTATTCACTATTTTTTCTCTACTATTCAAACTTTTTTTGAGTAAACAGTAATACTTATTAGAATACATGCGAAAAATTTAACAAATAAAATATTATAAGTAATTTTAATTAAGATTTACAATTTTTTTTTATACCTAAAAAATCTAGTGTTACAAAATATTTAACAACTTTTTTGTCACAATTATAATGTAGCAAAGTTTGAATGGTCTTTTAATTATTATGGTTAATAATACAAAGTTTTTTTTAGATGACACATGTTAGTAGGTTTTGTTAATTATTATTATTATTAGACATGCAAAACAAAAGCCAAGAACTGAAGAAAGAGAGTCTGTAACTTTCTCACGTGAGTGGGTATTAGACACGCAAAACAATAAAAATATATATAAATTATTTTATTCAAATAAATTAATAATAATAAAGGGGTTGTAACTTTCCGTCAAAAAAAAAAAAATAAATAAATAAATAAAGGGGCTGTAACTTAGAGGTAGTTGGGTCAAGCTGTCAAGCACATAAAACTAAAGAAACGGAAAAGCCAAACTAAAACAAAACAAAAGCCAAGAACTGAAGAAAGAGGGTGTGGGTTATTTAACGAAGTGGGAGGAGAAGAAGATTGGCAAAATGGGATTCCGGCAACGTAGCGGTGAGTTGGTGACTTTCTGGCGGCGGTAGCTGCATAGTGAGAGACTGTAAGTTAATATGTTACTGAAAGAGGAGAGAGATCTTTTGGTTCCAAATCTGAAAAGATCCTACTTTGTCATATCCTTCTTCTTCTTCTCAGTTTTTTTTTTCCCCTCACAAATCTTTTGGTTCCAGATCTAAAAAATCCAAAGTGCATGCCGACCAAATTTTTAGTTTCAGCTAGTATTTGCTGAAAAAAAAAAAAAAAGGAACCGTGAGAACCGCGAGAACCGTTCACGGTTCTTAGAACCGTGAGGTCTGGCCGCGGTTTGCACGAGTCCCTACTTTTTTCTCATAGAGCGGTTCTTGATGCTAAAAGAACTACAAAAATGAACGGTTCGAGGTTTTTCCGGTCGGACCATACGGTCCGGTCCGGTTTCAAAACCTTGCATAATAGTAGAACCTTGAAGATAATGAAATGAAAGCATTTTAAATCAAACTTAAGATATATTTTAAGAAATTTCTTACTCATATAATTATATTTCCTAAAAAATAATATTTTTTAAATTTGAAAGAGAGATTAGTTATTTTTTGTGATTTTTTTATTTTCATAATTGTTATGTGCTTATCGAAAGTTTGTTTATTTGGAAATATATTAATTTTAGAAATTAATGCACCTACTAAGGAATAGTTATTACAACCCTTTTTGAGATGAATAGTTATTTCTCATTTTAAAGAATAGCTATTCATAAGAAATTACTATTCTCTGTAATAAAAATATAACCAAACTACTGAATGGCTAAACCATAGGAATAACTATTACATTATATAGTGCCTATTATAGTCTACCAAACGTACCCTTAAGTGAGACGACATTGTTTGCAGCAAGTCACTGTGGAAAGAATAGAAAAATGGCACCGTGTTCATTTAGTTTAGTAATTGCTCATTCACACTAAACGTTGTTGTATCTTCATGTTTAATGAAACTTGAAACAATGGGGTTTTGCTCCCTTGTTCTTCTTCCTTATTTTCAACACTCCCCCCTAAAGAGCAAAGCTCTTGCTTCTAGTTTTTCTGCATTAAACTCTGGATATATCACATTATTAGCAAAGGTGTAAATCACCCCTAACTTTCTCAACAGTTTTAGGAAACTATCAACACCAAGAGCTTTGGTAAAAATATCAGCAAGTTGATTTCTAGTTGACACATAAAAGGTCTTAACAGTGCCAACTTTGACTTTGTTTCGAACTATATGAAAACCCACTTCAATATGTTTTGTTCTCTCATGGAACATGGGGTTTGCAACTATATGCAAAGCTATTTGATTGTCACAATACATCAAGGCTGATTTGTGATGTGATACTTGTAAATCTTCCAACAGATAAAGTAACCAAATCAATTCTCAAGTGGTTGTTGCCATAGATCTGTACTCAGCTTCAGCTAAAGATCTTGACTCTACACTTTGCTTCTTAGTGCTCCAAGATACTAAGGCATTACCCAAAAACACACAACACCCTGTCAAAGACTTTCTTGTATCCGGATATCCTGCCAATCAGCATCACAAAATGCTTTAAGCTGCAAGTCTGAATCAATTGGGAAGAAAATTCCTTAACCTAGTGTCCCCTAGATATACTGAAGTACTCTAGAGGATGCCTTCATGTGTGGTTCTCTTAGCTAAGCCAAAAACTGACTTAATCTATGAACAGCATAAGTGATATTAGGTTTGCTAAGAGTAAGAAACAACAATTTTCCAACAAGTCTTCTATACTGGCTAGGATCTTTGAGTAACTTCCCTTCTTCCTTAGACAATTTTAATTGCTATTCCATAGGTGATTTCATAGGCTTGCATCCAGTCATACCAATTTCTTTAAGAATCTTCAAAGCATACTTTCTCTGGTTCAAGCTTATCCTATTGTCATTCCTTGCTATTTCCAAACCCAAGAAATATTTAAGAGGACCAGGATCCTTAATACCAAACTTTTGATCCAATAAGTTCCCCAAAGCAATAATGTAGTTAGGGTCATTACTAGTGACAAGAATATCATCTACATATACCAACAATGCAGTGAATGAAGAGCCTAGAGAACGCACAAACAAGGAATAGTCAGCTCTTGATTGTTTAAAACCAAGCTCAAGAATAGTCGCTAACAATTTTACATACCATTGTCATGAAGCTTGATTCAAACCATAGAGAGACTTCACCAATCTACAAACCAAAGGAGAAGATAAATTAGAATGCTCCCCCTTACAATGAAAACCAGTTGGCAATGTCATATACACTTCTTGAAAAGCGTTATTTATGTCTAATTGATGTAAGGGTCAATCTTTCATAGCAGCTAAAGAAAGCAAAACCCTAACAAAGACAAATTTTGCTACTGAAGAGAAGGTTTCCAGATAATCCAATCCCTCCATTTGAGTATAACCTTTAGCAACTAACCAAGCCTTAAACCTACTAACTGTACCATAAGGATTTAGCTTAATCTTATAAACCAACTTACACCCAATGGGAGTCTTGCTAACAGGTAATGAAGTCATTATCCAAGTGTGATTACTCTCCAAGGCTGAAATATCCTTGTCCATAACCACTATCCAAGCAAGATGTTTAACTGCTTGGAAGAAATGTTCAGGTTCTTGCTTAGTGGAACTGATGGTCAGTAGGTAGATTGGTAATTAGGATCAAGATGGGAGTATGCAAGAGAAGCTGTACTATCATATGGAGAACCTAAAGTGTGTATGGCTACATTACAAGAATAATTTGTAAATAAGTTGGTGGTTTAAGGGGTTTGGATGGCTTTCTTGTTGGAATAGGTGCAGGAGTAGTAGGAATAGGTGGGGAAGAATCAAGTACAGAAGGAGAAGGAGGAGAATGAGTATTTGTGGGAATGATAGTGGACATTTAAGTATTTGGGGAAGGGGATGTATTAGTAGAATGAGAAGGAGAATCGAATGTTTCAAAAATATCAGTTGTAGGACTAAGAGTAACAAAAGTGTTAGTGGAATAAGAAATAGAATCAATTGTAACTAGAGGCAAAAGGAAAAGATGTCTCATGGAATCAGTAGATAGATTTAAGACTTTATAGCCTTTGATTCCATAGGGGTAACCTAGAAAAACACACTCTGTAGCTCTAGGTTCAAACTTGGATCTGTTATGCGAGAGAGTAGAAGCATAGCAACGACATCCAAAAGGTCTAAGGTGAGAATAATTTGGAACATGCGCAAAAATAATTTCAAAAGGACTTTTATTTGACAAAGAAGAGGATGGAACTCTATTAATTAAATACACTGCATTTAAAACACAAAGCCCCCCAAAAGACAAAGGTAAATGAGATTGGAATTTAAGAGCTCTTGCAACATTAAAAATACGCTGGTGCTTCCTTTCAACAATAGAGTTCTGTTGAGTAGTAACTACACAACTAAGTTGATGCAAGATGCCTCTTGTTTTAAAGAAACTAGTCATGATGAATTCAATTCCATTGTCACTCCTTAGGCATTTGATTTTCTTATCAAATTGATTTTCAACCATGGTACAAAATTGTTCTAACAAAGATTGTGTCTTAGACTTATACTTGAGTAAATACACCCATTTACAAATTGAGAAATCATCAACAATTGTCAGAAAATTTTTTGTAACCATCAATAGTTAGGACAAGAAAGGTCCCCTAAGATCACAGTGTATAAGATCAAAACAAGTTTTTGAAACACGAACACTAGGCTGAAAATGAAGTCTTTTTTTTTTAGATAGAGGACAAACATCACAATGAAAAGTTTTATTTGAACTGAAAAGAGGTTCATTATTGTTCATCAAAGCCAATTTGGCATTTGATATATGCCCCAATCTAGAATGCCAAACATGTGGCTGAATAGAATTTGTAGAAGCTAAACTAGAAAAAGAAATAGAAGTGTTGTCTTGAAGCAGATATAGTCCATAATACTTTCAACCCAAACCAATTGTGCTCCAAGGAGAAAGGGCTTGGATAAAACACAAAGAACCAAAGAAGATAAGACAACAAAGAGTGGTTTTGTGAGCTGACTCACAGAAATAAGATTGAAATTGAATGAAGGAATACAAAGTGTGAGAGACCAAAACTATTTGGGCCCTCTCAAAAAGAGATAGGTATCTTTTGGGGTTTTTGTTATTGTGGAGTCACCACTTATTTTTTTATATTACAAAAAAAAAAAAAAAAGAAAAAAAAAAAAAAAAACAACAACAACAACTAAAAATGTACATGAATAACATCGAGTTCTTATTGATTTGAACAATTACAATTGATAGAAAGAAACTTTACATAGCTTTGGTCCTAATTACAATCTAAGTAAAGAATCACAAAGCTCTTTTTCTTAGTTACAATCTACCAAAAAAAAAAAAAAAAAAAAACTACTCTACGAACCTAAGTCTATGGTTTAAAGGCTAGGTTACAGGATGGGAAGGTGTTAGGCACGCATCTTACTTAAACAAAATTTGGTCTTCTAGACTCTAATGATCATTTAAGTACCCATTAACATACAATGATGAGATGCAACATGTGTTTAAATGATAAATCTAAAATTAAGTCAAGAAGTGAACTTTATGAATCTACTCTCTTGAAACCAAAAGAAACTTTGAAAAGCTATTCAAGATCTGTTTTTATTTAGAACATAAGAAACTTATAGAGAAAAATCCAAATCTATTTTTATTATGAAAGAGAAATAGTAGATTGAAAAAGAAAAATTCAAATATATTTTCATTATGAAAGAGAACATGAGATTTGATAGAAAAAATCCAGATCTATCTTTATTTTTGTAGAAAACATGAGATTGAAAGAAAATTTTAGATTTGTTTTTATTATGAAAAAGAACATGAGATTTGATAGAAAAATCCAGATCTGTTTTTATTTTGAAAGAAAAAGATGAGATTTGATAGAAAAATCCAGATCTGTTTTTATTTGGAAGAAAATGTTAGGACATATGTGATTCACTTGTTAGGAACATATGTCACTATTTTATGTAATTGGCTAATCTTTTGACAAAACGCACTTTACTTGTAATTGGGTAGATCTAGGATGTGTTTAATACTTCAAGAAACCTTGTTTCAAGTTCAAGTGTTGAAGGCATGCAAGTCTGTCCAAGATTCAAGTGTGAGAAGTGTTGTTCATTAAAGCTCGACAGCTAGCTATATATCGAGACTTGTAGAGCTGTTGATGCCCGTGGCTCGACAGCATCTTGACAGATAGGGTATTTGTCAAGGTTTATGAAATTTAGATTTTTTGTTCTGTTTTTCATTCAATCCGTAATTGTATGTTTGGACTTTCTTTTCTCACAACCTTAGACATATAAAAGGATTATTTGAAGGACTGTCAAAGGTGACACAAGTTGCAAAAGTGTTGAGCAAAGTTTGTTCGAGCAAATTGTGACCGCAGACAGAATTTTCCCTAGTTCATCTTTCTTGTGAAGAAGCTGCTGTGTTTGTGCACTATAGGGTTTTGTAACCAAGGATCTTCTCAATCAGCCAACAACCTTCTCTAGTTGGTGTTTGGAGTCGCATACTGGGATCCGCATAATTAGTTAGTCACGTACTAGAAGCCATGCATCAAAATGAGAGATTGTCACTACAGAACAAGTCCAATTGGATATTGGGGTAAGGGTTCAATTGTAGGTTGATATAAGGTATTGGGATTCATTTACTTGTTGTTGGGAAATTTAGACCCCGGTTGATAGAATTAACAAGTTTTAAACCCAAGTTGTTAATTAGATTTATTATGAATAAAACTTGTTAAAACAAACAAACATCAATATCATGTTAAAATCATGCAGCAGAAAAATAAATAAGACAAGATATGATGACCTAGGAAAACCAATGAAACTAACCAGTTTCACAGTAAAAAACCTGGGGGGAAACCTTCCCGAAAAGCAATCCACTACAGTAAAGAGAAGTTTCAGATCTAGTACAAAACTTTTGTCCCTAGACTTTACAATCCCCGTAGATGAATTCACAGCAGAAACGTTCTACCGTTTCAGAACCTCTGAACTCTTCAATATATGAACGCCACCCTTTGATGATGCACGAATCCCAGTACGTGACTAACCAATTGCGCAGATCTCAGTACGCGACTTCAAAAACCAACTTAGAAGGAGAGGTTGGCTGCAAAGTTCTTCACTTCATCAACAATGAAGATCAAGAAGCACTTGGTTACAAAACCCTAAGGCGCAAAGACGTAGTAGCTTCTTTTAGAGAGAATAAGGCATAAGTCACCTTTTGCATATATTCTCCTTGTATTCTCTTTTGTGACAGTCTCTAAAATAAGCCTTATATAGGTCTAGGGTTGTGAGAAAAGAAACCCTACACAAATACATAAGTCTGGCCCAAAAATCAGATCTGAAAATCTGAATTTCCGTAACCTCGATAGATAGCAGGTGTCGAGAAGGTGTCGAGCAGGTGTCGAGGTTTAATGAGGCTCGACAGATACAACTATTGAGAAAGTGTCGAGGAGACAGAAACTTTCTCGATCGATCCACCAAGTGTCCAGGAGGTGTCGAGATTGCGATAAGGAAAAAGCTTAAGAAGCTCGATAGATAGCTAGTTGTCAAGAGGTGTCGAAAAGTTGTCGAGCTATCTGTCCACAGGTGTCGAGCTATCTGTCTAGGTTTAATGAACACCTTTTCTTCACTTGTTTCTTGGTTCAATCTTCATGGCTTTAATACTAGACTTGAACAACATGTTCTTTGAAGTATTAAACACATCCTAGATCTACCAAAATACAAGTAAAGTGCGTTTTGTCAAAGGATTAGCCAACTACATAAAATATTGACTTATGTTTTTAACAAGTGAACCACATATGTCCTAACAATCTCCCCCTTTGGCAATCTGTGACAAAACCACAACAAACAAATGAACATATGAGAGAAGTCATAAATCACTCAACTCATATTCACTTGTTGAATACAATAAAATCTATCCTAACACAAACTCTTGAAAAACTTTGCAAAAAGAGAGTTTATGGCAAGTAGACTTTGACAACCTGTATTTCTGAAACACTTTAAACAAAACTCATCAAGGCATCTTGTGTGAAACAGAAATAATAGATTGCATACAAATATAAGAAACATGTGTATAAAGAAATAAAAGAAACAACACATGTAGAGGTAGGTGAAGAAAACATACATTATCATATAAAGAATATAAGCACAATGTATGTAAACAATGGTCACAAGACCCAAAGTACAAGAAAAAGGAAGTAAGTACTCCCCCTAACAAGATGAAACACATCTCCCCCTTACAAAGGAATGTATTTCTCCCCCTAACTTGTAGAATCTTAAACAGAAACCACATCACAATTTCCCCCCCTTTTTGTCATGATTGACAAAGGATACAAGAAGCTAAAAAGCTTCGCCCGAGAAACATAAAGATGATCAAGGATGATCAAGGAGGCACAAAGAAATCCATATAAATGCATGAATGTAATGAAACAAGATCTTATGGATGACAAGATAATAGAAGGATGCAAAACATGTGAAAAAACAAATCTCTCAACAAGAAAAAAATGTTAAGCTCATAGATCCCAAAGCACACACACACACACTAAACAAGTCTAACCAATTTTATATTTTAAAAACAAGTCAAGACAGTTTAGTGAGCATACATTAGCATATGTAAACACTTGTGATGGCCAAATCACATTGTACCTGCACATGTATCAAGAGTAGCAAAGAATATTGCATGTTGTGTGTGAAAAACATCGCAAGATTGCATATGTGTATACATGTTATGATGATTTGAGATATTAGAAAATCATTTTAACTCGCACACAATCATAACAGTTTGATGGGGACTATCACCTTTGAGGTACATCCTATAACTCCCACATCTCCTAGAATATATGCTTGCAATCATATTTAAAGTATTTTTGATCTTTTTGCCTTTTTATTTTCTTTGCATATTTTCTTTTATTTAGCATATCATGCATGGTCATATAAGAGAGAGAAAAGAAATACCCAACATGTTTAGCATAGACATTGCACTTTTACTATGCCGAAGTACACGGATATCTTTGACACTGCACTTTTACTATGCCGAAGTATACAGGTGTCTATGAGA
This sequence comes from Quercus ilex subsp. ballota, assembly GCA_032727855.1. NCBI lineage: Eukaryota > Viridiplantae > Streptophyta > Magnoliopsida > Fagales > Fagaceae > Quercus > Quercus ilex. The sequence continues at coordinate 30,013,180 of CM064915.1, read as the reverse complement.
CTGCACTTTTGCTATGCCGAAGCATACGGGTGTCATATTATGATTGGCGGGCAACAGTGGTGAGATGGTTATTTATGCATTTCTCTTAGGATTTTCTAGTCCTACCCGTCAAAAAGAGTGATATGAGTGTTAAGTTTTAAGAGATAACTTAATCTTACTCATCACAAACAAGAGCCACAAAGCTCACTTGCTTAGTTGTGCATAGAGATGCTCATCTAAGCTATAAAAGATACAAAATTTAGAAAACTTTGTGTCAATGGCCATCCAAAGTACACAAGTACCAATGTACACAAACACACTGTTTTTGTATTTTTTTGATTTTTCTCTTTTTATTTTGAAAAGCAAACAAAAAAAGACTAAACAACCAAACAAAAACAGGCAAACAACAAGAAAGCAGAAAGAAAGATGCATATGCATGAAAACATGATAGAAATATGCAGATGCATGAAAGCATGATTCCAAAAATAGATAAGAAATCAAGCAAAAAGAGTCCTACTTTAGATAGAAAGAATTAAAGCAGAGGACAACAGAAAAGACAATTAAGTCTTAGGCTCCTTTCTCACCCACACAGCACGAGTCTTTGACCGTGAAGATGAAAAGGCACGTGTCCTAGTATGTCTCCTAAAGGACATAGAAGAATTAGAATTCTCATAAAATTGAGTTGAAAAGCTCAAAACTTTTAATAACTCTCCAAACAAAGGCGTAGGTCCTTGAGAGGAAACCTATGACCGTTTGGATAATTGCTTATGAGGATACAACTTAAAGCAATTAGGACGAATGTGTCCAGAAACACCACAATGGTGACAAACATGAGGTTTAATAAAGGATTTAGAAATTGACAAATCAGTTTTGGATTTCATACCTTTATTACCTTTCTCAGATTGTGGCACAAAGATAGTCCTTGCTCCAGAAGCCGTGGATGAGGAGGGGCTGGAGGAAACAGCATATCCTAAGCCAGTCTTGTCAGAACTAGGTTTTTGAGCACTCAATACCTCATCAAGCTTTGCACTAGACACCCTCTCTATTTGAGTTCTAGCTTGACTAAACTCAACTTCAAGATTCTTGACCTTCTCTTCTAATGAGGTGTTCTCCACAATAAGAGTCTTAACTGACCTTGTAGTCTCATCTAGTTTGACTAATAGATCAGCTTTCTCAGTTTTTACCTCATTAAGCTCTTTTCTACAAAGATGAGAAGTCTTCTCAGATTTTATGAATTCAGTGCATAGCTTATCATAGGCTTCCTGAAGGGTCATCTTCTTGGGTACTTCATCATCAGAAGAATCCTCACTGTTACTAACACTCTCCATAATCACCTTATCAGTTGAGGCAGCAAAGGCCATAACGTGACGACATTCATCCACAAACTCATCAGAAGAGTCATCTTCAGTATCACTCCAGGTAGCAACCAACCCTTTATCTTTTGACTCATTGGCCTTTTCCTTCATGAGGTAGTTTGGACACTCTATCCTCATATGACCAAAACCTTTGCACTCATGGCATTGGATGAGGGGTTTCTCATTCTTACCCTTCCTTAAGGATTTAAGTTTCCTAGGAGGTTTGCCCTTATCCTTTTTCCTAAACTGAAAAAGCTTGATAATCTCATCAGTTATGAAGGTTAGATCCTCATCCTCATCTTCACTTTTACCTTCATCTTCAGAGTCCTCAATCTCTTCCTCTATACCTTTGAGAGCTAAGTTTTTACTCTTTCCACATTTTTCCATTGAACCTAATCCCATCTCATAGGTTTGAAGGTTCCCTACAAGCTCAGTCAAAGGAATTTGATCAATGTCATTTTCTTCTTCAATGACAGTGATCTTGGCATGGAATCTTTTAGGTAAGGACCTAAGGATTTTTCTAACAATTTTGGATTCTGCAATACATTCTCCAAGATTGAAGGCAAAATTCACAATATTCTTGAGTTTGGCATAGAACTCATCAAAGGTCTCATCCTCTTCCATCCTTATTTCTTTAAAACTGCTAGTGAGTTGTTGAAGCTTCATAGTCTTTACTGCCTTGGTACCTTCATAGGTGGTCTCAAGAATGGTCTATGCTTCCTTGGCAACTTCCGTGAATGATATTTTCTTGAATTCCTCATTGGTCAAGCCGCAGAACAAAGCATTCAAGGCCCTACTATTGAAATTTGCAACAATGGTTGTTGCATCATCCCAATCCACCAACGCTTCCTTTGGCTTAATCCAGCCAACTTCAACAACTTGCCATACCTATTCACCTAGATCTTGCAAAAACACTTTCATACGAACTTTCCAGTACACATAATTAGTTCCATCAAATAAAGAGGAATAAATAAAGATTGTCCTCTATCTATGACAACAGGGGTTAATGGATTACACTCAGGAAATTAATCCAATCAGAGTGAACCTGCTCTGATACCACTTGTTGGGAAATTTAGACCCCGGTTGAAAGAATTAACAAACTTTAAACCCAAGTTGTTAATTAGATTTATTATGAATAAAACTTGTTAAAACAAACAAATATCAATATCATGTCAAAATCATGCAGTGGAAAAATAAATAAGACAAGATATGATGACCCAGGAAAACCAATAAAACCAACCAGTTTCACAGTAAAAAATCTGGGGGGAAACCTTCCCGAAAAGCAATCCACTATAGTAGAGAGAAGTTTCAGATCTAGTACAAAACCTTTATCCCTAGACTCTACAATCCTCGTAGATGAACTCACAGCAGAAACCTTCTACCGCTTTAGAACCTCTGAATTCTTCAATATATGAACGCCACCCTTTGATGATGCACGAATTCTAGTACGTGACTAACCAATTGTGCGGATCCCAACACACGACTTCAAACACCAACTTAGAAGGAGAGGTTGGCTACAAAGTTCTTCACTTCATCAATAATGAAGATCAAGAAGCACTTGGTTACAAAACCCTAAGGCGCAAAAATGCAGTAGCTTCTTTCAGAGAGAATAAGGCATAGGTCACCTTTTGCATATGTTCTCCTTGTATTCTCTTTTGTGACGGCCTCTAAAATAAGCCTTATATAGGTCTAGGGTTGTGAGAAAAGAAACCCTACACAAATACATAAGCCTGGCCCAAAAATCAGATCTAAAAGTCTGAATTCCCATAACCTCGATAGATAGCAGGTGTCGAGAAGGTGTCAAGCAGGTGTCGAGGTTTAATGAGGCTTGACAGATACAGCTATCGAGGAGGTGTCAAGAAGGTGTCGAGGAGACAGAAACTTTCTCGATCGATCCACTAGGTGTCCAGGAGGTGTCGAGATTGCGGTAAAGAAAAAGCTTAAGAAGCTCGATAGATAGCTAGCTGTCGAGCTATCTGTTCACAGGTGTCGAGCTATCTGTCTAGCTTTAATGAACACATTTTCTTCACTTGTTTCTTGGTTCAATCTTCATGACTTTAATACTAGACTTGAACAACATGTTCTTTGAAGTATTAAACACATCCTAGATCTACCCAAATACAAGTAAAGTGCGTTTTGTCAAAGGATTAGCCAACTTCATAAAATATTGTCTTATGTTCCTAACAAGTGAACCACATATGTCCTAACACTTGTAACCGCTTGTTGTGATAATAGTAGATTCTCGGGAGTGATGACCTTAAAATCACCCGGTGGGATTTTTTCCGTGTAGGTTTTTCCCATTCGTAAACAAATCACCGTGTCAATTTATTTTCCGCTGCGTACTTAGCTTTATTGGTGATTTGTTTGTGCTACCACGTGTTTGCATGTTAATTTGATTAATTAATAAAATTGGCTAATTAATCAATTAATTTCATCACAATGGGTCAATACGTTTTTGGCCTATCAAGTGGTATCAGAGCAGGCACACTCTGATTAGGATTAATCTTTGCTGTGTTGATCCATTGACCCCTGTTTGTCATGGATAGAGGACAATCTCTTATCATACCTCCTTTATTTGATGGCACTAACTATACAGACTGGAAAGTATGCATGAGAGCTTTCTTGCAGTCTTTAGATGAGAAAGTGTGGCAAGCTGTGGAGATAGGCTGGACCAAACCAAAGGAAGCGCTGGCCAACTAGGATGATTCTAAGATCAGGGCGGCAAACTTCAACAGCAGGGCATTGAATGCTTTGTTCAGTATAGTCACTAATGAGGAATTCAAGAAGATATCCTCCACTGAAACTACAAAGGAAGCATGGACCATTCTCTAGACAACCTATGAGGGAACAAAGGCTGTCAAGGACTCGAAGCTTCAAAGGCTTGCTACTAGCTTTGAAGAGATTAAAATGGAGGAGGATGAGTCATTTGATGAGTTCTATGCCAAGCTCAAGGACATAGTGAACTCAGCCTTCAATTTTAGGAAAACCATTCTTTGAACCCAAGATTGTGAGAAAGGTGCTCAAATCTCTACCCGAGAGATTCCATGCCAAGATCACCGCGATCGAGGAATCAAAGGACATTGATAAGATTCCGTTGACAAAGTTGGTTGGTAATCAGCAGACCTATGAGCTAGGTTTAACAAGAATTGACAAGTCGGGTAAGGGCAAGAGTGTGGCATTGAAGGCCAAGAGTAGCGATACTGATGAGTCTTCAGATGATAAGGATTCTAGGATGAAGTCCTACATTATAAGGCAATTTAAGAAGTTCATAAAGAATGCCAATGGGAAGGGCTTCGACAAGGATCATAGGCAATCCAGTTCTTCTCAGTTCAAGAGCCAAGACAAAGGGAAGAAGGATGCTAGGGATGGCGGTCAGTACACTGTTCCTTTAGGACCAAAGTGTTTTGGGTGTTAAGGCTTTAGTTATATGAAACAAGAGTGCCCTACATATCTCAAGACCATTGGGAAGAGCAAGGCACTTGCTGTTACTTTAAGCGACACCGAGCCTGAAGATGATTCTGACAATGAGGATGACGGAATCCTAAATGCCTTCACTGCCACTGTCAATCCTGCTGAAGGGATTGTTAAAGATGTGGATGAAAAAGAGGAATTGGTGGAGTCCAAGTTTGAGAAGATGGATGAATAAGATGACATCCACACAGCCTATGCAAAGTTATACAAGGTCTCAGAAAAGCATGAGAAGTTGTTTAGGTTGACCCCCAAGAAGCTTAGTGATGTGAAGTTTGAGCGTGAATAGCTTTCCACGAAGTTTGATGGAGCTAATAAGACTACTGAAGTACTAAGGTTTGAGAATAACTTATTGGCTGAGAAGATCAAGAAGCTTGAGGTAGAACTGTTCCAAGTCAGAGCTCAGCTGGAAATGACTTCAAGTGCAAAGCTCGATGAAATGCTGAGTCTTCAAAAATCTACTTCCGATCGAATCGGTTTAAGGTATGATTTCTCTCCTTCTAATATTGCTTCTACTAGTACTATTGTTTTTGTTCCTCCTACTAATAATGTTGAAACTGAGAACACTAATGTCAAAACTGATTTAGCTAATGAGAACATAGACAAGGGTAAATCTATCTTAGAAGCACCCCCTAAGTCGGATAAGAAAGAAGCTAAAAACCCTAGGGCTAAGAATGCTAACTCTCAAAAGCCTAAATAGAAGAAGTAGCATCTCTATCATCACTGTGGAGCAACCGGTCATACTCGAGCTAATTGCTATAAGTGGTTAGCCACTCAATAGAGCAACGGCATGAACGCATCGAGAAACCAGAATCAGTTTCCATCCTCTTTTGCTCGTCTTGGAGATCTTCTCAAAGCCCTTATGTTCCTTTTGAACTTGAACGGTTTCAATTTTTCTCCCTCACCGCCAGTTCAAGAGTTTACTCAAAGGAAAGGTTCTTCTAAAGTGTGGAAGGAAAAGAGCTCCAAGTGATTATGTCACTGTTTCTCTCTCTCCCTTCTTGTTTTTGTTTGCATTACTTGTGTGTTTTGTTTTCAAGTTTTGAGTCAATCTAGTTTTTATGCTTTGCCTTGTTTAACATGTTTTTCTTTGTTTTCAGTTTTGTTTATTTTGTTTTTGATAAACAAATTTTAAAAAAAAATTGAAAAATAAGAAAAATACAAAAACAGTGTGTGTTTTGTATACATTGGTACTTGTGTACTTTAGATGGCCATTGAAACAAATTTTTCTAAACTTTGTATCTCTTGTAACTTAGATGAGCATCTCTATGCACAACTAAACAAGCGAGCTTTGTGGCTCGTGTTTGTGATAAGTAAGATTAAGTAATCTCTTTTACTTAACACTCATATCACTCTTTTTGACGGGAAGGACTAGAAAATCTTAAGAGAAAGGCATAAATAACCATCTCATCATTGTTGCCCGCCAATCATGAAAAGACATTTGTATGCTTCGGCATAGCAAAAGTGCAATGTTAATGACATTTGTGTGCTTCGGCATAACAAAATTGGAATGTCAAGTGCTTAACATCATTGGGTATTTCTTTTCTTTCTCTTATATGCCCATGCATGATTCGTTTAAAAAGAAAAATATGCAAAGAAAAATAAAAACAAAAAGATCAAAATGCTTTATATATGATTGCAAGCATGTATTCTAAGAGATGTGGGAGTTATAGGATGTACCTCAAAGGTGATAGTCCCCATCAAACAGCTATGATTGTGTGTAAGTTAAAGTGATTTTCTCATATCTCAAATCGTCATAACATGTATACACTTATGCAATCTTGCGATGTTTTTCACACACAACACACAATATTCTTTGCTACTCTTGATACATGTGCAGGTACAATATGATTTGGCCATCACAAGGTTTACATGTGTTAATGTATGCTTACTAAACTGTCTTAACTTGTTTTTGAAATATAAAATTGATTAGACTTGTTTAGTGTGTGTGTATGTGTGTGTGTGTGATTTTGGGATCTATGTGCTTAATTTTTTTGGTTGAGAGATGATTTTGAGAGTTCAAAATGCTGTTTAAATCATTGGTTGAGTTGCATGGTTGATTGCATTCATATCTGTGTTTTTCTCTTCTTGAAAAACTGTATTTAAGCAATCTCGACAGCTCTTTGACACCTCTCGACACCTGGCTTATTTGTCGAGCTCTTCAGTTGCTTTTTATCGCAATCTCGACAACTCTCGATAGCTAGGTAGATCGATCGAGAATGTTCTTGTCCCCTCGATAGCTCATTGATACCTCCTCGATCCATCGAGCTTGTTTTGCTGTGGACACCTCTCAATAGCTGCATTTGTCGAAACTTTTAAATCTCGGCACCTCTCGATACCTCTATCTATCGAGAATTACTGAACACCTATATATAGGTTTCAGCGCGATCCGATCATCACTTTCTCGATCTCTCTCGATCTGTTCGTGTCTATTCACCTCCCAAACCTCTCTTACACACCTTCAACCTTTTCCTCAAGGATTCTTCAAGAATCCCTCATTTTCATGCATTTCATGCTTTGTAACCTAAGTTTTTGGGATTTCTGTAAAATTTGGAGTTTTTCAAAATTAAAGAGGTTTTTGTGAAATTTTTGGGATGGGTTTTGAAGATTTGATCTTAAAAACTTCATGCATTGCATCTCATGAGCATTATAACAGTATTGTCATGCATTTAGATGTGTGCAACTGATTGTGTGCTGGTAGGATTAGATTAGGCTGAGCCCATGATGCAATTATTTTTGCATGTCACATGCACATGCATTTTCATGCATACGTCCTTTACATTCAATATATTTTTGTATATTTGAATTGCTTTGGGACTTTTCTGAGTGTTTCTTTCTTCCCCCCCTCACTCTCTAGTTTACGTTAGTGCGTCATGGCACCGAAACGTAAGTCTGCTCCATCCCAGAACCCTCTTCGTTCCGGGGCATCTTCGTTTTCTAATCCCACCCCCTCTTCTGTTTGATTTCATGATACGGATGCCCAAAAGGATTTCTCGGAGAACTTTTCTCGACGAGGTGTTCATTCGGAACACCGAGTCATTTTGTCAGACTTCTCCAACACTGACCTACCCACTATCATTCACAATTAGGGTTGGGAGTCACTGTGTGATGTCTTGGTCACCTGTCCATCCGTGCTGATTCAGGAGTTTTACTCCAACATGCATGGACTTGTTTATTATGTACCTCTTTTTTATTCTCGCGTTTGAGGTACGCGTATAGTGGTTACACCGGAGTTGGTATCCGATGTGCTCTATCCTAACTATCCCGGTTGTGAGCGTCTGACGACTGTGTCCAAAGACGAGATGATTTCTACTTTTTGCGAGTGCCCTTCTGATTGGGGTGATTTTCAGTTTACTCCATGTTCGAACTTTGCTAAAGGTCCTAGATTCTTGAACATGGTGATGACTTTTTTTTTACACCCTCTTTCTCATTATAACTCTATCACAGAGCCTCGTGCTCGATTTTTGCTTTCCTTGTTAGAGCATCTCACTATAGATTTTCCCTCACATTTCATTCTTTCTATCATAGATGTTTATAGGGTTACAGCGACCCGTGATAAGCTCATCTTTCCCTCCGTTATCACAAGGATCTTACACCATTTTTCTGTTCCCTTTCTCATTTTCGACCACTTCTCCATTATGTGTGCCGTTGACTACGCTACTGTTAAACGAAGCAAGGCGCAGTTTCGATCGAGGAGGTCCAGTCCGGCAGCTCCTCCCACTCCTTCATCTCCATCCACCTCCACTCCCTCAACTTCAGCAGGAGGTGTGACTTTGGATGCGATCATGGTGCAGCTTCAGCGCATGGATGCTAGCCTTGACACTCTCACTGATGAGTTGTGTCAAGTGAACACCCGTGTTGGCCGTATTGCTAGACGGCAGGCTCGCCTTGGTGGCTTTGTGGAGTCTCCCTCTCCTCCTCCCGAGGCATCTAAGGACGACTCCGACGACGATGATGATGATGATGGAGATGGAGATGCTAGCTCACCCTGCGATGACGAGATGTCTACTTGATACTCTTACCCTTTGTCACCCATGACAAAAAGTGGGAGTAGTTTTGGTTATGAGAGTTGTCATACTTAGGGAGAGAGTTAGTAAAGGAGATTTTTGTTAAGGGGAGTGTTTACATTGAGGGATGTAGTGAGGACTTGATGTATTTTTTTCTTTTCTTTCTATTTCAGATACATCATATCTTGTATATTGGTCTTGTGATCATTTTGACATACATTGTACTTATATTCCTTTTATATTGATGTATGTTTTTCTTTTCACCTATCTCTCTATGTGTTTTTTTTTTTCTTTATACACATGTTTTTTATAACTTGTATGCAATCTATTATTTCTATTTCACACAAAGATGCCTTGATAAGTTTTGTTTAAAGTGTTTCAAAAATACAAGTTGTCAAACTCTACTTGCCATAAACTCTCTTCTTGCAAAGTTTTTCAAGATTTTGTGTTAGGATAGATTTTATTGTATTCAACAAGTGAATATGAGTTGAGTGATTTATGATTTCTCTCATATGTTCATTTGTTTGTTGTGATTTTGTCATGGATTGCCAAAGGGGGAGATTGTTAGGACATATGTAATTCACTAGTTAGGAACACATGTCACTATTTTATGTAATTGGCTAATCCTTTGACAAAACACACTTTACTTGTAATTGAGTAGATCTAGGATGTGTTTAATACTTCAAGAAATCTTGTTTCAAGTTCAAGTGTTGAAGGCATGCAAATCTGTCCAAGATTCAAGTGTGAGAAGTGTTGTTCATTAAAGCTCGACAACTAGCTATCTATCGAGACCTGTAGAGCTGTTGAGCAAGCAAATTGTGAGCGAAGACAGAATTTGCCCTAATTCATCTTTCTTGTGAAGAAGCTGCTGTGTTTGTGCACCGAAGGATTTTGTAACCAAGGAGCTTCCCGATCTTTATCGTCTGGATGAACTGAAGAATTTTGCAGCCAATAACCTTCTCCAGTTGGTGTCTGAAGTCACGTCCTAGGATCCGCGCAATTGGTTAGTCAAGTACTGGGAGTCGTGCATCAAAATGAGAGATTGTCACTACAGAACAAGTCCAATAGGGTATTGGGGTATGGGTTCAATTATAGGTAGGTATAAGGTATTGAGATTCCTTTACTTGTAACCTCTTGTTGTGATAATAGTGGATTCTCGGGAGGGTGACCCTAAAATCACACGATGGGGTTTTTGCCATGTAGGTTTTCCCCATTCGTAAACAATTCACCGTGTCAATTTATTTTCTGCTGCGTACTTAGTTTTATTGGTGATTTGTTTGTGCTACCACACATTTGCATGTTAATTTGATTAATTAATAAACTTAGCTAATTGATCAATTAATTTCATCACAAGAGGTCAATATGTTTTTGGCCTATAAAAAACATAAGAGTTGATAATAAAAAATCCAGATCTGTTTTTATTATTGTAGAAAACATGAGATTGAAAGAAAAATTCAGATTTGTTATTATTATGAAAGAGAACATGAGATTTGATATAAAAAATCTAGATATGTTTTTATTTTGAAAGAAAAGATGAGATTTGATAGAAAAATCCAGATCTGTTTTTATTTGAAAGAAAACATGAGATTGAAAAAAACAAAATCAAATATGTTTTTATTTGAAGAAACATTAGGTTATGTTTGGTAACTATTTTTTTTTTCTATTTTCAAAAACTTGTTTTTGGGAATATAAAGAAAAAAAAAATCTTGTATTTTTGAAATCAAAAACATGTTTGGTTAGTTGAAATAAAAAAAAATAGTTTTTTGAAGAAAAAAATAGAAAATACTAAAATATTTTCTTACTAAGATTTGAACTCCAATGCTAACTCATTAAATGAGATAGATTCATTAAATTAAATGCGTGTTTTCATTGACTTTTGAAAAATTAGAAACCGCAAATAGACTTTTGCATGTTTTCAGTTTCTTTCACAAATTGAGTTTTGAGAACAGTTTTTATTTTCTGTCCATTTTTGGGTTTGCTAAACAAGTTTTTTAGTCTCAAAAATAGAAAATTATTTTTTTTTTTAAAAAAATAAAGGGAAAAAATAGTTACCAAACATACCCTTAAATTTTAAGAAAATGTCATACATTCATAAAGGGAATTTCATAAATCATCTTAGATCTATTATGCATAAATCATGTGATTATCAGATGAACATATTAATCATAAAACATGAAAGAAGGACATGAATAACTTGGACATGCATGCAAACAAACATGTGAATCATGAAAATATAGAAAGAAAAGGACTTACAGACTAAGTACTTACTTGCATGAATTAATCTATGAGAAGGGATTACTTTAGAGATCAGAGAGAATGAATATCTATAAGATCTAAAGTATGGTCACTTAACCGAAAAGAAAATCCTAAAGCACGGCTACCAGAATTTCTTTAACTTTAAAAGGAAGAGAGATGTCGATACCGTATTTTGTCCGACCCCAATTCACGCGTCAAAACAAAGATCAGAATACGTATGAAATCAAAAAGGCCATCATTGAGGCAAACGATGCAATAGCTTCGGTTAGAGCAGAGCCCAAAATGGCATAACCAAATAATTGTTTAGCCAATGATGGATTTCGCGCCACGGAATAAAAAATAAAAAATAGAAAAGGTGAAAAATCATGAATTTCAAAGCCAAAAATGGAAATAATAATAATAATAATAATAATAACGTAACATGCTTGAATGGTGAATCAAAAAGTTACGACATTTGAAAAACTCATTTTACAGAAAATCTTACTAAACCCTATTCAGGTATGGTCAAAGAATTGACTTTTTGATCCGACCGTTGGATCATGTTGAATTTTGGACCATCTCGTAGAGCATTTTTTTTTCCTTTCGAAACGATATTTTATGGACCAAAATAGGCGTTAAAACGGATGAGATATCACACAAATACCAAAATCCTAATAGAATCTTCACTGTATTTTTCAGGTAAACTAGCAGTTTTTTACTTGACTTCACGCAATAAATTGTACCAATTGGGCAAGAACTGGAACAAGCAGAGCTAGACCATCTTGAAGAATAAGATCTTAGCTAATTTTCACCAAAAGCACTCGACGATATCAACTTTGGATTGAATGATATGAATTTTTCAAGAAAAGATGTTCAAAATTTATCGATTTTGTGTCACCTCCCTTCTGAGCACGATATCTTGACGATCGTAGCTCCAAATCAAACAAGGCTAGAACCTTTAGAAATTAGACATCTAGAGCTCTCCATGAATAAAAAATTCAAAGAAAACAAAACTTCAAAATGCCTCCAAAAAGCCACACGAAATCAGGCCAGAAATTAGAAAAAGATAACAACAACAAAAAAGTCAACATGGCAGATAATAAGGTAGGCTAGTATTGGTGTACTAGGATACACCAATGCTAGCCACCTCTCTGAAGAGGAGGCTAGCACTAGTGTATCCTAATACGCTAATGCTAGCCCCCCATTTTCCACCTCTCCCTATAAATACCCCCCCCCCCCCAATTTTTGTGAAAATCATGAGAATAATAGTGGAAAAGAATAGAGAAATAGAGAGAAAAAGTGAGGGAAAATCAGAAAAAGTGAGGAAATTCTGGAAAAATAGCCTTAGAAAAAATAATCTCTCTCTCCTCTCTCTCTCTCTCTCTAGAGGAAACCCTACACAAAAAGCCTCATCCTTTTTTTTTTCTTTTTTTTCTTTTTTTTGGTAATTGTAAGCGAGCGAAAACACTTAAGCCCTCCTAGAATAGAAAGTTTAGTATGATAGCCCAATACAATTAATTTGTTATAGAGTGTGCTTCTGAGGTCAACCTTGATATGCTTATGTGGTTTATTTGTTAAGTGAATGGAAAAATATTGCATAGGTTATAAGAGAGTTGTAGATTTTTAGATTAACACTTCCTCGGGTTAGGCAGAGGAACATTAGTTCATGTAATATTCAAGTCTCAATTATAGGATAGTGCTGCACAAGGAATATATCTCTTTTCAATTCTTCTTTGCTTGCACATCTCTATCGTCTTCTTCAGTATTTTGTCTTCTGGTGCAAGTGGCTTGCTCAATGTTTCCTAAGGAACGCTCACTCTTCAGGGTCCTCGGGGAGTCAACCTCTTCGTCTCTCCTCCTTAGATTCTCATCCATGTGTCGGGTCAGGACTGATGTGTGGGTAGGCCCTTCCACCTCCCCGGACTAGGCCCAAGGTCTCTATCCCATACTCGAACCTTATCCTCCCACAGTAATCTTTGTGGGCAAGGTTTTGGGATGGGTTTAGTTTCCTTAATAACTAAACCCATACCCCCCCCCCCTTTTACCATTGTAGTTATCCTTTCATATATATATATATATATATATATATAAATATAATAGTTCCTTTACTTTGTTGTGTATATAGTTGCTTTATTTTTACTATGTTCTTGTATATATTGTGCTTGCATCTAACCCTTTATTTCAATGCTATTAACATTGTTGTTGGATATTATATTAGTGTTGGTTATCATAGGTGGGTGTTGGACCATCTCCTAGACTATGTATGGGAAGTACTCTTAGGAGGAAGAAATCTCATCCCACCTAGGCATCTAGGGTTTTATTGCTTTTTTTTTTTTTTTTTTAAATTTCTTGTCATCCCATTTATTTTCTTGCACATCCACATCCCCCTTTTTACTTTTATTGCACTTGTGTGTGTGTGTGTGTGTGTGTGTGTTATCTAGACACCAAAAAAATAAATAAATAAAAAAGAGATTTTCTACTATTCTCCTTAAATGGTGTTTAAACCTCCATTAGAGCACAATATGGGTATGTCTCATAAGAGTCGTAATGGCTTAGAGCTCCCACTTCTTTATGATGAATGATCCATAAAGCTTGAAAGAGATTAGACTCTATTTAAAGGAGAAAAAAAAAAACATTTATAATCAACTTTACAATAGTCCAAGCTTTTACTTTTATGTCATTTACATTCCAAGACTTTATTTTCTTGTCATTTAAATTCCAAGTCTTTATGTTTCAAGTCTTTATTTATTGTTCTTTATTTTTCTGCACGCGTTTTATATTGTTGTCTCTTTATTTTTCTTGTTAATATTGAGCCATAAATAAAAATGCTTGAGTATACATCTCCCCTACACCCCTATTCTAAGAAAATACTTGTTCTTTTAAGTTTTTCCCATCTTTTAAGTAACTCTTTCAAAAAAAAAAAAAAAAAAAGTCCAAAACCCTAAAAAAAGAAAAAAAAAAAAAAACCTTTTTTTTATACAAAACTGTTTTTTTTTTCCATAATAAAATCTGTTTTTATATAAATTTTTTTTACAAAACTGTTTTTTTTATAAAACTTTTTTTTAAAGCTGTTTTTATAAAACTGTTTTCTCAAAAAAAAAAAAAAAAAAAAAAAACTGTTTTCTTTATAAAACTGTATTTTTATAAACTGTGTTTTTTTTTTTTTATAAACTTTTTTTAACTGTTTTTTTTTTTTTTAAGAAACCTAAATGAATCTGTTTTTTTTTTTTTTAATTTTTTTAAAAACAAAAATTTTTTTTTTTCATTGCTTTGTCTGAAAGTTGTTTTTCTAAAAAACAACAAAATCTGTTTTCTCTAAAAAATAAATAGGCTGAAACATATAAAAAAAAATACAAAAAATATCTTCAAAAATGTTTTCAAAAAAGTTTTTCCCAAGTACTTTTAAAATGTTTATTTTCAAAAATGTTTTCAAAGGCTTTTCTCGAATATGTCAAAACTGTTTTCTAAAAAAACAAGTGCACGTTTTCAAAAAGACGTTTTCAAAAAAAGGAAAGATGTTTTCATGGAACATCTTTGCCACGTAAAAAAAAAAAAAAAAGTTTTCTAAGGAAAATGTGTTTTGCCAAAATAATAAAGTTAACGTTGTAACTCTTCCTTCCAAGCTTTTCTTAGAATAGGTGTAGTTTGTGAATTTGTGTTCAAAGCTCACTTTCTTCGGTCTTTGAACATCCCATAGGCATGCATTGTTCCTAATAAATTTTTCACAAACAAGCCTCTTTTGTCATCTTTTTGCATTAAAAAAAAAAAAAAAAAAAAGGGTGAATGATAACAAGGTGCTATTCTTTCAACCTTCACTTTTCATTTCACTGTATTTGTCTTCTCTTTTCATTTCATTGTATTTATTTTTGTATAGCTATTAGTATTCACATGCTAGTTATGTAAATAATAGGTATTCACATGCTAGTTATGTAAATAATAGGTATTCACATGCTAGTTATGTAAATAATAGATATTCACATGTTATTGTATAATATGTTTATATGCTTTTGTCACATGTTATTTATGTATATACCTCACATGATTTGGTTGTATATTTTGATGGAATTATTATTCACATGATAGATCTTACATAAATATTTACTCACATATATATATATATATATATATATGTATATTGTATGCAAAAAACCTTTAAAAAAAATATATCAAAATGCCGAGTATTCCATTTCTTTATTTTAGTTATCGTTGGGAATAAATTAAAATAAAGTACTATCTTTGGATAGGCATTGTGGGATACCAAAGACCTTCCCCACACGTAACCAAACTTCCAAGTCCAAGATCTTTGGTTCAAAGACTTTTGGTTTACCTTAATTAATGAACCTATAAAATTTGGTTAAATCAATTAGGTAACTTAAAATAAATTAGACATCTAGGTGACCAATGACACCTAATACAAAACCAATGGTTGTTGGCAGCTTCTAAAATAAAAACAAGAAAAATGGACTCATACACACCACCCCAACCTAGATACACAAGCACACAAGAGTCACGTCGTCAAGGACCCAATGTGCGACTAAACTTGGGGAAAAAAGGGGGGCGTCCACAAGGGGTGCTGAATTTTGGGGTTTCTCCTCTATTTATAGAGGTGTATTGCTTAAAAAATAAGTTAGAGTTGCTTAAGAATTCAGCAGACACAATTTGGGCCAGACCTTATCCCTAAAAAAATCAAATCTGATGAATTTAACCTGAACAAAATGTATCTGGGTCAATTTAAGGATTTGTGCCGATCGGCACTTTTCAACTGTCGATCAGCATTGCTAAAGTGGCGATTGGCACTTTCAACAGTTTCGCCCAATTTCCCTTCTTACACGTTTTGGACTCTTTTTTGGGCATTTTTCTAAGCTGGGAATTGTACTTGGACATGTCTTGGACTCATATTCCCAATAAAATTTACATTAAGTTGATAATTAAATGTTTAAAATAATTATCTCAAAGATAATTACCCTAAAAACTTAATTATCAGCTCAATTTTAACTTTATCAGAATTTTTTTTCTTTTATTTCCATGCAACCAAACTAATTTTAATCAAAATAAACCACAAATCACAAAAATTCATTTAATTAATTTTAATTGTCAACCAACCAAATTTAATTTAATTTAATCATGTGTGATAAGTTCCACCCAAATGAATGCATGCAAATCGTTAAAACTTGATCTTGTGATATCTTTTGATCTGATTGTCCAATTTGGAAACCGAGCATATTGTCGCGATCATTAGAATCTCAAGATCATTTTTATGATATGTGATGAATGATTTTTGTGTACTTAGAATGATTATTTTGGTCATTTCCCAAGGTTAAATTATGAGTGCAAAATCGAGCGTCTACACACAGAACATCATGTAGAGTTAAAGTATTAGAAATTTGGACAGCCCCAATGTGAGTAACCAAGGAAGTTTCTCCATTAGGTAAATTGACATGAGTATGCAATATGGAAGCTATAGTGGTAAGAAATGTGATAGAATGTACCATGTGATTTGTTGCACTTGTATCTATGATCCAATAAAATGATCTAAAAGATGTTCTATCTATAACTTCATCCGAAAAAATGGAATGCTGCAAAGTTGGTTTGAATTGAAAAGATGTGCAAGAAAAGATACCTAATTGGTTTAGGATGAAATTAGTGTGGGAAACATTGTTGGCTTGATGTTGTGAGGAGGTTCCCACACCAAGAAGACCATCAAGACTAGAAGTATTCACTGCATCTGCATGATGACCCTCATTGAAGCTTGAACTTGAAGAATTGAGAAAGACTAGTAGTTGTTCACATTAAGTTTTGGAAATGGGACATTAAGAATAAAAATTCTATAGAATATTTGGATTAACCACAGAATTAGAAATCTAAATTGCTAAAACTTGATTTGCATTGGAATTTCCCTTTCCTTTGTGCTTGTATCCAGGTACATACCCATGCAATTTGTAACACTTATCCACTGTGTGACCAGGAATGTTATAATTGAACGGTTTTTAGACCCCTTAAAACAATCAGATTTACCTAGTTAATTAGCCAAGTGATTAACTTAGTCAAATTATGCAAATCTAGGTTATCACAATCAAACAATCATATCAAGTATATAGCAGCGGAAATATAAATAACACAAAGATATGATGACCCAAGAAACCACACCGGTAAAAACCTGGGGAGGATTTAACCTAGCTATCCTCAAGGTAAACTTGAATCCACTATCTTGAAAGAATCGAAGTTCATACAATAAGACTTACAAACCCCCACGCTTGACTTCTTATTGCTACCCACCAATAGAACTTACTGACACGACCATGTGCAAGCTCCGAAACCACGGACTTCTTCTTTCTTGGATTCTCCGGCAAGTACAAGCACACCGCTTGTGTATCTTTAAGCTCTTATGGCAACAACTGAATGATCATCAAGATGTTGAAGAAATCTCCTCTTGATAATCCTAAGCTTATGTGAAGGAAAGCTCCTCACAGATCTCACAAGAGATTCACACAAACAGCAATATGAGCAACCTCTAAAACGTGGTTAGGGTTTGCCTTATATACCTAGGGCAAAAACATAAAACCCTAAACGTTTTAGGAGTTAGGGCTGAGTTGGAAAAACTGCAGAAAAATGCATCTGTACGATATGCACATTAAATTATGCATCAGCTCTATTCCAACTTTACATGAATAACACAATTTTGAGCACGTCTAAACAAGACTAAGCAACCTGTTTTGATCTTGGTTTTCCAACAATACAAATTAGAGTTTTAAATACATAAATTCCTAAATCTTTAGAACCTAACAAACTCCCCCTTTGGCAATCCATGACAAAATACAACTAAAAGCTCGAAGTTTACAAAATAAAGCCATTTACATAACAATCCAATCCTAACTACTATCCATCAGTTGCAAGTGTAGACAGCAGCTCAATTGAATCAACTTGTATTTCCTGAAATACTCAACAACTACATAAACGCATGTGTGGAAAATTCAAGTAAACAAAACAAATTCTTGATTTCACTCAAACACAAAATAATGACATATATCAATGAATAACTTATAAATATAAATCAATAAGCAGTGAAACAAGAAACAAAATAAATGTATCTCCCCCTAACATGAATAGCCCACCAAAAAATACATCTAGAGCCAAAAGAAAGTAAATACAAGGTACAGCTCCTAGATATAATCTAATCACCATAGGCTCCAAAGAAACAAAAACTCCCCCTATCAGCAAAAACTCTACAAGCTAATCCAAAAGCTACTCCCCCTTTTTGTGATGGAATGCCAAAGGGTAATCACAATCCATCATCAAAAGGAGGTGGCGAAGGAGATCGTCTATAATGTGCCAACTCTGCAAGCAAAGCACGAACCTCATCGAGCAAGTCCACCAAAATCTGTCCATGAGCCGCCTGAATGGTCAAGACATGATCCAACGTACGTCGAATGTCTAAATCATCCAAAGTAGTCGGTGGAGGAACATCAGCAGCAATAGCAGCACCAGACGCCTCGGCCTGTGCATCACCTGTAGAAGAAGAAGAAGGAGGGACAGCACCAGAAGACTGAACACGAGGAGGCCTCAAATGTGCAGCCCTCGAACGAAGAAAGAGGCACCTATGGGACCAGTAACATGAACGGGCTCAGAAGCGAGGAAACCATCTAAACCTAAAAACAACAAAATCCTATGAATGAAAATAGGATAGACATGAGCGTGACCAACTGCGCTACTCCTATGAATCTCGTTCAAAGAACGAAGAAACAGATAAGGAAAAGAAATAGAAGCACCAGACACAAGTGCATACAAAAACACACATCTCTCAATAGGGATGGTGTGGAGATGAGAGATAGGCCCAAAGAATGACACGCTATCCTAAGAAAAAGATAGGTAGTCTCAGGAAGCTCAGTGGACGTGATCCGAGGATCAAAACCCCACTGGATAGAAGACCCAGTGATGTATGACATGACGCCATCAAGGGGTGGAGACTCCTCATAAGGATAGTCAGGCTGCCTAACGACCAGACCCCAAGAGCCTTAGCCACTACCCTAGGGATAATGGTGAACTCAACACCTCATATCCAACTCCTAACAAGGGTGCTGGAATCATAGACGTGGCAAGAGAGGTTCAAGTAGAACTCTCTAATCAGGGCGGTCGGGGGTGGATGATCTATCTCCAACAAAGACAACTAGCCCCTACTCTCAAAATTTGCCCTAATGGCAGGATCTAACTCATTTAGCAGCACAGAACGCTCAGCCCAAATCTTCCTCTTACTGTTCAGCTTATCAAAGGCCCCTCTGCTCTTGGCATCCTTAAATAACTCACTCCTAGAAGGAGACTCAGAAGAAGAGGAGGGAGTCCTATAGGCTTTAGTTTTCCTAGGCATGGTGCTAAGGAAAGGACAAGGACACACAACAGAACCAAGAAAGAATAGAAAAAGAAAAACTAAGGGCAGACTGCAAGTTAGCACAAAACAAATATAGAACAATAATCTATATGATGCATGAACAATAAAATGTCATGATGCATGCTCTAATGCAATGAAACTAGGTTCAATTGAAGTTCAAATTCACAAAATTGGCTTGAGCATAGAGTTTCTAACAAAAACCCCAAAAATTTGAAAATCACTTGTATGTTTTTAAAGAAATTTGACCAATTGATCATCTCACAAGTTAGAAAACATATTAGAATGATCAATTACATCAAATCCAACAAGCCAATTTCATCAATTTTAACCCAATTGAACAAAAACCCCAATTCAGGTTCAATACAAGCCCTAGAATTTTTTATTTATCTCAAATCCCCAAATTGATCAAATTAACCATCATAGATTAGGAATATATCAATATAACAACAAAACCCATTGATCAATTTCACAAAATAAGGCTTGATTAATCAAAAACCCAAATTTATGCATAGTTCGAAAAATAACCCAAAAAAAATGAAATAATGCATGAAAACATGAAAAACAATGCAAAAGAAAGGGTAATATGGACATACCGGCTTATGGAGAGAGAAACCTTGCAAGAAATTAGGAGGAAAACAACAAAAAAATTGTTGTGAAGCCTTGCCGAGTTGGAGAGAGAGAGAAAAGTTGAAAAACTTTTGAAAAAGTTATTTGAACAAGTCAAATCTGAGTTTTTAAAAAACTTGATTCACGATTTTCGATTGATCGAAAATCAGTTTCGATTGATCGAAACAGACAGAGGCTCACCTTAAATTTTAAGTGCAATTTCGATTGATCGAAAAACAGACTGGATCAATCGAAATTCTGGAAAAAACACAGTTTTGAAAGACTCAGCAATTTTTGTGAATTCTCTCCCCAAAGATTAAAAAAAAATGAAACAAATGCATGAGTATGGGATGAAATGAATTTCAAAAACCCAAGATTTTAAACCCAGTTTTCCAAAATTAAGATTTTCAAACAAACTCCCTTTGAATTCTTAAGCAACAACTCTGTTTTGCATAAAACTCAATGTATCTTCAAACTTGGTTGGTCAGACCAAAAACACACACAATAACATATACAAAGTTTAGCAAAGAGTAACTTGTGTAGTGTGTGCAACTAGCAAAAACTTGAGATACATGTGAGGTGATACGTGAATAGCAATCAACCACAAAGTCTACAAAATTCATCACATAGAATTTAAAAGAGACTATCACCTAAAGAGTTACATCATATAACTCCCACATCTCCTAGAACATAAGCTTGCAATCATGTAAGTTTCTTGATTTTTGCCTCATAATATACATACCAATTTTAATTTATGTGATTTGGCATAAAGCCTAATAGTACATACCAATTTTAAGCATTAAGCAATTAAACCGAGGCTACACCTTATGTTCTTTTTGTGCATGTGCTATACTTTTTCGAGCACAGAATCTTACGATATGCACTAAGGTGTTCATAATTGGCTAGTGAACAGTGCTGAGATGGTTATTTATGCCTTTCTCAAAAGGTTCAAGTCCGACAGTCAAAGACATGTGACTTCAAAATCAAGACAAAATTATTAAAAAACATAAACATCTTTCCCACACAACATGCACTACAAAGCTTCAGCTAGTAAAATGCAATAAATAAGCTCATCAAAGCTAAACAAAGTACATAGACATGTTATGTGAAAATAAATTGCCCAACCTTGTTTTCAAAAACCAAGAGAGTAAATACAAAACACAATTTGCTTTCCTTTTTCCCTTTTTTTTCCCCCTTGAAAAGAAGAAACAAAAACAATCCTAGAATGAAATGCATGAATGTTATGCAATGCAAATCCTAGAAACAAAAAGGTAAAAGAAACCAAAGAACAAAGGTCACAAAAGATAGAGCAATAAGGACCAAGTCAGAAAGACTCAATTAGATCGAGCCTTTTGCATCCAAAACCTCTTAGATGCATTATGAGCATTGGAGTTCATATTCACATTAGAGTGATTTCCAACTCCGGGATTGGAATAAAAGTTTAGAGCCTTTACCAATTCACTAATTAGTGCCATAGGATCTTGTGCTTGAGGCACAGACACTTTTGGCTTATTTGCTCATTTAGCTGCTTGCAGCTTATAACAATTTGGACAAATGTGTCCAGACTTTCCACAAAAATGACAAACCCAAACAGGTTTATCATGCATCTTGTCCTTAGGAAGGGTAGACTCCTTAGGTTTAGACTCTTTCAGATCAACCCTAATCTTCCTAGGAGGTATGACCTCTACAGGTTTAGCAGTCTCTCTCACAACCTCACTTACAAGGTGTTCAGAGGAAGAAGAAGGAACAAAGTTTGTGGAATAGGGTGCAGACACAAAGATGCTCTCAACAAAACCTAATCCAGATTTGTCAGAAGGAGACTTTTGAACACTCAGCATTTGATCAAGTTTAGAACTAGCAGATCTAGCAACAGATAAATCATGTTCCAAAGATTTAACTTTATCAAGTAAGAGCATATTCCCAGTTTTCACATTGTTCAAAAGTTCATTAGCATTAAACAAGTTAACAAGCAAATTTTTCTTTTCAAGCTCAAGAGAAGCAATTTTCTTTAAGCCTAATTCAACATTCATGGCATCCTTTGCAGCAACTTTGCAAAGTTTATTGTAGGCTTCTTGAAGATCTGCATCGTCAGAGAGTTCCCCATCAGAAGGGTTCTCTTCAACAGATACAATTTCATTGACTACAACAGTAGCAGTGAAAGCAATGAAGTTTCCCTCCTCGTCACATCCGTACTCATTATCAGAAGCTTCATTATCATTAAGGGTTACAGCCATAGCCTTCCCCTTAGACCTCAAGTATGTGGGACATTCAGATTTCATGTGACCATACCCTTGACATCCAAAACACTGAGGACCTATAGAATTATTTGAAGATTGACCAACTTTTTCTCTAGGTTTTTCATTGTTATTAACCTTAGTGGGATCATTCTTCCTAAAGTTTCTAGGTTCAGCATTGTTTGTGCCTCTTGCCTTTCTATTATTATTCCTAAGAAAGTTTCTAAAGTTCTTGGCAAGGTAAACAATCTCTGTAGCAGAGAGCTCATCATCAAATCCACCAACATCAACATCATCAACAGACTTAAGAGCCATTGACTTCGATTTGTTAGTTTTGGATAGGTCCAACTCATAGGATTGAAGAGATCTTACAAGTTCATCAACAGGGATGGAGTCCACATCCTTACTCTCAGTGATGGCAGTCACTTTGGGTCTAAAGTCCTCAGTCAAAGATCTAAGAATCTTCCTAACAATTTTAGGTTGATCATAGATTTCACCCAAATTATATGCAGAATTAACAATATCATTCAGTTTAGCATAAAATTCATCAAAATATTCATCATCAGACATCCAAATGCTTTCAAATCTAGATGTTAACTGCTGCAATTTATTAATTTTAACTGCCTTAGTGCCTTCATGCACAGTCTGGAGGATTTTCCATGTAATGTGAGCAACCTTAACATTAGAGATTCTCTTAAATTCCTTCATAGAAACAGCGTTAAAGATGGCATTCATAGTTTTGCTATTGAATCCAGCTGCTTCTTTTTGAAAAGTTTGCCACTCACTCACAGGAGTAGTGGGTTTCTCCCATCCGTATTCAACGGAGTTCCAGACTCTCTCATCAATAGATTTTAGGAGTGCTTTCATCCTTACTTTCCAATAAGCATAATTATTCCCATCAAAGTGAGGAGGAATAACTAGATAGTGTTCGTGTTCTATGATAACAGGGGTCAAGGATCAGCTTAGAGATCAAAAGATCTACAACAAAAGAGCTACCTGCTTTGATACCACTTGAACGGTTTTAGACCCCTTAAAACAATCAGATTTACCTAGTTAATTAGCCAAGTGATTAACTTAGTCAAATTATGCAAATCTAGGTTATCACAATCAAACAATCATATCAAGTATATAGAAGCGAAAATATAAATAACTCAAAGATATGATGACCCAGGAAACTACACCGGTAAAAACATGGGGAGGATTTAACCTAGCTATCCTCAAGTTAAACTTGAATCCACTATCTTGAAAAAATCGAAGTTCATACAATAAGAGTTATAAACCCCCACGCTTGACTTCTTATTGCTACCCACCAGTAGAACTTACTGACACGACCACGTGCAAGCTCCGAGACCACGGACTTCTTCTTTCTTGGATTCTCCAGCAAGTACAAGCACACCCGCTTGTGTATCTTTAAGCTCTTATGGCAACAATTGAATGATCATCAAGATGTTGAAGAAATCTCCTCTTGATAATCCTAAGCTTGTGTGAAGGAAAGCTCCTCACAGATCTCATAAGAGATTCACACAAACAGCAATATGAGCAACCTCTAAAATATGGCTAGGGTTTGCCTTATATACCTAGGGCAAAAACATGAAACCCTAAACGTTTTAGGAGATAGGGCTGAGTTAGAAAAACTGCAGAAAAATGCATCTATGCGAAATTCGATTGATCGAGCCTAAGCTTCGATCAATCGAGCCTAAGCTTCGATCAATCGAGCCAGGCCGAGATGCACATTAAATTCTGCATCAACTCGATTCCAACTTTACATGAACAACACAATTTTGAGCACGTCTAAACAAGACTAAACAACCTGTTTTGATTATGCTTTGCCAACAATACAAATTAGAGTTCTAAATACACAAATTCCTAAATCTTTAGAACCTAACAATAATGAGTGCAGAAATGTGTTTCTTTCCTAATTCCATTCTTGTTTCTAAATCCAGAATTTCTAGGATTTGCCTTAGAATTGGCATATAAAGCAGTAGCATCATTTAATCAAAGCATTCCCATCAACTAATGCATATGATGATGCCGAAAAAATCACCAGTGAGCCACACGGTTCTCGCACACTCGAAACAGCACCTGCACAACACCAAAGTTGAAGACCTTAAGAGGAGTACCGGTGTGGTACCGGCCAAATACCCTTCGAAGGTCAAGTTAGAACTTCTCACAACTCTAAAGCACTAGAGCGGGGTCAATTATGCGTACCTTGGCTTGTGAGGGTATTGGGATTTTTATAGTAGTAGAGGGTGGACCTCTCTTCCTTGGAGTAGAAGTCTTTTCCTTATAGGAATCCTTATGAGCGTAGATTGCGGAATCATTTCCTTATAGGACTCTAATATTGAACGTGGAAAGTAAGTCATCTTTTTATCATTCATGCATGATGATCAAGTTAAGAATACATTGGAGCCTTCAGTTTTAGAGCCGTCAGCTTTGCCTACTCCCTCGTTAGGGTCGTCAGCTTCGCCTACTGCCTCGCCAGGGTCGTCAACTTTGCCTACGACCTCATTAGGGTCGTCAGCTTTAGGGTCGTCAGCTTTGCCTACTCCCTCGTCAGGGTCGTCAGCTTCGCCTACTGCCTTGCCAGGGTCATCAGCTTCGGCTACTGCTAGGGTTGTCAGCTTTAGGGTCGTCAACTTTGCTTACTCCCTCGTCAGGGTCGTCAGCTTTGCCTACGACCTCGTTAGGGTCGTCAGCTTTGCTTACTGCCTTCAGCTTACCCTTCAGTTTACTATCTTCAGCTTACCCTTCAGCTTACTATCTTCAGCTTACTACCTTCAGCTTACTATCTTCAGCTTACTGCCTTCAGCTTACCCTTCAGCTTACTACCTTCAGCTTACCTTTCAGCTTACTACCATCAGCTTACTATCTTTAGTATGCATAATAGAGCTGACGGGTCTTTGGAGATCAACTTTTATTTTTTCAATTAAAAATTCCCCTTATCAGTTGCCCCCCACTCCATAACCTCGTCAGCTTTAGCTGCCGGGTTATGGAGTTAACATCGTCAGAAAGGTCACTTATGTGTGACGCCTCGAGCTGCCTTTATTAAATGCTTGAGCACGTGGCGCGAGCTGATTGGTTCTGTTTTCGGATGAACCTCTACAGTCAACACCCATGGGCGACACTATTTTTGAGGAAGGTGATGATCTTACCAAGTTCGTGGCAGACCTAAAAGATGATAGCGTCGTCCTTGCCCAGCCTATTGTGGATTTGTTCACGAATCCATCCATTTGTGGATAATGGCATCAGCTTGCTTTCACTTGATGGACTTGTCCACTTGTGGGACAAGTCATACATTCATCCACTTTGTGGATAAGTTTATTCATTTTTGAGGGGTCGTCCGCTTTGTGGACTTAGGCTCATCTACTTCGTAGACTTGGTAATATGCCTGTCCACTTTGTGAACTTAGGCTGATTTGCTTTGTAGACTTTGGTCAAGTTTGTAGATTTATATAAAACTTGTCTACTTTGTAGACTTGGCAATAGGCCCGTCCACTTTGTGGACTTATGCTCGTCTACTTTGTAGACTTGGTAATGAATTTGTCCACTTTGTGGACTTAGCAGTAGACTCAATGTTAAACTCGTCCACTTTGTGGACTTAATAACTTTTCATTCTCTCAGTTTAAGGTCGTCCACTTTGGACTCATCAATGTTGTCCACCTTGTGGATTTAATAGGGTCGTCCACTTTGTGAACTTATTGATGTGACTAAGTGTTGGTACCTCGTTACCATTTTGGTCGTCCATTTGTAGGCGACTTAGTATGGTGATCATCTACCCATAGTCGACTTCGGTCATGCGTCTAACTGTAGGTGACTTAACGTAATGACTATTCACTCGTAGGCAACTTTGACCACACGTCTACCCGTAGGTTGCTTAGCGTAGTAACCATCTACCCGTAGGTGACTTAGCGTAGTAACCGTCCACCTTTAGGCGACTTTGGCCATGAGTCTACCCGTAGGTGACTTAGCATAGTGACCGTCTACCCGTAGGTGACTTAGCGTAGTGACCGTCCACCCATAGGCAACTTAGCGTAGTGACCGTCCACCCGTAGGCGACTTTGGCCATGCGTCTACCCGTAGGTGACTTAGCATAGTGACCGTCCACCCGTAGATGACTTAGCGTAGTGATCGTCCACCCGTAGGCGACTTTGGCCATGCGTCTACCCGTAGGTGACTTAGCATAGTGACTGTCCACCCGTTGGCGACTTTGGCCATGTGTCTACCCGTAAGCGACTTAGCCATGTCTAAATAAACTCCTCTTATGCATTCATAGAAAAAGTAGTTCTTAAAAAGAAAACAAAAACCTGCCCTTTGGGCTTTGTAGCAAAAACTAAAGTAAATAAAAAAAAACTGAGTATAACTAAAATTCACTAAGGTAAACTAGAAATAAAGGGGTTCCACTCTTCATGCCATCCTTTTTACTGGTAGTACTTCCGTAGGTGCTTGGTGTTCCACGGGTGGTGTAGCTTCTGTCCGTCCAGCGTCTCCAGTTCTTGCCATCTTCCACCCTCTGTCCTGTTGCGTATCCTCTTGTCTTTCTCTCTTCTCTCGAGTCAGAAGCACGTCTTCAGCATTCATGTACTTGGTGGCCCTGTAGAGTACTTCCGACATGGTCTTGGGGTCGTTTTTGTATAGTGAGAACAAAAACTTATCCTTTCGCAACCCATTTGTGAAGGCTGCTACAAGTATTTTGTCATCGGCTTCGTCGATCGATAGCGCTTCCTTATTAGAGCGCGTTATGTAGGATCTCAACGTCTCGTCCTCTTGTTGCTTGATACTCATCAAGCATGCCGTGGACTTCTTATACATGTGTCCCCCAATAAAGTGTGTAGTGAACTGAGTGTTTAGCTCCTTGAAAGTGCTAATGGAGTTTGGCGTCAGTCGGCTGAACCATACCCTTGCGGGACCCTTCAGCGTTGTAGGGAAGGCCCTACACATGATTTCGTCCGCTACCCCTTGAAGGTACATCAAGGTCTTGAAGGTCTCTAGGTGATCCAGAGGGTCCTTCACTCCATCGTAACTGTCTATATGCGGCATACGAAATTTGTGGGGTAGGGGGAAGGAGTTCACGGCCGTAGTGAAGGGCGAGTCGGTGCGGTTGACTAAATCGTCAAGATCACTAGAAACTCACCCCTTGAGTGCGTTCATCATAACCTCCATCTGTTCCCTCATTGCCTGCATCTCTGCGATAATATGTGGTGGAGTCGCATCCGTGAGGGATGGCATGCTTAAGTTCTGCCTCTCCGGTTTGCTTGGGGCGTGGCTGCCTTCAGGTTTCTCCTGATTTTTCTTTGGAGCGTTGGTCCCTTCCTGATCTTCTTGTTGGTTATTCGGTGCTGCATTCTTCTGGCACAGCTGTTCTTCCAAGTCGTGGTTTTGTTTGGTGAGACGTTCCACGGCGGCACCGAGAGTCCGAACTTGTCTCTCGAGGGCAGTCGTGGGTGGTTTCTCTCCTTGAACGTCGTTAGTAGTTACCATCGAGCGAGTGAGTACTATACAACCCTTTAGTCCGAGAAATGATAGTATGGCTTAAATCTTTTCCCACAGACGGCGCCAACTGATGATGCTGAAAAAATCACCAGTGAGCCACACAGTTCTCGCACACTCGAAACAGCACCTGCACAACACCAAAGTTGAAGACCTTAAGAGGAGTACCGGTGTGGTACCGGCCAAATACCCTCCGAAGGTCAAGTTAGAACTTCTCACAACTCTAAAGCGCTAGAGCGGGGTCAATTATGCGTACCTTGGCTTGTGAGGGTATTGGGGTTTTTATATTAGTAGAGGGTGGACCTCTCTTCCTTGGAGTAGAAGTCTTTTCCTTGTAGGAATCCTTATGAGCGTAGATTGCGGAATCATTTCCTTATAGGACTCTAATATTGAACGTGGAAAGCAAGTCATCTTTTTATCATTCATGCGTGGTGATCAAGTCAAGAATACATTGGAGCCGTCAACTTTAGAGCCGTCAGCTTTGCCTACTCCCTCGTTAGGGTCGTCAGCTTCGTCTACTGCCTCGCCAGGCCCTAACGAGGGAGTAAGCAAAGCTGACAGCTTTAAAGCTGATGGCTCCAATGTATTCTTGACTTGATCACCACGCATGAATGATAAAAAGATGACTAGCTTTCCACGTTCAATATTAGTGTCCTATAAGGAAATGATTCCGCAATCTATGCTCATAAGGATTCCTATAAGGAAAAGACTTCTACTCCAAGGAAGAGAGGTCCACCCTCTACTACTA
Organism: Quercus ilex subsp. ballota; assembly: GCA_032727855.1. Taxonomy (NCBI): domain Eukaryota; kingdom Viridiplantae; phylum Streptophyta; class Magnoliopsida; order Fagales; family Fagaceae; genus Quercus; species Quercus ilex. The sequence goes on along the minus strand of CM064915.1, from coordinate 29,984,679 downwards.
TAAAAACCCTAATACCCTCACAAGCCAAGGTACGCATAATTGACCCCGCTCTAGTGCTTTAGAGTTGTGAGAAGTTCTAACTTGACCTTCGGAGGGTATTTGGCCGGTACCACACCAGTACTCCTCTTAAGGTCTTCAGCTTTGGTGTTGTGCATGTGCTGTTTCGAGTGTGCGAGAACCATGTGGCTCACTGGTAATTTTTTTGGCATCATCAGCATATAAATATGCAGTTTATATCACCAATACCCATTTTTTGTATTTTACATTACCACTTAAAAACACACCCTACATCTCATTCGTTATTTCCCATTTCACCAAAATAAAATAATCTATATTTTATACACACAAAAAAAGAAGCAAAACCCTAACTAACTGTGACCGAAATCCCCAAACCATCACTACCACGGTGCCCAATCCGCTGCAACACACAAATCAAACCCCTATCCACCAACAACTCTAAATCTATCTCCATCAGCCACCACAGAACTTCAAACCCACGTGATGAAGCCTCACCCACGAAACCCACATCTAAGCAAACCCCATGAGATCCACATCTAAGCAAACCGATGACAACTCTCTATTCTAGCATCGCCTCTAATCTAAATAGACACACCACCATCTGGCCCAACGCCACTACCATGACCTGTTGAGATCAAGATTCTCCATCAAGCCCGAGGTCCATCATGACTTGTCGATCTGAGAGAGAGAAAGAGAGAGAGAGAGATAGAGAGAGAGAGAGAGAGAGAGAGGTTGAGTGAATAAAATATTAGATTTTATTTTTGCATTAAAGCTACAATAACATATATTTTTAGATATTAAAGCATTCGCATAAGTTGATGTAAGAATTCTAGTCTATTTTAGCATAAAAATATACTTTTTCTATTTTACACAACTTTTCAAAAACTCACATTAGATTAACTATTCCACATTCTATTGCAATATAATATTCATTCTTCATTCATTTTTCACCATCATTTAAGTCCATTTTTCTCTCCGGTTTTCTTTTGCATTCTCTTCAAACAAACATAAGTTTTCTTATCAAACCAAAAAATTCCAAAGTTTAGAGTCATATATAGGCAAAAATCCTTTAAAAAAATCATATTGAACTAATGATAAGAAAATAATTCACATAATAGAAATTGATTGTTCTAAACATGTCCATTAGCTTAATTGATTGTTCTAAACATGTCCATTAGCTTTGGCATAGGCTCACATGCAATTGAGAATTGGACTCCTATTTGCAACTAAACCAAGGCTATTTCTTATTGAATAGGCTTTCTCCACAATCTTCTTCAAAGGTGAAACCAAACTAAACCTTCAAACCCATCAAATTGAAGCTCAAACTGAAATCTGAAACCCCAAAACAGACCTTAGAATTAAAGAACTGGACCTCCTTCAATGGAAAAACCAAATCAAACCTTCTTAGTTGGCAGAACCAAATCAAGCTTCAAACCTATCAAACTGAAGCTCAAACTAAAAGCCAAAACCCAAAAAAAAAAAAAAAAAAAAAAAAAAAAAACCCAATTTTTTCATTTTCTCTCCCTCACCTCCTCACCAGTTTTGAACTAAATCCAAATTCAGATTTCTACTTCACCTATTTTGAATCAATTCAAACCCATTTCAAAACCCATTGATTTGAAACCCAGTTAACCAATTTGAACCCATTTTGAATCCAGTTGACATGACGTGGTGGTAGGATGGCTGGAACTGTTTCAAGGTTGGGGACAAATCTAAGAGAGAGAGAGAAAGATAATTTCTAGGTTGGATTGGAAGAACCAACCGAGAGAAAGAGAAAGAGAGAGAAACAAATAAATGAATAAAAAAAAATGATATACATGGCTATAGTAACCGGGTATATTCTCAAGGTTACTGTAGTTATGGATGGTTTTAAATGTATTTTGCATAGGCTAACGTGAGTGATTTTTGGGGTTGGTTGGGTAAAATGCTAGGCTTAAGTTATTTGACATGGACTGATGAAATACTCTTTTGTAGGAAAAATGCATTTACTATTGTAAAATACTTGTGCTAATGTGTGTGTGTGTGTGTGTGTTTTTAGTGTCTTTTAGCTACAGGGTTATGCAAATGAATTTTGCATTACCCAATGGCAATGCTCTTACAATGCATTCAACATTGAGTCCTTCACTTTTTGATTTTATTTTAGCATGACTAGGAATGCCACAACTCGGTCCGAGTTGAGTTTGGGCTCCACTTGAACTCGACCCAATCCCAAGAGTGGCAAAATAGAGGACCCATTGCCTACCGAGAATATCAACAAGTCAAATCGAGTTGGTTCTTCCACGAGTTGAGTAAGTTTCGATCGAAACTGAGAGAGGCGGCAACGATCAAGATTTCGATGGAAAACGGCATAGATTTGGTGAGATCTCACTGGATCTAGTGAGATTGATCTTGGCCAATTTGGTGAGATTTCACTGGATTTGGCAAATCTTGCTAAAGTTACCTTGGGATTTTGGTCAGGTCTGTTAGGACATATGTCATTTGATGTTAGGAACATATGTCAATTTAGAATTGGCTAATCCTTTGACAAAACGTACTTTACTTGTAATTTGGTAGATTTAAGATGTGTTTAATGCTTCAGGGAACAAGATTTCAAAATCAAGTGTTAAAGCCTTGTAAATCTGTCCAAGAAACAAGTGAAGAAGTTATGGATTTTAAAGCTCGATAGCTAGTATCTATCGAGGTTTAAAAAGCTGTTGAAGCCCAAAGCTCAACAGCTAGCTCGATAGATACCTTATCTGTTGAGGTTCACGGAATTCAGTTTTTCAAAGCTGTTTTTCATCCAATCTGTGAGTACATGTTTAGGCTTTCTTTTCTCACAACCCTAAACATATATAAGGATTATTTTAAGGACCGTAAAAGGTTGCGCAACTGTGAAGCAAAGTTTTGTTCATGCAAATTGTAACCAGAGACATAATTTGCCATAGTTCATCTTTCTCTTGAAGAAGCTGATGTGTTTGTACAACTTAGTGTTTTGTGACCAAGGAACTTCATGATCTTCATTGTGTAATGAACTAAAGAACTCTCAAGTTGGTGATCAAGTCGCGTACTAAGATCCACGCATCTATTGATTAGTCACGTACTGGGAACCGTGCATTGAAAAAGAGAGATTGTCACTACAGAACAAGTCTAATTGAGTATTGGGGTAAAGGTTCAACTGTAGGTTGGTGTAAGGTACTGGGATTCCTTTACTTATAACCGCTTATTTTGATAATACTGGATTCTCAAGAGTGGTGACCTTAAAATCACCCAGTGAGGTTTTTGCCGTGTAGGTTTTTCACAATCATAAACAAATCATCGTTTCAATTTAATTTTCACTGCATATTAGTTAATTGGTGATTTGTTTGTTCTACCACGCATTTTACATGTTAATTGAATTAATTAATTAACTTGGCTAAATCAATTGGTTCATTTATCACAAGGGGTCAATACATTCTTGACCTATCAAGTGGTATCAGAGCAGGCACACTCTAATTAGATTGTAATCTTTGCTGTGTGATCCATTGACCCCTGTTTGTCATGGATAGAAGACAGTCTCTTATCATACCTCCTTTATTTGATGGCACTAACTATGCATACTGGAAAGTACGCATGAGAGTTTTCTTACAGCCATTGGATAAAAAAGTGAGGCAAGCTATGGAGATAGGCTAGACCAAGCCTATGGAAGCGCCGGCGGACTAGGATGATGCTAAGATCAAGGCGGCAAACTTCAACAGTAGGGCATTGAATGCTTTATTCAGTGCAATCACAAATGAGGAGTTCAAGAAGATATCCTCTACTGAAACTGCTAAGGAAGCATGGACCATTCTCCAGACAAACTATGAAGGAACCAAGGCTGTCAAGGATTCAAAGCTTTAGAGGCTTACTACGAACTTTGAAGAGATTAAGATGGAGGAGGGTGAGTCATTCGATGAGTTTTATGCCAAGCTCAAGGACATAGTGAACTTGGCCTTTAATTTTAGGGAAACCATTTCCGGACCCAAGATTGTTAGAAAGGTGCTTAGATCTCTTCCCGAGAGATTTCATGCCAAGATCACCGCGATTAAGGAATCAAAGGATATTGATAAAATTATTTTGACAGAGTTGGTTGGAAATCTACAGACCTATGAGTTGAGTTTAACAAGGATCGGGAAATCAAACAAGAGTCAAAGCATGGCATTGAAGGCCAAGAGCAGTGATACTGATGAGTCTTTAGATGATGAAGATTCTAAGATGAAATCCTATATCATGAGGCAATTCAAGAAGTTTATGAAGAATGCCAACGTGAAAGGATTTAACAAGGACCGAAAGCAATCCAGTTCTTCACAATTCAATAGTCAAGACAAAGGGAAGAAGGATGCTAGGGATGGCGATCAGTACACTGTTCCCTCAGTACCAAAACGCTTTGGGTGTTAGGATTTCAATCACATGAAATAAGAATGCCCTACGTAGCTCAAGGCTATTGGGAAGAGCAAGGAATTTGCTGCTACATTGAGTGACACTAAGCCTGAGGATGATTCTAATAATGAGGATACTGGAATTCTAAAAGCCTTCACTATCACTGTAAATCCTACTTAAGAGATTGTTGAAGATGTGGATGAAGAAGAGGAATTGGTGAAGTCTAAGTTTGAAAAGATGGATGAATAAGATGACATCTACACAGCCTATGTGAAGTTATACAAGGTCTCGGAAAAACATGAGAAGTTGTATAGGTTGGCCACCAAGAAGCTTAGTGAAATGGAGCTTGAACGAGAAGAAATCTCCACAAATTTTGATGAAGCAAATCAAACCATTAGAGTACTGAGGTTTGAGAATAATTTCTTGGCTGAGAAGACTAAGAAGCTTGAGGCAGAACTGTTCCAAGTTAGAGCCCAGTTAGAAAGAACTTCAAGTACAAAGCTCGATGAGATACTCAGTCTTCAGAAATCTGCTTCAGATCAAACCGGTTTAGGGTATGATTTCTTTTCTTCTAGTATTGCTACTTCTAGTTTTACTGTTTTTGTTCCTCTTGCTAATAATGTTGAAACTGAGAACAATAATGTCAAAAATGAATTAGCCAGTGAGAACATAGACAAAGGTAAATCTATCTTAGGAGCACCACGTAAGCTTAATAAGAAAGTGATTAAGAATCCTAGGGCTAAGAAGGGAAATACTTAAAAGCCCAAACAGAAAAAGTAGCATTTCTGTCATCACTGTGGCGCAGCTGGACATACTCGACCTAATTGCTATAAGTGGTTAGCCACTTAACAGAGCAACAATATGATCGCGTCAGGAAACCAGAATCAGTTTCCATCCTCCTTTGCTCCTCTTGGAGATCTTCTTAAAGCCCTCATGTGTTCTTTCAAACTTGAACGGTTTAAATTCTTCCCCCTCACTGCCGAATCAAGGGTTTGCTAAACAAAAAGGTTCTTCCAAGGTATGGAAGGAAAATGGCTCCAAGTGATTTTGTCATTTCTTCTCTCTCTCTCCCCTTCTTGTTTTTGTTTTTGCATTACTTGTGTGTTTTGCTTTCGTGTTTTGAGTCAGTCTAGTTTTGTGCATTGTTTTGTTTAGCATGTTTTTGTTTTTGTTTTTTTTTCAATTTTGCTTTATTTTGTTTTTCATATAAAAATTTTTAAAAAATTGAAAAATTAGAAAAATACAAAAATTGTGTGTGTTTGTAGACATTGGTAATTGTATACCTTGGATGGCCATTGAAACAAAGTTTTCTAAACTTTGTATCTTTTGTAGCTTAGATGAGCATCTCTATGCACAACTAAGCAAGTGAGCTTTGTGGCTCGTGTTTGCAATGAGTAAGGTTAAGTAATCACTTGTACTTAATACTCGTATCACTCTTTTTGACGGGAAGGACTAGAAAATCCTAAGAGAAAGGCATAAATAACCATCTCACCACTGTTGCTTGCCAATCATGAAATGACATTTGTATGCTTCAGTATAGCAAAAGTGGAATGTCAAATGCTTAACATCATTGGGTATTTGTTTTCTATCTCTTATATGCCCATGCATGATTTGCTTAAAAGAAAAAGATGCAAAGAAAAATAAAAAGCAAAAAGAATCAAATGCTTTATATATGATTGCAAGCATGTATTCTAGGAGATGTGGGAGTTATATGATGTACCTCGAAGGTGATAGTCTCCATCAAACAGTTATGATTATGTGTGAGTTAAAGTGATTTTCTCATATCTCAATTCGTCATAACATGAAGAAACTTATTCAATCTTGTGATTTTTTTCACACACAACACGCAATATTCTTTGCTACTTTTGATACATGTGCAGGTACAATGTAATTTGGCCATCACAATGAATACTTGTGTAAATGTATGCTCACTAAATTGTCTTAACTTGTTTTTGAAATATAAAATTGGTTAGACATGTTTAGTGTATGTGTGTGTTTTGGATGTATGTGCTTAACATTTTTCTTGTTGAGAGATGATTTTGAGAGCTTAAAATGTTGTTTGGATCATTGGTTGTATAGCATGCTTGATTGCATTCATATCTGTGTTTTTCTCTTCTTGAAAAACTGTTTTTAAGCAATCTCGACAGATGCTGGACACATCTCGACAACTAGGCTATCTATCGAGACCCCTCAGTTGTTTTTTATCACATTCTCGATAACTTCTCGATAGCTGCTTAATTCATCGAGATACTTTCTGGTTACACGATAGCTTCTCGACAGCTTCCTCGATCGATTGAGATTCCTTTGTTATGGACACCTCTCGTTAGATCCTCGATAGCTCTTCGACAGCTAAAAAGCACCTTTTTAATTCTCGATACCTCTCAATCCATTGAGAAATTGAGTTTTCCTATAAATAGGATCCTCGCGATTTCTGTTCCATTTCTCCTCGATCTTTCTCAACAGAAAGGTTTCTCTCCTTTTCCCAAACACCAAAAACTCAATCTTTTCATCTTCCTCACTTCATTTTCGGTCTCAAGATCTTTGTTCTTCAACTGGTATGATACTTTCTCCCTCTTTATCATGCATTTCATGATTTTTGACCTAACTTTTGGGGTTTTTGAAATTGTTTAAGATTTCTTCAAAACTTTTGAGTTTTAGTTAAAATTTTGGGATGGGTTTTTGTTCAAATGGTTTTAAAACATCAAGCATTGCATCACAGTCACAGTATAACAATGTTTCATGCATTTAGATGTGTGTTTACTTTGTTGAACTGATTGTGCGTTGTTAGGATTGGATTGGGCTGAGCCCATAATGTATTTTAAGTTTGCATGTCACATATTCATGCATTTTCATGCATATGTACCTTCATTTCTTTATATTCTTATATACTGCTGTTTTTGGTACTTTTTTTATTCTCCCTCTCCCTCTCTCTCTCTCTCTCTCTCTCTCTCTCTCTCTTGCATTAGTCCGCTTTATGGCACCTAAACGCAAATCTACTCCATCCCAAAACCCTCTACATTATGGGGCATCTTCTTCTTCTAACCCTACACCCTCTTCTATACGGTTCCGTGATGATAAAGCCCGAAAGGACTTTTTGGAGAACTTTTGTAGACGAGGCATTCATTTAGAACGCCACGTCGTTCTGTTGGACTTTTCCGACATTGACCTCCCCACTGTCATTCACAGTAGGGGTTAGGAGTCACTTTGTGACATCCCGGTCACTTATCCCCCATGATCATCCACGAGTTTTACTCCAATATGCATGGAATCAACACTTCTGTACCTCATTTCTTCTCTCGCATTCGAGGTACACGCATTGTAGTCACTCTGAAGATTGTCTCCAAGGTACTACACATTCCTAGGGTAGCGCATCCTAACTACCCTAGTTGCGATCGTCTGCGGACTGTGTCCAAAGACAAACTCTCGTCTCGCTTTTGTGAGACACCTTCTTCTTGGGGTGACCGTCAAAACACCCCTTGCCCAAGCTTTGCAAAAGGTCCGGGGTTCTTTAACATGATGATGATATTCGTTCTTCATCCTTTGTCTCTCTATAACTCCATTATAGAGCCTCGTGCTCGATTTTTGTTGTCCCTCTTAGAGGATCTCTCTATCGACTTCCCTTCTTACTTTATTCTATCCCTTATAGATGTCTATAGGGATATGGCGACTCGTGATAAGCTCATTTTTCCTTCGGCTATCAAGCAAATACTTTGCCATTTTTCCGTCTCCTATTCTGAGTCACCTCATTTTTCCATGATGGGTGCTATAGACGCTGCTACTGTTAGATGGAGCATAGCACAGCTTAGACCGAGGTAGCCCCAGACACAGATGGCAGCTTCTCCAGCTTCTACCACTCCATCCACCTCCGCTCCTTTGTCTTCTATAGGTGGATTGACATTTGAGGCCATCATGGCACAGCTGGTGCGCATGGATGCTCGCCTTGACACTCTCAGTGATGAGTTATATCAGGTGAACACCCGTGTTGGTCGTATCGCATGATGACAGACTATCGTCGGTGGTTTCACTGTTGCTTCCTCTCCATCTCCACCAGTCTCTAAGGATGATCTAAGGATGAGAGTGACGATGGTTTCAACAGTGAGGATGCTGATGAGGATGATGGTGCTAGCTCACCCAGTGATGATGAGATGTCTACTTGATGTACTTACCCTTTGTCATTCGTGACAAAAGGAGGGAGTAGTTTTGAGATGAGAGTAGTCATACTCATAGGGGGAGGGTTAGTATAGGAGATTTTTTGACAGGGGGAGTGTGTATATGAGGGATGTAGTGAGGATTTTTGTATCTTTTCTTTTCCTTTTATTTTAGATACATTATCTCTTGTACATTGGTCTTGTGACCACTTAGTGATAGCACACCTTGTACTTATGTCGATATATATATATATATATATATTGAGGTTGTTATTACTTTCTTTCACCTATCTTTACATGTGTTGTTTCTTTTCTCTCTTTATGTACATGTTTCTTTTATAATGTATGCAATCTTATATTTTTGTTTCACATTAAGATGCCTTGATGAGTTTTGTTTAAAGTGTTTCAGAAATACAGGTTGTCAAAGTCTGCTTGCCATAAACTCTCTTCTTGCAAAAATTTTCAAGAGTTTGTGTTAGGATAGATTTTATTGTATTCAACAAGTGAATATGAGTTGTGTGATTTACGACTTCTCTCATATGTTCATTTGTTTGTTGTGCTTTTGTCACAGATTGCCAAAAGGGCAGATTGTTAGGACATATGTGATTTGATGTTAGGAATATATGTCAATTTAGAATTGGCTAATCCTTTGACAAAACGCACTTTACTTGTAATTGGGTAGATCTATGATGTGTTTAATGCTTCAAGAAACAAAGTTTCAAGATCAAGTGTTAAAGCCATGTAAATCTGTCCAAGAAACAAGTGAAGAAGTGCTAGATTTTAAAACTCGATAACTAGCTCGACAACTAGTATCTATCGAGGTTTAAAAAGCTGCTAAAGCCTGAAGCTCGACAGCTAGCTCGATAGATACCTTATCTGTCGAGGTTTATGGAATTCAGTTTTTTAGAGCTATTTTTCGTCCAATCTGTGAGTACATGTTTAGGCTTTCTTTTCTCATAACCCTAAACATATATAAGGATTATTTTAAAGGCTGTAAAAGGTTTCGCGAGTGTGAAGCAATGTTTTGTTCATGCAAATTGTGACTGGAGACAAAATTTGTTCTAGTTCATCTTTCTCTTGAAGAAGCTGCTATGTTTGTGCACCTTAGGATTTTGTGACCAATGAGTTTTGTGATCTTCATTGTGTGATAAACTAAAGAACTTTGCAGCCAACATCTTTCTCAAGTTGGTGATCAAGTCGCGTACTAGGATCCGCGCATCTATTGGTTAGTCACGTACCGGGATCCGTGCATTGAAAAGCAGAGATTGTCACTACAGAACAAGTCCAATTAGGTATTGGGGTAAGGGTTCAACTATAGGTTGGTATAAGGTACTGGGATTCCTTTACTTGTAACCGTTTGTTTTTATAATAGTGAATTCTAGGGAGTGGTGATGTTAAAACACCCGACAGGGTTTTTGCCGTGTAGGTTTTCCCCCTTCGTAAACAAATCACCATGTCAATTTAATTTCCACTACATATTAGTTAATTGGTGATTTGTTTGTGCTACCACGCATTTTACATGTTAATTGAATTAATTAATTAACTTGGCTAAACCAATTGGTTAATTTATCACAAGGAGTCAATACATTCTTGGCCTATCAAGGTCGATTTGCTCGAGTTTTGGAGGAGACAAATTGAGACCTAACCCGCCAAAATCGGGTTTTGAAGGCAAAGACCCGCTACCAACTACCACAGCCATAGGTTCGGATTATTTTAGGCTTGGGTCCGATTAGGTCACTCAAATGGGTCAAGCTAACGGGTCTCATGGACACCCTTAAGTACCCGTTTGGATACAGCTGATTCAAGTAGCATCTGCGTTTTGGCATTTTTATTTTTTTATTTTTGTTGAGAAGAGCGTTTCATGTGGGATTATACTTTTCCAGTGGGTCATGTGCATTGTTCACAGGACCCACAAGTACTTTATTCAAACAAAAAAAACTTTAAAACTAGGTCCCATAGTACTATTCACACATTTAAAAATTATTTTGCTACAGTGTTTTCAGTTTTTAACAAAATAAGCGGTATCTAAACAGACCCTAAGCATGGCTTCTGCTTCCAATGTCCTTGGAATAGCTGATCGTGGGTTTTAGAATTCCCTTGGACACTTGGACGGTCAGTATCAATGGCTTTCTTTGAAAATTTGTATGGCTAAGATGTAATAGTACCTTATGTCCGTCAATTGGCCAAATTACCCGTGCCATTAACTTTTAGGCTATTCACGATTTGTACAATGTCCACAACTTTTATTTTTGTACTTATGTTTGGATTTTGTAATATAAGAGAAGCCATCTTTGCTAAAGATGTTTGTATACAGGAGGAATGAACAAGATTCAAACTAAATTCTTCGGGAGACCCTTGGTATTATATTTTCATGAAGTAAATTAACAGACTACAGAAAAGGCAAAAATAGAACGAGATTTTTTTTTTTAGGCGGGGTGTGGTTGAAGCAAAAAAGCAGATGCATGGCACAGGCAGTACGGCACTGTCAAAAAAAAAAGAGGGGGGGGGGGGGGGGGGGGGGGGGGGGGGGTGGGCGGCATGTAATTAAAGTTGCGTTGAATTCTTATGCACATTTTAAAAATGGAATCATAAGAGAAAGAAAACTATAGGAGTTTGATGAAAAATACGTTGTCAGCTCTTGATCTACTCAATGAAGAAAAGAATCTTAATAAACCGATCAAACTAAAAAAAAGGTAGAATGACTAATACTTTAACACGTTTAACCATCAACTACTTTCCAATAGACATCTATATATATATATATCCCATTCCTTAGCTAAGAAACTCCATACCGAGCAGTTTTGAAAGCCAACTTTATTAATATTGAAAATGGCTGCCCTCAAATTCTATTTATGCTTTTTCCTAGTCCTGGTTTCCTTTTCGAGTTCCGAAACTCGTTCTACTAATAATATATATTTAAGCAAGGGCAATCAGCCACTACTTGAGAGTGCCAACAAGAACAAGGTGTTTAAGGCTAGCATTGGAAGACAAGTTGGAAGGCCTTTCATCAATCCCAACCGAGTAAGCCCTGGAGGACCAGATCCACGACATCACTAATTAGTTACTCACTTCAGGGCCTGGCGAAGCCTATGATCTCATATAAAAGCTTGGTGTCCGTGTCATTTGCTTTTGTTTTTCCATCTTGCTTTCATAGTCAATGTAATGTTTAATTATTATGTTTTAATGGTAGTGTCCGGTCTCCCTCGTATGAGAACTTCCGCTCAAATTCCTCATCTTTCTCACTTGTTTTAAGAAAAACAGACAATAACATTTTATATTGCCTAATATGGGCCCTTATTTAATGGATGAGGATCCTCAATAGCAATTTCACAATTCAAAATAAAATTTTACAAATTTAATCATGTATGTTGCACTACGTACCCAGTTTTATATATATAAACCCCAAACAAAAAAAAATTTTTAAGTGTCAAATAATTTAGGCAAATCCATGACTGTAATATGCTCAATTAAATTACATTTTGTCATAACAATTATAAGCAAGCGCAGAAACTGATGATTTTTTTTTTTTTTTTTTTTTTTTGGATAGGTACTTAGGCAGAAACTGATTGACAAGGTTGAAACAAATAGATGCAGTAGAATATAACACTTTATTGTTTTTGTTGAACCATTTTATTCCATTGGACTTCCGAATATTCCAACTGCTATTAGTAACAATTGATTTTGATGTATGGGTAGAAGAACTACCTAGTGATTTGGAGGATGTTTTCTTTTCTGATTTTTCTGTTTTAGCTTAATAATATGGACTTACTTGTTTCTCAACAACAACAAAAAAAAAAAAAACAATTAGTGTTTAACTTTGTGCATATACACTGGTACAATTAAAAGCAATTACAATTACATGGTTCAAATTATACATTTTATTTAGAAGACATTAAAATTAAACATGGAATTAACTTACACTTTTTTTAAACCATATATTTCTAAAACAAATAATGGTTTCTCATTATATATATGTGTGTGTGTGTGTGTGTGTGCGCGCGCGTGTGTGTTTGTGAGAGATTTAGAATTTAATTGGATTTAGTATGTGTTTGGATTCAAGTTTGCGTTTCTGGGTTGACAAGTTTTGCGTTTTCTGCCTTCATTTTTTTTTCCCAACGCATTAACAATAACATCACATGAATTCACTGTGCAGGAGACAAAATGCACTATTCACACACTATTCATGCACTATTCACAAGTCCCACGGCACTATTCACATATTTAAAAATTATTTTGCTATAGTGTTTTCCGTTTTTAGTTTTCAATTTCAGCAAAAATAAGTTGTATCCAAATGGACCCTTAGTATCTTCGATTTTTGCACTCAATAATTCACTTGCCACAAAAATTAAAAAATTAGATGGACACGAGCAAAATTGGACTCCAATTGAAATCTAATTTAGAATCTAATTAGATGTGGACTCTTTGATTTTTACATTCAATAATTTATTTGGCACACAAATTTAAAATTAGATAGGACACATGGCGCACAATTAGACTCCAATTAAAATTCAATTTGGATTCTAATTTGATTTTTTCTAAGATTTGGCTTTTAATATACATATGGCTTTAAAGGGTGACAAGAGCTGTGCCCAATAAAACTGCTAATGAGAATATTGAGAACAAGACAGAGCGCTTGTATTTTTTTTTTTTCCCCTCCTTGGCCACTCTATGGAGTATGGACAATGTTAAAAGGGCAAAATTAGCTCAACAACATCATTTTCATTTTTAGAAAAATATGAGATAAATAGCATGTGGTTGAAAGTATTTAGTATGTTGGACTATTTTTGGAACTTGAGTTTGTCAAACTCAAGTTCCAACCCAAAGTCGAGTTTTCCAAACTTGATTTACTCTTGGATAACACCGAATGTGGATTTTTTTTTTTTTCTTTTTTTTTAAAGCGTGGAACTTGAGGTTAGTAAACCCAAGTTCCATTTAAAAAAAAATAACGGAACTTGTGTTTCCTACACTTGAGTTCCATCTAGGTTATTTTTTTTAAAAGCATGGAGCTTGAGTTCCATGTGGTTTTTTTTTTTTTTTTTTTAATTTAATTCCACGTCAGGTATTATCCAAGAGTAAATCGAGTTTCCCAAACTGGATTTTGGATTGGAACTCGAGTTTGACAAACTCAAGTTCCAAAAATAGTCTAACTTACTAAATAAGTTCAAATGCGTGCTAGTCACCGAATTTTTTCCAAAAAATGTACTATTTACCAAATTTTGTCATGTTAAAAGACCACAACTAATTACACAATTGTTGACACAATTTAGGACCAAAACTATTTATATAATTTTTGCCACAATTCTCCATATGACAAGTTATGAGGAGTGGAGAAAAAGTGGTGGTCCACGTGAGTCCACACCCCCACAAGTTGCAAATTATTGCAAAAATTGTGTAGATAATTGTGCATTTTCCCCCATTTTATTCTCATTGGACTCCATGAATTGACAAGTTCCTATTAAAAAAATAAACATAAATTTCATGACCGTAATGTTAAGTTGATTAAGTAGTTTTTTCTCCCCCAAAAAAAAAAAGTTGATTAAGTGGTACCGCATTGAAACAAAATTGAGAATCTATATATATATATATATATATATATATAATAAGGCGGTAGAACCAGCCAAGCAATATATAAAATAATTCAAAGTAAATGAAAGCAATTTAGAACCGTCCGGTATGGCGGTAATCCGTCCAAGGTGGCGGTAGCAACAAGTAGTATAATGAACATAAAACTGAAAATACTTCTTATTGAAAGTAGATTAAACACTTACAATAGTAGTGAATACAAGATCTCAACAGTGGAGGTTAATAGTTACAAAGCTTGAACTAGTCCTAGTTACAAGGTTTGTAGGGAAAGTAGAAACCATTGCCCTTGATGAGTATGACCATTGATGAGAATAAGATGCTTTGAAGGCTGGACATTCATCCAATTATCTCTTTCCCATTTTGGCAAAGTACTCTAGCATCTGATAGAAACAAGAGGACTCGCAAATCTTTTAATAGCATCTTGAATAATTTGTGGAAGCTGGCTGGTTTGGCGATGGCTTGTTAATTTTAGGAACCTAATAAAGCCATATTCAAACATATGGGAAAGCCAGTTAGGATCCCTGTCGTCGTCATCATCTGAATCATCAGCAACAAATGAACCATCATCATAGTGTTGTTGTGTCTTTGAATCTTGTCTATGTCTACCCGAACTTTTGGTAAGAAGGGGACACAACAACGGAGCACCAAAGGTTCGGGTAGACACAGACAAGATACAAAGACACAACAACACTATGATGATGGTTCATTTGTTGCTGATGATTCAGATGATGATGATGACAGGGATCCTAACTGGCTTTCCCATATGTTTGAATATGGCTTTATTAGGTTCCTAAAATTAACAAGCCATCGCCAAGCCAGCCAGCTTCCACAAATTATTCAAGATGCTATTAAAAGATTTGCGAGTCCTCTTGTTTCTATCAGATGCTAGAGTACTTTGCCAAAATGGGAAAGAGATAATTGGATGAATGTCCAGCAATGGTCATACTCATCAAGGACAATGGTTTCTACTTTCCCTACAAACCTTGTAACTAGGACTAGTTCAAGCTTTGTAACTATTAACCTCCACTGTTGAGATCTTGTATTCACTACTACTGTAAGTGTTTAATCTACTTTCAATAAGAAGTATTTTCAGTTTTATGTTCATTATACTACTTGTTGCTATCGTCACCTTGGACGGATTACCGCCATACCGGACGGTTCTAAATTGCTTTCATTTACTTTGAATTATTTTATATATTGCTTGGCTGGTTCTACCGCCTTATTATTATCATTCTAACTTGTGCTTTCATTTACTTTGCTTACATTACTTTTAACATATAATATACTGTGCTTCCGTCTCTCTTCTCTTCTTCCCTTCAGCTGTGCATCCCCTTCCCCCTTTATGGTATCAGAGCCATTCTTTTCTGGCCGGTGATAGTGTTGTTGTGTCTTTGTATCTCGTTTGTGCTTGTCCGAACCTTTGGTACTCTGTTGTTGTGTCCCCTTCTTACCGTCGTTGGCGCCACCCTAGGTGTAAAGCGAATTCCCAGAACCTGACTGTAAGGCCGGTTTGAGCCAAGAGAGGGCGTGTAGGGCATGTGTGTGGTATAGGGTTGCTTAGGATATGTGTTACGAAATGCAACGGTTGTGAGAAAAACATGATAACTGAGTGTTAAAACTAGGATAGTATGGATAAGTTGTGGAGATCCAACTCCTCTATCAGCACCAGGATTGGTTGTCCTCCTGATATTGTAAATGAAGAAGATCACACTGTTGAAGATAATGAGCTTCCAGATTTCCGAAAATGGAACATTCCTAAAGTAGATACTAAAACTATTTATAAAACTAGTTGGGCTGAAACCACCCTTCATCCCATTTACAATGTGAGAACTGTTGAACAAATATTTTCTATTTCAAAAATTCATGAAAAATGTTGCTTGTTTTCTAAAATAAATATTAATGATTTCATTGCTAAAAAACAAAGTTATTTGCATATTGGTATGGTTCAAGTTGCTATTAAACCACTCACCCGAAAGGGTATCAATGCTTCTGTTCTCATGTGTTTACGAGATGCTAGATTTAAGCACTTTAAAGATAGCATTCTTGGTATGATTACTGCTTCCTTGTATGATGGTCCTGTTTATTTCAATTGCTATCCTGATCTTACTCTTGCTTTAGATGATCCTAATATTGTTAAAGTTTTGACTTTGAATATTGCTTCATCTGGTTATATCATGGAAGAAGGTAGTAAACCTTTTGCTTTGATTTACCGCATTTATTATAGATTGTTGGGTACTCAGTTAAATCCTGGTTGTTTGAATCCTAAAGAACCTTCTGGTAAAACTATGTTAATTCAATGTTCAACTCATGATGCTAAAGTTCAAGTTCCAAAAATGATTCACTGGCAAGATGTCAAGCTTCCCACTGAATGGTTGTTGGAACAAGAATCCCCTATTTCTAAACCTGTTTTTGATGAGCTAGATCTCACAAATATTCAACAATATCTTGATGGTACTGTTAAAATAAGTTTTCAAAATATTCAACCTTTGAGGATCAACGAAGGAAGACATTCCTTTGCTGGATCTGAAAGTATTTCAAAAAGAGATCAAGATCTCAATGATTTTTTACAAAAGAATTTTGAAAAACCCACTGATCTAAAATTAAAAGGTGTTTCTAGTGATAAATCTCAAATAAGCTCTGTTTACTATTCTACTAAACCTGAACCTTCCTCTCCATATGGCAAAACTGCCAATGAAGAAGAAGAAGATACTGGATCTGTTTGTCCATCTGATTCTGATTTTCCTCCTATTGAAAATAATGTTAACCAATTAAGAGTTTTGACTGTTTTAGATGAAAACTTTGAAATTGATATGGTTTCATTATACAATGAATTTATGCTTTTAAAAAATAGACCTAAAAGGAAATATTTCCAAAATAATTTTGCTCAGTCTGAAAAAGACCGTGTTAAAAGAAAATGGAAAGAAAAAATGCATCAATTGAAAAGACATATTTTGTTCTTTGATTTCCTTGAAAATTATTATGTTACAAAAGATGAAGTTTCAAAAAATCATTTGAATGTGATAAAGAAATCAAATTTTGTTAAAAGTGACAAAACCATTGTTAGGTCTAGTCATCCACCTCTTGAGACTATTTTGATAACTACTGGCAACATTGATGTTAAAGCTTCTCCTTTTCAAAATTGCTGATGATCAAACTCCTATTGTTAGTCTTATTGAACAAAACAATTTTACTAATGAGTCTTTGCACATTATTGGTCAGCAGCTTGACCGTATTGAAGAACAAATTGTTGAAAAAACTGTTTCTGTTGAAAAATCTGCTTCTGTTCAAAAACCTGTTTCTATCAAGACTGAGGAACCTTTGATCACTTTACCCAGTCATGATAATAAGATTAAGTTTAAAACTTCTCAATCTAAAATTCTTGAAACTGTTGAAAAAATGCTTGCTGATTTAAAAGTTAAAACTGAGGGTACTTCTACAAGTACTCATGCTGCTCGAACTATTTCAAGAAATGAAAAAGAAATTGTTTCTGATGAAAATACAGATTCTGATACTGTTTCTTCTGTTTCTGCTAAAAAGGTTTTTGATAATGATTTCCCAGAAATAAAAAGATTTGTTGGGAGTTCTTCCAAACCCATGTTTCTTACAAAAAAATTGGTATTCAAAACCTACTCCTCCTGATATGCAGTTTGAAGAAAGACCTTTTCAAACTCAGTTTTCTATGTCTGCCGATAAAATTTATGAATGGAATATTGATGGGTTTTCTGAACAAGAAATTATTAATAAAATGGGTCACATGTCTATGGTTGGAATTGCTTACCAAAATAATCATGATTTTGACCAACCCAAAATTGTGGATTTACTTGCTACGGGTTTTTCTGGTACTCTTTGTGGATGGTGGGATTCATATCTCACAGAAGAATCCAGAGACTCTATTAAACATGCTGTTAAAAAGAATAATGAAGGTTTGCCTATTTTTGATGATCGTATTGGTCGAGGTGTTCTTGATGGTGTTAATACCTTGATTTATACTATTATCAAACATTTTGTTGGTACTCCGTATAATGTTTCATCTCGAATTTCTGATTTGCTAAATAATTTGAGATGTCCTACTATGTCTGATTACAGATGGTATCAAGATGTTTTCCTTTCCAGAGTAATACAACGGAAAGACTGTTTCAAGCCTTATTGGAAAGAAAAGTTTATTGATGGTCTGCCTCCTATCTTTGCTCATAAGGTAAAATAAGAATTAATTGGTAAAAATGATTCCATTGATTATGATAATTTAACTTATGGTGATATTTTAAGCACTATTAAAAAACTTGGTATTAATATGTGCAATGATGAAAAACTGTTAAAACACCAATTAACAAATAAAAGAAAAGCTAAATATGAAATGGGTAATTTTTGTGAACAATATGGTTTGCCCCCAATTGCTCCTTCTCGGCAAAAGGGTAAAAAACATGATAAAAATCACAAAAATTATAAAAAACACAGGAATAATTTTAATGACTTTTATGCTAAAAAGAAAAATGTTTCTAAGAAATATGTTAACCAAAAATCTGGGAAAGGTAAATGTTTCAACTGTGGAAAACCTGGTCATTTCAGTAAAGATTGTAAACAAAAACCTGGTAAGTTAAAAAACAAGTTTAACATGTTAAATATTGATGACAATGCTCAAGAAGAATTATTCAGAATCCTTGAATCAAACAATTCATCTGATTCCTTGGAAGATGATTTTTCTTCTTCAACTGATTCATGCTATAAATCTGCTGATGATTCTTCTGATTCTCCTAATATTAAAATTGGTTGTAGAGATTCTTGTTGCAATGTTATTAAATCTGTTAATACTCTCACTAAGGGTGAAGAAAATGAAAGTTTGTTGGTTAAATTGATAAGTCAAATTGAAAACCCTGATTTACAGAAAGAATATTTGGATAAGTTTAAGAAAAACTTGTTAAAAGAAGAAACTAGTAAAAAACTTAAATCAACTATAAGTTTTGAAGAAACCTTGGAAAGATTTAATAAAAAGAAATCCAAAGATTTGACTGTTAATGATCTTCAACATGAAATTAATATTGTTAAACAAGAGATAAATGAATTTAAAAATATGAAAAGTGATAACCATAATCTTAAACAAGAGTTGTTAATGTTAAAAATTGATAATAATATTGATCAAAATAAGTCTGATAATGAACAAGATGAGCACATAGATGGAGATGAATCCTGTCAACAAACTCTTCTTTCTGATAAAGGTAATATTGATGATTCTCAACTTGCTCTTGTTAATAACATACTTCCTCCAAAATGGTTCACAAAAGTGAAAATTGTTATTTCTCATGATTATCATTTCACTGTTATTGCTATGATTGATTCTGGTGTGGATAAGAATTGTATCCAAGAAGGATTGATTCCTCCAAAATATTTTGAAAAATCAACTGAAAGATTGGTTTCTGCTAATGGTTCTCAAATAAAGATAAAATATGAACTGAATGATGCTCATATTTGTCATAATAATGTCTGTTTCAAAATTCCTTCTGTTCTTGTCAAAAATATGACTGACAAAGTGATTCTTGGTTTGCCATTTATAAATGCTTTGTATCCTTTTCTTGTTGAACATGATGGAATTACTGCTGATCCTTTTGGACAGAAAGTAAAATTCGAATTTGCTTCAAAGCTTGAAATAGATATTAATAATGCTTTAGATCTGTCTTGTGATTTCCCTACTAATAAACCTGTTCATGAACCACAGATGAATTTGTATTTCACAGACAATTTTCAAGGTAATACTAATAGTGCCAAATTGTCAACTATTGCCAATCACCCTAATATTCTTAATGATTCTTTGCAGGAATCAGGCAATGATGCGTGGATAAATACCACTAATAAGTGGGATAATAATAATATTTATACTTATACCACTAGTAAGTGGATTATTATGGCTCCCTCGGCTGAGAGGAAAAACAAGGGAAAAGCTCCTGCACAGGACTATTCTCAAAACAAAAGGTTCTCAGCGGGACAACCTTTTAATATGCATGAAGGCGCATCTTTTGGGGTAAAACCCAGTGGATCAACATCCCTTCAGGAATTTGTTCCGACAATGGTGACTTATTCCAGTGGTGATATGATGATTGCTTTACAGGAAGTCTTATCCAGATCCTTACAGTTTCATAATGGAGTCTATAGTGAATTACTAGATTCCATAAAATTTATTCTTGACAATCTCTATGCTGCTTTTATTAAAGACCACTATTCCCTGTTTGAAAAAACCCTCCAAGCTCTCGAAATTCACCTTGTTAACCTTAATGCTCAATATGAGGCTTATATGAGCCACTATGCCAACCTTATTTCCGAAAACAACCCTGTTTCAGAAAATGACTTTGTTTCCGAAAATGATATTATTCCAGAGAATGAGACTCTTAGGATTCGCCTTGAAGCCTACATTAGTCAACTCTTTGGCAAAGAGGATATCCATTCAAAGGATAAAATGACTATAATGGGCACTGATTATGCTAGATTGAGTCTTAAGACCCAATCTCTATTAAGAAGTGCTTTTGCCAACTTGCCTTCAGATATACAAATCCGTATTCTGAAAAGCAAGGCTATGTTTAGGTCTTTCGACCTATGGTTCAAATGTTTCAAGAAACTTGTTACAGCCACTATTCCTGATCCTGATGAACTAGATGAAGGTGATAATGTGTTTATCTAGTTGGACTGGGAAGAACACTTTGGGAGTACTCTCAGAGTGTATGAAAAGAAACACCCATTTCCTGGTCTCTTAATTAATTATGATGATGGTTCATTTGTTGCTGATGATTCAGATGATGACGATGACAGGGATCCTAACTGGCTTTCCCATATGTTTAAATATGGCTTTATTAGGTTCCTAAAATTAACAAGCCATCGCCAAGCCAGCCAGCTTCCACAAATTATTTAGGGTGCTATTAAAAGATTTGCGAGTCCTCTTGTTTCTATCAAATGCTGGAGTACTTTGCCAAAATGGGAAAGAGATAATTGGATGAATATCCAGCCTTCAAAGCATCTCATTCTCATCAATGGTCATACTCATCAAGGACAATGGTTTGAAGGAAATTCTCACTTATCCTTTAAAAATCCTTATGCTCTTGCTGAATGTTGGAGAAATTATTTTAATAATCAAATTATTGAGGTTGCTCAGAATCTATGGAAGGATTATCATTTTATAGGGAGCACTGATAGAATTTCTATCTTTGGTCCTAGGCCCTATGCTGATGCCATTGCTCACTTACGAATAACTGATCATGGTAATCCAAGAAGCCTTCTCATCCCAGGGAGAAGACCAGAGTTTGAGCCTATTTTATATTGTGGATTCTGTAATCAATATGCTATTTACCATGACCATCCATGTGATTCTCCACAAGGTCCTTTTGATCCTTTTGATAGTTATCCATCCGATGCTCCTTCTACTGATTAAATTTGTGGCACTACTGTTTTGAGATTCTTGTTCTCACTGATAAAGTTATTTCCCCATGTTACTCCCATAGTCAATAACTGTTTAGTCAAGATACTCCTGATCCCTTGTAGTTGATTAATGTTTGATTTCTCTATTTGCTTAGCCTGCACAGTGGCTAAAAATGTTGCAATATTCAAATGATGAAGTACCTACACCTGACAAGCCCATGATGTTCCTGTGCATAGCCATGCGTCTGAGAAATATTGGAGTTGCTGAAAAGAAAAAGAAACTATGGTCATGATTTATATATTTTGTCCTGGTCTTGCCATGCTCCTTCCGACAAATATCTCCACAATATTCTTGGACAAGTTTCCCCACATTTGGAGATTCTTTTTGTACTCTTTTGAACTAAAGTTTAAAGTGTGCCAAAGCTATTTTCTGCATGATTTGGACAAGCAAAGGACAAGCTTCATGCTACGGAAGTTTGGAAGTCAATAATGAAAATTTCACCATTCATGTCACTATTTATTGTACTGTTCACTATTCACCGATTACTATTCACAGTTACTGTTCACTTTTTACTGTTCATTCTGAAATTTTGCCTATTTAAGGGGGGTTGTCCCTTAAGTTTCATTCAGAATTTTTCTTAGAATTTTCTTCTAGAGAGAGTTTTCCTCCTTAGAAGCCTTCTTTGAGAGAATTCCTTGTTTCTACTATTACCTTGTTATTACTTCTACTTTCCCTACAAACCTTGTAACTAGGACTAGTTCAAGCTTTGTAACTATTAACCTCCACTGTTGAGATCTTGTATTCACTACTACTGTAAGTGTTTAATCTACTTTCAATAAGAAGTATTTTCAGTTTTATGTTCATTATACTACTTGTTACTACCGCCACCTTGGACGGATTACCGCCATACCGAACGGTTCTAAATTGCTTTCATTTACTTTGAATTATTTTATATATTGCTTGGCTGGTTCTACCGCCTTATTATTATCATTCTAATTTGTGCTTTTATTTAGATTTCAAATTGGAATTTTATTAAAGTTTAATTTTACGCCACATGTCTCATATAATCTAAAATTTTAAATTTTTGTGCCAAGTTAATTAATTCAATGTAAAAATTGGAATTCAATTAGAGTTAATTTTGTGCCACGTGTCTCATCTAATGTAAGTTTTTTAATTTTTGTGTCAAGTAAGTTAGTTCAATGTAGAATGGGAGAAAACGAGTAGTTCAATATAAATAAATTGTAAAAAACCTAATCATATATATATACATACCTTGACTATATACAGTCCATTAATAACTAATATATATATATATATATATAACTAATGCTTAGAAAAAATTTAATTAGATTCAAAACTGAATTTTGCTTTCGCTAGTTTTCCATACAAATTAAATTGTTTAAATTTTTACTGTTATTGTTTCTCTGAATTAATAAGCATATTTTTAATACTGTTTCTATCCAGATATTTAGTATGCTAGGATTTTGAATATAACAAATTGTAATTGAGCTGAACAATCACATGCACCTATCCCCATTCAATTTAGGAGATACTATTGGACCAATTTATTCTTTTATTTTGTATTATATTTAGTATAATTTCATGAACAATGATTGTGAATTAATATTATACATGTAGTATCCAATAGTGATTTTAAAAATTATATACATAATAGCAATGTAATGAGAAAATTGACATAATCAATATCATGAAAATTGTAAGAAAAAAACTATTTTAGTACCTCCAAATGTCCCGGTTGAACTAATATATCAATAGTACCATTACAATTTATCATGTTGTGCATAAGCACAAGTTACATAATGGTTTGGATAATAGGACAGATTTTCTTGTTTCTCATTAGAGTACAAAACCATTTATTCGATGGCATGAGCGTATGGCTTTCGGCTTTCCCATTGGAGTCCTAAATCAACCAATTGCTACCACAAATTATGGCTCATTAAACATTCTTTCTTTCAAAGCAAACAATATCGACTAATGTGTAAACAAATCAGCCAAACTAATATATTTTGAGTGTTTTGATTTTTTATTTGATTAATTCCTTATCGATGTTATACCACCACCCCCCCCCCCCCCCTCTTTTATTACTTTTTTTAGAAGCCAAATGTTTTTCACTTGCATATTTATTTAGAGCATTCACATCTTGGGTGCTAACAAATACTTCATTTAGTATCTTAAAAAACTATTGTATCTGTTATAGTCAAAATCTACAGTATGCTTTCTTCATCTAGCCGAGAATGAGATGAACGAATCCTGCAAAAGAGAACAGCTAAGAGGCTATGGCTTGAACACCGGAGTGTCGGCCAAAGGCCTTCCAATGCCTTTGTCAGTATTTGAGAGACTGAAATATAAAACAAAAGTATAATTATAAGCTGTGTAAAGTAGGGATGGCAATGGGGCGGGGCGGGACAGAAGGATGGGGTCTTCGCCCCTGCCCCACATGGATTTTTCTTGCCCCATCCTGCCCCTTAAGGCCCCGCAAAGCCCCGCCCCGCCCCGTAAAACTTTATTTCTTATTAATTTTCCCTACAACTATTACCATTTTTTCAAATAAAATGACATGTTTCAATAATAAAAATATACTTGAACCTAGTAAATGTTATAAATTACTAAGTAGTGTGCATTTTTTTTTTTTTTTTTTTTGACTTCGAAGATAGAATTATATTGAAAAAAGGGACTGAAGCCCAAAAACTTACAAAAAGCAAGGATACTAGCAGACAGCAACCCTCCAAAAAAATAAAATAAAATAAAATAAAGTAACGGATTGTGTCCAAACAAAGAAAAACTATAAGAAGTATTGGTTGTCTTTTTTTCCTACGTATGTTTAAAAACTAGCACACTCAAGTCCTCCCATTTTGTGACTATTTCATAAAGAATGGGACAAAGTCTCAAACCTGTACCTTATAAGTTATAACAGCCAAATGCCCACACACACACAATGACATAGACACAAATATTTAGAATCTCAGACTCAGGCCTAGACCTGTACCGCATTAAAAAAAAATTTATGTTCATGATGAAAAGTAAGTTGAGAAAGACGTATGAATCATGAATGAAATCAGTAATTCAATAGTATATAAATTTGTTTCTAATAAAGACAAAAGAAAACATTAAAATTTGTACCTTATTTCCAACTTTGCTAGAGAGAAAAAAGAGGTAGAAAGCCACATTAGGTAGAATAAAATAAGCTGGTGATATTTTTGTTTAAATAATAGGGTCTTAGGGTATGAAAAAATTACAATTTAACCCTTATTAATGTGGGGCGGGGTGGGGATGGGGCGGGGTGGGTCTAAAAAGTGTAAACCCATCCCCGTAAACCCATCCCCACCCCGCCCCGGGGTGCGGGTCTAAAATCTCACCCCATCCTTGCCCCACCACCTTTGCGGGGAGGGGAAAACCCGCACAGGGCGAAGCAAGGAGGGGCAGGGCAAAATTGCCATCCCTACTCTGGAAGATGTTCTTTGGCCTTGAACAATTTATTTGGAGTTATCAATATCTATTTTAACATACTATTTTACAACTACCCTATATTTGATCTCTTATTTTTTTCATTCAACCCATTAAAATAACATAAAAAAATTCATTAAAATAACATAAAACGACTAGACACAAAAACCCATAGCAACTAGCCACCACCACCAAGCAAAGCAACCTACCATCATCAACGCTAAACAACCCATAAAACTTAGCAACCCCAACCCACAAAACCACAACCCAGCAACCAACACCAATCCACCTTGTCGCCACCACCAACACCATATACTCAACCTAGTAACCAAATCCACCATTCACCGCGACCCACATCAAAACAAATTGCCACCAACTGATCTCAACAACCGCCATAAACCCACATTGACCTCAACAACCACTACACATCGATTTTCACTACCACCCACGACCCATGCTGATCTCCACCACAACCTACACCAATCTCCACCTTAAAGGCACCAGTGGCGAGGTCTGAGAGAGAAAGTGAGAGGGAAGAGAGAGACGTTGAATATTAAATTGGATTTAAGTTTTAGCAACGTACTACGTAATTGCTACTGGTTGCAGTTTATTATAGTGCGGTTGCAAAAAATTTTAAGTTTAAGAGCCGGAATATAGCACTTTATTTGATGTTTGGGTACTAAAATAATATTGGGGGAGTTCTAGTAATCCTAGTGGTAATGCTCTTAGAGCATCCCTAGTGAGGTTGCTAAATTGACAAAAAAAAATCAATTTAGCAACCAATTCTCCAAAATTGTGGCTATAGCAAAGCAGCTAAATTTAAAAAAATTTAACTTTGAGCTATAGTGGGTTACTAAAAATTTAACTTTGAGCCCACTGTAGCTCAAAACTCAAAACAAAAAATAATATTTTAATGTAGAGTGTTAAAAAAAAAGTATTTTAATGCATAGATGGTTGTGGTGGTTTTTTTTTTTAGGAAAGATGGTTGTGGTTGTTGGTTATTGTGTTAAATATATTATTTTATTGTATTGTTTATATTATTTTAATGTATTGAATGTTAATATAAAACCTTTGTTGTAGGGTGTATTATAAAGTGTGTTGTTAAAATAGATAAAATAGTGTTTTGAGTTGCTAAAAACAAAATTTTTTAGATGCTTTGCTATAAATGCTCTTATGTACTATTTTTTAAGCTTTCACTTTATAAAAGCTCAACTAAATTAATCCGAACAAGAGGATTAAAAAGGGTTCTTCTATTTATCCAAGTTAGGCCAAGTTGGTGATTTTAGTCACGTTCTATTAGGATGCATTTGAAAATGGGAAATATGTAGGTGTGTGCATGGGTCGGGTTGAGTCAGGTTGAGGAGATTTTTTGACCCAACCCACCATGGTGGGTCAAAAAAAATTCAACCCAACCCAACCCATCACATAAGTCCAACCCAACCCAACCCAACCCATATGGGTCGGGTTGGGTTGGGTTGAACCCATGGGTTTAACAAATTTTTTTTTATTATTATTATTAAATTGAGTAGAAAAAAATATAAATATTAATATATTAAAAAAACCTAAAGATTAGTATCAATGTAACTCCTTAAAGGCAAACAACACTAATGACTAAACAACAATAGTAATTTATTAGGATTTGTGTGAATTAATTGACTTTTATATATGATAGGAAGAATTTGTTATTTTAAAAAATTTATAATTATATAATATTATATATATATATATATATATATTAAATTAGTATTAGTAGGAGGAACCAAGGAAGTGCTGCTCTACAGCTAATTTTTTTTTAAATTATTAAATATATAATATATATTTAAATAGATATATAAGCGCCCTACAACTGGTTCTAAAAAAAATTTATTAAATATATAATATATTTTAAATATATATTAAATATAGGTGGGTCGGGTCGGGTTTGGTGGGTTTGTAATTTTATGACCCAAACCCAACCCGACCCGCTATAAAAAAAAAAAAAATTGTAACCCAACCCAACCCAACCCACCAAGCCTTAAAAACCGACCCAACCCGACGGGTCGGGTTGGGTTGGGTCGAATTTGGCAGGTCGGTGGGTTTTCTGCACATCCCTAGAAATATGGACGGAATGATCAATCTTTTTTTGGGGAGAAGTGAAGGATCTTCTTTTTTTTTTTTTTTCTTTTTTTTTTTCGATCTTTAAATTTTGAACAAAACCGAAACAAAAAGATACCACGGCTTCCATTGTCCTTCAAGGTATCTTAAAACAAAGATCTGGTCGGTTAATGGGGCCAACTCGGGTTGAACTTTAGATCAAGAGTACGTAGGATCCACTTCTTTATTTTGGACATCATTATGTTGGGGATAGGATAGATATTGAACCACTAATAAAGATGGAATCAGGGACTAATCCATATTGAGAGCATTTCACATTGCATTAATAAGTACGATAAAAGCACCTAGCATTAGCAATAGGAAAACGAAATGTCCTTTCTCTTTATTAACAGGCTGCAGGTTGTGTATATGCATCTTTGGATTTGGCTTATCTTTAATATTTTTTTAACTAGAAGTGTCTTTTCGTTTTAAATACACAATAGCAAGTAATAGTGGGTTTTAATCTCCATTTTTTATTTAGTTAGCGAATGATGTGGCAGTATCTCATTAAAACAAAAAAAAAATTCAATTAAAAAAGTACTAAAAGTAAGCCAAATCATGCATCTTTAAGCATTACTATCGTACTCCTTCCCATACCAAAGCAGCAGCAAATGAAATTCATACATTACCACTTTAGTTGGATCTACGTTTTCACTAAAATGAATATTCCTTTTAATAAATTTCTTCTCCTTATTTTGGGTCTCAAAAGGCACGAGGAAAAGAAACTGAATTTTGTTAACAAATATTCCACAATTTTCTAAAACACAAATTAAGCCGCAAGGATTTCACTACCACAGTTCCGTGATTCTGTTGCCACATTACCATTCACATCTGGTTTTGTAAAAATTGGCCAAATTTTATGATTATAAATCACCTTTTTTCCCTTATTTTAGCCCACCACTTTAGTATTACACCTTACATCTCACTTTCATTTTGTAATACATCTTATTATAAAATAATTCGTTTATATTTTTCTCCCAAAAAACCCCCCTTAACTAAACCCACACCATATCAGAAGCTAGACCAATCAATCCCTTACCCCATCATAGCCAACGTTGCAATTTGTTAGGTCTATATTTGTCAGAAAGTTGGTAAACCATGTCAAATTGTTAGTTTTTATCTCATATTAAGAGTTTTGAAGTGTCAAAGTTTGCAATTGAAGACTGTTAGTTTTTAGTCACCTGAACAAATAATGTTTAGCCTGATTTTATGACCAAAATGTTAATTAAGTCAATAATGCAAGTCTTAGGTTAATCATAAATCAAATATATCATACATACAACAGAAAACTAAATAATACAAGATATGATTACCCAAGAAAACTAATGAAACAAACCAATTTCAAGGTAAAAAACCTTGGGAGACCAATCCCAAGAAGAGCAATCCACTATCAAATAAAAGTTTATAGTCAAGAATATTTAATTTGTAATTAGCTTAACTATGATTATCAAACTTAGCTTTGAAACCCTCAAACTTCTTTGATATGAATCTACTCCAACATGAACCTCCAGTTCACGCTTTGCTCTTCGGTATACTTGATATCTAAAGCTTGGGTTGCAACTTTGTTCCACTAGTACTTATGGTATAAGAATGATCTCTGGTGGATGCTTGAAAGAGTAGAAGGCACAGAACCTCTCAGATCTCAAAAGAGTAGCTCTCCAAGACTTGAAAAAACGTGCTTTAGGGTTTTCTTTAAATACCAAATGAACTTGGACTGAAACCCTAAACGTTTGATAGGTTGTTGGGTTTTATTTAAAATCTACAGAATCGCGCTTTGATCAGTGAAGCTTCCTCTCAATCAATCGAGCCAGTCTGATTTTGAATTCTTGAACCTACAACTTGTATGTTTTTTTTTTTTTTTTTTTTTTTTTTTGAGAAACAACAACTTGTATGTTTTTGAATTCTAACTTACAACACGTTGAGCTATGTCTAACATGACCTACAGACACTATAATCTATACCTAGACAAGTTTATGTATACAGTTTGCCAACAAACTAAACTTTTAGAACCTAAAAATTTAGAACCTAACTAAGACCAAGGCCAAGTTTCAAGAAGAGCTCAAGAAGACAAAAGTTTATGTCTTGATATCCCTCTTAATCTAGTCCAGATTGATAATGAGCATCTGCCGATAGCCCTCTTGATCGAGTCATAATCGATCGCAAGAAGCCAACGTGATTTTAATTTAGGCCCACGGATCGACTTAATGTTATGGATTTCATGACCTTTTGCTCAAAATATTTAAGAGAACATATTAGTCAATCAAAAAGATGACTCAAGAGTGTTGTGTATGTACGCTTAGGGTTTTGCACCAATTGTTCACCGTCAGACCTAAGCATATTTAAAGATTGGTGATCTAGCCAAAGCAACTACACAATCAAAACATATCTGCTAGAGGTGACAAGTAAACCTATGGTTAATTTATTGTAAGAAATTCTATTTTAATAGTGGATTTTTTTCCTAAGGGTTTGTGGTAAACCCCCACAAGAGTTTTTCTTGTCTAGTCTTTTATCTTCATTATCACATCGCTTGTGTCAGCGATATCAGATTGTGTTATATTAAGCATGAACTTTTCATCTAAACATAATTAGTGCCCGTTTGTTTGGGTGTTTTGAGCCCAAAAGTTGCCTTTTTAAAAAAGCCAACCCAAGTTTAGTGTTTGGTGAGTATAAAACGCAACTTTTTCCAAAAAGTTGCGTTTTATATTTGTGAAGGAAAGTGCGTTTGAGTTTTGGACATATTTCGGTCCATTTTGTAGAAGTTGGTGTGGGCGTTTGATATATATCCGTTGGGTGAGTTCAATTACCAAAATTGCCCTTCAATAAAGGGCAAGGTGTCTTCTTCAGAGTCTCACGCACAGCTTTTTTTTTTTTTTTTTTTTGGTAGAAAAAGGAATTTCATAAAAGCTAAACAAAGAACACAGAATCAGTACACTGCCTATAGCAATACGTTCCACGGCAATCAGCCTCCAGAATAGAAATAAGATCCACAAGCGGATTAGAAAAAATCTCAAAATCAGAATCTAACATAAAAAAAATCCAAACACAAAACAATCTATAACAAATTTCCAAATCCAAACACAAAAAAAAATTCTATAACAAATTCCCAAATCAGCTAAGGAAAAAAAAAAAAAAATTAATCCCTTGCAAATTAGGATTCCTCAAAATGCAAAACAAAAAAAATCAGAATATTGCAAAATCTTTCAAATGGAGATTGTACCCATCTTGTAGTGGATGAGTTCCGGTGGAGAAGAAGTTGAAGAGTCATGAGTTCCGGTGGCTCTTAGAACACGCTGAGAACGCAATCATCGCAGCGACCGGCACCGAAACAGTCCCCGCCATCGCCGTCTCCGTCAGAGGGACCCTCCAAATCCCAACAACCACTCGCAACTCCTCCACCACGGCCACCGCTACCTCCACAACCACCGCCGTGAAGAAACGTAAATGACCGTCGAATAGCGAATTCGTGGACGTTGTAAACAACGGCAGGGAAAAAAAAAAGAGGAAGAAGGAGAGCTTGGAACGTTCTGGAGTTTGGAGGAATGGTAGGGAAAACAAAGGAGAAAAGAAGGATATAAAAAAAAAAAAAAGAGTAAGGGTACGTGTGTGGAGGAGAAAAAAAGAGGGGGGAAAAAAAGAAAGAAATGTCGTGTGTGGAGGATAAAAAAGAGGGAAAAAAAAGGAAAAAAAAAAAAAGGAAATGTTATCACAATATTTTCACAATAAATTTTAAGTGGTAGGTTAGT
Source organism: Quercus ilex subsp. ballota (assembly GCA_032727855.1). Taxonomy (NCBI): domain Eukaryota; kingdom Viridiplantae; phylum Streptophyta; class Magnoliopsida; order Fagales; family Fagaceae; genus Quercus; species Quercus ilex. The sequence goes on along the minus strand of CM064915.1, from coordinate 29,953,816 downwards.
ATTAGCTAATATTGGTGAGAAAAAAATAATTTTTTTAGAAAAAGAAAAAAATAATTTTAATAGTACGTTAAAATTAAAACTATTATCAATTTTTATCACAATATTTTCACAATACTTTCACAATAAATCTTAAGTAGTAGGTTATTATTAGCTAATATTGATGAGAAAAAAATAATTTTTTTAGAAAGAGAAAAATTGATTTAAGTATGATGAAGTAGTTGATTTAAGTATGAAATAAACTCCCTTATATATATATTGTCTTTTTTGGTAATTTATCCCTCAAACTGCCACTTTTATAAGTGTCAGCCTAAGTGCCAACCAAACACTCAGTTTTTTCAAAAAGTACTTTTAACAGTTTTTACCAAACACTCAGCTTTTTGAAACTCTACTTTTTCATTATATACTTTTTAAAAACTTCACTTTTTCATTATGCACTTTTACAAAAAAAAAAAAAACTAAACCAAATTCACCCTTAGTTAATAATTCAAACTCAGCATAAAATTTGGATAATTGCGTTGCAATCGGGGTCTGAATTCTGAACACTATCAATTACACATGGCTAAAGTAACACCCTACCCCAAGGTAGCGACAAGATAAGGCAAATTGGCAACCTAATGAGTCAATGACAACTATCGATCCACAGCAAAGATCTGTTGATGCGACAGCACTAGATTGCCCACCAAAAATAACACCCATGTCAATGATCACGGCTACCTAGCAACCCCTGCAGAGCGCAACCAACTTTTATTTCACACCCAAAAAAAAAAAAAATCAAATTAATCAAATTAGAAATTTGAGACAATTTCTAATATAGAAGTTGTGGCTGTCAGCACTTGACCAATATAGATTTGCATTGAATTAAAGAATTTGAGGTATTTCGGACAAGTGGGAACCTATCCAGTGTGCAAACAAATCGTGCTTTCGGTGATATATACATATCATCCAAAGGAGCACTATTTACTCCGAATACAGAATACATTGAATTTCAGCATTTGCTTTCTTGAAATGACTTCTCCTCACGTCTAGAAACAAATCCAACCAATTGCCAAACTAAACAGTTTACCTCACGTGCTTAAAATGATGTTTATCTTGTATCTTCTAGCCATTATATTCGTGTACAAGGACAAAAGGTATGACAACGTTGAACATATTGCTTCATAGCCATCAGCTACCCACTCAATACTAATCAGTGAAGATTCGCTTCAGTGTGAATGTTTCAAAATGAACATATATATGTACACTCCAATGTAGTAGAACAACACTTGAATGGTTATGTCACTAGTGCCACTATTTTTAGGGTAATACTTATGGGGCTCATCCCCTATGTGACAACCCGGAGCTCTCCTCCAAGACTACTAAGTATTTCCCCTATTATTAAGCCTTGTTTTACGAACTTAGCACGAGTTAGGAAATCAATCATTAGTATTCATTCTCACGCGCCAATTTTGTTAATAATTATGCAGCTCTACAGAAGCTAATATAAACATTTTTCAACCAAATAAACCAAACCTTGAGCATTCCCACCTATTCATGTAAAACAGCATAAAATCCAAAATATAGTTAATGAAGTCCAAAAATCATCCACATCAAATTATGATTAAGATATGCAAAATGAGATTTTGCTACAATGCTTATGCAAATATAAAAGTCACTGTAAAGGTGAGAGAAAAGAGTGGATGGTAACTGTTGTGTGTAGAAACAATTAAAAAAATCAAGAAAATTTGATATTTTAATGAAATAGATTTTAAAGTAGATAATTAGAAGTGGATATTTTGAAAAACAACCTGAATTTGGTAAGGATGGGGTGTAAAACATGAGTTTTACACCATCCAAAAAGATTTTGTCACATCAGCTTTTTACTTAAAACTTAATACATCTTATCACACCTAATAGCACCACATCAACATTTTACTTAAAACATGAAATATTGTGTTTATTAAGATGTTATCCTATGTGATTAGATGTATATATGTTTTAGTAATATGATGATATGGCATGTTCTTATTGGAGAGTGTAAACTAAAGGATTTACACCAATTCCTTATCAAATTTAATCTCTTTGAAAAATTGTTAACTAAAATAGAAAAGGTATGTTTTATTCTAAATTAGACAATAATTTTTACATAGATGACAATGATTAATATAAATGGAAAATGTTAAAGAATGCCCTAAAGGCATTAGTTTAGAATTTATATTTTAGAAATATTTTATGGAAAAATGATAAATCAATTAATTTGATAACAACTTTTTTATATTTCCCATAAAAGTAATGTCAAAACTTTCTTATTATAGTTTATTAACAATTGCCCTACATCACTCTCTAGAAAAACTTTGCAACTTCCACGTAAAATTTGAACCTGCCATTAGTTAAAATAATGGTGATAAATTTACTCAATTTTTTTTGTAATTAATGCTACATCCACAACAATTTCACAATAAATTCAAAGTAACAAGCTATTACTAGTTCTAATCTAAGCCCACCACTAAAATTATTTTTTATCCATCATTGACGATTTGTCACCTATAATTTGTTGTGAATTTTTTGTAAAAATATTATAGATGTAATATTTCTCTTTTATTTTCTTTTTTTCTAAATTCTAACCATTAATGGTTTGGATTTTTAATCATCTACGCTACTTCTTTGTATGCAACAGTAGGCTGTAGGCCTTGAGAGCTCATCTCGTCCAAAATGACCCATTTGAATTGCATGAAATATTGTTTAGCCTAGGAGAACCGTGGGCCTTAGTATTGTCTTGAGAAATAAGCCCACTAGCTTGTAAGGGTTCAATTTTTCCGCTTATTAGTCAATTTTTTTTTTTTAAGAGTTTCAACTTATGGGCCATAAGTTATGACATTCGTTTAAGACGATAGTTTTTTATCATTAGACCAAAACATCAGTCGATTTTTTGTGTAAGCGGAGATTGAATCACAAACCTCTTATTCAACCATCAGAGACTTTACCAATTGAGTTAATTGAAATCTCAAATTTTGTTTACACTAACTTCTATTAAATGTGGGACCCAAGTAATAAGGAAAGAAAGAAAATGAGCCGTGAACTAAATTTGTTTAGAGAGAGAGCATGAGCCAATCATTGCCCCAATTTTTGTGACAACAAAGATCTTGAGCTGTAAGCCTCATCCGTGTATACCAATGTCCCTGTTCAAGCAGAGGCTGAAGCTATTGTTAGTGCCCTCCAGGCTTCCACCTTTTTTCTAGGTTCCATGCTCTTCATTTTGTAATAGAAAGTGACTCGAAGGTGTGTATTGATGCACTTAAGCTCTGGTCAGTAATGCCTCTTGGAGGCTTCTTAATTCTGTTAAAGTTGTAAAGTATGTTTTAAGTTCTTTTGGGAATGAATCTTATAGTTGAGTCAGTCGAAGATGCCAAATTTGCAGCTCATGATCTTGCTAAATGGTCTTTGAAGCAGTCTATTTTTGGTGTATTTAGTTTGAGTCATTGCCCTCCAAATTTTGCTCTCATTATCTTGGATGAGGCTGGGTTGTAGTTTATGTTTGCTCTTGGAATAAACTTTTTCTTCTCATAAAATTTGGGCTTTAAAAAAGAAGGTTTATAGGTTGTAAAGCCAATACGACAATAATAAGGGTTATGAAGCCTAACACAAGAAGTCAAGTAATTTGGGCTCTATGAGAGGCTTGTTGTATATAGATATTTTGGATTTAAAAATAGACCCAATCCTTGTAGGCAAATATCCTAATCCAATAAATTTTTTGGGCTTTTATATACTAAACTTAAAATCCAAGTGAAATAATAGGTTTATGTGAAAGTGATGTACAACCAACCACAATCACAATGTGTCATACAAGGCAACTGTGGCAAAAGATGTGTGAAAATATGTGGTCCTAGAAATAAAATTATTAAAAAAAATCAAGTAACAAAAAATGATGTTTGAACACACACACACACACACACATATATATATATAATATAAAAATTCATTTAAACATGATGACTCTAATATGTAAATTAATCAAACTCTTTTTTTGGGCAAAACTAATCAAACTCTATTAGATATAATGAACGGTATAAAACTAATTAAAACACTATGAAAAAAATTATAGTTTAGATCAAACTTCAAAACTCATTAAAAAATGATGATTTTTTTAATAAGATTTATATGTTCAGTTAGGTCATGATAATCGATATATTCAGTTAGGTCATGATAATTTATCTTTCTCTTCCATGAATCGTTTTTTTTTTCCCCTCATAAAATGAAGTTTTCGTTATTCTATATTGTGGTTGTAATGTTTGTATGACTGTGCGGTCAATCTAGTGGTGGTGGTGTTTTCGTCTCTGGTTATGATAGTTATTGAGGGTTCGTTTGGTTGGAGAGATGGAAAAAATGAGAGAATAGAAAATATTTTAATTTTCCTCATTTTTGTTTGGTTAAGAACTTAAGAGTGAAAAAGTGGAGGAATGAAAAAAGTGAGTTTGTATAAATTTACTTATATACCCTTGTTAATAAATGATACATGAATGTTCAATATGTGTATAAAACACCTATGAACATTTAGACCCCCAATTTACAAATTACAAATTCAAGTTTAATATCAAACAATGTATGTGCAGAAAATAAACGTAAGCTTATAACAGAATTGATAAACAATCTAAACCAAATAAAATCACATCCACAGCAGAAATTAAATGGCAAAGATTAAGGGAAGAGAGATGCAAACACAAGGACAACACAACGATGTGTTATCGAAGAGGAAATCGAAACCCTCGACGTAAAACCTCTCCGCCACCCTCCAAGTGGTCAATAATCCATTAAAGAATGAAGTTGGTATATATGAACAGCAGAAGACCCTCCAAGCCTAATCTACCCAGTGTACCTAAGCCCTCCAAGCTTTTTGCTCCAACGAGGTTACGCCGAACCTTTGTCTTCTTTAGCTTACCGGATTCTGCTATAGCCCATAGCATCAACCAATATCAATTGATCCATTCCTAACTGCTTCTCAAGCACCAAATAGCCTTCTCACTGATATGGGTATGGTGAGAAAATGATTTGGCTAATGTACCTCTCAAGGATGTAATAATAGAGAGGATGAGAGTAGAGGAATTTGAACAGTCACTGTGTAAAGATTGTGGATGAGTCAATCTTGTTTTTCTCTAGGGTTTCTCTCTCAAAATTCTCTCTGGAAGCTCTCTACATTTCGTGGGTATAAGGGGTATTTATACTGGAATAAGAATGGAATGCGAAGAGACAATTTTTCAAAACAGAATGGACTGACGACTTGGCCTCGCGACTGGCGAGTTCAAGCCGCGAACTAACTGAATGGTCAGTCTGGACTTTTTGTCCTATAATGCTCCAGCTAGCATGACTATTCAGCTACTCTGCATGCTCCATACATGTGCCACTTTTGGCAACTTGCAAGCCGCAAGCAAGCCGCGAGATCCAGTGCACAAACTTGAGCTTTTCTTCACACTCTCTCACACACTACCCTTACATGATTCCCACCTAAATACAGGGTTTCTAAATGCTGAATTACAAGAAAATTTGGCATGAAATAAAGCCAACAAGATAGTTGATTAAATTCAACCTTACAATACCCAATTAAAACAAAAAGTGACAAACAACCAAAAAAAAAAAAAAGCAATCACCCAAATTTTTTTAAAAATAAAAATCATGTCTAGGAAAAAAATCACATCTATTTAAACACACACACACACACACACACACACAAAAGAAGAAGAAGAAGAAGAAGAAGAAGAAAGAAAGAGAGGAAAAGGTAACGTCCAGGTTTAGGAAAAAAAATGAGCACAAAAAATGAGCATTCTCTTCACTGTGTTTTTTACGTAAAAACCTTGGCTCACTATAACAAATATAGACTATGGTGACAAAATTTAGTGAGGAAAAATAATTTCGTCTCTAAATGGTAATATTCAGGGAGGAAAAAAAAATTCATCACCAAATACTATAAAAATTTTAAAAATGGTGACAAAATAAATATTTCATCTCTAAAGACATTCAAATTGGTGACAAAATATATTTTTCATCGCTATAGGTCATGAAAAAAAAAGGCAACATTTGAATTTTTTGGGCACAAGATATACAGGTGTCTATGGTGACGCAATATTTCGTCTCAAAAAAATTAGATTTACAGAGATGAAATATTCGCGTCACCAAAGATGACAAAATTCTAATATCGTCACTCAATATTAAGATTTGGGTATCATTGGTGACAAAATAATTTTTCGTCACCTATTTTTAAAAAATACAGGCGGGCCTTGCAAATTTCTAGGCACATAGTGAAATTTTTTCTTTATTTTTTCTTCGTTGTGTTTTTTTTGTGTTAAAATAAAAAATACCCTCTCTCTCCCTCTCTCTCTCTCTCTCTCATTATAGAAAAGAAAGAAAAGAAAAGTGGTCTCTTCAATCGAAAGGGGATAAATCGATCTAGTCTTCAATCAGAAGATATTTCTATTTTCTAAAAAATGCATTTATCTTTTCTTCCCATTTTGAAGGAAGTCTATGGTGGAATTAGTGGGTCAAATCTGGTTCTTGGTGTTTGGGAATATTCATAGAATATTTTTATGATTTTAATGTTATTCAGCTTCTTTTTTTTCTTTAATTTTTTTTAGATAAGTTTTACACTTTTGTTTGAAGTTAATTAACTATAGATATCTCCCTTCAATTTTAGGATATTTAGATCTAGGTATTTTGTTTTTAACAGTGTTATTTATTTATTTATATATTCTGATAATTGTAAATAGTTAGTAAGATTGCTTGAGTAGTTTTTATATATGGTTTTTTTTTTGGCCAGCACCCTACCGGTGCTCTTTGTAGGCTCTTCATTCTTTTTGTTCTTCAAGTATTTCAATCACCGCGCATATGGACAATCAACTAATTGACAATTTTGTGCATCATCAATTAATAACCACATTCAGATTTTTTTTCTTCTCATTATAGAATAATAAAGGGGAAATAGGAGTTCGCAAACCTATAAAAAATTTGCGGATTCAAAAGTAAATATGTTATAATGCGCTCACAGTCCTCTTCTATACTAAATTAACCATATATAAATGTACACTTATATAGTGGTTTAAAGCTGACCAAATCCCATCAATGTTAGATCTTTCCTTGTAAGGAAGATATGGAGCTAATGTTCCAAGATCTTAGGGTTTTATTTCCCATATTGGAAGGATACGAATATATGGAGGGATCCTTAGATGTGGTGTGCAAGTTCTTTCCATATATGGAATCATGAGTTAAGAGTACGTAAATGGAGTGGGACTAAGTATATTCCACCATCGGTATTGGTTAACCCAACGGGTAGATTCATACCTGATGACAAATGTGGATGAAGGGTATAGACAATGTCACATGGCCATCAGACTTGAAGGAGACATTTTATCCCGAATGACACCTTTGTCAAGAAAGGTATATTTATCCTGACAGGTATATTGATCCTGAATGGTATATTTGCCTGAAGGTGATTCAAGCCTAAAAGGTCTAAGGAACCCAAAGGGCATTGCCAACCAGACGGGCAAAATGAGTTAGAAAATTTTCTTGGTCGAAATATCCTTATCAACTACCACCTATTCCGTGCTCGTCGGATGTCTAACGAGTTGGGGAATATGACGAGCAATTTTGGTTTTGTAGCAGTCTACCTCGAGGTTCGTGTAACCTATAGGGGCATTCCCATCGGGTTAAGGAGTCAACAAAGGATAACCCCAACCTGGCGACGAAGCTGGCTGCTCTTCGTGAGCACATAGAGGATGCCAAGGTTGAAGCTGTCACGAAGTTTCAATTGTCCCAAGCCTGCTTTGACAAGCTAGGGGTGGACTTCGGTGAATGCTTCCGCCATTTTCGTGAGTGGACCACTATACTCTTCCTAGAATCAAGTTTGGATTTTATCCATTTGAATTAATGTGAATGCGACTGTCCCAACGACTCCTTTGTCGTCAATCCACCCCGTAGGTAGGACTTAGTTTTAAATAAGTGAACAGGCACTTGTCAGTCGTCCTTGGTCATCAGTTCACCCTGTAAGTAGGACTTAGTTTGAATGAGTGACCAGGCACCCATCGGTGTCCTTGGTCGTCAGTCCACCCCATAGGTACTGTAGACACCACATTTTGTACCCCTTATGACTCGGGCCCCCGTTCTCCAATGATGTTGAAATTCTAAGACCCAAGATTGGTTTAAGGTCCAATCAAATTACAAATTGATTTAAGAGATGTTAAAATGGAAAATATAACTTTTAATGAGCAAAAAAATATATTTTTGGAAAATAAAGGCCAAAAGAAACCCTAAGCCTGCATAGGCAAGCGTGAACCAGCGTACGCAACCTAGAAGCCTGTGTACGCAGGCACGAGCCTGCACACGCAGGTAGGGTTTTAGAAGCATAAGAAATGCAATTTTTCTGCATTAATGTTGAGGTTTGGAACGAATCCCACATCATCTAGGAGACGTTCCACACCATCATTTTCACAATATAAATAGCCATATATGGTACCTTTCAAAACACATAGAAATCCCACAGGAAAACACTAAGATTCACTAGAAATAGGGAATCAAAGAGGGAGTTTTTCATAAAACATCCTCAAGTCAATTTTATTTGATTAGGGCCTTTTCTGGCCTTGATCTTTGAATTTTAAGATTACTAATCACACGTTTATTGATTTGTGATAGATATGACTGAGGGGAACGATCAAAAATCAAGTCTAGGAGCTTTTGCTTTAAGGTATTCATTTCAAGCTTTTTCTTTTATTTTTTTATTTCAATTCTTTTTTTCTTTTTCTTTTTTTTGTTTCTTTACTTGTTTTATGATTTAATATGTTTATATAGCTTAGGTTTGTGAAGTTTTATGTTTTAAAAGCATGTTAGGTTGCTAGAAATCGTGTTTTGAAACCTTGCTCTATTTGTTGTGTTTCTAGGGTTTCTGGGCAGAAACCCAAGCATGCACAATCAAGGCTGCGTATACAGGCTTGATTATGTGCACGTAGGGTTGTTCATGTGCACTAATGAACCAGCCCAAAAACCCTAATTTATTTCCTCTGTTTTTTGTTTATGTTTTCACATGCCATGTTCCTGTTTTAGATCCTTTTCCTTATATTTATGCTTTTAATCTACTGTTTCACATGTTTATTTGTTTGTTTATCTTTCACATGTTGAAATTAAGGTTTATCTAGTATTTTATTATTTTAATACTATGCCATTCATTCACATGTCCATGCATAATGCCATAGGTGCTGAGTTGACGCAAGGTAAGTGAGGTAAGTCATGCATTCACATAATCACACGTTTATTGATTTGTGATAGATATGACTAAGGGGAACGATCAAAAATCAAGTCTAGGAGCTTTTGCTTTAAGGTATTCATTTCAAGCTTTTTCTTTTATTTTTTTTATTTCAATTCTTTTTTTCTTTTTCTTTTTTTTGTTTCTTTACTTGTTTTATGATTTAATATGTTTATATAGCTTAGGTTTGTGAAGTTTTATGTTTTAAAAGCATGTTAGGTTGCTAGAAATCGTGTTTTGAAACCTTGCTCTATTTGTTATGTTTCTAGGGTTTCTGGGCAGAAACCCAAGCATGCACAATCAAGGCTGCGTATACAGGCTTGATTATGTGCACGTAGGGTTGTTCATGTGCACTCATGAACCAGCCCAAAAACCCTAATTTATTTCCTCTGTTTTTTGTTTATGTTTTCACATGCCATGTTCCTGTTTTAGATCCTTTTCCTTATATTTATGCTTTTAATCTACTGTTTCACATGTTTATTTGTTTGTTTATCTTTCACATGTTGAAATTAAGGTTTATCTAGTATTTTATTATTTTAATACTATGCCATTCATTCACATGTCCATGCATAATGCCATAGGTGCTGAGTTGACGCAAGGTAAGTGAGGTAAGTCATGCATTCACATGAGCATGCATATTTGAATATGCCTTTGCTTTGATGATTGGTTGGATAACATGTTCTTGATACCTTCAATATAATTCTTTGATGTCATCATGTTGTATGAATGCATGATATGATACTAGATGAATGCTAGGATCGGTGAGTTGACATGTTTTGTCATGCTAGCTAGGGTTTATGCTTAGATATATGATGCTGTGCTAGATGTATGTTAGGATATGATGTGATGAAGCATGATTAGATGTATGCTAAGGTTTGGGATGCGATGATGTGCCATGCTAGATGAATGTTAGGTTGTTTGCTAGATGTATGTTAGGGTATGCCATGATTAGATGTATGTTAAGCTTTGTTTAATTACCATGATAGATGTATGGTTAAGGATGATTGATGCCATGTTGAGTGATTAGATGTATGCTAGTATGTGTGTGAGTGTAGATACAATATTGAGTATGCCTTTAATATCGTCAAGACATAAGATACAATGAAGGGAAGCCAACCTTAGTGTTGGGCGGTTTTAGGTGCCTAACACCTTCCCAAGACCGTACCTTAACACCAAACTCATATCTTTGGTAGTAAGATCAAAAGGACTTTCTTCGAGAGGATGCTATATATATATGGTTCCTAGACCATTGCAAAAATAAGGTGGCGACTCCATCCGTTGTGTCCACAAGTAGGACAATTTTAATAACTGACCAAGCACCCGTCGATTGTCCTTGTTCGTTGGTCCTGGCCAATTCGCCCATCGCGCAATGCACTAGATGAGTGAGACTCTGAGCATTGCCATGATATCACTAAGCAAGTTGGTCTATTGATTGGACGAGTATAATGGGTCGTCTGTCAAGAGTGTCTCATCGGTTTAAACGAGTTAGTGTCAATGTTATTCAAGGCGATAAGTAGGGTACGTGACGACCCCTTGATACGTGACAACCATTAGGACGAAATATGTTGCGTGGTGTTAAAGAAGGTACCTAACGACTCCTAGGTCCTTGAAGACTCCTTGATACATGATGACCGTTAAGGCAGAATGTGTCGCGTGGTGTCAGGGAAGGTACCTGACGACCTTGTATACTTGACAACCCCTTGATACGTGATGACCATTAGGGCGGAGTGTGTCGCGTGGTGTTAGGGAAGGCACCTAACAACCCCTGTGTACCTAATGACTCCTTGATACCTTTAGGGTGGAGTGTGTTCTGTAGTGTTAGGGAAGGTACCTGACAACCACTGTGTACCTGACAACCTGTTAGTAACTGAAAATGCTTTTGGTGATTGAAGATTTTTTTTGGTGAATTCATGATGCTTTTGGTGACCGAAGACTCTAGGGTGTTAGAAATATTTTCGCGATGGTGAAAATATTCGCTATCAATTTCCCCCCATTCCATAGTCATCATGCAAGTGGATGAGTGCGGAATGCGAACGGTTGCGTTGTAATTGTAGAGCGTTGAGGGCTCTATTTCTTGCCCCCCATTCCATGAGCGTTTAGTGTACTCTAATTAGATAACCACCACTTATGCATATCAATGATTCCCTGGGTCAGTTGTTTAGGTCACCTTAATTGAAGTATCAATACTTGAGTTGATTGTCATCGGAGAATTGCTAATTAAGTCAATTAACATTGGTGGATTCCTTGGATCATTTGTCACCTTGGTGACTTAGATCGTTCGTCACTCTAGTGGCTTGGACCATTCGTCACCTTAGTGATGTGGTTCATTTGTCACCCAAGTGATATGGTTAAAGGATTGCTACTTGAGTCAATCGGCTTTGAAAGGTCCCTTGGATCGTTTGTAATCTTGGTGAGTTAGTTAGACATTCTCTACTTAAGTCGATCATCTTTAAAAGATCCCTTGGATCATTTATCCCCCTGATGACTTCATTCATTCGTCACCCAAGTGACTTCGTTTGTTTGTCACCCTAGTGGCACAAAGGATCATTAACTTGAGTCGATCATTTTTGGAGGATCCCTTGGTTTGCCTATCTATCCCGCCCGTAGGTAGTAAAACTTAGCTATTTCACCAAGGCCCTCGTGGGAGGCTTGGTTCGTCCGTCCACTTGGTTTGTCTGTCCACCCCGTAGGTAGGAAGACTTAGATATTTCACCAAGGCACTCGTTGGTAGCTTAGTTCATCTGTCCACCCCATAGGTAGGAAAACTTAGATTTTTTACCAAGGCACTCGTTGGTGGCTTAGTTCATCTATCCACCCTATAGGTAGGAAGACTTAGATTTTTTACTAAAGCACTCATTGGTGGCTTGATTTGTTTGTCCATCCACCCCATTGGTAGGAAGACTGAAATTTTTTTACCAAGGAACTCATTGGCGGCTTAGTTCTTCTGATCCTTAAAAGTTGAGATGGAGTTTGGAGTAATCTTGCTGAACCATACTCTAGCTGGTCCTGTGAGCATGGTTGGGAAGGCTCTACACATTATCTCGTCAAGCACGCCCTGCAAGTGTATAAGAGTTTTGAACGACTCGACCCGTCGTATGTCTTACCCTAGGGCATTTGAAACTTAGGTGGAAGGAGACAACATGTGACCTACACCCTGAAAGGGGAGTCTATATGATGGACCAGTTCATCCAAGTTAGTGGACACTCGTCCTCTCATGGCATTCATCATTATGTCCATCTTGTCTTTCATTATCTGCATATCTTGTGCCATGCGCATTGCATCACTCTCTAGCTCTGACTGACGGTCAATATCCTCCCTTCAATTGCACCTACTGGCGACATTACTTTATTCTTGATCTTCTCTTTCGTGTTAGTCACCCGTCTTGAGATTACTGTCATTGTTCTAATCGTTGGTTTGGGTGCGATGTTCATTCAACAAGTTCATCTGTTGTTCAAGATCCTGATTTCACTAGGTAAGCCGTTCAACGGCCATGGCGAGGGTTCGGATTTGCCTTTCCAAGGCGTTAAAAGGGTTTCTAATCTCTAGGTTGCTGGTAGTCATTGATCGCGTCTAGACCATGTAACTCTTTGTCTTAGATGTGGTGATATGGCTAATCACTCAGTTCTCATAGACAGCACCAACTGATGATACATAAAATCATCAGTGAGTTGATGTTCCACACACACAGCGATTGAAGTACCTAAAGAACAAAAAGAATGAAGAACCTACAAAGAGCACCAATTGTAGATACTGCATTTTGTACCCCTTACGACTTAAGCCCCCATTCCCTAATGATGTTAGAATTCTAAAGCCTAAGATTGGTTTAGGGCCCAATCAAATTGAAATTGACTTGAGAAAGGTGTTTTGAAAAAATATAACTTTTTTATTAACTAAATAAGCTATTTTTGGAAAAGAAAGGCCACAGAAACCCTCAGGCATGCATACGTATATACGCGTATGCACATGCATGCTACAAACCTACGTGCAAATGCTTCATGTGTGCGTACGTATATACTGGCATGCGTGCGCATGCTAGGGTTCTAGAAACTATGAAAGGCAAGTTTTCTGCATTTAAAACTTGGTTTTGGAACAAATCCCACATCGTCTGGAAGCTGTTCCAAACCACCATTGTCTTACTATTAAAAACCGTACATGGTACCTTTTCAAAACACACAAAAAAATCCTAAGGGAAAGCACAAGATTCACTAGGAATAGTGAATCAAAAAGGGAGTTTTCACAAAACATCCTCAAGTCAATATTTTTTTGATTGAGGCCTTTTCTGGCCTTGATTTTAGAGTTTCAAGTTTACTAATCACTTTTTATTTGGTTGTAAATACATTGACTGAGGGAACGGTCAAAATCAAGCTAAGGAGCTTCGTATTTTTTGGTATAATGTTCTAAGTTCCTTTCTTTTTCTTTTTCTTGTTTGATCTTCTTTTCCTTGTTTTCTTGTTTGTTTATGATATAATATGTTTGTTTAGTTTAGGTTTTCTTTGTTTTATCATTTTAAGCATGTCAGGTTATTGGTTTTAAAGTTTCTATTATGTTTTTTTCTGGTGTTTCTATGTTAGGGTTTTAGGGTGTGTATACGTACACATGCTTTTTGCATGCACACACATACTTGAAGTATGCGTACGCATACAACTGGGCTGTGCACGTATACTCCTGCCCAGAAACCCTAATCTGACTCCTTTTTACTTTTGTTTCTTCATTTCATTTGTTTAGCATGCCTCTGTCTACCCTAGTTTTCTATGTTTATGAGTCCCTACCTCCATGTTTTGTTGTTGTTTGTTCTTCACATGTTAGATTAGGTTTTCTTTTCAATTCTTTATTTGATATGCCATGAACATGCATATGATATGACCATGCATTAATGCATAAATGCTATGGTACAGAGAGGTAAGTCATGCATTCATATGGACATGTATTTGTTTGGAATATACTTTTGTGATGAGTATGAACATGCATGATTAAATGATGTGTTCTTGATGTCTATATGCCTATAACATGTTGATTGATCTTAACATGTCTATGTTTCTTTCTTGGATGTGGTATATGCTTGTTTGTTTGCTGCCTTGGGTATGATGAGATGCATGATATATGTATGTTAGGGTTTAGGATGAAAATGCCATGTTGATTGCTTAGATGTATGCTAGTGTATGTGTGAGTCTAGAAAGATGAATGTTGAATGTGGCTTTAATTATATTAAGACATAAAACACAATAAGTGGAAGCCAACCCATGGGTCGAGTGGGATTGGGTGTCTAACACCTTCCCATCCCTATACCTAAACTCTAAATGCGAAGGGCGTTATATTTAAGGTTCCCAGATCTAATCTAGGTGGTGACTCCAATTCCTTCTCTGCCTTGGTCTACTCAGTCGAGGCGTACTCCCTTAAACTCACTGCGCCTATAGTGGCAACTCCACTAGGGATAGAGAGTTTGATTCCAATGTGTCTTATTTCTTAATCTTAATAAAGACTTATTCAATATTTGTTTGTACACACTTCACTTAGTTCTTTTTGTCCCTTTCACCCTGGTTGGTGATGAGTGGGAAGATAAGTACACTCCATTCGGGCCAAAGTCTTCTGAAGTTCATCCCACCAATGCACAATCTGTGCCATTTCCTATAATGGGCTTTAAGTACATTAACAGTATGTCACCAATCCACTATAATCCATTTAGGCGCAAGGTTGGAATCATAGCCCACCTAGTTGTGAGTGACCTATTGATTTATCCCTTTAGCTCTAAGGAGCCTACCCATACTTAGAGAGATCCAAAGTCATATCAATAAGAGGGTACCCTTTATATTTCCTATTTTTTCAACCTTATATCTTGTGTTCACCTAATTCTAAAGGACAAATAAAAGATGTAAAAGACTTTAAGGATAACCGGCATACTGTGGGTGCAACGGGAGGGGAGTACGCCTCTACCGAGTGAACCGAGGTGGAGAAAAGATGGATTCGCCACCTAGATTAGGTCTAGGAACCATTTATATAGTGCCCTTCATGGAAGGACTGGTCTACTATCAGAGCACGTGTTCGAAATTTAGGTATGGGGATGGGAAGGTGTTATGCACCCAACCCCACCTGACCCATGGGTTGGCTTCCACTCATTGTGTCTTACATCAATCTCATTAAAGGCATATTCAATATTATCATTCTACACTCACACACACTAGCATACATCTAGTAATCAACGTGTCATTTTCATTCCAAAAACCTAACATACATCTATCATGCAACTCATATCATCATATTCAAGGCAGCAACCAACATGTCATATCCAAGGCAGAAACATAGGCATGTTAAGATCAAACAAACAAGTTATCACATCCAAGGCAAAGCATTCACAAATATTATCCATGTTCATCAAGGCAAGATCAAGATCATATCTCAAACAAATGCATGTTCATGTGAATGCATAAATTACCTCACTTACCTTACTACCACAGCACCTATGCATCAATGCATGGTCATATCGTATGCATATTCATGGCATATCAATCAAAGAGAAGAGAAGAAACCCTAATCTAACATGTGAAGGGCAAACAACAAGCAAACATTGAAATAGATACTCAAAAACATGAAACATGACCAAGGTAGAGACATATTACATAAGTGAAATGAAGAAACAGAGGTGAAAAGGTTCATATTAGAGTTTCTAGGCATGAGTATGTGTGCGCATACATAAGGCCTATGTACGCAGTCCAGTTGTATGCGTATGCATACTTCGAGTATGCGTGCACATGCAGAAAACATGCCTACGCATACACGCCCTAACCCTGACCTAGAAAACAGGAAGAAAACAAAGCAGAAACTAACAAGCTAATATGCTTAAAACAATGATATAAAGAAAACCTAACTAAAAAAACATGTTATAACATAACAAAACAAGAAAAACAAGGAAAACAGAAAGATTAAAGTAAGAAAAGAAAGAAAAATGACTTAGAACCTCAAAACACAAAGCTCCTTAGCTTGATTTTGACCGTTCCTTTCAGTCAAATCTATTCACAATCAAACAAAGAAGTGATTAGTAATCTTAAACTCCAAGATCAAGGCTAGAAAAGGCCTCAATCAGAAAAATATTAACTTGAGGATGTTTTATAAAAAAATCCCTCTTTGATTCACTATTTCTAGTAAATCTTATGTTTTCCTTTAGGATTTTCTGTGTGTTTTGAAAAGCTACTATGTATGGCCTTTTATAGTTCAAAAATCGAGGTTTGGAACGACTCCCAGATGATGTGGGATTCTTTATAAAACCCAAAATTTAATACAGAAAACTTGCCTTTCATAGTTTCTAGAACCTTAACATGCTCATACACGTGTATACGTACGCATGCCCTAGGGTTTCCGTCGTCTTTATTTCCCAAAAATAACTTATTTAATTCATAAAAGAGTTATATTTTTCCTAAAATATTTTCCTCAAATCAATTTCAATCTAATTGGGCCCTAAACTAACCTTAGGCTTTAGAATTTCAACATCATTGGGGAACGAGAGCCCAAGTCATAAAGGGTACAAAATGTGGTGACTACACACACCCTAAGATGTTCTTACATGTAAGAGGCTTATCCCAACATCCAAATGTATATTTTAACTTAAAAGTTTCATAAGACCATAGCCTAGTTGCTATCATAAGCCCAAATCAAAAGGTCTCTTGAAAAGAAGGACCTTAGGCCTAAGGTAACAAATATGCTATGGACTTAGTATCCAACATCCTACAAAGCCAATATAAAATCCCCTAATCTTGGGCCTCCTTGTTGTATGCCAAAGGCCCAAAATGATGAGAAATTCATGGACTTTAGCAGGAAGGCTACAATATGTTCTAGCGAGAGGGCTACTTAAAAAAAAATGATGATAATAAATGGAAAAAAGAAGAGCCCAAAGGTGATGGATACATTGTAAGCCTATATTTGAGACAAAGGGTTGAAAATCTCTAAGCACATTCTAATGAAAGTCCTCGAGGGTAAGATGAGAGCTTCATTGTAAATGGACTAAAACAAAATGAAACAAGGGACTTGAAGGGAGTAATTTTGTAATTGGGCCTTCATTAAAATGGACTTGAAGACTTTCTATGAACTCTAAGAACCTTTTTTGGGACATGTGCTTATGCTTCCAGTGGCTTCTTCCAGTTTTCCACGTACCATGATGTCAATCACATGACTCAAGAGGATATTGATTGCACAAAGAGCAAAGGAACAGTTCGTTTTCTCCTTCTAGTGCTTGAGCCTGTCACGGGACCATGGACCTTTACTAGGACTCATGTCAACGACTTTTCTGATATAGGAAGTGCAGGATCATGGGAGGACCATGACTGGCCAGAATGGACCTCTACAATCAGGACCACGCAAATCACCCCTACTCACATCTGGATTGAGCAAGACACAACCCCACCTACCGACGCTGCACAATATCTTGTCCTAGCCCAAGACAAAGAGGAAAATGAAGAAGATGATGAGGAGATTAGCTATTGGAGCGGGAGTAACTGTGATTGGTCCTTAGACAAGGACGATAATGCCCCTTCCAATGAAGAAGGATTCTTGTGGGATATAACTGAAGCTCTACGTACTTGGGGGCCCTTGAAAGATGAAGAGTAGTCTGTGGAGCTATAAACTCTCTTCAAGGAAGGAAATGAGGAAGAAGGCGATGCCACCTAGGAAGAAAGAAGGATAGAATTCATCATGCCTGCTGATGCAGCAATTGGACTTGAGTTGGGTTTTCCAAAAATATGGGAAAGAAATTTTGTAATGCAAGTTCAAATGTACTTTTTAACATTTTCAATAAGATGAATTCTGATTTGGCTTATTTTTATGTGTCCCATGATATTGAAATTCTTCACTTAAATGATTCTAATGAATTTGAAAATGAAATTAATAAAAAATTAGAAAAGAAAATTGAACTTGTGGAACCAACTTTTGAAACTCTTAATTTGGGCAATGATGAGAATCCACGCTTAATTAAAATTGCCTCAACTCTAAATAAAGAAGAAAGAAAAGATCTCCAAGACTTACTCATAGAATTCCAAGAGGTGTTTGCATGGTCTTAGGAAGATATGTCTGGTATTAATCCTGAGATAGCTCAACACCACATTGATACCCATGCTCACATGGTGCCCATTAAGCAGAATTGAGGTGTATGAGAACCGAATGGACCCGCATTTTGTACCCCTTACTACTTGGGCCCCCATTCCCCATTAATGTTGGAATTCTAAAGCCCAAGGTTGGTTTAGAGCCCAATCAGATTGAAATTGACTTGAGAAAGGCATTTTCGAAAAAATATAACTCTTTTATGAACTAAATAAGCTATTTTTGGAAAAGAAATTCCACGAAAACCCTAGGGCATGCATATACACAAGTATGCGTACACATGCTCCAAACCTGCGTGTGCATGCGTACGCATACATGGGTATGCATGCGCATGCTAAGGTTCCAAAAACTATGAAAGGCAAGTTTTCTACATTTAAAACTTGGTTTTGGAATGAATCCCACATTGTTTGGGAGCCGTACCAAATCCCCATTTTCCAACTATAAAAAGTCATACATGGTACCTTTTTAAACGACACAGAACATCCTAAGGAAAAACACAAGATTCACTAGAAATGGTGAATCAGAGAAGGAGTTTTCACAAAACATCTTCAAGTCAATATTTTTCTGATTGAAGCCTTTTCTAGCCTTGATCTTCGTGTTTCAAGTTTACTAATCACTTTTTATTTAATTTTGAATAGATTGACTGAGGGAAACAATCAAAATCAAGCTAAGGAACTTTGTGTTTTGAGGTATAACATTCTAAGTCCCTTTTTTTTTATTTTTCTTGTTTTGATCTTATTTTCCTTGTTTTCTTGTTTGTTTTTTATATGATATGTTTTTTTAGTTTAGGTTTTCTTTGTTTTATCATTTTAAGCTTGTTAGGTTGCTAGTTTTAAAGTTTCTATTCTGTTTTATTATGGTATTTCTGGGTTAGGGTTTTAGGGCGTGTATGCATACGCATGCTTTCTGCATAGGCACGCATGCTTTCTGCGCATACAACTAGACTGCGCATGCAAGCCCTATGTATGCGCATGCATACTCGTGCCCAAAAACCCTCGCCTGACCCTTTTTTACTTCTATTTCTTCATTTCATTTGTTTAACATGCCTCTGTCAGCCCTAGTTTCTATGTTTATGAGTCCCTGCTTCCATGTTTTGTTGTTAATTTTCCTTTATATGTTAGATTAGGTTTTCTTTTCAATTCCTTATTTGATATGCTATGAACATGCATATGATATGACCATGCATTGATGCATAGGTGCTGTGGTGCAGTGAGGTAATTCATGCATTCATATGAACATGCATTTGTTTGGAATATGCTTTTGTGATGAGTATGAACATGCTTGGTTAAATGATGTGTTCTTGATGTCTAGATGCCTATAACATGTTGATTGATCTTAATATCTCTATTTTTCTATCTTGGATGTGGTATATGCTTGTTTGTTTGCTGCCTTAGGTATGATGAGATGCATGATAGATGTATGTTAGGGTTTGGGATTAAAATGCCATATTAATTGCTTAGATGTATGCTAGTAAATGTGTGAGTCTAGAACAATGAATGTTGAATGTGCCTTTAATAATATTAAGGCGTAAGACACAATGAGTTGAAGTTGACCCGTGGGTTGGGTGGGGTTGGGTGCCTAACACCTTCCCATCCCCATACCTAAACTTTAAACACATGCTCTGGTAGTAGATCAGTCCTTCCACGAAGGACGCTGTATTTATGGTTCCTAGATCTAATCTAGGTGGAGACTTCATTTTCTTTCGCCACCTTGGTCCACTCGTCCAAGGCGTACTCCCCCAAACTCGCTATACCCAAACTAGTGGAGTGTCGGCCAAAGACCCTCTGAAGGTTTAGTTAGTGATAGAAGAATCTCCAATAACTCGAAAGTGTAAGAGCTTGGAAATTTCACATACCTTGGAAAAGAGAAGACTTAGTGCTTATATAGTTGTGTAGAGCTGACCAAGATCCCATGAACGTTGGACCTATCCTTGTAGGGAAAATATGGAGTTAATGTTCCAAGATCTTAGGGCTTTATTTCCCATATTGGAAGGATACAAATATATAGAGGGATCCTTGAACGTGGAGTGCAAGTTCTTTCTATATATGGAATCATGAGCGGAGAGTACGCAAATGGAGTGGGACTAAGTATATTCCACCGTCGATATTGGTTAACCCGATAGGTAGATTCATACCCGATGACAAATGTGGATGGAGGGTATAGACAATGTAACGTTGCCATCAGACTCGAAGGAGACATTTTATCCTGAAGGACACCTTTGTCCCGAAGGGTATATTTGTCCTGACGGGTATATTGATCCTAAAGGGTTTATTTGTCCTGAATGGTGATTCAAGCCTGAAGGGTCTAAGGAACCTGAAGGGCATTGCCAACCCGATGGGCAAAAGGAGTTAGAAAATTTTCCTGATCGAAATATCCTTATCATAATATCTCTCTGCTCCCTAAAGTTGTTACTACAACTTTGTGTTGTTCTGTCGTTTGTATTTCTTGTTCAAAAAAGATTATAGGATGGCAAGCCAACAAGCAAAGGAGCCATAATCAATTTATAACTTCATTGTCAAGGTTAGTCTCTTGCATTAAGAGCATCCACATTGGTGGAGGCAAATTTTTAGCTTTTTGGCACCACAAAAAGCCAATTTATTTATTTTAACTTACCATTTTGCAACACACCCAACATTAATTGTAATGCCCCAAAATCATAAATAATAAATGTCTATTCAATCTAAATAATCCATAAAAAAAACAATAAATAAATGTAACCAACAATCTAAAATCTCATCACAATAGTCAGTGCTCTAATTCCACCAAAGATAAAATATCCTAAAAATAATTCTCCAGCACAAAATTCAATACCATAAAAATAATAATGAAATCCTCAGTTTCATAAAATAATTTGTAACTGTTGTTTTCCAAGAATCTCTACTCCAACAATCCCCCTAATGTATCTGCAAGGGGGAATAAAAGGGGGGCGAGATAACTCAATAAGTGGAATTCACTAACATTGGGGTGTGGGAACAAACCTTTTAAAATAAATATTTCATACAACAAAGTTTGCAAAACTATCTATATTTTAACATCAAATATTTCATATAAAAATATCATTATATTGTGAGCCATCATAATGTACCAATACCATCATATAAACAATTTCTTAGACTTTTCTCGTGGTCAATGTTTGCACCCCGTTGACAGGGTTGTGCTGTCCCATTTTAGGACTGGAACCCCCTTTTCATCCCATGCTAAGGAGCTCCCTTTTCAGATCCGTAATGGTATACTCCCTTGCTAAGGAGTTACCGATTGTGCACTGTCCCCCTTTTCTAAGACCGTCCCTTGCTAAGGACTAACTACAGTATGATTGTCCCTTGCCAAGAACTAATACAACAATAAGCTTTTAATCACGACTTGCCATAAGATTCAAAACAATTTCAAGATGCTCACAACAAATAATCTAATCATAACACTCAAAAATACAAAGATTTCTCCACACATATAAATTTGGATAAGTTTAGGTTGTCTCACAAGTTTTTCATATAACAAATAGTCAACGTTTCCATATAATGTGCACATCAAACATTTATAGGATATCAATATATTTATATAGAGATGGGTTCAAGTTACACCTAGTGTAACTCTTGTAGAGTTACACCTTTTTTAAGCCATAGATTTCCAAAAGATCTAACGGTCAAAAAAATAGCATTAAATGTTAATTGATTTACACATTATTCACTTAATTAATAGCAGTTTTGTTTCTCTCTCCATACTTATTATTTAATACTTCTCTAGTTTCTCATAAATCTCTCTCGCAAAACACACATACACAAACATGGCTGCCCTTTATGAAAAACCATTAAAGGAGAATGAAGAAGGAGAAGCTATGTATGACTATGATGATGATTCTGCTTCAGGGTCAAGGTGTGGCTGTTTTCGGCTTTTGGGGTTCAAACCACGGAGGAAAAGAAATGACAACGAAAGCAAATATCTTTTGCAACAAAAGGGAGATAACTTAGGGAATCATGGTGGAAGAATGAACTAAGTAAGGTTAGGCAAGTAACAGAAGTATCAACCGGGCCCAAGTGGAAGACTTTTGTGAGAAAGTTCAGCGTATTTGGGATTAACAAGAACAAGAAAGATAGGAACAAGTTTCAGTATGATCTAGAGAGTTATGATCTTAATTTTGATGGTGGTTTTGACTGTGAGGAAGATGACCTGGTTCTTGGTTTTTCGTCGAGGTTTGCTGCTCCTATTCATAATCACGAAGAACAGCCGAGAACTAGATCAGGAAGGTGATGGTGTAAAAAGAAAAGAAAATGTTTATGCACCACTTTTGTAAGGAAAAAAGAAAAGAAAAAAGAGTTTTGCCTCATTGGTAAATGTGTCTGCATTATCAATTAGTTTTTGATAAATCATAGTTGGGTTGGGGGATTAATTGAATTATAAGCTTGGCACACCTGCACTAATAGGGTAAAAGAGTGTTGTAAATATATTTGTAAAGTCATTTGGCCAAAAAAAGAATATATATGTAAAAGGCTTTAAACAATAAATATGGAGAGAGAAACAAAACTGCTATTAATTAAGTGAATATTGTGTAAATCAATTAGCATTTAATGCTATTTTTTTTTTTTTTTTTTTACCATTAGATCTTTTGGAAATCTATGGCTTAAAAAATGTGTAACTCTTGTAGAGTTATACTAGGTGTAACTTGAACCCATCTCATTTATATAATATCAACATATTTCTTTGATATAGGGATAGTTTCATAATCAAAAATGTTTTGGGAAAACCCCCCAAAATTAGTAAACACCACGTACCTCTTAGTTGCAAAAATGAATCAACCACCCTTAAGTCACAATAAATCAATAGAACTAGAACTGAGCATCACCAAAAATAGGTTCATCAATACACGAATTTCCCACTTAAAATCTATTTTCACACTTAAATAGTTTTATCTATCAATATTAAAGCCTACGGAGATGTTTTAGTTTCTTTGAAATACACTACAGCTCTGTTAGTGGGCTTGGCTATTGAATTCGTGGCCATCACTGCTAGAGTTGCAATTACTAAATTGATAGATGGGAGCATTGAAATGCCCCGTTTGATGCCTGAACTTGTCAATCAGGCTTCCAAAATTTTCACTACTATTCCAATTATAGTGTCCGCCTATATCTGCCACCATAAATCCCTTGATGCCGCAAAACATAAGAATATTATTGGACACATTTGGACAATGACAAGGGTGTAGGTGCATGACAGATGGTGGTGAAATTAGTGAGGTCATATACGATTATATAATAACCACAAAGCACCCTTTTCCCTTTAATATAATCATAGCTTTAAATCCATAATAGCAACACCTATTTTTCTATCAGGTACAAAAATAACAGATGCTTCCTGTAGGTGTGGGAACAATTGCTAGCCATTGAATATTCAAACTTCCTAAATTTAGATCATGAGAAAATCATACCTGCAGGTTTCCATGCACAGCCGCATAGAAGAAAAGAAAACCTTAATCGTGTGTTGTCGCTGAAACAAAATGAACATTCTTATGTATATACACATGTAACTTAAGAGGTAAAAGGCTAGGGTTTTTTTTTTCTTTTTTCTTTTTTTAAAAAGCTTATGAAGGCCCATATATATATATATATATATATATATATATATACACACACTTATGCCATCTCACTTGGGCCTCTTATACCATAATAACTATTAGATTTAAATATCTTAGGTCCAAACCAATTAAATCCATTTAATTGTGGGCCTCTTTTTAATTTACTTATAAGAAAGAAATAAGTAATAAAATTATGGGGTGTTACATTAATGGTTCTATTTTTTTTAGCTACTTCATTTAAATTTTTTTTTTTTTTATTCTTCCCCTCTCTCTCTCTCTCTCTCTCTTCCTCTCCCTGTTTGTGTACAAACAACGCAACCACACCATTGCCGATCACATCTACCACCACTATAACCACTGCCACCATAAATCACAACCCACATCCATCACAAATCAAGGCAAACCCAAAAATCTACACCCAAAAATCCAAATATAAACACCCAAAAATCATGGAAAACCCAAAAATCAACACCCAAAAATCAACATACAAAAACAACAACAACCACCACCACCACCACCACCATAAACCCACCTCAACAACCCACCCACAACCCACCATAACAATCCACCCACAACAGCAACAACCTTATTTCAACCATAACAATAACAACCCAGCCACCAATCCCAGCAACAACCCACACCACCACTAAAACCACCAATCCAAACCACCCAACCACACAAACCTAAACAAACCCGACCCATACTAGCAAGGTGGAGGGGCAAGCAAGATCAGCAAGGCAGAGGGGAGATTGGCGAGGTTGAGTCGAGATCGATGAGGTGGAGGAAGATGAGTCGGCTGGGCAACGAGTGAGTCTGAGCTTATGGCTGGGCTAGCAGTGGAGGAAGAAGAGAGAAAATGAGGAAGAAAGGCTGAGCGAGTCCGAGGAGAAAAAGCAATGGAAAGAATGAGAAGGAGAGAAAAAAATAAAATAGGGATAATTACACTTTACCCACCTGAGGTTTGCCTCTAATTTGACTTACTTACCTGTGGTTTCATTTTTGACACTTTACCCACCTGTGATTCCCTCCGTTACTACTCTGTTACCCACCTCCAGTGCAGACATTACTCTAACACATAAACTCATCAAAAACAGAACCTAAAACAGATCAAACACTCCTCACTCTCAAAACACACTCTCATCCAACGTGCTCACCAAACCAATGCTTGTGGTCATGCAAAAGTTCCAAAATATTTCAAGCTACAACTGTATCTAGTAAATTTGAAAGCAATATAATCTATTTGTGGAACAACATACATCTCACATCAAAGTACATTGATTTTCTTTGAGTAGAAACTTTTGGTGTTGTCTTTAATCATTTGTTGATTGATTTTGCAAATCAATTAAAAGCCAATGAGAAGAAATTTTTTGTTACTCTCTCAAAAGAAATTCACGAGTTCTAAAACTAGATCATTCTAGTCAAACTGAATCTGATTGTTGTGTTTCCGAATTTATAACTTTATATACGTCTATGTACTAGTTAGGCTCTCTATTTAATAGATCCAGTTTTTGGGTTAGATTCACTAACATTGTATCAATGATCAAAGCTGGGTTTGTTTGTTCTTGCCAACTAAGCCCATTTGTCTTTGTTCTGGTGAATTATAAGGATTCTTGTATCAGTTGTATGAGTAATAGTAATACTACTAGTTGGGATTCTCTACCTTCTAGTTTACTGAACGTGCAGTGTTAGAAAAATCCCAAATGAGTTTGTTTTTATTTGGAATTTGATATGGGTATATGCACTAATTTTGCCTCTCTACCGTTGCTTGCTACAACCTTTGAACCCTTACTTCTTTGCCATTAAATAGCAAGCAAAAACCCAATTTCGAAAAAAGAATTTTAAAACCCTAGGTTTCAAAAATTAAAAGGATCTACCTGCAACAGCTGAACAGATGAACACTATGTCTCCTTCTTCCTTGATTTGCTTGCACGATCAAAACCCAGGTGGTTCTCAGTCCATTATCTCAAGCACATTGCATTGTGATCTTAGTTTGGTGAGCACATTGGGTGAGAGTGTGTTTTGGGAGTGAGGAGTGTTTGATCTGTTTTAAGTTTTGTTTTTGATGAGTTTATGCATTAGAGTAACGTCTGCACTGGAGGTGGGTAACAAAGTAGTAACGAAAGGAATCATAGGTGGGTAAAGTGTCAAAAATGAAACCATGGGTACGTAAGTCAAATTAGAGGCAAACCACAGGTGGGTAAAGTGTAATTATCCCAATAAAAAAAGAAAATGAAAGAAAATAAATTATTTAAATATTACTACAAGTGTGAACATACAAATATAAATTTTTTTTTTTTTTTTTAACATTTGAGCTACAGTGCACAACCAAAAGTAACTATGCACTGTAACTGAGAATTTAAATTTTTTTGGTTTTGGCTCCACCAATGCAGCCCTATTTTTGTAATTGGTGGTGCTAAAAATAGCAATATGACTTTTTAGCACCACCAATAATAATGCTCTTACCAACAGACTTTGCTTTATTACTATCATTCTAGTTGGGTTTCTGTGATTGTAAGAGATAAAAGTTCATTTTTTAATAATATGGGTATTCTTTTCCCAGCCTTCAATTTCGCAAGGGTTATTGAGTTTACAATGGTTGATTTATCATGTACATATGTTACAGTGATGTGTAACATATATTACTGAAACTTTTTGTGACACTTCTTCCTTTTAATTGATTATCACCACCATACAGACAATTGCACACGTCATTGACTTAGTAATGGCACCCAAATGTGGTGGAAGTATATAAGCTTTAATCCCAATGCCTTGTTCAACCTTCCTTAAACCACAACTACCAAGTGCATGGGATATTTTACACCCAGATACAAAACACAATTCAATAAAATTACTGCTACTTTTTCTAAAGAAGAAATAAAAAGCATAGTTAATTAAACCAGGTATTACCGTAAGGAAACTTGTCAAGTGCATTTCATTTTTCCCTCCAATCATGACTGACACTCCGGCCCTCCGGGTGTACAATGATGCCAACTAGCTAGGCAGGGGGTCTCACTATCACTAATCATCGTTCTACTACGGGATTTTGCTTTATGCGCTCTTTTATTTTGGCTTAGCAAGACAAACTGTAGTTGCTCACTCCAGTATAGAAGTTAAATATCGAGTACTAGCTAACACCAGAGCTAAGTTCCTTTGCTTGAGTTTGTTCTTGCAAGACGTAGGTGTTTGATGCTCAGTTATTGTGACAGCTAAAGTGCTATTTGCATGCCAATGGTGACATTTTCTTTTATTGTACCAAATATATTGAGATTAATTGTCACTTTATTTGTCACCACCTGCTAGAGGGCACACTACAATTGCATTTGTCTCCTTGCAAGATCGGTCTGTTGGTTTCTTCACCAAATCTCTTCCACCATGCTGCTTTCATGATCTTCTCCAAATTCAAGTTGATCTCGCACAACCCAACATGAGTTTACGAGGGTGTTATGTAAATATAAGCCCAAGAGCCCCACTTCAGCATCCAGTAATACGATGTACCAATAACTCAATACTTAATTTGTACATTAAACTACCATATTTGTGTTCCTATTTATTATTTGGTGCATTTATAACGATTGTACAGTTTTAAGGGTTAATACTTAGGTAGTTTGGAGTAGTGCTTCAAGCTTTTATATAATGGGTGAGCCCCATGGTAGGGCTTACTTGTAGTGTGAGAGTCCAAAGCCGTACTCCAAAATTATCTAAATATTTTTCAATTTTAAGTCGTTAATATATAAATGTCTTTTCACATACAATGTATATATATATATTCAATCATCCATATATAATGAGACATTAGCTGCTGGATTTAGTAAAAGAATAAATATATATTGCAAATTTATTCCAACAATATGATTCATGCTTTCATACTTATCCTTTTGCAAGTAGATAAAATGTAATCATATACAAACAGAGTCCTACTCAAGGTAGTCAATACGTGCTGGCCGGTATGTATACCGGTATCGAAACATCAACGTTTCGTACCAGTTTAAATACCGGCCGTACCGGATACAGAAAAAATGTTTTTTTTTTTTTTTAAGTTTTGTAATTTTTGAATTTTTGTTAGGCAGAATAGTAACTTATTTGCATTAACTTATTAGCATTATTTATTTTCTTAGTATGCAATGGTAACTTTTAAGCTTTCTATTTTTTATATAGTGTTTTTTTTTTTCTTTTAATTGATACTAAAGTCTAAAACCATGAATAATTAGTTCTGAGTTGAGGAAATGTTTTATGGTAAACTTTTAGGGTTGGGTTCAAGTTACACCTGGTGTAACTCTAAGCAATGTTACATCACTCAATATTTTTTAATTGGATGCGAATATTAACAAATCCACTGTTAGATTACATTATCTTTATATATTCTTCATGCTTGCAAAATTTCGAGGTGATTAAAAATTAATAGCCATGTCATCAATCAATTGTTAAAATTTAAATTTTTGTAGTTTAAAATAATGCATAAAAGATGAGTTTATAGATCAAATGGTAAATAACATCCGATTGATATGAAAATTGGCATGCATGTTAAGAACATATAGAACATGTAATTCAACGATTGGATTTTCAAAATATTAATTTAATAACAAGTTATTGGATGGTGTAACATTACTTGGAGTTACACCAGGTGTAACTTGAACCCAACTCAAACTTTTATATTTATTATAATATATATACACACACACACACACATACATATATATACATGATATGGGTTCAAGTTACACCTTGTGTAACTCTTATAGAGTTACACTTTTTTTAAACCATTGATTTTCATAAGATCTAATGGTTAAAAAAACACTAGTGACATGCCATATCTAATATCATTAAGTCATTAAATTCTCTTCTAAAAATAAACAAAAAGTCAATAAACACTTTCACCCTCCACCGTTTTCTTCTTCTGCTATCCTTCTCTCTTTCTCTCTCATCTACCAGTTACTCCATAAACTTGTCCAATGAACCGAATAAATCAACTAGGGAACTGATACATTGTAATTTTATTGGTGTTCGCAATTTTCCCCCTGCTCAGCATTACATGTATTGAGTTTGCATACAAGGTATCGAAAAGCTACATAAAATCCTTTTAAAAGACTTATTAGAAGTACCACCATCACATGTATTGAGTTCACATACAGGGCATCTAACACGGAATAGCCACTAGACTACAACATCTCTATAGTATCTTCATTAAATTGGAATTTTGGGTGGAGGGTATAACTTCTCTATTAGGAATACAGAAGAGTCAAAGAAAAAAGCACCAATTCGCATCCAATCTAACATTCCCATCACAAAAAATTAAAATTAATAAATCGGTTGGTTTGCTAATGCAGGGAATGTTGTTTGTTACTTATATATGTTTACTTCAGGAGAATTGTCAAATAAAAAATTAATTCAATCGTTGCCAATTCCACTGAAATCTATTTACACAGATGCATATAATTCACATCTAACTGAAAAGATGAAAAATTCTAATCCTTTATCCCTTGTTGATTTATTTGGTTCATTGGAGGAGTTTATGGAGGTCTTGGTAGATGAGTCATGAGAGAGAAAGAAAGAGAGATAGACGAAGAAGAAGAAAACGGTGGGGGTGAGTATTAATTGACTTTTTGTTTATTTTTAGAAGAGAATTTAATGACTTAATGATATTAGATATGGCATGTCACTAGTGTTTTTTTAATCGTTAGATCTAATGAAAATCAATGGTTTAAAAAAGGTGTAACTTTATAAGAGTTACACGAGGTGTAACTTGAACCCATATATATATATATATATATATTTATTTATTTATTTATTTATTTATAAATATAAAAAATAGCGGTAAACCCGAAACGGTACACCGGTATTGACCGGTATCCGAAATATATCGTATCGCTGGCCAAACCGGTACGGTATTGACTCCCTTGGTCCTACTCCTACTTCGTCAAATCCAAATTGATAAATACCTAGATTTACAAAAAAATATATATATGATCCTCCCTACTAGGGGTGTCCAGCAAAACCGTGACCCGACCCACCCACCCAAACCTGTTCGATTCGACCCAACAACCGGCCGACCCGACGCCGGTGACAGTCAGCGACGGTTCTCGGCCTCCAGAACCCAAAAACGGCAGGTCGGCTGGCGGGTTTTCTCTCCAAAACCCGAAGAAACCCGACCGAACCGAAATCTCAGCATTCCCGGCGAAGTTTTTTAGATCCGGCAAGATCTCAGCTAGATCCATGGAATCTTCACCGGATTTGGCGAGATATCACTAGATCTGGCGAGATCTCAGCCGAACCTGATGAGATTTCGACAAATTCGAAGAAAACCCATAGAAAAACCGGCGAAAATATCACCGAAATTTCGCCGATTTCGCCGTTAAAGAGCAGGATTTTGGCCGATTTTCAGATCTCCAACTCCGACTGAACCGACCGCCCTCCGTTGAACGTCTGATCCGCCTGATCCGATCACCATACCGGTCAGCGGCGGGTTGAAATTCCGACCATCCGATCTGGTCGGGTCGGTTCCGGGTTGGGCACAAACCCGACCCATGGACAGGCCTACTCCCTACTCAAAATTCTATAAATTCAACGCTAAATGATGTGTTTTTTGACCTCCCTATATGCGTCTTTATCTGGTATTCTTCACTTAGTCAAGTCTCTGAATACCAGTGGCGGTATTACTATAACTTGGGCCAATCCCCTCATTCTCTTTTTGAAATTTTTTAAATGCATTTAGGACCACTATATATATATATATATATCCTTAAAAAATTTTACCGGCAGCTTTAAGAATTTTTTTAGGATAACTATTAAGAAATTTAAATCATACAAAATCTAATAAAAAGATAACTTAAAGACATTGACATAAATAAATAAATAAAAAACAAAATAACACAAATATATGAAATTTTACAATTTCCTTCTATTAAGAAAATAAAATGCCAAAAATGAGAATGCCTGAAGGAGAATCTTAAATGATGATAGAAAAGAGGAAAATAGAGAGAGATGGATGCTACCTACTAAGACTGCGAGTCAAGCTATCGAGTAGGCAGACTTGTTGCTACTGTGAAGTTGAGGAGAGCAGATACGGCAAAGCCGCTGAGGAGAACTTTTATAAGTTGGGTTGAAAAAATTACAAATTTGAATATTAGGGATTTTTACTTTTTGTTTTTTAATGGGATTTTTGTTGAAGAGTTTGTTAATTATTGTTGTTCGGCCTATTTTTGTTATAGTTTGGGTGATTTTTTGTTATTTGGGCTTATTTTTATTTTTTATTTAGTTTTCTTTTAGTTTTTTATTTATACAGTTTTAACTTATGGTATTTACTTCTAATGATTGATTTTTATTTATGTTATTTGGGCTTCTGTTTTTATAGAATTTCAACCTATGATATCCGCTTCTAATTATTATGCTCAATATCATTAGACCAAGACACCAATCGATTTTTGGTATAAGCGAGAATTAAACCCTAGATATCTTATTCAACCATTAGAGACTTTACCAGTTGAGCTAACTGGAATCCACTTTTTTTTTCGTTTAAGGGGTTAAGGATCATGCTTGGGATATCAAGATTATTTTTGTTGAACCTAAATTCTTGGGACAAGTCAAGGTTTTCAATATATATATATAGAAACACACACACTAGACTCGTCACACACGCTTTATGCGTATAATAATACTCTTTTTTATTTATTTATTTTTTATTTAGTGTTATAATGTTTAAAAGTGATATATAAATAACCGTGTGTGTGTGTGTGTGTGTGTGTGTGTGTGTGTGTGTTTTTTTAAGAAAGAGGTAAGGTAACATGGAATAATGTTTAATAATAAGATAAAGATAGTGTCCTAAGTTTTAGGCTAAATTGAGAAGATAAAGGAAAAAACCTAAAACTTAGGAATAACAAATTACTCTTTTAATCAATTTGTATTTTTTAATTTAAAATTATTTAACTAAAAAATAAGGATATTTTAAAGAGTTTAAGAATTTGCGTGAAGGTACTTTAGTACACAAAAAGTTGAAACACAAACAGGCAATTCTTTTTTTTTTTTTTTTTTAAGAATACTAAATATTTTAACACACACGGAGAGAGGTAAGAAGATTTTAAAGAAACTGACAGTAATATATATCTAAAAGAGCCTAAACAGGAAATTCTTTTATTTTTAGTTGGATATACATTTTTTAGGGTAGACAAAAGAGGTTAGTATAAATAAAAAATAAAAAATAAATAAACTATGTATATAATTTATTTGTTTTTTGCAAGTCAAAGTGTTCATATGAACACTCTTGAGCTCATTGTAAACCCTCTTAACCTTATAATATTAAATTATAAATAATCACCTTTCCATGTTGAAGCCCAATTTCAGAATCATGGTACCTGCCGTGATTGGTCCTAATATTTGGACATGACTGAGTGTCTGTTTAGGAACAGCTTATTTAACTGAAAGTTAAAAGGTAGTTGAAATTGTACAGTGAGACTCATGAATAGTACCAAAAAATGTAATGAGACTCATAAATAGTAGTAAAAATAAACTGAATAGTAAAAAAATTTGGTTTTTTAAGCTATGCCAAACGCAAACTAAAAGCAAAAAAAAGTTGGTTGGCTGTGCAGTTTAACACATAAATCCAAAACTAACATCAAAAAACGAAGAGATTAAAAAAATGTCTACCTCGTCATGGAAAAGGACAACTCCAAAATCCCATTGGTCGGCAAGGCTCATTTTGTACGTGGCTTCTTGATTGCGGATGAAGCATAACAGCATATCAATTGATAATGATACAATCTTTCATTCTAGATCAAAGAGTTATAAGTCTTTATCATTTGTCTGGGTAATTCTTGCTGTTTTCAGGTTTTGGATGATATAGGACAATTAAGGATGACTAGATGATGACCAAGAATTATTGATCGACTTGGTGGAGTTTTGAAAAGAAGCCCAAATTGGCTATGCCAATAGGGATAGAAAATATAGTGAATGGAGTGACTTAGGAAAAGCAGAGAACTCCAAGATTAGAAGTGAGACAAAGAAATATTTGTATTGAAGTTATCTGCTTATTCAGCATTGCAATATAACACAGTCTTTGATTCATCATTCACTAGGAATATATAAAGACAAAAGCTTCCATAAAGTTCCTCATCACACATTGCTGAACTTGAATATATATAAGGAGACTCGAATGTACAAGGAGAATCATACTACACTCTTAAGGTGCTCAATTCACAAGCTGTTCAGCTACTTATTCCTAGTGTCCTCACTTTTAGCCTTTTAAAGACTATGGGTACTTTATTAAAGGCTAAGGTTGAGATTCTATCCTTAATCATTGTACTAACGATTGTAACAAGTTCTGAGGCACGTCTTTCTCATGGTTTCTCAATCGTACCTAAAAAGATTGGTAAACCCCCTATCTTACGTGAACTGCAGTATCATGAATTGAAAATCAAGTACTACCGAAGAAGGTTGATGCAAGGTGCAGGAACTCAAAGAGTTGCACCTGGAGGACCAGATGGTCAACATCACTAGCCACTTTAGTGCTTGTTCACTAGGGGCGTAGCTCTTTCATTTTCAGATAAGCTAAAAAAAGTTTCTCATCAGGCACAATTTATAAGTATAAGCTCTTTATGTACTCTGAAAGGCGTGTCTTTTTAAGTGTCACTGAAATAGTAAATCTATTCTTGTCATAAAAGTACAACCTTGCCAAATTGCTTGCCCCAAGTTTTGTGAACTTCATCTCTGCAGTTGAATCGCTTCATCTTCTACTATGTTGTTTTCGTCTTTTTTGAAAAAGCTTGAAAGAAAATGTGTTTGTTGGGAATGGATTACATGTCTGTCTTACTTTACTGTTCAGTGACTCATTGTGAAAAGCACCCCCCCGTTTGGCCTTTTGGAGTTCTAATGGTTCTAGTTGTATTGATGCTGGCTTTAATTGACAGAAGGAGTAGAGTAGCCAATTTCTAGTAGATAAGGATCTCAGTGCACTAAGACTCAACAGCAAAATATAACATTGTGCTGTATTTTGTCACTTGATGTCATCGTGTGTTTCTATGCAATAAATATCTGAAAACCCGAACCCCATACACAAAACCTGTGACATTACTTCAAAAAAAAATGTAATGACTTGCTATCTGTTCCAACGGTAAATTAGCATTCGATGTCAAAAAACCAATGCAATATTTTCCAACTTAGATATGAAAACACTATGCCCGCTAAGAGCTAATTCTGCAGAACTGTTTTCCATTAGAAAACATCGTGTATCATAATATTAATGAAATGGTTGCTGAAAGTTGATAAAGGACATTTCATCATCGTCAAATTTCAATTTTTGTGGGAAGAAAATTGAAAATATTTTTTTGCATTAATTTTTAGAGACTACGCATAAACCTTGAATGTAGCTAGCTCCAATGAACATTGACTTCACTGAACTACAGCAAAATTCAATGCTACAAAGTAGATATAGTAAGATGTTCTATTTATATCAATAAATTCTGTAGTTTGAGAATGTGGTATCCAATCATTAATTACATTGTCAAATTAAATATATGAATCTTGTATCTTGAATACAGAATTCTTTTTATACCTGTTTGCAGAAAAATAAGCTACTAGACCATCTTAGAGTTTCACATACCAATATAACCTCCATTTAGTGCAGGTTCTAACAATCTGTTAGAAGAGGGTACTGACAATACCTTGTGTCCTTCATGCAGAGGAAGAACCTTTCATAAGCCGATGCCATCTTATTCGCTGTAAACATTGACAGTGCATATTCCTTGCAGGCCATGCCTTTCCTCTTCAAAACTTCAGGCCCATCTCTTATTACCAACTCCAAGGCGTCCACAAAAGATTTGACATTAGGTGAAAAAGTATACCCAAGTCCTTCATTTACAACTACAGTCCCAACTATGCTAGGATAATTTGGGGTCAAAACAGGCTTCCCACAATGCATTGCTTCAATCAAAGTTAGATCAAGCCCCTGAGGCCTCAATGTTGGGTTCACAAACACATCAAGAGCATTATAAAATTTAGACAGCTCCGAGGGCTCCAATGCGCCTAAAACCTTCACATTTGAGCCTAATTCAGCATACCTTCTTCTCCAAGGACCTGACCCTGCTACAAGTAAAAACACACCAGGATGTCTTTTAACTATTGATGAAAATGCTTCATACAGTAGTGGGTGCCCTTTGTCCCTAACCAACCGCCCAGCCACTCCCATGACAAGGCTTGCATTGACAGGGACCCCATGTTTTCTTCTTAAAGCTGCACCCGCTTCTGGCTCTTGCACAAATTTTGCATCGTCAACCCCATTTAGTATAACATGGATATTTCTTTGTGGTAATTGATAGATGTTAACTAGAACCTCGCCAGCACTAGTACTGATACAAATATGTTGTCTATAGCTCGAGAAAAATCTAGTTTCATCAATTAGCCTGGGTATAGCTTCTTGGAGCTCTGTCATGGGACCTGGAAGAGCCTCATTTGGGTTGACAAGAAGCTCTTGGAACAACTTTGAGTGCATAATTTCATACCAAATGCCATGCCAAGTTACAGCCAGATTAGGCAAAAAATTTGCACGCCAATATGGCAAGGAAACCCTCTCCGTGTGCACATAATCAAACGCGCCACTTGCATTTATCTTATTAAAAATTTCAAATGCTAGAGAGCAGTTGAGGCCTTCTATTTGAAGGCACAGTGAAGACATGAATTTCGTGGCCCCTTGCCGCCAAGGCATGGTATAGAGTTGAAGCGTGGCGCTCCATACCACCAGGGGCTGCACCAACTGGCCATGTCTTGGAGAACACGGCGACCTTGAGCTTCTCAAAGGTCGGTCCAAAGCATAGCTTGTTCCATGGGAATTTAGCATCTCTAAGGTCACCGTGAAACCCGGCTTGCCCGGCCGAAAGTAATGGTTCCCGGACGTGCCTAAGTTGTGCAAGGAAGAGGAAAAAGGAGGTAAAGACTAGAATTAAACTGAGGATGGTTGAATATCTAATGCAGAGGAAGTTAGAACATGAAGTGGATTTATAAGCTTGGCGTTTCAAGGCCATTGCTAGCTACACAGAGAAGACTACAAATTGCAAAGGAGGTTTTGGTTCTTTATTGCAATGGATCATTCTGTTTTGACATT
The DNA here is from genome assembly GCA_032727855.1 of Quercus ilex subsp. ballota. NCBI lineage: Eukaryota > Viridiplantae > Streptophyta > Magnoliopsida > Fagales > Fagaceae > Quercus > Quercus ilex. Next base: position 29,917,825 of record CM064915.1, on the reverse strand, counting down.
GATTTATTATATTAGTATAAATTTGGAAGACTTTTGGTGGGTAGTGACTAGTGATATTAATGCTTTCAGCCATGGATGCCGGATCTCCTCGAGCTTTTACAATCTTAATGGAAGCGTTGCACATGGCATACGTATGATATTCTGTCAAATCTCTACCACTTCAGAAATTCAAACTATAAAGCTACTTTTTCTTTTTTTCTCTTTCTTCTTTTGCTGAGATAAACTATAAGGCTACTATTTATTTATTTATTTGAGGATTTTATTTTATTTTTTTGTTGAAATTGAGGATACTTTTGTACTTGGATTTGTGACACAATATGGTCAGGACTCGGGAACTAGTGCTTTTCCATTGATAACCAGTCAAATGTGCTTTTAGGAAATTAAAAAAGACAACCGGGAACACGGTGGTCTTAATTTTACTTTCCATTAGTCAATCAATTGGAGGAAAAATAAAGGCGTAAATACATTTTTAGTCCTTACATTTTGGAGTCATTTCTATTTTGGTCCCTACATTCCTATTTTACCACTTTTAGTCCCTAAACCAATTAACGCTTGTTCTTTTAGTCCTTTCCGTCAGTCAACAAACAGAAATAGCTGACGTAAAATATTATTAAAATACTCATTACTCATGCCACGTCAGATTATAAGTTAAAATATTTATTTCTCAATTTTAACAAAAAGAAAAAATATGAGTTAAAAATTTTAAAAAAATAAGAACACTCCAGAACATAAGAACAAGAACAAGAATAGAAGGTGGAGAAGAGGATCTAATCGAGCATGAAGAAGATGAAAAAGAAAACCATGGTGACTCCACCACCACTTCCTCCTCTTGTTTCTTCTTCTTCTTCAACTCAGCTTCGGCTTTGGGAAGTTGAGCCTGGCAAACAAGAACCATGTTGTGGCTATTGATTTTGTGGGTAAAAGTGTTGGTTTTGGAGGTGGATCTGGGTTTGGATCTAGCAGATATGAGATGGGGTTAGTTGGTTTAGCCCAACTGAACCTTGTTGCTCTGATGATCCGATTTACGCTCCACCGGTTTCAACCTACCCCAACGACGCCGACGACTCATTTAATCGCAACAGCCCGAGGCGGCTGGCAATGAAGCTTGCACCTTGACAGGTGTCCTTCCTAGTCCTCATCCCCGACTCCCCCGGCTGCGGAATCATCGGAAACAATGGAGCCGTCGCGTCACACATCCAGCGCGAAACGAGGACCCGGATCCACTGCGATGTGCCGGCTCCGGGATCTGACCACCGGGTCGTGAGCGTGGCGGGATCGAGCACCGTGGACAGGAGGATCGCCTTGTTGCACCGTAGCGAGGAGCTCAGGAGGCAATGCTTAGGGTATGGGAAGCGGTAGCACTGAGTGAGGGTGGGGAGGTGTGTTGGGACTGAGGGAGAGAAAGAAAGATAGTTGTTGTAGTTGTAAGAAGGAGAAGATCTGGGTTTATGAATTTGGTTTCTGGATTTATGAATTTTATTTGCTGGAGGTTTTGATTGAAAGATGAGAAAATTTAGGTTTGAGTTGTGATTTTGTATATCTGGGTTTTGTGGTTTGAGAAAATCTGAGAAGATATGCTGCTAGGTTTGTGTTTGTGCACTTGCTGGAGATCGATTTGTGTTTGTGTTTGTGTTTGGTTGACAAGAAAGGGCAAGAAAATCTGGACATGTGTTCTTATGTTTAAAATCTAGGTTTGTGTTCTTTGGTGTTCTTAGTGAAGATGAACATAGATCTTGATATATTTTTGGATTTTAATTTTGTTTTTTCTCAATTTTTAATCTGTTAAAAATTAAGAAGGTTAGATTTTTATTATTATTATTTTATCTGATAAGTGCTACTGTAAATTTTTAATAATATTTTAATCAGTCCGTTAGCCACGTCAACTATTTCCGTCTGTTGGCTAACGGAAAGGACTAAAATAACAAGCGTTAATTGGTTTAGGGACTAAAAGTGGTAGAATAGAAATGTAGGGACCAAAATAAAAATGACCCCAAAATGTAGGGACTAAAAGTGCATTTACGCCAAAAATAAAATTATAGAAATATGGGGAGAGTGACAGGCCTATAGACCAGGGCCGGCCCTAGGCCTAGTCCAATTAGGCCATTGCCTAGGGCCCCTTACTAGAGAAGGCCCCAAATTTGGGGGCAAATTTTTTATTTTTTATATATAAACATTTTTGGGAGATATTAAAACATTTTAGTTTACCTCTTTTTTCACTATTAAGAAGGCTCAAATAATTAAGCAATGCTAGAGATAGAGGTAAGACAAATTTAAATAAATAAGTCTTACAAATAGACGTGTTACTAATCACAAGTAATTCAAATAGGAAAAATGTTAAAAATACTATAAATTTTACAACATAACTTTTATTTATTTAATTATTTTTATACAAGATAAAAATTCTACTCTAGCCTAATCTAAGTGTATATGTGTATGAAACTCTCTTCTAGATACTTAAATCTCGGCCATTACCCTCCACACTCCACAAGAACTTATACTTGTGGAGTGATCACTACACCAAGGGTGCGTGATGTCTCCATAACTTTTATAATTTGATGTGACAATGAATATGATAGGTGAATTTAAACAAACTATTGAATGCATTTTTGAATAAATATTTGTGATTGGTGATATATCTTTATAATTCTCATATTGTAAATTTTATAATATTTCTAGTATTTTTGTAAGCCTCATGTCATTGATCATATTCATTACAACACCAATTTGTAGTAAAATTTGTTATAACTTTAGCATTTTCTCAAAAAAAAATCATATTAAAAAGTAAAAAGAATGGAATTAAAAAAAAAATTATTATATAAAATGCTAGTTAAATATTATTTAAATATAACATAAAGCCCCATTTGAAGATTTCGCCTTAGGCCTCCGAAACGCTTAGGCCGGCCCTGCTATAGACTATGTGCAAACCATATACGACTAATGCATATTTATTTTATACACAGACAGCACGTACATAATAAATAGAAAGAAAAAAAAATCAAGTCAACACTAAGAATTTACCGCTAATGTGCGGAGGAGCAAGCTACTAATAATCTTCTCTATGAGAAAATGGATTAGAGCATTCACATCAAATGTGTTAAAATAACTAAAATATTATTTTAGCACCCAAAACACCAAAAAATTCTACATCAAAGGTGCTAAATTTATAATTTTTTACTATTAAATATTAGCATTTTTTTTTTTGAAAGTCTGTTAAATATTAGCATTGATACACCATGTTAAATATAATATAATAGATGCAGAATCAGAAGCATAAAATATAGAACATAAGAATAAACAATAGTTACATGGTTCAGCCTAACGGCCTATGTCTGCAGAGGAAACCCTAAAGGACTACATCTTTAATATATAAGATTGTAGTATAAATCATGTGTTACTATGAACCATAACATGGGTTTATATAGCAGGTTGAAGCCTAGACTAATAGACTTCTAGTACAAATAAGAGACTTGGCTTGTACACATAGAATGATTGGGCTTGGGCCTATTACATATCTCTAACATACCTCTAACAACCCCTCTCAAACTCAAGATGGAAGCTTGATAAAGCCTTGAGGTTGGATAAATTTGAAAAAGAATGCCTTGAAGAAACCATGAAGATGGCACAAAAATGCCTTGAATAAGCCATAAGAATGCTTGGAGAAGCCATGAAGGAAGCCTTGAGGAATGACCTTGGAAGATACTAGAAGAATCGAGCACTATAGAGAAAGAACCATGCACAATGAAAGAGACGTCTGAAGAATGCCAGAGAAAGGCTGCATCAATGACCAAGAAAGCCTAATAAGGCAAAAGAATGGCTACATTAAAGGTCTAAAGAAGATCGGCGAAGAGAACACAGCCATGAAGCACGGTTTACGAGTCTTTATGCGTAAGAGGTTCCCAATATAAATGAGAAATGGGCCATTTGGATGATTTAAAAGTTTCAAATAAAGAAATGGAGCCAAAAGTGGAATCTACACAAAAAAACTGAGCAAGATAGGCCCTACTAAAAATTTTCACATTCGGTCAAAGTTAACAAAAAGGTCAAAAGTCAACGTATAAGTTCATGTTGATATCCCGGGTTGGATCCAAATAAGAACGGTCTGGTTTGGGTCAAGCCGGTCAAACTAATAGTCTAGTGACATGTTAGATGCTACTGATTAGGGGCTAACATGGATGATCAAAGACACGTGGCAAAATATAAACAGCTGATGTGTCGATGATGTAGGCTAGGGCTTACGTGGTGAGTATGACATGGCATGGATGACATCACTGATCCAAGGGGAAGTCGATTGGATGGACTACATGGATGCTGAAGCCATGGAGACTATGTTGAAAATGGAGGGGGGACGTGTTCGCCATCACCAACGAGGAGCCAAGTGATCCTTCTACCTTCGTCGTGCCTGCTGTGGGGCAACTTAATAATTGGACTTGGATTGGGTTTTCTGAAAATGTGGGAAAGAAAGTTTGTAATGCAAGTCATAATGTACTTTTCAAAATTTTAATAAGATGAATTTTGATTTGGCTTATTTTGATATGTCCCATAATATTGAAATTCTGCACTTAAATGATTCTAATGAATTTGAAAATGAAATTAATAAACAACTAGAAAAGAAAATTGAACCTGTGGAACCAGCTTTTAAAACTCTTAATTTGGGCAATGATGAGAATCTACGCTTAATTAAAATCCACTTAACCTTAAGTGAAAAAGAAAGAAAATATCTCAAAGAATTGCTCACAGAATTTCAAGAAGTGCTTGCATGGTCCTATGAAGATATGTCTGGCATTGATCCAGAGATAGCCCAACATCACATTGACACTCATGCTCACATGGTACCCGTCAAGCAAAAGTTGTGACGTATAAGAACCAAATGGATTCTAAAAATCAAAGAAGAGGTCACCAAGAAATTGAAGGTAGGGTTCATCAAACTCATACGCCAAGCCTAGTGGATCGCCAATGTTGTGCCCGTACTCATGAAAAATGGGAAGGTAAGAATGTGCGTGGATTTTAGGAATTTGAACAAAGCTTGCCCTAAGGATGATTTCCATCTTCCTCACATAGATGTTTTAGTGGATAACACATCTGGTAGTGCCTTGATGTCTTTTATGGATGGTTTCTCAAGGTATAACCAAATCAATATGGCTCCTAGGGATATGAACAAAACTACCTTCACCACAGAATGGGGAATTTATTGTTACATCGTGATGCCATTTAGGCTCAAGAATATGGGTGCGACTCACCAAAGAATGGTCACAGCCTTGTTACATGATATGATGCACAATGAGATCGAAGTGTATGTTAATGATATGACTGTGAAATCCAAGGAGAGAGAGGGTCACATCGTTAACTTATGGAAGTTCTTCGAGAGTATCAAGGAGTATAGGCTGAGATTGAACCCGTAGAAATGCACCTTTGGGGTAACCGCAAGGAAGTTGTTAGGCTTTTTGATAAGTGATAGAGAGATAGAAGTTTGCCCATCAAAGATCAAAGCCATATTAGAAATGCCTCCACCCAAGAGCAAGAAAGAGATAAGGGGATTTTTGGGCCGATTGCAATACATCAGTCGATTCATTGCCAAACTCACTTCCACTTGTGAGCCCATCTTCAAGCTACTAAGAAAGAATGAACCTCATGAATGGAATGATGAATGGAATGATGAATGTCAGAAAGCTTTTCAGCTCATTAAGGAATATCTCCTCCATCCACCTATCTTGGTACCCCCAATGCACGGAAAACCATTACTTCTCTATCTTTCCATCATAGAAGATGCGGTTGAAAGTATGCTTGCATAAGAAGACAATGACAAGAATGAGAGAGCTATGTACTATTTGAGCAAAAGGTTCCATGATTACAAGACTAGGTACACACCCATAGAAAAATCATGATTTGCTCTCGTATGGGCCATACAGAAGTTGAGACACATTATCCTACCTTTCCAAATATGTGTCACAGCCAGAATGGTTCCATTGAAATACTTGTTTAAGAAACTCGCTTTGAGTGGAAAACTGTCAAGGTGGTTGATCCTATTGGGAAAATTTGACTTGAAGTATGTGTCAAGGAAAACTATCAAAGGGAGTACCATATTAGATTTTTGTGTTGAGAACCCCGTGGAAGGAGGGGATGGTAGAAAAGATTTTCCGGAAGAGGATATTTTGGACATTAAGCTAGGGGCATAGAAGATGTATTTCGATAGAGCCATGAACTAATATGGGAATGGGATAGGAGTACTCTTGATCATTCTCGAAAGATCTCACATACCCTTAGCAGTTAAGTAGAACTTCGGGACAACCAATAACATGGCAGAATATGAGGCTTGTATCGCTGGAATGGAAGCTCTCCAAGAACTGGGGGTGAAAGAGGCCGAGGTTTTTGAAGATTCGACTTTGGTTATAACTAAAGCACAAAGGTTGTGGAAAGTAAAGGAAGAGCACTTAAAACCCTATTAGAAATATTTAGAGGATTTGACCAAAACTTTTGACAAGATTGAATATACAGTCATCCTTAGAGCTCGGAATCAGTTTGTAGATGCCTTGGCTAGCTTCCATGGTTGAAATACCCAAGGGAATATGGACACGACCCTTAAAGATTGAACAAAGTTATGGGATGGTACACAAAGAGAGGGTCGAAGCTTCAGTCTTAGTTATAGAAAAGGAAGAGGTTTCTTGGTATTATAACATCATGAGATTCTTGGAGTTAGGAGTATATCCGGATGGTGCCAACAAGAGACAGCGTCGTTCGATTAGGATGATGGCAATGCAATACATCTTATGTGGAGGTTAGCTTTATAGGAGATCCTATGATGGTATACATCTTCGTTGTCTAAAGAAAAAAGAAGCCAAGAAAGTTATGAAAGAAATTCATCAAGGGATTTGTAGTCCTCACATGAATGGGAGAATGTTAGCCAAGAAGGTCTTAAGGATAGGGTATTATTGGAACGCGATGGAGACTGATTGTGTAGACTTTGTGAAGAGTTGCCATGATTGCTAAGCATGCGAATTTGAATCACGTGCCACCTAGTGAGCTATACAGCATGACCTCTCCATGGCCTTTCTCAAACTGGGGCATAGATGTGATTGGAAGAATAGCCCCTAAGGCCTCGAATGGACACGAATACATCCTAGTGGCAATTGACTACTTCACTAAGTGGGTGGAAGCAGCCTCCTTCTCCAGGTTAAAAGCCAAGCATGTGGCTTAATTCATAGAGAATAACATCATTTGTCGATATGGGGTACCCTAAGAGATTATCTTCGATAATGTTTCCCACTTTAAGGGAAAGGTTAGAACAATCATGGAATTGTACAACATTGAGCATCATAAGTCTTCACCATATCGACCACAAACCAATGGGGCTGCAGAAGCAGCCAATAAGAATATCCTATCCAAGATGGTAGAGATTGGGCCGAGAAGCTCCCATTTGCCTTTTGGGCTTACAGAACTTCTATCCGTGCGTCAACCGGAGCAACCCTACTATTTGGTCTATGGTAGTGAAGCGGTACTTCCTATTGAAGTGGAGATACAATCTTTGAGAGTATTAGCGGAAACCAAGGTCCTAGAAGGAGAATGGATGAAATAAAGATATGAGCAATTGGCTTTGATAGATAAGAAGAGGGCCAAGGCATAATACCATGCACAAGAATAACAAAAGAGGATTGTTAGAGCATTTACAAGAAGGTGAAACCTAGAAACTTTAAAGAAACTTCAACCGGAGGAACCCTACTATTTGGTCTATGGTAGTGAAGCGGTACTTCCTATTGAAGTGGAGATACAATCTTTGAGAGTATTAGCGGAAACCAAGGTCCTAGAAGGAGAATGGATGAAACAAAGATATGAGCAATTGGCCTTGATAGATGAGAAGAGGGCCAGGGCACAATACCATGCACAAGGATACCAAAAGAGGATTGTTAGAGCATTTACAAGAAGGTGAAACCTAGAAAATTTAAAGAAAGGGACTTGGTCCTAAAAGTGCTTAGAGATGAAACTTTTGATCCAAGAGGAAAGATGAAGCCATGATGGTTTAAGCCTTTTATTATCAAGAAAATCATGTCAAAAGGTGCTACGAGAATTACAGACTTGGATGGGGAAGAGATGCTTCACCCAATCAACATGGATAGACTCCGAAGATACAACATTTGAAAATAAAAAGAAAAAAAACCTGCTAAGTTGAAAACTCAAAAGGGCGGCCAAGGAAAAAAATTAAGGCAAAAGGACCCCGTTAAGTTGAAAACCTGAAAGGGCGATCTAGGCAAAAGATAGGGGCAAAGACCATGGGCATGGCAGAAATTCATCAAAGGACGTCATTGGCAAAACTTACATGGCATGGAAAAAAGAAAAGAAAAAGAAAAAGAAGAAAAATAATGACAATAAACAAAGATAATAAATGGGTGTTTCTCTCATTGCTCAAATTAAAAGATGATAAACTGTTTCTATAGAGGATTTGGAACATTCTATTCTTTATTAAATTCATAAGAAAAGACATGAGAATCATAAAGTGCAGAAAAGTAAAATTTGGAGCAAAATTAAGGCAAAAGGACCCCGTTAAGTTGAAAACCCGAAAGGGCAATCTAGGCAAAAGATAGGGGCAAAGACCATGGGCATGGCAAAAATTCATCAAAGGACATCATGGGCAAAAATTACATGGCATGGAAAAAAGAAAAGAAAAATAAAAAGAAGAAAAATAATGACAATAAACAAAGATAATAAATGGGTGTTTCTCTCATTGTTTAAATTAAAAGATGATAAACTGTTTCTATAGAAGATTTGGAACATTCTAATCCTTTATTAAATTCATAAGAAAAGACATGAGAATCATAAAGTGCAAAAAAGTAAATTTTGGAGCATACCAAGGTGGTCAGTTAGTCTTTATTTCTTTTGATTGGACTTTTGTAAGCTTTCTCAGCTGTAAACCCACTTCATGATAGCCTCTAAGTCATTTCTTATGTCCTGAAGTTGGATGAAACAATTGGAGCCTCTCATATGGCCATATTTGGAAGAGATAAAAGAGAAGGAGAGAAGGCGTGAGTGAAAGGAAAAGAAAAGGAGAGAGAAAGAGAAAAATAAAAATAAAATAAAAAAATAAAAAGTTCAAAGACGATACAAGGAGCCTTGATGGGTTGAAAACCGAAAAGCGATCCATGCAAAAGTTAGAGGAATCCCACTAGGTCGAAGGCCTAGGCAAAAATTAGGGATTGAGAGAAAAGATTCACCCACTTTGACTTAATGGTATAGGAGAGATGCGAGGGAGACCAGGAGAAGTGAGCCTCTTTGGGACTAGGAAAGGTGAAGGAAGGCATGCAAAACCAAGTTCTCCTATTTTGAGTATGTTTTCCTGTAAGTTTTACGGCCTAAAAGACTGCTCAAGGCATAATTCAAGCACAGAACTTCCAAATGTCAAAGACCAAGGATAGCAGAATTGCATAAAGTTTCCACAAGTTTGCAATTTAAGTACATATCCCTAATAAATACATGTGAAAAATGTTCTTAAAATACAACCCAATATCTCAAACCAAATCTAAAGTGCAGGCATGTATGCTAAAAAAAGAAAAATAATAAAAGCAACAAAAAAGAAAGTATTCTATGCTATGTTGTGTCTATATCTGTGTCTGCCTGTCTGTCTACAGGTTCACCAGAAGTGCTTCTTCCTCGGCTAATAGCTTGGAGTCGACCCTAAACCTCTACCAACATCACTGCCATCATCTCCATCATCATCGTCATCACCAACATCCCCGCCACCGTACAACTGTCGAGAATACTCAGTCAACTCCATTTTGAGGTTTCCCGCAAGCTAAACGAGCTCCTCATGCTCCTGAACAGTGGGCTGAATTTTGAAGAAAATGTTGTTAGAACGGGTGTTGGGATGCAAGAATAGAAAGGAAAGAGAACAGGAATGAAAGAGAACTCACTGCCCATATGCCATCGGGAAAAGGGTAGCCTATAACATTTTTATTGCATCCAATAGGACGCTTCCAAGCAAAGCCATCAGGACCGTAGGTATAAACCAACCAGGGCAAACAGGAAGGATCAATAAGAGCACCAGCAACAGGGCCCTCCTAACACAAGTGTTTCATTTGAATATTGCCAATGCACAAGAATGCAAATGATGAATGATTAAAGAAAAATGAGAGAAGCAAGAACACATATCAGCGCAATGAAGGAAGGTATAAGGTGAGTCCCACTAAACTCGTCATAGTCCAACTCAGCTGTGACTCGCTCAGTGAAAGGGATGCATGGCCCCAGGTCATACTCCACATTCGTCATGGAGCAAGGAGCAAGCATGAACACTAGATAGTCCATGGAAACCTGAGGCACATCCTCACTTGCCAGCTGGCATCATACCCTCTCTGCCAAGTAGATCACCCTCAATCCACCGACTTTAAGGCGCTGAGAGAGCCTAGAAGCAACGATAGCAGCTACCTCTAAGTTTAGGTCTGCTACAGGGTCAGCACCGGCCCAAAGACTCCACATAATCTATGACAACACATAGGGTTAGAAAAAGAATCCTAAGAAGCATACAAATAGTGGAAAGCAATATATTCCTGACTTACATCATCAGGAGAGAGCCTGTCGAGGCAAGCCCGAAGCGAGGTGACACTCTTCAAGTCCACCGAAGTCCGCTGAGTAATGAAACTGTACTCCACAGCCCAATGCTGAAAAGATATGATAGTTGGCAAGATTCAGAAATAACATTTGCAAGATGACAATTTGCAAGATGTTATGGTATAGTTTGCATGATGACAGTTTGCAAGATTCAGACATGACAGTTTGTAAGATGACAGTTTGTAAGATTTAGACATGATAGTTTGCAAGATGAAAGTTTGAAGATGTTATGGTACAGTTTGCAAGACACAGATATGGCGGTTTACAAGGTAACAGTTTGAAGAATTGGGTATGAATGCAGTTAGCAAGAATATGATACATAGTCTTAACCTAAATGGCATGTGGATATATGACCATAAGAATGAGAATGCATGAGCTACAAAGGAAGAGGGAGAGAAACTAACCTCGAGGAGCTTCCAAGGCCCCACTAGCTGGCCCAGAGTCCCCCAGCTGAGTGTGTCCAAGGAGGAGTAAAAGTAAGCCAAGCATACCTGCCCCCTATTGGTAGTTCGAGCCCTCTCAAAATCCCAGAAAAAGGCTAACCACATCAAGGACACCGTCTACCCACCATTGGCGAACAAGTATAGCAGACCCTAGCCATCCAGATGCATTCCTCAACCGTCCCCTATGGACTATGTATTAAGTCCACCTTAAGATTAGTATAGCGAATCGTCTTAGTAGCATACCTCCTCCCTAACAGCTCCACACCCAGTCGAGATCCCAACTCGTCCTCCAGACTAATCGGGACTCCATCAAACCGTAAGCCAATCATATGGTGGAAGTCGTAGGGAGTGATAGTCATCTCCCGATCAGCAATGTGGAAGGTATGGCTAGTGTCCCACCACCTCTTGGCTAAGGTCTACACCAAGACATCACTAGCAACCTCTCAAGCATCAGACGGATGATAGGCTCAAAACCGTAGCACGGATGTGGCCCCAAGTCTCCTTGGTAAGGATGTTGTACCATACCAATACCCAGCTAGTACTATTTCTACCAAATCTAGGGCTGAAACCTACAAAAAGATAATGGGATAATAGTCATGATTAGGTGAAAAGAATTGTGGGAAAGTGATATTGGATTCACAATAGGATGAGATATGACATGGGATGTACAATTGAATGCAAAAATGGTGAAGGATGATGTTAGAATTGTAAACAGATGAAAAACAAATGAAAATGGCCTAAAATGCCCAAACTAGGGTTTCTACCTAGCACCATGCATGCACAAGAAGGACCATGCATATGCAGGATTCTGCACGCATACACAGGATGGAACTTGCACGGGCATAAACTGAAGAAGATATACACGCATGCAAGAACAAGCCTGCATACGCATGAATACAAGCTAAGCGCGCAAGAACATGTCTGCGCACGCAGGCCCGAACCTACGCACGCAAGAACAAACACAGAAGGGTGTTCTTCGACATTCTTCAACTTTTCTCAACCAAAACTCAACATAAACATGTTCCTACCCCTCCTAAAGTGTCAAGTTTTCATTTAAACCCATCCCACAATAAAACACAAGCATTTACAGGCCTAAAAACATATCAAAACGGAAGATCAAAGGAAAAATGAGAAAATGAGAAAAGTTTGAAAAACTTACTGATCTGGTCCTTGCACTCTCCGAAAGGTGTTATTGTGCTCTGTAGGTCAAGGGAGGAGCCGTCGTCAGCCTTACTGCTCCATTCCAGTGGGTGAGATGGAAGGCATTGATGGAAAGGATGTAGGAACTCTTCTTGGACTTGTGTGCCATTAAAGGAAATGAGAAAGTTTGAGAGAGAAGTTGAGATTAAAGAAGAAGATGAAGGTCAAATTGGAAAGGAATGAGAGAGAGGTAGTAGGCTTTTGTAGAGAGAGTTAGAGAGAATATGAAAAGGTGAGAAAGATGAAGAGAATGAAAAAAGAAACGGTTGGTAACTATTGGAGAAAAAAAGATGAAGATGCGGGAACATACCTGATGGCTAAACTACATGTAGTTTAGGCCTCCCTGCTAAACTACGTGTAGTTTAACACCCAAAAAAAAAATCCAAATATCCCTAGAAAGTTCCTAGGAGTCCGAAAATGCAAGGAAAATTAAAAAATGCATCCAAAAATGACAGAAATGCCCTCAATAGGCAAGGAACACAAAGACTCTAAAAAGCATCCCTAGTGGATCAAAAAACATCCCTCAGTGGATCAAAAATCATCATGAAAACTCCTCCGTGACTCAAGATCATCACCTAAATCCCAAGTAAATCCAATATCATAGACAGACTCCCCCATAGGTCCAAGACACAAAGGCAACCCCCTCGAGAGTTGCAAAATAAAATTTCCCAAGTAGAGTCTGGTAAAACCCCCTCAATGGTGGAGTCAACATCAATCCCCAGTGAGTTATAAGAAAGAAGAAGATAATTATTCTCCAGTGGAAGAAAGTTCCCCAATGAACAGCACGCCATTAGGAAATCCCAATAAGCTACCCCTTAGTGAGTTGTACACTATCGAGACTTCGTGGTAGGTCAAAATCATTACCAAAACACTTCTCAATAAAAGTATACTCCCTAGGGAGTTCTTCTACATCCCTAGTAAATCTTTCAGCCAAGAAATAGTCGAGCAAATCAAAATGCGAAAATTGTGCACATATTTCGAGGGAATTGAACATGTAAGCACAAAACCATATACAAATCAGAAAGAACAACACAAAAATTGTGCACATATCCCGAGAGAATTGAACATGCAGGCACATAATACAGAACTTGTGCACATATCCTGAGGGAATTAAACATGAAGGCACATAATACAAAAATTATGCACCTATTTGGAAGGAATTGAATATGCAGGCACAATAAAAGAGGTAGAGATAGAGATAAAGACCAAGGTCACCCCAAGGCAAGACCTTCACCAGAACAGGTAGAGACAAAGATGGAGAAGATAAGTATTACCAAGAGGCGCAAGCCACCCGGAGAAGTTTGAGGCAAGAGCCCCAGATAGACTCCACAGATATATATATATATATATATCCTTTTAAGCTCTTAAGAGCACCCTTGTTTGTTTGGTTGATGGTTGCGGCCGTTGGCCTTGTTTGTTTTTCTTATTTAGTAACTCTAGGATAGTGAGTCACTTACCTTTTACTTACAATTGGCAAAACAGGTTATGGGATAGTGAACCTGTTGTTGCTCATTTTCTGAGGAAAAAAGGTGGGAATTCGAACATACGAATCTCACGTAACTCTTTGGAGTTGCACCCTGCCCCGTGTATGCGTGATATGTGTTGTGTGCATGGATTAGACCCAAGCTGTACATTGAACCAAAATTTTTTGTCTCTTATTTTTTTGATTTTGTTAGTGAAGCACACGAATCAAAAGAGGGCATCTGTTGACACCATATTTTGTACCCTTTACGACTCGGGCCCCTGTTCCCCAATGATTCTGAAATTCTAAGACCCAATGTTGGTTTAGGGCCCAATCAGATGTTAAATTGACCCTGCCCCGTGTATGCGTGATATGTGTTGTGTGCATGGATTAGACCCGAGCTGTACATTGAACCAAAATTTTTTGTCTCTTATTTTTTTGATTTTGTTAGTGAAGCACATGAATCAAAAGAGGGCATTTGTTGACACCATATTTTGTACCCTTTACGACTCGGGCCCCTGTTCCCCAATGATGCTGAAATTCTAAGACCCAATGTTGGTTTAGGGCCTAATCAGATGTTAAATTGACTTGAGAAATGTTAAAATAAAAAATATAACTTTTATTAAGAAAATAAATCTATTTTTGGAAATGTAAACCAAGGAAACCCTCAGTATGCGCACGTAGGAATTAGCTTACGCGCACAACATTCTGCATGCGCACACAAGCCCGATCCTGCACACACATGAAGGGTTCCAGAAATATAAATAATGCAAGTTTTTTGCATTAATGCTGAGATTCGAAACGAATCCCATATCATCTGGGAGTCGTTCTAAACCCCCTATTTTCACAATATAAGTAACCTTACATGGTATATTTTCAAGAACAAAGAAATCCCACGAGAAAACACTAAGATTCATTAGAAATCGTGAATCAAAGAGAAAGTTTTTCACAAAATATTCTCAAATCAATTTTCTTTTGATTAGGGCCTTTTCTAACCTTGATCTTTGAGTTTAAAATTACTAATCACGTTTCTTATTGATTATGAATAGATTTGACTAAGAGGAATGGTCAAAATCAAGCTTGGAGAACTTTTTGTTTGAGGTATTAGTCTAAACTTTCTTTTCCTTTTTGTGCTTTAATCTTTCTGTTTGTTTTAGTTTCTTAGTTGTTATATGTTTTAATATGTTTATGTAGTCTAGGTTTACATATTTGTATATCTTAAAAGCATGTTAGGATATTAGATTTAGTGTTTTAAAGTTCTGCTGTGTTACTAGGGTTTCTGGGCTGAAACCCACATGCGCATAATTCTGCCTACGCACGCAAGTTTGTTCATGTGTGCGCATGATCCTGCCCAAAAACCCTAACCCTAATTCTTCTGACTTTGCTTCTGTTTTCACATGTAATGTTTCTGTTTTGGATCCTTTTTCATGTATTTATGGTTTTAAGCTTCTATTTCACATGTTTAATTGCTTGTTTGCCTTTCACATGTTAGAATTAGGGTTTATTTTGTGTTTTCCTTACTTCAATGCTATAAACACATATTCCCATGTTCATGCATAATGTCATAGGTGCTGAGTTACTGCAAGGTAAGTGAGGTAAGTCATGCATTGGTATGAACATGCATTTTAATGGTGTAATATGTTTGTTTGATGTTTGATTTCATGTCTAAAAGTTTGGAATACATGTGATGATCTATGTTTATTTGCCATACCTATCTTTATGCCCTGTTTTGTTGCTGCCTTGGATGATGCAATATGTTTGGAGATGCCATGATTAGATGTATGATATGGTTTGTGATGTGATGATATGCATGATTAGATGAATATCAGGTTGACATGAGATGCCATGCTAGATGAATGCTAGGTTGATATGACATGTATGTTTGGGTTGGGATATGCCATGCTAGATGAATGTTAGGCTTTGGTTGATTGCCATGATAGATGAATGATTAGGTCTTTTTGGGATGATTGATACCAGGTTGATTGTTAGATGAATGCTAGTGTGTGTGTGAGTTAGAATAACAATATTGAGTGTGTCTTTAATATGATTAAGACATAAAACACAATGAGAGAAAACCAACACTAGGGTTAGGCGGTTTTGGGTGCCTAACATCTTCCCAATACCGTACCTTAACTCTGAACCCATATCTCTGGTAGTAAGATCAAAAAAGTCCTTCATCGAGAAGACGCTATATATATGGTTCCTAGGCCATTGTAAAATTAGGTGGCGACTCTCCGTTGTGTCCACACTAGTGAGAGAGATGAGTGGTTTTCTAGTGATAGACTCCTTTCGCTACAAATGTGAGAGAGGCAAGAAATAAGAGGAGAGTGAGAGAGATAAATTTGAAGAGAACTCAATTTTTGAAAAGTCTAGTTTCAAATGAGGTTCTATATCCTCCAATAACTTTCAAATTAACTTGGTTGGCAAAATGAGTTACAAAAATGCATTATTTTGCAATTTTGGCCACGCATTCATGTAAGGCACAGGATAGTAATGAAATAAAAACTAAATTCTTCCTCTCTTCTTAGTTAGAATAGCCTTAGCAAAGTAATTTTTACATGAAAAGAACATTCATCTAATAAAAACAACTTTGAGTGAGATTTAAGGTTCTTAATATATCTAATAATATTTGGTATTAAGATCCATACACGTTCTAATGATATGAATTATAGAAAAAAGAAAGATGGTAAAGAAAAAAAGAAAGAACCAAAAATATAGCTCACTCGAAAAAAAAAATATATATGTATATATATATATATATAAAAAGGGAAATGAATAACAAGGATTCTACTTTTTTTTTTTTTTTTAAATCCGTAATTTTGAGAAAATACCAAAAAAAAAAAATTTTGAATGACTGATAGAGTAAATACTTAAAAATAAAAATAAATTTTGAGATTTTAGTGACTTTATTTACATGTTTACTTTGTAAATTAAAAATAATAAAAATAAAAAAGAAGACAAAAAAGAGAGAGAGAAAGGAGTCGGTGGTACCGGGTGAGGGCCTGCGCCCTTAATGTAAACATAACATTAACATGTTAATGTTAATGTTACTGTTAACCTGAGAAAGGCAGAAACAGGAGAGTCGATCTGACGTGGCATTGACCAATCTTGTCATGTATCGCTCCGGACAGTCGCCCCAGCAGCGCGTGTGCTTTCAACCTCAGTCAGTCCCTCAGAGCAGAATAGAGTAAACTATTCTTCAGTCACAGTCACAGTCGCAGTCACAGAGCGAGCGAGCGAGCGAAGCAAGAAAGTGTGAGAGTGAGATTGAGAGAGAGAGAGAGAGCCTTCCTTCCTCTCTTCAAGTAATTTCAAACCCTCTTTCTCTTTGTTTTCCATTCCATTTCTCACTTTTCTTTTCTACTCAAAAACCCTAATAAATAAAATAAAACTTTTCTTCTCTAACCACCAATTCCCCTAAATCCTGGGGATTTTAAAATCCTTAAGGATCTCCTCCTCCTCCTATTTCCGAAACCCTAAAGCTGCTGCTTTGTTTGGTTCGGAATTAATTAGGGTATGTATGTATGGCTTCAGGTGTATTAGGCGGTGACGAAGCCAGAGACAAGAAGCGTCGTTGGGAGGATGGCAACAAGGTCTATTCCCGAAAAACCCCTAAGAAGCCCAAGAATTCCCACAATGTCCCCAAAACCAAAACCAAAACCCTAACCCTAGCCGTAACCGAAGATAACAACTACTCCGGTTCCCCGCCTCGTGATGCTTCCGACGACGACTCGTCCAGCCACATTGGGAATGTCTTCCGCCGGATTTCCTTGAATTCGATAAGGAAGAGTGAGGTTAGAGAGCTTAAGAGGAAGCTAGTCACTGAGCTAGAACAAGTTAGAGGCTTTATCAAGAAGCTTCAAGCTAAGGAGCAGGAGCAGGAGCAGCAGCAGCGAAGGACCATTCCTAACGCACCGAATCCCAATAATGTAAAGAAGAAGAAGATGAAGAAGTTGAAGTCCAATGTTGTTGAATTGGATTGGCATTTGAGTCCTGTGTTTAAGACCTGTAGTGATTTGCTAACGAAATTGATGAAGCATAAGTTTGGTTGGGTGTTTAATAAGCCAGTGGATGTGAAGGGTTTGGGGCTTCATGATTACCATACCATTGTAAAGCATCCAATGGATTTGGGAACAGTGAAGACTAGGCTTGATAAGAATTGGTATAAATCGCCTAGAGAGTTTGCAGAGGATGTGAGACTCACGTTTAGTAATGCCATGTTGTATAACCCGAAAGGGCAGGATGTTCACTTCATGGCTGAGCAGTTGTCCAAGATATACGAAGATCAATGGAAGCCAATAGAGGTCGAGATTAATCTCACTAGGAGAGTTGAAACCAATCGCAATGCAGGTTTACCAACACCCACTTCAAGAAAGACTCCAATGCTAAATCGAGCTGAAATGCGTCGTGATGCAGCTTTGCCAACACCCACTTCTAGAAAAACACCAATGCTGCCTCGAGCACATGCTCCTGCTCCTGCTCCTGCTCCACCTCCGCTTCTGCCTTCTCCTCCTCCTCCTCCTCCTCCTCCACCTGTGGAGATGAGGACTTTGGAAAGGTCGGAATCTCGGACAATGACTGAGGAGCCCAAGTCAAAACCTCCTGGTTATGGTCAGTTGGGTAGAACCTCAATTCCAAAGAAACCTAAAGCTAAGGATCCTGACAAAAGGGATATGACTTATGAGGAGAAGCAGAGGCTCAGCTCAAGCCTTCAGAGTTTGCCTTCAGAGAAACTAGATAACATTGTCCAGATTATCAAGAAGAGGCATTCCGCACTTTTTCAACAAGATGATGAGATTGAAGTGGACATAGCCAGTGTTGATCCTGAAACACTTTGGGAACTAGATAGATTTGTGACCAACTACAAAAAGAGTTTGAGCAAGAATAAGAGAAAAACAGAGCCAGAACCAGAGCCAGAACCAGAACCAGAACCAGAGCTAGAGCCAGAGCCAGAACCAGAACCAGAGCCAGAGCCAGAGCCAGAGCCAGAGGGAGAAACTGACCATGCTATGCCAGAGACAGTGAGACCATGAATTACTTATTATTTCTCTCTCTTACTTTCTTTACTACATGAAAGTGTTGTTGGCTAATGCAAATTCATGCTATTATCTTTGCAGAATCTGGCACCAGCCATTGCAGAGGCAACAAAAGAAACTGAAACAGGTAAAATTCTCAAAATCACAAAGATTGGTGATTCTTTTGTTTGAATTTACCATTGGGTTTCGAGGAAAATCTAATTTTCATGTGCTGATATCATTCAAAACCTGCTGGATTGTAACCAGTTGAAAACAATGTTACGGAATTCACCCCTGTTCAAGAAGAAAGGCAAGGTGATAATGTGAGTGGATCGAGTAGTTCCAGCGGTTCTAGCAGTGGCTCTGGATCATCTTCAAGTGGTAAATACTAATTAGTTCATTGTCAGCTGTTACCACATATCATCATATGGCCACATTTGATTTTGATTATAGTGCCATCTAAGCCCATCTATAGATTAATTAATTTGCT
The DNA here is from genome assembly GCA_032727855.1 of Quercus ilex subsp. ballota. Lineage (NCBI taxonomy): Eukaryota > Viridiplantae > Streptophyta > Magnoliopsida > Fagales > Fagaceae > Quercus > Quercus ilex. The sequence goes on along the minus strand of CM064915.1, from coordinate 29,898,625 downwards.
CTGATATTTTGCATGCAGATTCTGACACTGATAGTTCCTCTGCATCTGGCTCTGATGCAGATCATTAATCTTGAACTTAAGATGTTCCAGTAGAGGTAGGAAACATTATTCTTACTTTTCTTAGTTATTGAACATCATTGATTTCCTCAATTTGCATGACTTTTGATAATATTGCCATTCAAGCTCTAATATATCTTTTCACCCTTAAAACTTGATGGTTCAGTCAGTGTCCACCAGTCCATTATTGGATATCATTTAAAACATGAATAGACATTGCATGGTGGTATAAACATGCTATAATTGTGTGAAGACCTTGTATGCCGGTTGTTTGGTTGGAGCTGAATTAATAAAGCTTCTTTTTTGAGTCTGAAACAATTGGAATAGCATGGGGAGAGAGAGAGAGCTGATTCATGTCATCATTTTAATTTTCTTGTTTTTTACTCGTAGTTTGTTTCTCAATTATGCCCATACTTTACACGAATTGATTTGTTCTTGATGTGCATTTAATTGACGTAAAATTTAGTATTTTACTTTCCATTGCTTGTCTTTAAGTTCTACTGTGATGAATTTTTGAATGAATTTATTATGCTTCTTGTTATTTGTAAATACTATTAAAAGATGAATTGTTTGCTTGAATTTTTTTTATTCTTTACTGTTCTAAGATAGGATTTTAATACTTGTATAAAGATTCCATGGTATTTATGAGCATTTAGCCAGAAAACAGATGCCCTGGAGCTGAAATTTTTTCCTTCTTCCTTTTTGTGTCTTCTTTGTTTGTGGGAGGGGGGTGTGGCAATGTTTATAGTTGATATTTTATTGAGCTAAACGTTAATTTATGCTCTGCCCCTTAGTAAAATATGTACTATATAATATATTACACTCATTGATATCGTGGTCCAATGGCAAATCCTATTGTATCTTTAAAAAAGGGTTCGTTGTTTTGCTTGAAAACATTACCAAAAAGTGAAAGATATATAGTGGATATATTAAATGCTTATTTAATTAATTTTTGATAATTATCTTATGAAATTATTATTTTTTATGGGTATATCTTATGAGATTATGCTAAGATAACATACCTATACTACTACATTGGAATATGGTAAAAGAAATCATTAATATGTAGCTTTTTTTTGTCATTAAAATCTGTAACATTCCACTATGTATGTCTATTTATGTTTTTCTTTCATTTCCCTTTGTATGCAAATTTTTAAAACAATTTTTAAAATTTTGAATCAAATGAAACATGTACATATTTTGTGCTGTATATTTTTTCCCAGCATAATATTAACTATGCTCTGCTCATGATACATATATGGGATTGAGGTCACACTTTAATCACAGTTAAGGGTGCCCATGGGCTAGGCTAGGTCACCAAATTCATGCTTAGCCAGCACCATGTGGTAACACTTAAATTGCTGGCATGAGCCGGCCCAGCTCAAGGTCCTTGCTTATCTCAACACACAGCTTTTGTGACAGCGAGATGTGCTGGATCCAGCCCAGCCTAACTTTACAAATGCATTTGTACTTCTAATTTGTAGATTTTGTGCCTCTTTTCAGCACAAAAAGAGTAGAGTAGTATTTCCTTGATTATTCAAGGTCATAGCTTCAAACCACACATTAGGCTCTGTATAATTTTTAGAGACACTCGTATTATCCCAGTAGAACTTAATCAAGAATCATGTCAATTAAAAAAAAATCAACAATATACTTAAAATTGAATGGAAAAATAGATATTAAAAATGAAATAACAAAAATTACATTAAGCTACATGACAAATGCATATAGTGTAAGTTTGTATTAAAAACCAAATATTAAAATAGATTAGGTTATGTTTGGTAACATTTTTTGTTTTCTATTTTCAAAATTTTGTTTTTGAGAATATAAAGAAAAAACAATTTTCTTGTATTTTTGAAATCAAAAACATGTTTGGTTAGTTGAAAATAAAAATATAGTTTTTTGAAGAAAAAATAGAAAATACTAAAATATATTGTTACTAAGATTTGAACATTAATGCTAACTTATTAAATGGGACAGATTCATTAAATTTAATGTGTGTTTTTATTGACTTTTGAAAATTAGAAACTGAAAACAGCCTTCTGCATGTTTTCAGTTTTTTTTCACAAATTGAGTTTTGAGAACAGTTTTTGTTTTCTACCTATTTTGGGTTGCCAAACAAGTTTTTTAGTCTCAAAAATAGAAAATTGTTTTTGGAAACAGAAAATAAGGGGAAAAATAGTTACCAAACATAGCCTTATAATTTAATTTAAAATGCATAATGAAACTACTTTTAAGTGAATTCCAGTTAACTCAATTGGTATAGTCTATTGTCATTGAACTTGTATAGTTACATTTTATTTCATAGTACTAGCATGATATGTATGAGCCAACTTTATTTTTTGTTTTTTGGGATAACTGGATAAGTATGGCCCAAATTTTATTGCTAAAACAAACAATTATTGTAGATTATTAAAATATAGAAAATAAATAATGAAGCTGTTTCTAAAATTCTAGAAACTGTTTTTTTTTTTTTTTTTGTAAGTAAAAATTCTAGAAACTGTTGATATTAGAACTATGATTGGATTAGTATTTTCAAAACTTTTAAAAATTTGGTAATAGAGTTTCTCTTAGAGCAACTATGTTAATTTTTTAAAAATACATATACTATCACATGACATAAGGATTAAAAAAACTAATAAAAAAAAGAAGAGGCCATCTAGTGCAACCACATCATGTAGGACACAACTTTGATTTATAATATATAATTTTATAGTGAATAATTTGATGATAATGATTAAATGACTACTTATTATATAATTTCAAAATTCGCGTATAGTATACCAAATCTCTCATAGTTAACAAGGATCGGTCTTTTGAGTTTAGATAATTTAACACGGAAGAACTTTTTTCTGTTTAGAGGTTTTGGTCACAAATTACGTCAATTTCTGTAACTTTTAGTTAATAGAGACTAAATGAGGGATTTTTTCCGTGCACCATAGTTTTTTTTTTTTTTTTGCAAGTTGTTTTTAATTTGAAACCACCCAAACTAATAGGGGAGTTATGTAATTTATCCAAGTCTTGAATTGAGAGTAGCCATAAACCACTTAGAGCAATGAGAGAGTAATCACTTGGCGTAAAGAAAAAATAGCCACTTGAGATAACTATGACTTTTAGGATCTGACTTTTATTATATCCTTAATATTTAAGAAAATAAATATTTAAATGAACAATGGGCCAATCAGTCCATTAATGAGTATACTTGAGCCTGATTGAGCCCCATGGGCCTAAGGTTTTGGTCCAAGCCCAAAGAACTTTGGGATATGCTGACCTGGCTGGACAGGCCACTAGGTGCATTGCCTCCCCAATTAATGTGATTGCCTATGCTCTCACTTATGATAGGTTTCTTGCAAAATGTTGAGTTTGAATGTGAATTACCCAGTCCTCTTGACATGAAGGAATTAGGTAATAGTTTTAGTCCAAGCATGATATATATATATTCGATAGTCACAATGGGGAAGGGGGGATTTGAACTTTAGAAGTCTCCATTAGAAACATCAAGAGGTGTCAAGTGAGCTACAAGGCTCTTGGTAGTCCGAGCATGATTTGAATAGGAGAAAATAGTGGAAAAAATATATGCATTTGATCTCAATTAGTTCGTTGAAGATCCATAGCTAGGTTTTGTTGTCTTTTTAGTTCGAGCAAGTTATCAATCTATAGGGAAAAATTCAATATAAAAAAGGAGCAAAATGAAGAAAAAAAGAAGGAAAGAATTTTTCAACATGAGGATAAATATGGAAATCTGTTTGGTAAAATTACTCTGGATTATGTTCCTTTTTGGTTCAATTAAAAACTTATTCTATAAAAGTTCTTGGGATTATGTTCCTTTTTGGATTATGGTTTTTATTAAAAACTATTTTTAGGGCTTAAAGCTTATTCTGTAAAACATAAGCTATAGCATCTATAATTCAAAGTACATGAATGGCTTGACTTAGTGCAGATAAAGTCTTTAATTGTCAAATTTTAGGTTTTAATGGAGCGCATCAAATCCATATCTTGGTTTCATTGAGGTTGCTTCTCAAAAAAAAAAAACAAAAACAAAACAAAAGCTTTCATTGATGTTGGATGTAATTCGTTAATCCTAGCTTGTCTTTGTTCTTGGTATTATGTGAGCCAGCCCCAATTACATATTTATACAAGTATTTTCCGTTTACATGGATCTAGAACTTTTGTGCCTTCTTATGTCTGAAAGTTGAGCTTTTCTCAATTTGTAATTTGTTAATATTTCTAAATTTTCCATAGCAATAGGCTAGAATCTCGACAAATTTATTGGCCAAGAGACAATGTCTTTTTTTCCCCCTAAAATATCCAATGAACTGCAAAATCATTCATACACTTCTGCCAACTTTCATCCAAAAACTTAAACTTCTAGGGAAATTAACTAGGCCAATGGTTTTTAAAATTACTAAACTGGAGAGCTTTGGAAGATTATTCTGCTTATACTTCAAAAATTAAGATGTTGCAAACTACAATTTTCCTTCCCTCAGGGTAGTATCTAAACTGATTATTTTCTGTATATGAGCTCCAATTGCATCAGAACTGAAGTTTACTCATGGCAGAATTGAAGTTCCTGGGTTTTTTTTTTCCTATGGCTTTGTTAGCTTATGTGATTAGTATAAATTCGCTAATGAGTGTTTTCCCAAGGTTGTTCTCTGCAGTGAAATGTGTAAAATGTTGCAGAAAGCGTTTAAAGAATGTTCACTGTGTTTATTTTCCCTCGAACTTAGATTGAAAAGCGTTAGCACAGTTTGAATTCCCTCTTGTTGGAATGTACATTGGCTATCCACTCCACTGGCATGCGTAACAAACCTCCAACTTCAAAACTTTACTACCATGGTATAAAATTCACTTCAAAACCACTTTCTACTGCTATCCTCACAATTCATGTTGCCTTCCACCTCCACTGCTACAACATTTCCCCTCTAAAGTTCTTATTAGCCAACCTGATGCCTATCCAAAAAAAAAAAAAACATTTCCCCGCTAATTTCTCCTTTAATTTAGATAGAGGTGCAAGCTGCTGAAATTTTTTTTTGTAGTGTAAGGAAAAATCTTTAACAAGATACCAAAAACGATATTCCTTGATATTTAAAGATTTTTCTGATTGAAATGTTGTACCACCACCATAATGCTACTGCTATTTTTCTAGAACTAATTCCTAGATTTAATATTTCCTTTTTCAAGCTCTTCAATGTTCCCTTGTTAGGAAGATTTTATCAATGAAACCTCTGTTTTGCAGTTTTATCTTCGATTTGTCAAAGCTATCTACATAATATGTCATTACTTAATTTTCTTGTTATCTTGGTTTTGGAAATCTTAAGTCTTTGAAATTTTAGATTGTTTTTGTTTTATAGAGTGCAAGCTCACTAATTTTGCTGCAGTTGTTAACAAGCTTACTAATTTTTCTGCAGATGTAAATTAATCTGCAATTGTGGCACCTGACAATTCTTGAGAATGCATAGGATATGGTGGAGCTGCTTTGGTTTACGGCTGCATTGCCTTTTGTTTTGAATATTTAAGGTGTATGACGTGCAGCTTATATCTATAGGTGGTTCCTTGTAACCTTTTTTTGTCTTATTCTACTGTGGTGGTTCTGTTTTTTTTATCCATTTTGTATGATAACGTTGGATATTGTAATGACAGAGGGAACCTTTTTGCGGGCAAAAAGGTTCATTGCCACCAACTGCTAGACACCCCCGATTTTTAGAATGCTGATGCTAGGTTTTTATTCTAGGTTTTTCCTGTTTGTCCTTTCAACAATGCAATGCAATGCAACAAAAGTTGGTCAAGTTAACTTGAGAATGGTCAAAACAGGTCAGATGTGTTGTAAATCAGCCTGTATGTGGTTACAAATAGTTTAAGTTTAAAATGTAATAAGGTTTCGAAATTGGTTAGAGGTAGCCGATATCTTGCAGAATTGCATTTAAAAATATAGGTCTTTGCATTTAGCAATAAATAAATTAATTAATTATACAGATCTTTGCACACATCTCCTTTTCGGCCTCTATCTAATTGGTTGGTTTGTACCCTCATTTGATCGAGCAACGTCTCCTTTTAGGCCTCTATTTGATTGGTTGGTTTGTACCCTCATTTGAGTCGATCAGTAACACACAAATGTCTGAACCATAGGATTCTAGTCACCACATTCTAGTTGAGCTCAATCAAGATTGTCTCCAAATATGGCACTTAGTTCCAGATCTTTTGGTTAGGTTCTCACATAGCAAAGCACTGCCGGAACTTTGCTTTTTTTTTTAAAAGCAAGTTCTACTTTGTTTTTCACATTTAGAGTAAATGAGATCATCGTTTCTCAAATTCCAAACCAAGAACAGATGACAATCTACAGATCAAATTAACCCATGCAAATAGCATATCTGTAATCAATAATTATGAGTAAGATGAATAATCACCCCCAACTAATTGGATAAAGTTCACAGCTATCCCTGCCTTAACATGTCACTGGGAATTATTGATGGAATCTTTGCTTTATAAAAAGCCTACCAAAAGAGCAAAGCCGGTGCCACTTGGAGCAACAAATACAACACTAGTAAAGATAACAAAAGCAAAATTTCGCTGACTTTTCTCATGGAGTGGACACAACGCCAGCCACAAATAATATAGGCATCTAACTCTGGTTGGCAAACTTGATACCCTTCTCAATAGATGACAGGAGTTCGGGTTTCAGGCTTTCCAAGGTTTCTTTTTCATAGTCTGAGAGAGGACCTAGCCCTAGAACCTCCTCCACACCGTTCTTTCCAAGTCTCACCTGCAAAAATAGATTTTTTTTTTTAATTATTAAAAAAAGTTTTAGTGCAAATGACCGTAAAGCCTTATTTGCACTTGCGCTGTTTCCAATATCAACGGGACAAGATAAGAACTAGAAATAATAAATACATTAAATGTGTTCCCGTGCATCAGATGGATGTTACTAAGTAAATATCCGACCAGACCAACAAAACAAGAATGATTCATAACTCAACAGAAAGGTGCAAAACATATATGAAAACAATGAGTCAATGACATTATTCCTCTAATTTTTTACAATTCTGTTAAACAGAAAAATACAACAAGACAAGCCTCGAAATTTACTAGGTAAAAAAAAAAGGACAGACTAGCTGCTCAATGCACACAAATGTTCAAATGGCAAGCTTTGTTTGCAACAGTCTCGAGTAAAATGAAGCTGTTTCGAATCATTAATTTGACCCAAAACATTACTTATATCCAAAAGAAAAAAAATTGACCCTAGCATTTAATAATCAGCAATGCACAGTATTGACCCCAGGACCTTACCTCCACCTAGCAATTGCCAAGTGAAGACAGTGCTAGTTGAGCAAGAGCTCATTGCATCAAGTTACAGATAAAAAGTCCAAAAACTTTTTTTCTTTTTTTATTTTACTGATGAGTTACATTTGGGTTTTGACCCCGCAACATCTCTTCACCCATGTAGAGAGTGCCATTTAAACCAAAGCTCATTAGTAACAAAAATTAAAAAGAACTAATGATAAGTGTGCATAGAAATAAGCAAAGACCCATAAAAATTAGTATAAAAAATGAGTTCAGGTTAATCACCTTCGATGCAAAGAAAGGAAGCTCAGTGACGTTTGATTGCACATATGAACATTCCACTACGTCTGGAACTCCATTAAGTCCCTTTAGACAAGCATCAGCAAATATGGCTCCAGCATAGCTACAAGAAAAATGGGAAAGTTAGTCCAGAATAACTAAATATCGATAGAAAATACAAATGGATGGGCATCAATCAAGACTTACGCCATTGACAATGTCGCAGATCCCTTTCCGGCCTTTGCTTCCACAACTTCTGTTCCTCCATCTTGAGTTCTCTTGGTAAGAGCCTTGATAACTTCATCTGACAAATTGGCTTTTGGTGTGGCCTATTAAAACAAAGCCTCAAATTAGCAAAGTCTCCATCAACAATAGAGCAGCAAACCAGATTTTACAAGAAAAAAATTATATTATCTAATATTCAATGGAAGAGATACAATTCAATAGAAGAGATCATGAGGGAGATTGAGGGGCAAAGGAAGTACTTGAGAAAATAGTGGGAGAATAGTTATGCCAGCATGGCCACCAATAACTGGTACATTAACCTCTGCAAATAAATACAAAAACTCAGGTCAGCAGAGGAGCTATACACACACACACATATAAGTTCCTTACATCTGCAGGAACGTAAAAATTGAAGGATAAAGAGTTCACAACCAAAAATCAACTCTTAAAATATAAAACTCATGTTTAAGACTCAATGAAAATGAAATCCTTAACTCAAAGGAGCATTAATAAGCATATTGCCTTGTTGAACTGAGTTTAATTCTTTAGAAAAGCAAACAGAAATATGATTTACAACTTTTAATTCTTTACATTATTTTTTTTTTTAGCAACCAAACACAGAGTTAAGACAAAAAACAAGAACTAATTTCAAGTAGTAGGCCATTATAGGTATACCTGCAACGTTCAGATTTGCTTTTCCAGCATAGAACGTCTTAGCCCTAACCACGTCAAGGGTAGTCACACCAAACAATCTCTTCTCATCATACGTTCCTGCTTTCTTGAAAACCTCAGCAGCAATGGGAACCGTTGAGTTCACGGGGTTGCTGATCATATTAACAAGGGCCTGTTCTCACACATCAAATCAATGAAACATTCATTCTAGAACACGAACACGAACACAGTAGAAAATAAAACATTTTACTTAAGGAAGGTCATATTATAATGAGATTCTCATTTTGAAAAAAGTAAAAGGGTGGGTTCCCATTTCTACAAAAGTGCAAGCAATTTACAAGTGAAATAGCAAATTAAAAAATGCAGAGAGAGACTCACATGAGGGCAGTATTTGGCAATAGCAGTGCAGAGAGATTTGACGATGCCGGCATTGATGTTGAAGAGATCATCACGGGTCATACCGGGCTTTCTGGGGACACCAGCCGGGATTATAACAACATCCGCTCCCTCCAAAGCTTTTCCCAGATGCTCTTCACCCGCATACCCACACACCTTTTTTTTTTTTTTTTTTTTTTTTATCAAATTCAGTTTAAATGTTAATGTTAAACCCACTTCACACTGACCATATGTTGCACAATTCACAATAAAATATTACCAATCCGAAGAAGAAAAAAACAATATACGTTCTGAGAGTGAGAGTGAGAAAATCAACAAGTAATCTGTTTTCATTTTGTGTGTCTAGGATCATTATTTTCTTTTACGTTTTCTTCCTTTAAAGAACCACAAATTAAAAAAAGGAATCCTTTTTTACCATGAATGAAGAACCAAATAATTGACTTGAATATGTGTGTGTGAGAGAGAGAGAGAGAAAATCTCAGGAACACAGATGTAAAGTTAAATCCAGTTTAGGGCTAAAACTAGTCTGAAAAAATCCGAGATCGGTAGAAAACAAAACCGTAGAAATGAAAGAGAGAGAGAGAGAGAGAGAGAGAGAGAGAGTGACCTCAGATCTGGTGTTGATGTGGCTAACATCGGCGGCAACACCGGGTGTGCCAGCGATATCGTAGAGGGAGAGCTTAGAGACGAGAGGGTTGAGCTTCATGAGCAAAGCCAGAGGCTGGCCGATCCCACCGGCGGCGCCCAAAACGGCGACCTTGCGCTCAGGGACAGAGTCCGATGAGTATGCGCGAGCACACACATAAGTACTGCTCCTGCTACTGCTACTTCTGGCTATGGCAGATTGTACGGATCTCATGATGGAAGTCCTCATTTCTCCGCACAAACAGATAGAGAGATGAGAGATGAGACTGTTTTTTGGTTGACGAATTGAATGTGCTACTCTCTCTCGAGGACTGCGTCTGTCAGTTCTTTTTATGGAGAGGGTTTTGGGCTTTTTTTTTTTTTTGGCTACTACGTGTTTAGTAATATCTTGTTCGGCTAAAAATATTTATAATATTATTTAAATACTAAAAATTGTTGTTTAAATAATAATAACAAATTGACCTTGTTTTTTAAATATGAAATAAAATATTTAATTTTTAATATATTACTTCTATTATATTTTTATATTTTTATAAATCAGCAATATTACAAATAAAATTTTTCTCACACCTAATTTCATAATCTATTTATTTGTGTAATTTTAAGTGAACAAAAAGTAATGAATTCATGTAAGCAAAAATTGTCTAGTCATAAAATTGGACCTGAGATCAATATTTCAATGCATTTGGCCTAACTTATTTATTTTTCGTTTTTGTCTTTTCGTCTCAATTTTTTTTTTTTTTCAAATAACCTAACTTTTAATAATAATTTTTTTTTTGCATACATTGTATATTTAAAAAAATAGCAAAAAAACAAAAATGATATATTTTTAATTTTAATTTTTAATAGATAAGATATTGCAAATAGAGTGTTTCCTAATGCAGTGGTAAATTGGTAATTAACCTTTTAAAAAAATAAATCATAGACATTATGGTAAATTAACCTGGCAATGCATGCATCACCTCGTTGGGCAACCAACTTATTATATACAAAAACTACATCATTTTTCATGTTTGGATGAAAATGCATGCATCACCTCGTGTATGTTTGGATTGAGCTGAAAAGTGTTTTCAGCTTTTTTTTTTTCTTTTTTAGAGAATTTCAACTTATGACGTCCGCTCCTGATGAGTGCTATTTGTCACCAAACCAAGACACCAATCAATTTTTAGTGTAGGCGGGGATTGAACCCTAGATCTCATATTCAACCATCAGAGACTTTACCAGTTGAGCTAACTAGAACCCACAAGTGTTTTCAGCTGCGTTAAGCATTTTTCAATGGGTCTTGTGCACTGTTTACGAACCCACAATTACTTTATTCAATAAAAAAAAATTTAAATTGGGTCTCACGGTACTATTTGCATATTTAAAAATTATTTTGCTACAGTATTTTTAGTTTTCAGTTTTCAATTTTCTAATTGCAATTAATGAAATTTTCAATCTCATCAATATTCATTTTCACTTTCTTATATTTTTAAAAGGTGAAATTACAATATCTTAATAATTACTACAGTTGATATTATAAATATTAACCATAATTACTTGCTATCAATATTGTTATGGTGTTGCCAAGGGTATTGTAGTTCAAATAATTGGCACCTCCTAGTATTTTCAATAGAGATATCTAGAAATAAAATCTCTCATTTCCTCTTGTTAGAATAATTGAATTATTAAAAAAATTACAATAGGGGTAATAGTCATCATGTGGTAATAATGGTTTCAACAATGGTGAGTGACAATAATGATGGTGATCTTTGAGTAGGGGTGTTCATGGGTCAAATCAAGTCAGGTTTATGCTTAACCTATACTTAACCCGTTTACGTTGAGTGGAGGAAAGCTCAGCCCACAATCGACAAATAAGGAGCTACAAATCAAACAGAACAAGCTTTTCATGGGTGGTAGGCATTTCAGCTGAAACTGGTAGCAATAGCTATGAAGTAAAAAAGTAACAGAAGAGGCGAGGATTAGTTCGGTTGTGGCAGAGATTTGTTGGATCTTGTCCAAACTAATCAAGATCTCACCAAATATGGTTGGGATCTCACTATATCTCGACAAATCTAAGACTAAGAGAGAGAGAAACAAAGGTTCGAATGGGTCGAGTTTGTTGAATTTTGAAGGAGAGAACTTGCCACTCAACTTGCTATTGTCATATTTTGGGGAGAAAACTACTCATTGACCACCTTAGTCACCAAATCAATCCATTTTTAATTTAAATCTAGTTAGATTTATCGGGTTGCCTAGGTCTATGGACAGTCCTAATGTTGATGATGATAGTGACCATGACAATGGTAGTATTAACAAAGTTAAAGAGTATGGTTGATCAATGCAAACTACACTCAACTAAAATTGTTCAACTCAATCCTAATCAATTGTCTACACTAGTTTATTTGCTTAAAGGCAAGACCAAAGGTGATTTTAAGCAAATAAGTAGACTTATTTGTGTTTGGGAGCAACTTATTTGTATAGTGTTTATCAAAAGACATAGGTTTTGGTAACTTTTATTTTAAATGTGTGACAAAACTAAAATAAACCTTATTTCCATGGTCAGCTTATTTGCTTAGAGATGAGACAAAAAGTGTTTTTAACAAGCATACATTTGGGAAGTAATGCAAAAGCTAGCTTTTTGCTTATTTTCTCTATTGTTTGCTTATTGACTATGTTGCTTGCGAGCCTCACGTGGGTCTCGCAAAAAAAAGCAATAAGCCAAAAACACAAAAGAAGCAACTAACAATCACTTATTTTATTTAGCTTTTATCTATAGTATTTTTAGCAAACAACTAGATAAACACTTAAGCAAATAAGCATACTTGTTTATGTTTGGGAACAGCTTATTTGCATAGTGTTCATCAAAAGATATAGTAATTTTTTTGGTAACTTATATGTTAAATGTATGACAAAAGATTGAAAGATAGATTATTTGCAAAAGAAAAAAAAAAGTGAGACAAAAAGCAAGACACCAAACACACAGGTTTTCAACAAGGAAACACAATAAATTCGAATTGTCCGAAATTTTGTATCCTATACATGTGAAGCAAATAAACCCTTCTTTCACCTTCCATCAAAAAATGTGCTTTTGAGTAATGCCTTCAATTCGATTTGATGATCACAACGATCCTACCAAAAAAGATATATATTTTAAAAAAATCTTACGATTTAGTGTGTATGTACACACACACACATGCCTCTTAGCACGCACTCACACGCTTGCTCAGAGGCTCTTCTATTTTTTTTCAACATGTAAAGTAATCACATATATACAAAATAAACACACAAATGATTGTGGAAAATTGTGAGTATAATATGTACATGATAACTAATAAGTAGTTTGTCATTTTTTTTTTTACACTGAAAAAGTAAGTAGGTAAGAAATGTGAGTTAGTGGGATTTTAAAATGAAACACAATTTTACATTTTTATTTTGTATTTATCCTAGTAAGTGAATAGGATAAATCTCTTCTCTTTTTTAGAAACCGGTGAGATATATCTAATTAATTTAGAGATAATGTATGCTACAATAATTTTTAGGAAAAAGAAAACCTGTAATCATGTAAATAGTGCATGGAAAGCAATGAAACGTGAGCTGGTTTTTTTTTTTTTAATGAATGAAATAGATAACTATTTAAATAAAAACTTGCGGCCGATTAAAAAAAATTAAAATTGTAAACGTCCAATCCAAAGAGGGAATCCTCTTTTTATGTGTGTGTGTGTGTGTATATATATATATATATATTCCTGATATATCAAGTTTATTAGTTGATGTAAGAAAAGTTCAAATTGGCCTCTTCATCCTTATATTAGGCTAAAGGTTTGACAGAATTATTGATATTTTCTAATGGCTTCTATTTGCTTTAGAAATAATAATGTATAAAATATTATTTATGATTCTTTGTTGCTAGTGATTGCTATTTGCTACCCCCACTCTCTCTCTCTCTCTCTAGTCTCTCTCTCTCTCTCTCTCTCTATATATATATATATAACATTTTCATCACTTTATTTCTTATTAAGATTCTTAAACTACTAGTCTACTGCCAACATTTTCATAAGTTGTTTTCTCGTTCTCCTTTCTTAATTTAAATATTATTCGTTAGGCAAAGCTAAATTTAATTGAATGAAAAACTTTCTAATTAGCTCATCTTCTTAATAATATGTACTAAATAGTATTTCTTCTAATCTATGGGTGACAGTGTTTTCATGATGCATAAATTTATGGTAAGAATCCTCTAAGTACAACGTAGATCATTTTAGACTTTTTTAGGTGCTTGTTTTAAAGCGTTTTTTACTACCGTAACTCAATCTCCTTATTTAGGGTTTATGGATTCATGCACACAGATCAATATCTATGCCAATTGTTTCTCAAAAAAAAAAATATCTGTCACTTTTTTCTTTTTTCTTTTTTTATAGGAATTTCTATTAGTCATCGAACTGTGATAATAGGCAAAATCTAGATGTGAGATAATCTTATTAAAAAAGAAGTACTACCATTTTAGCTATTGGGATCAATGGAAAATTATTTTATACTAAAAAAGATGATTTTTTTTTTTTATATAAGAAAATGAAAAGGAAAACTATCCTACTTTATTCGATTGTGTTTTGATCTTGTAAACAATATTGATGTGGCTTAATTACATGTAATTTTAAAAAGTAAAAGCAAAACCTGAACATGAATAAGATAATGGGAAGATGTGGCTAATCGACAGCCAAACCAAGCATCAGATCAGGGCCTTGATTGGGGTGGAATATGAATATCAGTTTATTTATGATGCCAAGCATATTCTGTGTGCCACAAGCATCTTGTATGCCGATGAGTGATGACCCTTTCAAGATTTCGGGATCCCAAGCTCTCCTCATTACTACTCAATATCTGAATAGTAGCGGCATATTAATTCAATATGTTTGGTTGAAGTGAAGTTGAACATTTGGTTCAAGGACAAGGATGAAAGAGAAATATAAAAGGAATAAATTTCTTGGAATTCCAAGTAAGTTTAACATCTACGGACGGGAGGGATGCAAGAAAAAACAGTGTTTGCATATATAAATATAATTCTTCCCTCTTCTTAAATTTTTTTTTCTAGCGACCATCTTGATTGGGCAATATTTACACGTTACCAATGGGATAGCAGATTCAATATCTTGATTTGTTAGAGATATATTAGCCCATTAGTATAGGCCCAAACTTAATTCTACTTTGTGTGCAAGACAAGTCTCCTACTTGTACTAGAAGTCTATTAGTCTAGGGTTTAGTCTACCATATATACACATGTTATGATTTATTGTAACACAGGATTTGTACTACACTATAATATATTATTGATGTAGCCCTTTAAGATTTCCTCCGTGGATGTAAGCCGTTAGGCTAAACCACGTAACCCTCATGTGTTATTATGTTCTATACTTTATGCTTTCGCTTCCGCATCCATACTAGCATATTCAACATAGTGTATCAATGCTAATATTTAACAGACTGGCTCACATGACTTTGCTGCAATACTATTACTGCATCCGAATGTATTTACAATGTGGAGTAGTTTTTGAGTAAGTATAGTGTCGCAAACTTTTCCATAACTTCGCCGCGACTTGCTAAGGGACGACTTGTGAGTGGTAAAAATAAAATAATGAGTCCATGTAAATTTATAATTTCACCACTCACGAGTCATCACATAGTAAAGTTGTGAAAAAGTTTGTGACACTATAAACTGACTTGTAGTTTTTTTATTTTTTTAAATCAAAGTAGTTAACAACCATCAGTCTTCCAGGGAAGAGTCCAAAGACTGAGAGAGCTAAATCAAAGTAGTTACACTGAGCACATACATATATGTATTGTACACCCTCGTTTTATAAACAATGTCCTTTTTTTTAATCATAATAATCTCTCTCTCTCTCTCTCTCAGGATAAAAAGAAGAAATAAGGTAGATCAGAAATAATACCAAAATTGGGTAAAGCATAGTCTAATTCCATATTAAGATAGATTTCAAGTCATTAGAGCAATTACACCGACCTTTGTAAAACTTTGCCAAATACAATAAGTAACAACTTTTACACATTTTACCCCAAAAATCTTCCACATCAGTAAAGCTAAAGTTGTCTAAATACCCAAAATTGCTACAATAACCGTGTATATTTACACGGTTATTGTTCATTTGCATTTTATATTTTATTATTTTTTTCTCTCCACAGATATGATCTCTCTCTCTCTCTCTCTCTCTCTCTCTCTCGTCACTTCCCCTTCACTCTCTTCTCTATCTACCTCATCAGACATGCTCTCTTCTAAACACAAAATCTCCACACATACCCATCATCAAATACTTCAGCTACAAAAATCTTTCCCTCCAAACACAAAATTCCCACACAATCTCAACATCAAATACTTCACCTACACAAACCCATAATCAAGACCTACACAATCTGGGTTTTTTCTCTTATTTGACTTCAAGCTTGGTGGACTTTTGTGGGTTTGTTGGAATAGATGTTCAAGCTTGGGGAATTTTGTGGGTTTGTTGGAATTGATGATAGAATGTGTAGGTTTTGTTTTGGTCTTGATTTGAGCCTCTGCCTTTGATTGGGTTTGGTTGATGGGGGTGGTAAATTGAGGAAGATTGATTGAGGGAACTGGGAAGATAGAGAGAAATATGAATTGAGAGAATGATAAAGAAGAAGAAGAAGAAGGAGGAGGAGGAGGAGGAGAAAGAAAAAGACGAAAAAGAAAGAAGAAGAATGGGAAAAATAAAGGGAAAGTGTTCAGCATGCGTGTTAAAGTTGGTGGGCCATATGGTAGGTGTGAAATAATAATAAAAAATGTGAGAACAATATTATTTAAATAAAAGAGTGTGTAGAATAGACAAATTGATGTGAGTGTTTTGTAAAAAGTAGGTGTGTAAAATAGAAAAAATATGTTTTTTTTGCAAAATATACAAAAATTTTACATCCATTGATGTGAATGCTGTTACATACTTCAATTTAAGCAGAAAATGAATGTGGCAGTAGACCCTATTGATTACAAATACATACACTGATCTCATTATCAAAATCCTCCTTTATGAAACAAACTCAATTTGGCTTCCAATAAAGATGAATGCTTCCGATATATTTCTCTTTTTTGAGTCTGCAAAAAAGATGAATGCTCAAAGGTCTTGATCAAATTGGACAAGGATAGAAATATGCTATAATAAGGCAAGGGCCTTGAAAACTTACCTCTGAAAGGGGGAAAATTGTTTCATTTTGGATTCTGTAAGGTCATTCTAATAATGAATTTAGATTCAAGTGAACGAAAAAATAGCTTCATTGCTTGATGACCCTTGGGTTCTGCTTATCCAGTCCAAAATATCTGAACAATCTTGACGGCTGACAAAATGCCTTCACATTTAAAGAGAGCCTTTTAGACCTTTGCAATAAACAACCCAACAACTTTATAACAAATATAACTATTTTATACCTATTTTTGGTGCGGTAACCCTTAAGTTTGGAAGCTTCTCGGTGGCTCGTATCTTTCTTCATTCTTAGTGATTCAGGCACCACCAAAACTCCACTTTCATCATGGTATGAATCATAAATGAAGTTCAGCACCTGTTCCTGCAAAATTGTCCCTGATTTAAGCAACATAATTTAAGGGCCTGATATGATTCAATAATTTTTCTTTTGGTGCCAATACAACAAGCTCACATAAATCAGTATCTAAGAAACTTATGTTGCATAAAGCTAAATGGTCTCACAACTGTAATTGCAGTAACTAAGACAACTTAATTTGTAAGCATAAAAAGTCAACCCACAAAATGTTATCATTTCGCAAATCCTATCCAAGACCAGATAAAAATGAAACCTTTTAGCCAAACCAATTTGAAGGCATTTCCCCCAAGATAGAAAAGTTTGTTGTCAAACCAGAATAATCAAAATGAGGGTTCTTTGGATTGTTATTGGTCTTTCAACGTAAAATATATCCTAGGGGAAAAAAAATAAGGAATTCAAATGACTGATTGGAAAAACCCATAGCATGCTTTTGGAGAGTCACTGTCACCGCTAAAAGATGACAAGCTGTACACCAGCTAAAGAGCTAAAAAAGGGTTGCCGGACTAGCAAATCCATTTGCTGCAAGTCCACTAAAGATCAATAAATTTGACAGTCACATGTTCCTTGCATCTTGACAAATTCCAGATTTCAGTGTTAAATATATTCACGTTTACACAGTACACTATCAGCCCGCTGCATGAAAACAGCATTAATAGTAATAATAATAATAACATTAATTATTAGAAGTAATACATAGTAAGCCTTTGAACATGGTAGGAAGAATATCTCTATAGGATCTGTATGGAGAAGAAACATGCTTCAAAGTTCAAACTCACAACAGAAAAAATTCATATGTGCAGAAAATAGGAATATGAGCAATACAAGAAAAACAAAAATAACCATCATTTACAATCACATGAAAATAGGTATATGAAAATAGCAAGGGAAAAAGATCCAATACACACTATGATTAGAAAGATTTCAAATCATATTGTGGGCACTCTTTCACACAATCTCTACATTCTACTGAAGCATCTCAAATCTGATGGAGTCCCTTTGGTAGAATTTGGCAATTTCCCATTATGCATATTTTGAAGTAATACTTTCAATTCAAATAATTTTGGGGATAAAATTATTGTCTAACTTAAAATCCTCTCCTGATTATAAAGAATCTCAAGACAAAAAAAAAAAAGTGTAACATTGTCACAACAAATCTGAAAAAATATAAGATAAAAAGTGAAAAGCGCAAATACATTGTTAATATTCAAATATAAATATATAAATTCCTTAATGCTTATAAATAGATATTAGAGTTATAATACATGAAATGTGAATAAGAGATGGCAAATTGATATTCCTTAAAGTTAACCCACTGTATATTATTAATATTAATAGATGCGCGCAAATACCTTATGGATTCACTGTTCCATTCCTGATAAGATTTAACTCTGACTTATGAACTTATATTAGATAAGAACATTTAATTGGTCATGATGTATAAAAAATTTACAATATAAAGAAATCTGCCTAAGGAAACCACAAATTATCCCCATTCCATGTGCATTAGCAAGCACACCACAGTAAGTGGGAAAGGAAAGGTGTGGCCCTTCCATATTTTGTTTCACTAAGAATCCATACTTCATTGTTAAGAACTGTACCTAAATTTTGGATGTTGATAACATACAACTAGGAAGCATGTATACTTCAACATTGCTGCCATAACAGTCATATGATACCGATCATATATAAACTACAAGGGGATATGGTTGGAATGTTGGATACATACTAGATATGTATCCAAAATTGTATATAAAACAATAATTTATCTTTAAGAGATATAGTGGGATAGGGCTCAAATACGCCGGGAATGGGTAGCATGAGCATGGTTAAGATTGAGCTAAATATCTGGTCTAGAGTAATAGAAAATAAAAAACCTTTCAAATTCCAAATTCATGTGTATGCCAACATAGATTGAGCATCATGTATTCCTTCCGGTGGATTTTGAACCCACAACCCTCCCATTGCCTAACTCATACGAGGGAAGGACATGCATTATGTATTTTTTTTTTGTAAGTTTTACTTCAAAATTAGTTTCATTATTTGTAACAACTTTATGCCTTCAGTGTTTGTTATTATCTTTTAAACGAAAAGATTAACAATATATACAGTTTCAGTTTTACATAGCATACAACACTTGTACAATTATTTCCACATGGATGAGAAATATGCCCCTTCAAGACCAATTCTACTTGTAAATGCAGAAAGGAATACATTCATCCCAAACTACACCAATACCCATGTTGAAATTCTGTGCATATATAAATGCACTGCAAAAGCCTTGTACAAGTGACATCCAAATGAGCTAATGCACTTGAAGCTGAGGAGAAAAGAGGAAGGAAAAAAAAATGTAGTTGTCAAGAAAGATTTAGTAACTAGTAAAGAATGGAAATGACATACCAGGGGCTTAGAAGCATCAAGCCAATGATATATATGCTCATTACGAAACCATGTCAATTGCCTTTTTGCAAAATTTCTGCACCAATAAATTTAAAATTTCTGGATTAATATACAGTGAATAAGAGCATCAAACTCAAAATTGGTACAAGGAGTACTCAAGCATGAAATGCATAATCAAGCTTTGTCCTAAAACATAATGCACAGCTAATTGGATATGTGTTCCATCTTCCATGATCCATTAGACAGGGTAATAAAGCCTAAGCTACCACCATCAAGCCTTTTTTTCTTTTATTTTTAATTTTTTTTATTATTATAAAGTTGCACAAGTAACTCCACATGTGTGTTGTATATTTTTCTTATACCCAAGTCCAAAAAAAATTGGGAGGGTTGCTATTGGTTGACAGCCAATGTAAAATTTGGTCACTTTATTATGAATAGATCTTGTGTAGATACAACTTGGGGCGTTTTCTACTAGCGATTCACAACATTGGACCCTGGAAAAAAATGGAAAGTGGGTAAGGGTAGCTAAGGTGTTCCCTATAAGCGATGCACTGCATCAGCACCTGTGTGTAGTGAGAAATGAACAATGATTCACCCCATTTTGATGGATGGGTGTGGATAAAGAAATTAGTCTAAGATAATAGGATTTATAGAAATATAGGGTCATTAACAGAGAAACTAATGAAATTAGTAGATACAATGATTAGGAAAAAGATAAACATAGTGTGCCCAAAGGAACTAAATGGATTATGGGTAGGTGAAAAATCTAGAGAAATTGAACATACAAGATATAAATCGAAGTCGAAGAATATAGAAAAGGATAAAAAATAGAAATGGGGTAGAAAAACAGGTTGCTTCACCAAAGGTAATCATATACTGACCAGCAGATACTCCCATGCAGTAGGAGCAGACTAAATTGGTATTCGTCTATGAGAGGCACAATTGTATGCATTTCAAGCCGTCGCCTTGTAAATATTCCCGAGTAAGAAAGTAGAACCTCACCCTGGATCCCTACGAGCAGAGGATTTTGAAATCAACTAAACCCACCCTCTGCCCTACTTTCAACCTGTTTCCAGCGTGTCCGATAGGTTGAGAAAAAAAATTCCAGTTGATTACAAGACTTTCTGATAGAGTATAGTTTGCAGTAGAGAGGGAAGTCCTAGTTGAAACTTAAAAGAAAAGAAAAGCACATTCAAGAAATCCTAGGTTGAAAGCCATTTCTCGTTAGTTTAGTGAGCCCCTTGCACCTTAATCAGAGAGCTTCTTTCTTTGATTTTCAGCAAGCATTTTTGGAAAGTAACAATTCTATTCAGTTTAGCGTTGAGAAACAAGTAGGCTGCAAATTAGTACATTCTACACTGACAGAGGCCTAAAATCAAAGGCAGGTTGAGTTTAAAAGGATAGAGGAAAGAATTTTGTTAATAATACTTGTTCTGGGAGACAAGAGAGTTAACATAATTAACACAGACACTACTTAGGGTTGGAAGAATCCATTAAGAAAAGAATTTGGGGAGGTTATCAAATGAGGAAACAATTTTTAAGTGGAGGAGACCTTAATGGTCATGTCAAAAAGATAATGGGAGATTTGAAAGAATTCATGAAGGCCATGGAAGGAGTAAAGAATGAGTCCAAATACGCTATTTTAGTCTTTGGGGGAGAGTGATTGAATATAGGTTAAGACACAAAACAACATAATTGAATAATCAATTTGATTTTATATTAGGAGAGTACCACAAAAGAAAATTTTCTTATTTAGATTTCTAATGGAGGAATATAGGAAAGCAATAAAGATCTCCATATGATTTTTACGGGATATAGAAAAAACGAATGATAGAGTACCTAGAATGGCTACGTAATGGGTTTTAGAAAAGAATATAGTTCCTCTAAAGTATATTATAGTAATAGAGGAATGTATGATCGAGTTGTAACCAGTGTGAGAACAAGTACAGGCATCACAAGTGAGTTTCCTATCACAATAACTTGCATCAAGGGTCAAATTTATGTCCATGTCTCTTTCCACTAGTTATTGATGAACTTGATCACTTTCATAAACTTCTAGAATAAGGGTTCTTCATTAGTGTTGGTCCTACTTAAGTGGGGTCCTCCGTCCTCAAAGGGTGGGATGCATACACTCCTACCCTTCAACATTGATACAGGGAGCACAATCAAAATTATTTCAGAATTTCTTCTAATTTTGAACTAGAATTCTTGTAAAGATGCCAAAAATTTGGTGACTCAATTGAAATAATTGATCATTAGATCTTTGTTCGCTATACTTTTGTATTTGATAACTTATTCTTTGTAATCCTTTAGTCTTCTTTGTGTTCAATCTATATGTACGTGAAGTATTATTTTTCAATAACAACAACAACAATAATAATAAAAACAAAACAAAACAAAACAAAATATCTTTTTCAAATTTTTTATATTAAGGAACTTGGCCAATTTCTTTTTCAATTTTGAATTTGGCTTTGATGTTGTTGAGGAATATAAGTGTGCATTAATGTATGAAACCCCTTAATTCTATTAAAACGAGGCTCTGGAATAGTTTCTAACAATGCAATTTGAATAAAAATTTTGATTAGAGATGTTTCTCTAATTGTGGTTGTGATTCCAAGCACCTTTAGGTGGTGAAGTATAAGGTTTTCGGGCAAATTCTAGATGGCGGCGATTCCAAGCACCTTTAAGTGGTGAAGCATGTAAGGTTTTCAGGAAAAGTTTAGACGGTGATGCCTAGAATTACATTAAGCTGCAATTACATCCCACAAAACCTCAACAACAAGAAAGCCAAATTCAGAATTAAAAAATGAAATTTGGAAGAAAATCTTAAAATAATTAATTTTGAAATAATAAACCAATTCAAAATTTAAAAATGAAATTTGGAAGACATTCTAAAATAATAAATTATGAAATAATTTTAGTTATGCTCCTGCATCAAACATACTGCATAATGGCCAGTCTCTGGACTCAAATCCCCACACTTGCGATTGGTAGCCCTAGACATTTACCATTGCTCCAGAAAATGGCCCCAATAAACATCTAGACTACCGAAAAGAAAATATCCCTAGTGATACTCTTTCTAATCCATTAATTTGAAGCCTTTGTCTTTTTCTTTTTTTCTTTTTTAAACAATAATCCACTACCAAAAATTAAAATTGCTATTGCTCAAATACATAACAAAAACATCTATGGATTCACAGGACTCTAATATATTAATCATATAAATAATACTAGCTGACAGAAATGCATTACCTAGATGCTTTCTGAAATTCAGATAAGAAAGCGAAAAATTCTCTGGGAGAACTACCTCTTAGCTCCCTACAGTGTAATAAATAATCCATAGCCTGAAATTAGTAAATCACACAAACCAAATGAACCTTTCATTAACTGTCGGCAAGATAACATCATGTAAAAATCAAATGTTTAATATTACCACAATTTTATCTAAATGAATAAAGGATTGCATAACATTTAAGTCCACAACATGAATCAGAATAGTAAAAAAGAAGTCACAGGTTTCTCTTGATCGGTTAAAAAGAAGTCATAGTTGGCATGTTAGAAGATGTAACAACATTCAATTCAAACTAAGTAAAGAGGAAACAACTTTCTAAAGCTTGGACTTAAAAATAATAATAATAATTTTGATTAATTAAAATTTCAGGAACAATAAAGTGTTCTTTTTTTTTTCAAAAGAAAAAAAAAATGTAAGTAGAGCTACAAGAAAGTCATGGATTCCAGGAGATACACAAAAAAAAAAAAAAAAAAAAGACTTAGCCAAAACATTTGAAGATTTTTTTTTTATGCAACCATTTATTATAATGCAAAAACAAGCAACAAGCCTATTGGTCAAGTGATGGGCCTTCCTTCGTGATGATCCAATTTCAAGATTAAAAAATTCAATAGGACAAGCAATTCTGCTTGCAGATTAAAAAAATAATAATTAGAAAGAACAGAAGAAAATATTAAGGGCGTACTTGTCTATAACCGATTGCTCGAGTTGCAGAATTTGAATTGGGTAGAAGACCAGTATCAAGAAGCCATTTAGCCTCAGACAAAATCCCATCACCTCCTACAGGCAAAAATCAACCATTCCAAATGAACACAACCAAAGAGTTGAACAATAATTAAAATGCTGTAGCGGGTATCAAATAATTTCCTTGCATCTACTGTAACTCTCTCATAAAAACATATCCCAAAATATTAGATTATCGTCCACTAAATTTTTTTTATTAGTGGATTTTATCGTCTACTGATACAATTCTGATTTGCAGTCCTTCAAGAGTAAAGAATTATAACCAGGTAGAAGATTGTGTGAACTAGATGATAAATAAACAATGAAGCAGAAGGGTATTTAAGTCTCTATAAATGCTACCTTTAACCAAACCAACAAAATATGCACTATGCAGAGAAAAATGCTTGCAATACTTATCAATTTTGTATAACATGTCAACTTCCACTCAAGATACATACAAAATACAAAGCCCTAAATCTAAAAGTAGACCGACTAATTGTCAACTAAAATTAACATCAAAATGATCATAAGTTTTTCTCTTATTTTCTTTTTGTTTCAATAACTACTTGTTCATTTTTTCTCCTTTTGGGGGAGAAAATATAGACCCTCTAACCTGCTTAAGAAATTAAATAATTTCTTGACCTAGATCCCACAGTCCACACCACTTGCCAAAAATGCTGAACTGTGAAATTGGCTCTAATTATGTCATTGTAAATGTGGTGTATACAAATCAATTAGATGGGACAGGGTTAGCACCCAATAATTTGTTCTTATGAGTTATTAACATGAAGACGCATTAAAAGATACTGGATTTTAAGTTAAGAAATAAAATAATACAATATATTTTGTCCAGTTAAAGCCCATCAAAGAGTTGATGATGAATCTATTAAAACCGGCTCATGTATGGTGCTGCCTCATTGCACAAGAAGCAAGTTTGAAGAAATTGAGAGTAAATTGTATACTTTGTTTCTTTTGCATTGATTAGCAGTACATGATAGCAATTTGAGCTATAAATGATTCAATCAACCATTCATGTAGAAATTCATGCTCAGGCATTAGGCCAACCTCAAGAAACACTCAGTGCTCAACATGACTAGCCATTTTTCTTTTTTTGAACTGGACAGGCATGATAACAAGGTGCCAACACACACACACACATAATTATTTTATTTTAAAAAGGGTGAAAGGGGATGTCCTGATTATCAGCCAAGTGAGCAGATGTGTTGGTTGGCCAGGGGCCTTGTAATTTTCAAGGAAGAAACAGGGATGATGGGAAAGATATTATTCCGAAAGTCATTATGGATTTCAAGCATGGTGAAACAAACTAACACATTGCTAGTAGATTCAATATTATGAGCAGTATGGATCCTTATAGGTAAAAGGTAGCACATCTCCCTATATGATTGCATAAACACTAATATTAGAAAGTGTAAAGCCTCTGTGATTGTGTGAGGTCACAATATAGATATAACATAGTAACCTTTTTAACACAAATAGAATGGTAAATGACAATTGAAATGTAGATGGCTGTGTGTGCACCTCAAAGAATTTAAGATTTTCAAGTGGCAGAAAACAAAAAACATAGTGATGTTTAGTAGCAAGATCTACCTGAAAGCATATCTTCACACCGGTAGTCAATTAGTCTATAGAGATCAAGT
Organism: Quercus ilex subsp. ballota; assembly: GCA_032727855.1. Lineage (NCBI taxonomy): Eukaryota > Viridiplantae > Streptophyta > Magnoliopsida > Fagales > Fagaceae > Quercus > Quercus ilex. The sequence goes on along the minus strand of CM064915.1, from coordinate 29,873,449 downwards.
CTTTGGCTAGAGAGGAAAAAACAATTAAAGTCGTAATCCAAATCCTTTGATTTATTTTCCACCAGTGCATCAGTAGAATAGTTGGCACCATGAGAGCTATCTGTTATGTTACTACATTGTTCCTTGAAAGAATCATACGATACTCGAAAAGCAGATGGAGGTGACCCACTAGACTGCCATTCCAAAGGAAATATTAATAAACGGTGAACATATATAGTTATTGATATGTCCCATAGTATTTTATCAAATCCACAAAAAACCATCGAAGTGTGTGTTTGGCAAAAATTATTTTTGCCAACTTATTTTACTATTCAGCTTATTTTTGCTACTATTCATGAGTCTCACTGCACTTTTTGGTACTATTTATGGGTCCTACAGTACTATTTCAGCTAACTTTTACCTTTATCTATAGTACTTTCAGCAAAAAGTTTTCAGTTTCAGCAAAATAAACGAATCCTAAACAGACCTTAAGTATACAAAAGAGCATCAATGTATAATTAGATTACTCCAAGATTGGGAATCCACACATCTGTAGCTTTTGCAGCAAATTAACATTTTATTTTTCATAAATGACCATTTTGTAGCTTTGTGTTTTAGTTTGAGAGACAGAGAGAGAGAGAGTCCAATATTCACAAATAAAACAAGAAAACATCAAAAACCAACCTTTATAATCTCAAGGCTTCGCCGTAACCGATACCAATCATTGGCAGCTAAAAGTTGGGCCTTTGGATCGCCTGCCTTGACCACCAACTGCACAGCAGCATCCCAGTCTTCATTTCTCTGTAAATCTGCTAACTCTGAGTATACCTTGGAGGCAATCTCAGGAGATGCTTTTGGAACATCTGGCTTTCCATAAATGAACCTTATATTTTAAACAAAACAAATGGCATTTATGTGCCATAAAAGTTGGTGTACAATAATGCAAAGATATATGAATGCAGCATCATGAAATGTTTATGACATAAGTACACATTCAAAATTATCTGCCCCATATACATCAGCATCATTTCTCATGACTTCCATAGGGGTCTACTATTAATAAAATTAATAAAGCTCCAAAATTTCAGATGGTGTCATGGTGCAGCCATTACCTACAACTTCTATAGTTTTTTTTTTTTTTTGTGGGGTGGGGGGGGGGGGGGGGGGGGGGGGGGGGGGGGGTGTGTGTGGGAGGGATAAGCACCTACAGCTTCTAAAACTAAAACTAACATTAACTTTAGCTGCTAACCATGGGGTGTTAACATTTATGCAACCTAGTGAAAGTCCTTCACATATATACTATGCCATTTTTTTGCAGCATTTGGCTGCAGGTCCTTGTAGATAGTAAATTTTCCAGTTGATTAACAAAGTAAATATGCACAATATGCTTGTAGCACACAAGTATGAGACATTTCAGAGCATATCTGCAATTCTTTCTGGGGCTTAAAGCATATGACTCATTTAAAAAAGGTAACATCCAACCTCCAATCTTTCTCTCTTTCTTCTCAGTCCCCTCCCCTTTAATTGTGAAGAGTAAAAACTTCTTCACAGAGCATTTATTGATGATGCACCCTATGTGGTTATAATAGCAACAACAGAAGACATAATAAAGTTAAATGACCTTTACCAATCAGAATTTAGATATTTGTATTTCTCATTCATAAATAGATTATAGAAAATTTTATATTTGGCATAAATTATATAAAGTAAGTATAATGCTTTGCCAATTATCTTGCTAATTCAAGGCTGTGACAACCACACACTTTTCTAACGAAGAAGATTTTTAAGTATATATTTTTCTTGTTGATTACAAGAGCTTGTAGTTCAACTGGCATCTCTTGGTTTTTCCAATGGAGACATCTAAGGTTTAAGTCCCCCTCCCCCACTGTAAGTATTGAATTATGAAAAAAGAAATATCTTATTGTTAAATCAAATGTGTAGCCAGTGGGTCCTGAAGCCACAACCTCACCTTCCATCTAATTCTTATGGAGAAGGTACCATATAAGCTACAGCTCATTGGTGATTTTTTAATTACAAATTACTTTATCAACTAGGGTTTTGATAACAAGAATTTATTTTCTTCCTTCTTACTAAAAGTCTACCTTGGAGAGCTAAAGGCTGTGTTGTTACAAATAAAGCTAATGCGCTGAACTTGAGTACAAGTAAGTCAAGTTGAGCAGTTTGATTCTTGTTTCACCTGTTAATCATGAGTTTTCAAGCTATTATTTGGAATAAAGTTTCTCCTCCTCCCCCGAAACTTGTGTTTCTAACTCATGCTGTATTTGGCAGGCTTCTAAGCCATAGGTGGTTTGCAGGACACAAAAGACAGGACAAATACTTGATTTTTTTTGTTGTTGTGTGTATTCATTTAAGGTTTCAAATAAGACAGAAGAAATATTTTGTTTGTATAAAAGGATTAATGGGGGAACATACCATCGCAAGTACAATCCAGTCCCACCAACAACTATGGGAACACGACCAGTGTCGAGAATATTTCTTGTAGCCTGCCTTGCATCCTCAAAAAATTGTCCAACGGAATACTCTGAAGGAATATTATAGCAGATTTTAAATTGGAAGAAAAGAAATGTTGAAAGACCATCAACATTATTATTATTATTATTATTTAGTAGTAGCCAGTAGTTATACATCATCATAGCCATAGCCATAGGCATAGGTTAGAAATATTACGTGCTATGAACATTATTATTATTATATAAGTGAGAACAGCCAGTGCCACTGGGAACAGAACATACCTTCGGATGGGTGCAATATGTCAACCAGATGATGTGGTACCTCCTTAAAAGAGAGAATTACAATTGTCAAGAAAGAGGAGAACATAAAATAAAGCTTATTCTATAGAGGAAGCAAACACAAATTGGTTACCTTTCTCTCACTGGGAGAAGGCTTGGCGGATCCAACATCAAGACCACGGTATACCTGTACTAGTACTACTAATCATCATCATCATATATTGTAAAAATACAATCCCTAACTAACTAACTAACTAACTAAAATGAAAACCTGGACAGAGTCGGCGCTGATGATTTCGCCATTGAGCCGCTTTGCGAGCTCCAGTGCGAGGCGGCTCTTTCCGGCGCCGGTGGGCCCAGATATCACTATCACCTTCTCTTTCTTCTTCTTGTTCACCGCACAGGCGGTGGAGAACACGCGCCGGCGAAAGAGGCGGAGGTGTATGGGCTTGTCAGGAAGGCAACACGTGCGGAGCCCACTCAGCATTCTCTCTCTCTCTCTCTCTCTCTCTTTCTCTGTAAACTTTTCTTTCTAATTAGGAGGAGGTTTCCAGGATTCAGAATTCGGATATCGCTGAACGCCACTGTTTAACAGTCTAAGCTCTTGCTCTTGTTCTTGGACTTTTGGCTGAACCAATTTTATGTTTTTCTTTTTATTATTATTATATATTATACCACATTTAAAAAAATTTATGTTTTTTTTTAACTTTTCTTTGAGAATTAAAATAAACAAGGATTTTTTTTTTTTTAAGTCTTGTTGCCAATCCTCTGGTAATAATAAAATAAAATGAATTTTGATCACAATTACCTCCCCTATATAAATAAAATTTGCTTTCTCAATCTTGTTTTCCCCATTTTAATATGCTATCAGCCTCATATTTCAACCCCAAAAAAAATTCAGCCTCATATATATATATCTCTCCTTTTTTTTGATAATTGACAAAGATAATTATTTAAATCCTAGAAATCTAAGAGCATTCATACAAGTTCACACAAAATTTCGGTATAATTTAACATGAGAAACTACTTTTTCTTTTACCTAACCACTTTTCAAAACAATCACATCATATTATTTATTCTAAACTCTATTTCACTAAAATTTCTTTTTTTTCCTTGATTTTTTTAATTATTCTACTCTCTTTCTTCATCCTCAAGAAACACAAAAAAAATAATAATAAATGACATGCACAATAACGGTGCTTGTGTATATTTGTACAATAAATGCATAAACTGATGAGATGATTTTTGGAGTCGGACAAAATTTGAGGCTTATGCTATTTTATATCCAATGATGTAAATGCTCTTTAAAAACATGACATCAATATAAATATAAAGAATGGGCTTATGCGGATATTCATTTGTTAGCTGCAGGGAGCAAATGTCTGTCGTTTGGCTGTGTAAAGCATACCGCTAATATTGTAGCCCATTCTTTAGCTCGGTTTGCTAGGCTGATAGATGAGGATATTATTTGGATGGAGGAGTCCCCACCTCCAGCCATTGAAGCTTTGTATTTGTACTCTCTTTCCCTTAATGAATGAAAGATTGATTTTGGTTTCAAAAAAAAAAAATGACATCGCCCCTAATAGAAAATTGAAAGTCTGCCTTTCTTTATTTTATTTTCTTTCCTTTTACATATATATATATATATATATATATATTTTCCCTGGCAGAAAAGAAAGTAATAATCATGATTCATAAGCTAGCAAAATTTATGACGAAGAACAATTGGTCACGAGACGACCATTGAATGAGTTCCCTTGGAAGAAACAAAAGGAAAGGAAGTATCACCGTCTAATTAAGTAGAGTGAAACACAATTCAACAGTTCAAACTTCAAAGACCTGTTTGTCCACTTTGAGCTTGACACACCACCTTTTTCTTGTGGAAAACCAGAAGAAAACAAGGAATTAGTGCAAACAATCCAATTGGATGGCCAGGCCAATGATCATAGTCATAATCATAGTCATAATCAACAAACTACCTAAACTTAGAAGTTAGAACCAACCAACTGGTGGTTGGATGTTGTAGTATTGCTCAGATGCTTAGAACTAAAGACATTCATTCTAAGTTCAAACACCCGAAGTAACTTTTGTCTCATCATTTACAAGGAGAAAGACACAACACAACACAACACAACCATTTCATCTTTTTCAATCAAACCTGATATCCTAAATGACGAAGCATCTCTCCCTTGATCGGCGGATCCAATCACTATTTCCTGTTGCATTGGCTTCTCTTCTAGTCCTAGGAACTGCACGACTAGTTCTGGATAACTTGAAGAGCAACCACAGCCAGATTTTCCGGCTATATGGCTGGCCAAGAGGTGAAAAGCATAGGTTACCAATTGTTCTCTCTCCCAAGGATCGTATTGAAGAAAGATGCAATGTGTTTGAAGGGAAATGGGTGTGGGACAATGTGTCATATCCTCTTTATACAGAAGAGAGCTGCCCCTTCTTGGTTAAACAGGTGACTTGCCACAGGAATGGGAGACCTGATTCCTTCTACAAGAATTGGAGGTGGCAGCCTAATGGATGCAATCTCCCAAGGTAAACACTATTTGTATATCATTTATTTATTTTTGTTAAAGCACTTATCTTACTTTCGGAAGTAAAGATCAAGGTTGATCACTGCTCTACAAAGCAATAGAAGCACCTTGTAAAATGCTAACCAAACAAAATGTCAAGATGTTATTTCATGTTACTTTCACATACATTTGTTTTGTTGCGGTGTGGAAATGAATTCCAAAATATAAGTGAAATGAATCTGTCATTTTTTGTTTTAGACAAAGTTTCACTCTCCTTCCATCCTATTACGTAACAGTTCAGAATTCATTAAATCAATTAAGCAAATTACATGACTATTACATAGGTTATGTGATTACAACTACACTTTGATAGTCACTTGAGTTGTCATTAAGTGGGTTTAAGAAAATTTTTGTTTATTTTTTTATTAGTGGAAATTCATTTATGTTTTTAATTAGAGGGCATGCCACATTGCCACTTCATTTGATGATTTTATGGATCCACCAAGATGTTTGACAAATCATTGTAGAAACATTTCATTTCATTTCATTAGGAGAGAGATTTGTGGTTCAAAATTCCTTGGAAAGAAAAGAATAGAACTGTGTCATGTTATTTGTCATACCACCACTTTTATTACTGGTGATATGGAGTTTTTGAATGTTTTTTGACCTCTCAGGTTCGATCCATTAAAGTTGTTGCAGATCTTAAGAGGTAAAAGACTCATGTTTGTAGGAGACTCAGTACAAAGAGCCCAATTTGAATCAATGGTCTGTTTAATACAATCAGTAATTCCAGAAGGAAAGAAATCCCTTCGAAGAGTTCCCCCCAGGAAGATCTTCAAAGCCGAGGTACTATTCCCAATTTGCCTATTATCCAATAATTACTCCAAAATATATATATTCAACAGCAATGATCAAGCTTTTATATATAGGGAAACCAAGTATAACTTGTCAGGTTTTGAACTATGATGATAAACTTAGGAGCACTCTATTAAAATTTGTATTTTTTTTTTTTTTTTTTTTGTCAGGAGTATGATGTATCGATTGAGTATTACTGGGCACCCTTTATCGTTGAGTCTAACTCGGATCATGCAACAAATCATACCGTACTGAAACGGTCGGTCAAGCTTGACTCAATAGCTAAGCATGGCAAAGAGTGGGAAGGAGTTGATGTGCTGGTATTTGAGAGCTATGTCTGGTGGATGTATAAGCCTCTTATTAATGCAACGTGAGTACCAGATTCTATAACTACTAATTAAAACCCAAGTAGATTTTTGTACATCAAGGATTGTGTAACCATCTAATTAACTTATCTTTGGCAATTAATCATAAAACTGCCAATTTTTTCAAGGTGTTTGTATGTTTCATGGAAATTGAGTCGGTCCAGCGCATATAATCAAAGTCGTGAAAATGAGAGAGAATGACTTCTGTGATCAATCATTGTTTCTAGCTCGTGGATTTTTTTGCTTTTTACAAAAAGGGTCCATCAAGCATTCAAGCTTTCTAGTGTACATCTTACTTTTACATTTCAGTTCGTCCTGTAAAACTATTTTGAGTGGAGACTTGAGTTTCAGAATCTAACACTACCTGCCTTTCGTGGTTTTCTGATTTCAGATATGGATCTCCATATAATGTGAAAGAATATAATGTGACCACTGCCTACAGACTAGCCTTAGAAACATGGGCAAATTGGATAGACTCCAAGATCAATCCTCATAATCAAAAGGTGTTTTTCATGAGTATGTCTCCAACACACCTATGGTGAGTTTTACTTCATATATGAATTTGTGGAAGATAAAGAATACATAGCATCACCTCCCAACCATTTCCTTTTGGATGTTTCTATTCCGCCAGACACATAAAGCCTAGAGACTACACATTGATAGATAGCTTTCCTCTAATCCCTCCCTAGAAACTCCCCCATCATTTTTGTGTTTTCCAGTGTTTTGGACTCCCATATCACTGGTAAAGGACTTGGATTTGATTTCAGAATTCTAGAATAAATGCAAGAGATTTCAGTTCTGCTAGACTAAGTGCTAGGGAGAACCGAGTTCCTCAATAATTTAACTAGATTAAAGCCCAAGAAGTCCCTTAAGTTGAAGTGTAATTGGACTACAAGCTTCTAGAAAGGCACCAAGTTTTTGCCCCCAGTTTGAAAAACATCACTTACTGTTTTTTTTTTTTGGATGTAGGAGCTGGGAATGGAAGCCTGGAAGTGATGGAAACTGCTTCAATGAGTCAGACCCAATCCAAGGTCCATACTGGGGCACTGGCTCAAGCCTCAAGATCATGGACATAGTACATGACATATTACAACAGTTAAAAGTCAATGTAACACTTATGAATATTACACAATTGTCAGAGTTTCGAAAGGATGCTCACACATCAATTTATGGGGAACGCAAGGGCAAGCTCTTGACTAAGGAACAAAGATCTGATCCAAAAAATTTTGCAGATTGCATTCACTGGTGCTTACCAGGAGTACCTGATACATGGAATGAGATTTTGTATGCTTATTTGTTGAAAAATTATCACGGTTTTTTGTAAATTAAAACTACACCAAGAAATGTGATGCAACCCTCCATAAAATTTAGGAGGCAGCATTACATGTTGCTGAGGATTCAAAATCGCAATCTTGTTTATCAATTTTTTGAAATGGGAGGATTTTCTTTCAAAAAAAAAGAAAGGCCACAAAGCTCAAATAGGGAGAAAAACCAATGACCACATCCACAAGTACTAATGTATGCATTATTAGTAAAAGAGTATAATTACCTTGTACCCCAAAGATGTTGCAGTATTTCGAAACTTAACCAGAAAAGAATACTATCAATCTAGAACTGAAACAGTCATTGAACGACTTTATTTTTGCATGTGTACATTGAAAGTAGGAGCCTCATCTGCACAGGAAATACGCTCTCTGACCAGTCTAATTGCAGCTATATACAGAGGTTTATTGTTTATCTACAGAAGCTCCCATTCGGTGTCATATGAAAGTTCTAATTGCAAATTTTTCGAGTTTAAGGATTTTGCAGAGGTAGATGTCAAAAGAGGTTGTGATCCGTCTTTGCTAGACCCCATGTCAACATCTCCATACCAAATTGCTAGTTGTTCATATTCCTTCACCAATCTCTTCTTTGAAGCAAATGCATCTTGAATCTTTCTCTAATGTGGGGAGAGTAATTATAAAAATAAAAATAAAAGGATTCAGTTGCCAAACACTTCAATGAAAAGTTAAAAATAAAGAAATTTAAGGCATAAAAGATTCTAATATAGTTTCCAAGAAGCACAATTCCTTAATGCTGAAGTACATACAAGAAAATTATTGCTTTCAAAAGCCATAATGACTCCAAAAAACATGTTCCAAATAGGTTTCACTTAAGTACATTCTATGTATTGATATATTGAAATTCCAAACAAGTGTGCCCTTTCAACATTGAGAAAAAGGAACAGAACTCACCATTTGATGAGTTCACTTTGACAGATCAAGTATAATAAAGCCGACCAGATTTGATGGATATGGCCTTTTCTCTTAACAAAATATGTTATTAAGGTCAGGAAAATGATGTTCAGTTTCCATGGTTAGAACTCATCATATCTAATTCATTACTGTAAACTAATGTTTAAGAGGGCATGTTAGACAATGCATTCCTACGCATTTTTATTATGTTAGCATTCAAACAAATACAACAAGAACAGTTTTATCAGAAAAAGAGAGTACCCTGTATGATCTGAGCTTTCGCACTCTATGAGAGACAGCATAAAGTTCACTAGGTTCTACAATGACACAGCTTTCATCAAGCTTCACCTTGTCACACAATTCAATGGTTTCCATATCATGGTCATTAATATCATTGTTCAAGTCATATGAATGTCCTGTAAAAAAGCTTTGTTAGTGATAAGTGATAAGGTAACAACAAAAGATATTGCAAATGTAGGGATTGTCAGCTATAATGTCCAATCAACCAACCTTGCTAAGGGCATTCCAGTCATTATGTCAGAAACAAAAATATTATGAGAATCAGACTAGCTACAATTATATTCAACCACACAGAATGACAACCATTCCCTCTGGTACCAAAGGTGTATGATACATCAACTGCTGTAGTCTTCACCTCATTAATATGTTTTTCAACATTAAATTTAATTGACTATGAAACAGAATGCATAGGACCATGTCCAAGTAAAAAGGGATTTTTTTACCCGATGATGTAAACATTCCAGATAACATCCAACACTAACATTATTATCATTTTTTTTCTTTTTTCTTTTTGGATGGAAGGGGAGTGAAGGGAAGAGAAATGACCCGTTCTCCTTTGTTTGGTTAAAATGAAAGGGAGGAAAGAAAGGAAATGTGGAGAGAACGGGTTTCTATGGGTCCTACCAATTTTTTACTATTTACTAAACCATAAAATTACTCTTGTGCCCTTGAAAGTTTTGACTTTTTATGAAATAATTTTTATATCTTCATAATTAATTGATAATTTATAATTTAGTAATTTTCCTTCCCTTTCTCTCCTTTCTCTTTCCCTCTACATCCAAGCACACTGAGAAATATTTTCTTTCCCCTTTCTTTTTTTTTTTTTTTTTGAGTAATTTCCCCTTTCTTTTTTCAATTTCCCTTTCCTCACTCTTTTCTCTTCACTTTCTCCCCTTCTGTGCAACCAAATATGGTGTAAAAGGCCAGTCAGAATGGATAAACCCCAAGCTGAAAAAATGGAAGTTGGACAAATCCAACTCCCAGAGACACAATCAAAATCTGTACCTGGATTCAGAGAATCACATGCCAAAAAAAAAAAAAAAAAAGAATGGAAGAAATGTTTCAATCCAAATAACTTTATTGCTACTGTAAAATTTCATACAAGTTGGGTCAAGAAAGAAAATCTTTAGTACTCAAACTGAGCCCATCATTCTAAATAATCCTAAGATTAAGAGAATCACATCTCAATTTTATATGCTAACTGAACAATAGATGAATCAAAAGGCTAGAAAAATATGAAAACATAATTATTACCACATGACATGAGACATAAATAAGGGTTCAAAGAATTGTGTATATAGAACCTGCTTAAGAAAAAAACAATAATTTACCACAGAATACAAATCTCAAATTTATATGCTAATTGAACAATAGATGAATCAAAAGACTAGAGAATATGAAGACATAATTATTACCAACTAACATGATACATAAATAAAGGTGCAAAGAATAATGCATATAGAACCTGCTTAAGAAAAAAAAAAACAGTAATTTACCACATAATACATTGTCCGCCTAGAAGGCTAGAACACAAGGTTCTGCTAGAATGATGTAGTAAATGTCAAAAAATAACATAATTTGAGCTCCTGAATATCAAGGAAGCTCTGCATCATCAGAAGTAATGCTGTCAAAGAACAATCAAGCCCTACATTACCCAGAAGAAAGACCATTGTGGTACATGGTACAGGCGCATGAACATTGTATACTACATATCCAAGAAAGTCAAATGCTTAGAATAGGCTTATTAGACGTTAAATAAAGTGGTCTTCAAGTTAAAATGTTTCAAATTTTAACCTAGTCTTGCAGAAAATCTGTAATGTATATAAGATTCAAACATTACTTTATCACCTTTAAAAGTATAAATAAGAGAAGGAAAAGACTGAAATCTTCAGACCGCCAAAATTCATGCATTGGTAATGAAATTGTCACCACATTTGGGATTGAGTAATCCAGAATGTAGTGTATTATGGTAACTCTAAATTCATGCCTTTGATACCCCCACAAAGACTTTGGAATCGACCTAAATGCAATCAGTAAAATGATAAAACAGTGCCTAAGGAATGGAGCAAGTAAAATGCTAGATTACAAATCAGAGAAAAGGCCGATGAGCTCTTGCTCACGCACTTCCTTTTCCCGTAAGGATTGAATGGGGTAAGGTCATGGGAACCATTGGATGTGTGTGTTACTTACCATTTTATATATATAAATAAAAATAAAAAAAGAGCCAACTGAGGGGAAGGGGCAAGGTAAGAAAGAAAGCACATTAAAGTCTCACCTAGAGCAGATTCAGATGATTCATTCAGAGACAAAATTTCCTTAATTCTGGAAGTGTCTTCTTCTGCCAAAATATTAGTTAATTACACCAGTTGTATTGGAAACATTGAAAATTTTTATAATGCAAAAAAGAAAAAGTACCAACCAATGGATTCCAATGATAGTATACTGCTGGAGGAACCAAGTCCTGACTCAACTGACTTACAGGAGATAATTGGAGCTGGTGGAGAAGAGGGGAGCTTACTGGAATTATCACAAACACAATCGCCAGAATAATTACAAGATAATGCACCCAGGGAGTTGTCAGGTGATTTTCCAGACAGACTAAAAGATTCTGCTAACAGGGAACTGCAGGCAGATAAAGGCCTCATCTCTTGTATTATTTTCTCACCATATACAACTGAAAAGGATGTTTCAGAATAAGTAAGAACACTTGAAACATCAGAAACAACCTCAGTGGCATCTACAAGGCTATCACAAACTGTTCCCATTTTTGGGTGAGATTGGAACTCCACACTATGCAATGAAGATGCTGGTGAAACCTCAGCCAGAACTCCAAATGCATTTTCATGATTATCATCATTAAACTCACCAGAAAATAAATTTTCAGAGGATTCTTCATCACCTGGAGAAATTAACTCCAACACCTCAGGTGCAGACTCCTCTATTGCATTTTCATGATAATCAACATTAAACTCACCAGAAAATAAAGCTTCAGAGGATTCTTCATCACCTGGAGAAATTAATTCCAACACCTCAGGTGCAGACTCCTCTATTGCATTTTCTTCAGTGCTCTCATTTGGATTTCCACTTGTTGGAACATCATCAACCTTTTGGAGAGTTTTGTCTGTCACTGCCTCCTCAAGAGAATCTACAGAAGTTGGTGGAGTTTGATTTTTAAGGTGAGACCCATTTGATGCATCTGGCAGCTGTTTTGTCACAAGATCAACTGCTTCGGGCTGCACATTTGATTGCATTATGACAGTAACTTCCTGCTTTTTTTCATCACCCATCATTGACTTCAAATAGGTGCCAATAGCAGCATTACTTTTCAAAGCCACAGCTTGAGCTTCACGCTTTACGGAATCCACTAATGCATCTTGGACAACATCAGAATAGAACTTTTTCACATTTCCACCCATATTTTGCAACTGGTTTTCAACATATTTAACTGTATCCTGTACATGAAAGCAATTCAAAATTATGAGACGAAAATCTGCTGCAGTCAAAAGCTTAATTACAACTAAATTGAAGGTGGGTTGGACAAGATTACATCAGTGCATCTAACAAAGTTATTTGTTTAAACACACGACAACCAAATAACATCCAGTGAAAACAGTGAAAATGCCAGTCTCATGAGAGGAATAGTTAAAGAGCACCAAAAAAAAATAGGGAAGAGCTTGTGGAAAAATGTAAAATAGAATTAAAGCTACCTTGCTCACAATATCATCCACCTCTTGGCACACAGCTTCAAGCTTCTGGAAAAAATTTCCAACCCAGGTTATACCTTTACGATTCAGATCCATTGTGGACATGAACTTTATTGCTGGAACCAATGTTTTAGATACCTCAACCTTGTAAAAGGCACCAGGAATTAGTATTCAAGGATGATAAAATTTACCTGCAGACTTTCAAAATATAAAAAATTTGTCAAGATTCACATGACAGATTTGTAGAACACTAATTCCAGCAAAACCAACATCCCAGCTCCGAGAAACCGTATAGAAGATAATCCCCCATAAATTGACTACTAAAGTAGTGCATTTTGAAAAACAGAAAATAGATATATAAGATAAGATACTTTTTCCTATCCCTCAAGCTACCAAAATAGAAAACTTAAGGGCATTTAGGATTAATCTAGTGCAATGTGTTAAAATAATAATTAATTGGAAGAGAGTCATAGAAAATCCAAGGTGTCAGCAAGTCTCTAACTCATCATCCAAGTGAGACAATAGCTCAATCACTTCTAATATAATATAACAGCATTAATAAAGGAAAGAGAGTACATCACACAATTCTCTTTATTCATTACAGTTTTACAACTCTTTTCTTTTTTAATAATTCTATAGTTGTGAGAGAGGGATTTGAACCCTGGACATCTCCTTCGGAAACAACAGGAGGTGCCAGTTGAGCTACAAGACTCTAGCCAATTTTACAACCTAATGTACTAAGCAGCATAGAGTACTATCTATGTTAGAACGTGGACTTCAAAGTTTACAAATACATACACCATAAATAAAGAAACCATAGATCAAGAATTTTTCGATCAAGAATTTTTCAATAAGTAAATACCAAAGTGTATATAAAATTTTTTTCATGTTATCGAAAAAAATAAAGGGCACAAAACTCCCACTTTCGAAAGGTCTGGGAGAGGTGATTCCCCCCCCCCCCCCCCCCCAATATATTATCAACGAGAAAGAAAACTGTTGGGAGATGGAGCAACCAGAATGTTCTAGAAAGGCAACAGTAGCAAGAAACAACATCAGGAACAAGCTGGTCTGAACCAGAGTGGTTTCAGAGAGCGACAACAGCTGTGACAACTTAAGTGAAAACCCAGACCAATCAATAAAAAAAGTTTAAATCCATGAAGATAAGCTTCTTAGCTTTACACTAACCAAATCAAGGAAGTGGGAGCTTTGAGCCAACAAACTGATTCTTTTAAAGGCATTAACTTACATTAGGCCTAAAAGCCTCTTTCCTTTTACATTTTTTTTTTTTTATTAAAAAAACAAAACAAAAGATAAACTTCTCTGGATAACGACCATCGAAACAAGTGATGGTTATCTTAAAACTCAGACCAACTTTAACTTAACATACACTCTCGTCAAACCATCCATCAGGATTGTGAAAAAATGGAAAATTATTCTTGTTTTGATTTTATGTGTAAATCACTGTCACGTAGCAAATTTATGAACCACCCAGACGAGATGATCAAAGCTGTAATTATTATAAGCTGCTTTGGCGGCCACTAAATAAATGACCAAATATGTATGTATTAATTCATTCCATTATTTCCCTTCACTATTATGAAAAAGAAAATTTAGACATACATACATACATACAGAGAAGCTAGAGGAAGCAATATTATCATCAATAAACTGATAACTATAACAAATTAAACGCATAAACGGTATATTAAATTCAGCGCAGAAAGCGTAGCGTAAAGAAGATAATGAGGAGGAGTGGTTACCGGAAACCTGCAGCTGCAGCAGGAGGTGATCGGCGGTAAGATTATTTATTAGCGCAGCTTTTTTAGCAGTAGAAGAAGAGAAGCAGTGGTGAGAGAGGTTTTGTTTTTGTTTTTGTTTTTGTTTTTAGAGGTGGAAAGGGTTTAATTATTAATAATTTAATTATTTATTTTAATTTTAAAATCCGCGAATTGTTAGGTATTGGTTACTTTTACCACTGCTACTTTTAGACTTCAATCAATGTTGAATTCAGATTTATATGGCAGACGTGCAGCATAACTTTGTTCCATCCAAACCTTTAAAAGCCTCTTGAGTTTTGAGTGGTGTTTGTAACCTGTCTTTTGTGTTACAACTTATTACCTACTCGCTACTCCTTTGTCTTTGTGTTTGTGTTTGTGTTTGTGTTTGTTTCTACGATTAAAAAAAAATAAAAAAATTATGAGTTTGGAACGGCTTTGTTTTATTTTAATTTTGGCTTAAATGCAAAACTCGTCTTCTATATTTCATCTTAATTCATTTCAGTCTCTTAACTTTATTTTTGTTCATTTTAGTCCTCTAAATTTCAAGTTTATTCAATTAGAGTGTCTTTATCAACTTCTGTTAAATGTTGGACTTAATTGTCCAAAATTTTAATTTTTTTCTTCAAATTTTTTTAACTAAAAAATCCAATTAATGATTGAAAAATATTTTCTATAAGTTTTATATAAAAAGAATTTAACAAAAGTTTGCAAAAAAACCTTAATTGAATAACTTGAAACTTAGATTACTGAAATTAATTATGATGAAACTTAGAATGTGAGTTTTGTATTTTAGCCTTTTTTTTTTTTTTAAACAAATGTATCTAGATCTATTTGAGTATCTAACTATTATCTTGTGTGTATGCAGCCACATTTCTCACACACCAAATTATTATTGGGAGGAATCCGAGGCTAAGGCAAAACCTTAATTGGACATATATTTAATTTTCATTTAGTTTTAAAAGATTTGGTGACTTTTTTTTTTTTTGTTGTTTATTTGTTGAGAAAGTTATATACAAGGACAGACTCAAGAAGGGGCCCAAAGCCCCCACACATCCCCCTGTGCTGTGGCGGCTTATAGAATATATGTAAAAATAATTATTATAACAAAATAAATAATTCCTATGAATAAATAAATAATTCTTATTAGTTGTGTTATAATATTATTTTTAGTTACATGTATCAAACTATTTGCATATGAATTTTGCATTTAATGAATCTACATATGATTACAAACCTTTCTTAGGATATGCTTGAAATCTTTTATGACAAACCTAAAAAAAAAAAAAAAAAAAAAAAAAAAAAAAAAAGGAAGAAAATTAAATAAAAAAAATAGAACCATATAAATTGTAAAGTTGCATATGAGTCTATGACGGCTTTAAAATAAAATTTTAAAAAATAGCTCATTTCAACTTTGATTTTACTATTTTAGTCAAATAAGCAAAGGAAAAAAAACCCTATTTTATAGTGATGGCTCAAGAGTAAAAATAATCAATGCACAAAAAAATTGATATTGGAAGAATGATGACTTTTTAAAGATTATGAAAATTCAGGAATTAAAGTTCCAAAATTTAATGTAGGGACTCAGTTTGTAGGGCCCCAAACAATACATTTTTAGAGAGTGGGTTTGAAGAAATTGGTCATTGCAAGCAAACGGAACTCAACCATGAACCCATCACCAATGAAGGCCAGTGCCCTTAAATTTCTTCTCAAAATTGCTCCTCGGCCTTGGTCCGAGGAGCTTCCCCTTTTTCCCCCCCTCTTTTGCTGTTCTATTGGTCCTTCTTATATAGTCCTATCTTTCCATATCTCCCTTCCATCTGTTGATCATCCATGCATTTCCCCTCTGAATGTCCGTCCCATCAGCAACACTATCAGTACTCAAGTGATTCATAATAATCAAGGTCGCCCTGTCTAAGAGTCACATCTTCATTAGTGCGACCAGAGGGTTAGGTGAGCGCATTTAGTGCGGAGGTGACAACTTGTCCTAGGCCCGTTTCCCCATCTGTAGCTAGTCTCGGTCCGCCGAGAACAGGATTATCCTCGACGGGAGTTTTTTGAAGTATATGCTCCCACGCATCTTCCTCGGACGGGCCTTTTTCCTCGGAATGGGCCATGGGCCGGACGTAAAGTGAGCCGAGGTCATCAGGCCCTCAGGCCCCACATTACAATTAAAAACAAAAAAAAAAAAAAAATGATTAATGAAAATTTGTTGGGAATAAAAATTTATACTAATAATTAGCAAAAAATATTAATTAATGTTGCAAACCAATACATAATACTATGCATACTTTACATAAAATAAGTATTAAGTGATAATATTCAAAATATAAATATAAAAAAGAAAAGAAAAAGGGAACAACATGAATAAATCCAATTTGAAAAAATAAATTTCATTTTGTTTAAAAAAAATTATATAAAAAATACTATTATCTTAATAGTGGTGTACTTAAATGATCCAAAAAAATAATAAAGCATATACTTTTGTGCCTAATCACATCTAGCAAATAATAAAGCATTCAAAATATTGAAAGGCAATTTAAATTCATGTATGCTTGCATGAGATACGTACTTGTCCACCATTGCTAGAAAAAAACACAAAAACAAAGAAGAGAAATACATACCTGTAATACTTTGGATGGTAGGTTTGATAAAAACTTCTACTATGGATTTCGCAAACATCAAATTGCCTAAGTAATAAGAAAAAAAAAAAACCAAGGAGAGTTAGATTTCTAACAACATTGAAATTATAAAAGAATGAGAATTATTAATAATAATGGGGGAGAGGAAAGAAGAAGAAGTTGTTATGCCTAAGAATATATAAGAATACACGAAAAAACAGAATTTATATAGAAAATTTTCAGTTGTAAGGAAGTTAGATTTCTAATCACTCTAGGAATTATAAGAGAAGAAGAGTTAATTTAGGATATATGTTTTATCCACAAAATAAAAATGATGTTGACAAAAATGACATGAACGTAAGTAATAATAAAAAATAATGAAAAAAATTATAAAAAAAATAAAAAAAGAAAGAAGAAGAAGTAAGTAAACATGAATGATGCTAATAAGGAAATAGGATAGATTTTTTTTTTTTTTTTTTTTAAAGTTATAATCAGTTTAGAATTTTAAAGTTATATAAAGAAGAAGAAGAAGAAGTAAAACTCAATGTAACTTATTTTTTAAAGTTATCTAAAGATGATTTATATACAATTTTTTTTTTAAAATATTCCAAGCACCTAATTTGAAATTTTTTAGATAAAAAGGTGTCATCTATATCAATTAATGTAGGCTTGGGCCTCATGTGTATCAATTAGTTAGAACCCTACATGAATGTTAATCATAATTCTATATTAAATTTTAGTGTTTATCCAAAGCAGGGATGGAACCAGGATTTGTACTTGGGGGGGAAAGGCCTGGCCAAAGTCTTTTGTTTGAGGATTTTATAAATTGGGATATCAATGCTAGAGAAGGCAAGGTGACAATATCATTATTGGTTTTCCGTTTTTTTTTTTTTTTTTTTGGAAAAAAACTATACTTTCCCGTAATCTACAAATCAAGAAACCGTACCTCAGCCAATTGTGGAGTCACCAATGGACCCAAGGAAGAAAGCTAGAGCGTTTGTAATTTATTTGGTTAGGGATTTGTGATTTGTAATTGTTTATTAGTATTTTGTTGTTGTTATAGACCAGATATGTTATTTGTCTTTTGGTAATTTGGGTTTGTCTAAAGGTTTTCATTATTATCTAGATTTATGAATTGTTTGCTGGTGTTTTGGTTTACCTAAAGGTTTATCTTGGTATTCTTAGTACAACTGAACAAAAGGAACGGTCAAATAATATTTTTTTTTTTTTTTGGTTTTCATTTGTCAATTTGTAAAACTTTTGTGGGAGGGGGGCCAAGAATAAATATTAAGGGTCAAGATTTAAAATTTTGTGTAAATTTATATACTAATATATATTTTTTCAAAAATTAAGGGGGGCTAGCCCCCCCCCCCCCCCCCCCCAGCCCCATGATAGGTTCGTCACTAATCCAAAGAATAGAAAGGTGAAGAAAGGCATTGGATGAAGAGTTTGGATTGTAATCAAATTAAAGTTTGTAATCAACGTAGAAATTATAGGAGAAGAAGATAATAACAAAAAGAATTTATATTTATTAGCTAGATTGATATTAGATTTTTTTTTTTTTTTTTAATTCTTACGTGAAGCAATATATATATATATTTTTTTTGGTGGTATTTTTTTTTAAGAGATAGAAATGAATTAAAGTCCTGATTTTTTGAATTAGAGATAAGAATGAATTAGAGTTCTAATTAATCTAATATTAATCTATAGTTTTTTTTTTAGACATGAATTAGAGTCCTCGTAGTATACTATTCCTTTTTAGTTCTTTAAAAATCTAAAAATTTAATAAAATTTTTGTAATTTGGTGAAGCCACTTGGCGCAACCACGGTTTCTAAACCCAACTTTTATTATATATATATATATATATATATATATATATATAGAACCCTCTTCTAAAAAGCTTGGCCCTCTCCATTCCAAAATCATTAGTCCAACCCAGCCCAAACCTAATTAAATCCTCAACCTAAAACATAACAAATTTTATTTAAAAACAAAATAAAAACCAATGGTTTTTTGTGTCTTTTATATTTGTTGGTAGATAATTGCACCTTAATATATTATGAAACAACGATTTTGTGAATCTGACTTGGTTAATAGTTTGTTAATACTATATGGATTTTTTTTTCTTATACTCCAACCCCCTCAAAATCTAACTTTTGTTTGGAATATTTTGACTTTGGGGGCAAAAACAACTAAACCATTAATTTTAATGATTTCAAGGAATGTGTTTAAATGTTTCCAATGTCCTTCGTTTATCTTTTATCTTTTTATCTTTTTTTATCTTCTTTGAGGAAAATGTTCTTCTATTGATTTAGAGTAGATGATATCATGTATATAGACAATTGACCAATTTGTGAAAGGATTGAAATTTCCATTCATTATAGTTTGAATTTCATTGGAAGCATTTTTCAATCCAAATGGCATTACTTTCCATTCGTAATGTCCAAATGAGGTTGTAAATGCAGTTTTATACTTATCTTATTTGTGAATTTGGATTTGCCAAAATCCACTTTTCATGTCAAATTTGGAAAAGATTATTGCTTGACTTAATCTATTTATTAGATCCTCTTTGTTTGGGATAGGGTATATCATTCGTTATAATATTTTTTTTTTAGTGGCTTGTAATTGATAACTAGTCTTAGTATTCCTGATTGAAGTTTAGTGTTCTTTTGGACATAAAAAACTAAACATAACCAAGGGGATTTACTTTTTCTGATTATTCTTTTTATTTTATAAATCATTTATTTATGTTTTGCAGTATTCTATTCATTCTTGATTCATTTGAATTGGTCGTGCTTTGGTTGGAATGTTTCTTTCATTGAAACCTTTTATATAAGGTAGTCTTACTATATGTTTCTTCTTGCACCAAAAGGCATTAGGGATTTCCGAAAAAATTCTTGTTCTATTTTTTGCTGAAGGATTTCACTGGTTAGTTGTTTTTCAATTATTTTGTGCTTGATTTCTTATTTTAAGAGGTCCATTTGTTGTGATTTTTTTTGGGGGGATGGGTGTGTGTGTGTAAAAGAGGATAGCTGACATTGAAATTAAAAAGTCTATTACAAAAGATTCCCTCTTTATCAAGGGTACATAGCTGATCCACCACAGGCGGTGGATAAGAAAACAAAATAAAGGAGTCAACACTAGAGCTGCCTAGTCTAGCTAAAGTATCCGCACACCGGTTTGCTTCCTTATACGTGTGCACAACTTGCAAGCTGGGAACGTGTTCAAAAGGAGCCTGCAGTCAGTGAGTAAAGGTTCAAGTGAGAAGTAGTTATTGGATTTTTTCATAAGATGGACAACAGCTAATGCATCAACTTCAACAATCAGGTTTGGGATGTTTTCACCTTTAGCAAATATGAGTCCATCCCTGAGAGCCCATAGTTCTGCCAAAGCACACCTTTGATCCACTCCCCATTCTCGTTTCTCAGCAGGCCTCCACAGCCAACTTGCCCCGGATTGCCCAGAGATGACTCATCTGTATTCAATTTCACCCATCCCAGAGGTGGCTTCTGCCAAGACACCACCTGATGTTGTTTATCCGGCTTGTTCCTTCCTTCCATAGCAATAGCAAAAAACTCAGCAGCTTTCATCAATTATTCTTTTTCTAAAGGTAAAAATATTCCTATGAAGCCATAGGTGCCAGACACCCATAGAGAAGATGACTTTCCAAGGTAAGCCATATTGGGATACAGCTGCTTTAGAGGTGGAGTTGAAATGCCTCCAGTCCGGCCATAATGCCTTTAGAGGCCCCTTTGTAGTGAGAGGGGATCACTAAGAATGTAGTATAGGGATTCAACTTCCTTATTACAAATTGGGCAGGTTCTATCAAGAATAAAACACCTTGAACCCGACACTTCGCAAGTGGGAACACTATTATCCCAACACAGCCATAAAAAGAACATTATTCTAGGCGTTGTAGAAGCTTTCCAGATCCACTCACAAGAAATAGAAGATGGGTTCAAAGGATTTAACTCTTTGGCTAACAAGTATGCAAATTTAAGAGAGACGGAGCCATCTTTCGAGTAGGCCCAGCAGGAAACATCCTCAGAGTTTGAGTTCAAAGAAAATGGGATAGCTTGAATCTGTTTGCACACATCCTTAGGTAATTCTATTGAGAGCATACGCTGAAAGTAGTTACTCCGCTGATCTTTGATGTCAACCACAAACAAACTGAGCTCTTCTCGAGTTAGAGGTCCTTGGACACAGGATCTCAAAGGTCCAAAGGGAAGCCAGAAATCTAACCAAAGCTTAGCAAGGATTTCCTCATTCCTTGGTCGCATTTCCATAATACCAAGTCCCTCGAGATTCTTGGGTAAAGCTACAGTACTCCATTTGACCATGTGAAGTTTCATCTTTTCTCGCATTGATCCCCATAGAAAGTCTTTATTCGATTTCTCCACTGCTTGACACACTTTTAACTGGAAGAGCACAACATTGCATGTAGTACTCCACAATAGGAGTAGTGGTAGAACTAATGAGAATTCTCGACATTTGTTGTGAATTAAGCTTACTGAATTTGAGGTTGAAATGTCTTTTAAAACATTAATATCTCTTAATTCTAGATTTCTTAAAACATTTAAATTTTACTAGTTGACCAAAAGGAGATGTTGTAATACCTTCAATGTCTGTTGTAAAAGGATACATTAGAAACATGAAAGGATTACTTTATCAATCATGTTTTTAATTAAGACAAATGGTGTTTTGAAATAAACATTGTCTTGACAAATATATATATATATATATATATATATATAAGTTGAGTTCAAGTTACACCTAGTGTAACTATAAGCAATGTTACACTTGTTATTGAATTCATATTTTGGAAATCTTACCATTGGATTACATGTTCTATATGTTTTTAACATGCATGCCAATTTTCATGCTAATCAAATATTATTTACCATTTCATCCATAAATTAATTTTTTATTCATTATTTTAAATTACAAAAACTTGAATTTAAACAATCGATTGATGGCATGGTTATTGATATTTAATCACCTTGAAATTTTGCAAGTATGGAGAATATACGAAGATAATGTAATCCAACGGTGGATTTGTCAAACTTGGCATCCTATTAAAAAATATTGAGTAGTGTAACATTACTTAGAGTTCTATTACACTAGGTGTAACTTGAACTCAACCATATATATATATATATATTAGAAAATTCCAAATAGTCAATTATACTTAATGATGGTCTTTACGCTTTTGCGAGGGACCGCACTCTCGACCCATTCTGGAATTGAATGCATTTGGGCCAAACCCACGTGAATAGGTGGAGTCGTGTTTTTGCCTCTCAAAATAGAGATTCAACTAATTACATTTTTCCCCTTAGATTAAGAGTTTTATAATGAAGTCATCACTTATTTAATTATCGGGAAAAAAATAAAAAAACCATAATTGAAAAATTCATCATTTTATTAATTTGAGAATGAATTTACATTGATCATAGGAAATTATATGGCTTTAGTTCTAGATACAATATAAGATAAACTACATAATTTTGTTTCCTACTTACAATCTAGAAGTTGAAAATTACATGGATAAACATTAATCTACTAACCCTTGATCTAAGTTTGGAGGATATGTTACAAGATGGGAACATTCATGTCATATCATCCGACATATTATTAATCAATTGCATGTTCATTTCTTTGCTTGAATTTAATGTGTGTGCATGTGATAAACCCTCATAGTAATCCAATTATGCTTGAAAGACACATGGTATGTGATAAACCTTTATTTCCAATTGAAAGACATATTCTAATACACGCACCACAATGATCATAAAGTAATCCAATTATGCTTGAAAGACCTTTACCCTTAACACTGCCATGTGTATTCAATTTGATTGTTCTTAAAGGAGGAGGTTGCCACGTAACCCAAGCGGGATTCTTATTTGGAAAAGTTTGAATTTTATAAGTTATAAAATAAAATTCCATAGAGTGTGGGATTCTTATTAGAACAAGTTTGAATTTTATAAGTTATAAAATAAAATTTCATTGAATGATGATGTATATTTTGAATAATACGGAAGAAATATATGTGGGAGAATTGGTCAGAAGCGAGGTGAAGCAAATCTTTGGTTTAGGTAAGGTACTTGAGTATCTTAACAAAACCTTGATTGCTGTAATTCCAAAGTATAGTAGTCCTAATTCACTCAGCAACTACAAACTTATCAACTTATGTAACTTTGTTTATAAAGTGGTTACTAAACTTATTGTTGCCCATATCCGTCCTCTACTAGCAGGGCTTGTCTCTCCCCTCAGACAGCTTTTGTCCATGGTAGGAAGGGTGTTGATAACGCTATCATTGTCTAGGAATTGATTCATTCTATGTCAAAGAGGAAAGGAAATGAAGGGGTTATGGCTATTAAAATAGATTTGGAAAATGCCTATGACCACCTTGAGTGGAGATTCATTAAGGATACCGTGTCGCTCTTCAAATTCCTAGAGCACCTTATTTCTATGATAGTGAGTTATGTCTCATCCTCCTCTATTTTTGTCCTCTTTAATTGTGGGGGGGGGGGGGGGGGGGGGGGGGGGGGTGGTGGGGGTGCTCTTAAGCCATTCCAACCTTCCAGAGGTACAAGGCAAAGAGACCCTTTATCCCCCTACCTATTTATTCTATTCAAGGAAGTTTTGGGGGCCTTTATAGCTGAAAAATGTGATGCTAAACTTTGGAACCCTGTTAAGGCCTCCCGTGGAGGGATTGCTTTCTCCCACCTTTTCTTCAATTCACTAATGACCTCATTCTCTTTGCCAAGGATGACCAGAAGAATTTATGTGACTGTTAAAGATGCCTTGGATACCTTTTGTGAGTTATCTAATCAAAAAGTGAGCTCTGAAAAGTCTTGAGTTTTTTTTTTTTTTTTTCTCTCCAGTATATTTGAGAGGAGCTCTATGGTATATTAGATTTTCTATCAACTCCCTTCTTGGAAAAATATTTAGGATTTCTCATCAAGCACACTGTTATCCCATAAGATTTCGGGGCAATTATTAAGAAGGTCCAAAGTTGCCCAGCAGGTTGGAAAACTCACCTGTTGTCCTTTGCTAGAAGGCTGGTCCTCACCCAAGCAGTCACCGATGCTATTCCTAGTTATATCATGTTATTCTCTTTTCTATCTTCTATAGTGACCCAGTGTGTTGACAAGTTGTCCAGGAATTTCCTTTGGGGAATGATGGCATATAAGAGAAAGCTTCACTTGGTTAGTTGGAGGAAGATAACTAAGCCAAAGAAAAAGGGTGGTATAGGTCTTTAGGCAGCCAAGGAAAAAAACATAGCCTTACAGGCCAAATTGAATTGGCGGTTCCATTCTAAAAAAGACTCTTTATGGGCTCGTGTCCTATCACATAAATATCTTTAAGTCAAGGGTTTGCTCATCTATTTGGGCAAAAATTACAAAATGAGAAGTTCTTTTCAAGGGTGGCTCCAAATGGATTGCAAGTAAAGAGGTAGTTTGACAAATGGATGAGTAAAGGAACTTTAAAAGGCACGCTAGTGGGTCCACTTAATACGGGTGGAGAGATGAGAACCCCAAGAAATACTTGAAATCAGAAGTCATAGCTAAAGCTTCAGAATTTTCTTTTCTAGGCCTGGAAGAGAAGGTGGAATCAACCAAGCGAATCATCCAAGTTAAATGGAATCGGCCTATGGCAAGTTGGTATAAGCTAAACTCTGGTGGGGCAACCCAGGGTGCACTGGAGGAAGAGGAATCATTAGAAATGCAAATAGGGATTGGGCGAGTGAGCATGCAAGGGCTATAGGGAACACATCTATGGGGCATTTGGTTCGCCGTGATATTACATTACATCATAATATTACATTATTGTAATCTTGCATTAATGTTGATGAAGTCAAGAATTCACCAATGAGCCACACGATACCTACGCGCTCGAACGTGAACCTGCACAATCACAAAGAGAGAAAACCTAACAGAGAGTACCGGTGTGGTGTCGGCCAACTACCCTCCGAAAGTTAAGTAAGAAAATATTCTCACAGCTCTAGAGTGCTAGAGAGGGTAAATTACGCGTACCTTGATTTGTAAGAGTATTGACGCTTTTATAGTAGTCGAAAGTTGACCTCTCCTACTTGGAGTCGAAGTCTTTCCTTATAGAGATTCTTTTAAGGAGCCCCAAACGTGATGGACAAGTCTCCTTCCTAATAGAGAAGATTCTCCATTAATGTATGCGGCAAACAGAATCCTCATGAGCGTGGAAGGCGGAATCCATTCCTTATAGGACTCTATAAAGTGTGTCGTAATTATGACATGAAAAGGCCCTTCTGCCTTCCTCATGGGCCTTGGACCCGCTGACACCTCCTACTCGATTCTCTATCATATACTTAGCAATAACGGGCCCATTCTCTACTGGACCGTAGCATATAACCGTCAGGCCCATATTAGGCCCAAATTCAGCCTTTTCAAATGTAATCTCAATACAAGAATACAACATTATATTGTTTAGGAAAGTGATGAGATTAAGGTGATGTGATATATTTTGTAATTTTAGATTATGGTAATGTTAGAAAAATAAAGGTGAAAAACTCATTTTCGTCCCTACATTTTCATGCGATTCCTACTTTGGTCTCTAACTTTTTTTTCCACTGCTTTTAATCCCTATCCTGGAAAACGCGTATCGTTTTTGTCCTTGCCGTTACATCAGAGACTGAAAATGCACACGTGGCAAATAGAGTGCACTATTAGCACTCTAAAAGCTGACGTGGCCATTAAAATAATAATAATAAAATATTATTTGGTATTAAAAAATGCCACGTCAACATCTAAATTAAAAAATAAAAATAAAAAACAGAATTAAAATCCAAAAATCACATGAATTGAGATCTAAATGTGTCTTAAACAAGAACACAAACTCGTACCTAAGAACACAAACCCAGAAATTTAAATTATTTAAAAAAAAAAAATCTCCAAAACTGAAAATAAACAAATGTAGAGAGAAAAAAATAAAGGCAAAAATGCAAAACTAACCCTCTAACTTTCAGTCTTTTTCATTTTAGACCTCTAACTTTTAGTTTTGTCATTTCAGTCCTCTAACTTTCAATTGTTATCAATTCGATACTCCGTTAGACCTCAGTTATTATCTGCTACCATTAAGTGAGCCAAAACGACATCGTTTTGACCTTTTTTTTTTGTAATTAAAAAAAATTAAGAAAACTGTTATTAAAAAAAAAAAAAAAAAAGTCATTTTTTTTCTCATTTTCTCTCTTGCCACCGCCGGCCTCCACCTCTCCATCTCTCTCTCTTCGTCACTCACTCCACCAAAATTTGAAACCCAAAGTCTCTTGGGATAGTCATCTCCCCGGCTAACCCCTCAGCACCGAGTCTGAGATTTCAAGCCTAATCCAACTATGCAACCCAATGATCGCATTTGCCACGTCATCAAGCGCTCACAAACTTTCAAACATTTCTCTCTGTTTCAAAACCATTGTCCTCGACTCACCCGAGTTCGACTCAATGATGAGGAGTCCGGTACAAACAATCGACTGTGTTGAAGTGAGCCAGTTCGATTTGGTAGCGATATTGTACTCGTCGAGGACCACCAGGAGAGTCAAAGGAGTGATGCTGACTCACCAGAACCTAATGGCAACTGTGTCCAGTACCTACGCGCACTGTGAGACAGAGAGATAGAGAATGAGAAAGCAAGAGAGAGTCTGACAAGTGAGACAGAGAGATAGAGAATGAGAAAAAAAAAATGAATGTTTTTTTAATAACAATTTTCTTCATTTTTTTTAATTACCAAAAAAAAAAAAAAAGGGAGTCAAAACAACGTCGTTTTGGTTCATTTAATGGTAGTAAATAACTGAGGTCTAATGGAGTACCAAATTGACAACAATTGAAAGTTAGAGGACTGAAATGACAAAACTAAAAGTTAGAGGACTAAAATGAAAAGGGCTGAAAGTTAGAGGGTCAATTTTACATTTTTGCCAAAAATAAACAAAGAAACAAAGAAATACACTATCAAGAGAGAAACTAGAACCAGCTTCTTCTTTTTTTGTTTTTGGTTTGAAAGGGGAGCGAATTTATTAAGCTCACCGCGAGATTCACTGAGATTTTTGTCCCTCCTTGAAATCCATGTCGTCAACCTACAGCCCCTTGCGGAGCCCCTTTGGAAGCTCGTGGCTCCAGCTCGGCGGTCCCGGGGGAGTCTCACGGCTAAGATCCTTGTCGTTCAAGAAGCTGCTCGAGTCGCTGCACCACACCATTGCTGATTGCCTCTCTTCTTCTTTGTCGTCTTCTCTGTCTTCATCTTGTTGTCTTTGGCTTCGTCGTCGTCTTTCTCTTTCGCTTCCTCTGTTGCCACGATGCACCATGCAAGTCCCTCCGTTGTCGTCGTCTCTGAAGCTTCCAGAACTCTCGAGGTTCGTTAAATTTTTTGAATTCCGAGTATCGATTTGTGAAAATTCAATTTTGGAGGTTTTTTTTTTTTTTTTTTTTTATAAAAAAAAATTCTAGGTTTATGTTCTTAGGTATGAGTTTGTGTTCTTATTGTTCTTATTCAAGACACATTTAGATCTCAATTCATGTGATTTTTGGATTTTAATTCTGTTTTTAATTTTTTTTAATTTAGATGCTGATGTGGCATTTTTTAATGCCAAATAACATTTTTTATTATTATTTTAATGGCCACGTTAGCTTTTAGTGTGCCAATAGTGCATTCCGTTTGCCACGTGTGTATTTTTCGTCTCTGATGTAACAGTAAGGACAAAAACGAAATGCGTTTTCCAGGATAGAGACTAAAAGCAGTGGAAAAAAAAGTTATGGACCAAAGTAGGAATTGCGTGAAAATGTAGGGACGAAAATGAGTTTTTGCCAAAAATAATATAAACCAAAAACTTTAATGTCGCATCATTGTAATGTGCATCACATCAAGGGCACATCACAACAAACCAAACACCCCCTAGTATTGTTGTTCAATTATGGGCACTAAAAAGCTGGTATTAATTTATGCTTGTCCTTGAATCTTCCTGTTATGGAGATTGAGTTGGATGTGAAACAAGGTTAAGGTCTGCTTATGCACTTACTAGGAAGGGAGTTGTTCTTTCTGAAGACTTTGTTGTATTTTTTGAGGCTACTTTGAATGTGGCTCTTTTGCTTTGTCTAGATTCTGCTAGAACATTCTGTTTCTTGCATGACTGTTGGTAACTTTTAATATATTCTCATTTTCTAAAAAATATAATTCCCATGGTCATTACTCCTGTCCAAAGTTGTCAAAATCGAGATCCTACGTAGGATCGCAAGAGGTAGGTAGGATCGTGAATTGTAAGATTAGATTGTAGATCGTAAGATCCTACCTATTTTTAGATTTGAAGCAAAAAAACACATTGATAGTAACTTTGTATATTGAATAATCATGTAAATTATGAATCTTCCATAAAAAAATAAAGATTTTGTTCATATGATATAATTTGCATGTCCTACATTGCTACGTCTATAGTAATGAAACAAATATACTTAAGTTTTAACGCAATGTATTTAAAAAGTTCAATGAATGTTTAATTAGAAACCAACCAAGTACCAAAATACTAACACACTTTTTCCTTCAGTAGCACCTCTTGAACCCTCATCATCACCTAACATTGATAACCAAACATTGATAACCAAACATTGATAACCAAATGATACAATAGTGATTGCACATTCACACTATACATATGTAACTTTTTTTGAAAAAAATCTATAAAAGAAGGCATTAGAATTGTTACTTCATTATCTTCATCAAAATCCGTACTATCATCTTCTGGTTGACACCCTTTACTAACCACTTATCATCCGAATACAAGTTCTTCAAACCAATTTCTTCTTTTGCACTTGATGGTTTAGGTATTTTCTCTTTTATCTTCAAGTTTTACATAACAAATACCAACTCATTCATTATTATTATTATTATTATTTGGTTTAAACAATTTCCTCATTTTTTAGTGTACTTAAAATTGTATCAATTTTAATAGAGAATTATCAACTGGGGGATAATATACCAAAGTCATTTGGTCTTACTATTTCAAATGTACTTCAATTACTTTCACAACTTGAAGAGCTATATGTTAAGCTCAATATTCTTATAGCAAAAACTTTCAATTCAAGAAAGTCATCTCCATATGAGTCTCACCACTTAATTGATACATTTATTAAATACAATGTCTTAGTTTTGAGATTACAAATTATAACTTATAAAAATGAACTTCAAAAAAAAAAAAAAAAAAACTGATTTTTACGTTTTGGTAGGATCAGTAGGATCCTATACGATTCTACATGCGATCCTACAATTTTTACAATTCTTGTGTAATTCTAAACGTTTTGATGAGGAGAGATCGTAAAATCATATGATCCTACAATCCAAATTGCGATTTTAGCAACTATGCCCCTATCACAGAGCTTTTAGCTTTCAAAACAAGAATAGGGTATTACATACTCAAAAAAGAAAAACTAAATTTTTAGTTAAAAAAAGAAAAACTTTTAAATGATTTTTTAAGAAATAAGTGAAACAAGAGGAAATAAAAAAACAGTTTGCTGTTTCTGTTTGGTGTGGATAGCCTAACATGGATTTTTGGTTTCTTTGTTTTTGTATTGAAATTTTGATTTTTGTGAGTGTGGAGTAGAAAATACCATTTTTTAATTTGGTACGGGTTGTAAATTTTTTTTATGTAAATTTTTTTTGTAATTTTTTAAATAAAAACATGCCACTTCATTAAAAAAATATCAAGTCATTGTTCCGCTAACCACATGAGTAACACCACCAATGACAATTAGTAAAAGAACTAATACAATTCAATTTTAAAACTTAAAGAACCAATATTATAGTTTCATCATTTTTTTAATAAAAAATAAAACCTGTACTCTTTTTTTCTTTCAAAGTTCTAGTGTTTCTACATTCAAATTAGATTAAAGAGTCCGTTTGATGGTGACCCAAAACTTGGGGTTTTTATTTTTTTTAATATATATACATATATCTCTATCTTACCCTATTTTTTCTGGATATTCCTTCCCCTTTTTAATTGGCCGAGAAGTAAAGAAGAAACAAAATACAAAATGAATGACCGTCTCATTGCAAAAAGATTTTTGAAAAAACAATTATACTCTCTAGTAAACGTCATACTCATAATTCATGTAATCCGGTCTGGAGCTGTTTGATTATTATCAGACAAATCAGTCTCAAAAATTTCTCAGGTTGATTCAATTACATAATAGAGTTTAATATTTCGGGTAAGGATAGATAATAAATAAAGTGATAACAAAGAGAATGATAAAATAAAAAACAAGAACGAAACAAAACCCTATAAAAGGTCACCGTATGCTTTCAATATATTTGCATACGCTTCTAGAGTAAAGAGGCAGTGGGGACCAGCCCTACGAGTATACCAAAGTTGTAGTTTCTGAATAGGAATGATTATCAACTGTCATGTCTATACTAAATTTTTATAACATTCATACATGTAGACTTTTTATGCTTGCGAACTCATATGAAGCACTTTGCTGGCCTGGAGAGCGAAGAAATATATATATATATATATATATATATATATATATCATATAAATTGTGGCCCTTCATTCATTAAAGACAAACCCACGGACATCAGTTCCCCGAAACTGTGATTTGAGATGGCAACAGGTTTGAAACCACCTCTGATAAAAAGCTTTACCGTATTCCAAGTTTATGCAGCAAGCCACCTCCCTTTCTTGCCGGAGAGGTGTCGCGCATCCCAGATGCCTCAACCAGCTCCCAGGATCACCAGGCTTGAGAATTTTGGGCTCCCCAAGCTTCCCCTCTTAGTCCTCACTTACTTGCCTCACATTTCGTGCAAAATAAGAGAAACAAAGACGCCAAACAACCACAAATAGAATTTATAAATTTATATATAAAAAAAAATTAAAAAAAAAAAAAAAAAAAAAAAAAGCCATGTTCTAACAACCCAAAGGTTAATAAACAACCCGTTAATGTCTACGATAGCAAGTTTGGTCCAGACTTCCAAAGTTTCATCTGCCACCCATTGAAAGCCAACCCAAACATTTGACACATAATACGGTCATCCCTCAAAAGGTCCTCCTAGTTAGCAAAGTAAACAAGTTCGGCCATTCAATACAAAAGTAGGCAAACACCCCTCCCCAAAGAAACACAAGACAATCCTTCAATATAAGACCACAAAGTTCCAAGCAACACTTCTGAAATGGGCATATCACACCTAAAATATCCGAATTAAATTATGACACAGGCCGGATGACAGAACATTAGTGAAAGCCTTTGATGTATGAAATCATTCAAGTTATAAACCCAAAATTTACGGTATAAATTGGAAGGTGGAATCCGACATGCTGAGTTTAAAGCATGCTCTATACTTCAAAACAAATAATTTTGAAAGTTTCGCACCAGACCTATAACAATCATAAATCTATGTATGGCATTTGGTGTGATCAGAAATTTTTCTAGCAACAACTAGCATCTGGTTCAATATCAAGAGACAATCTTGTAGAAAAGAGAACCCTGCACTCCTGTGGCCGAGTATCTTCAGAAAGTTGCACAATAACAATGCAGAAATTTGAACTTGGTAACTAATTGAAAATCAGAACAGACAAAAGGAGGGGGGGGGGGGGGGGGGGGGGGTGGGTGGGGTCTGAACGTTAATACAGAAGTACAATTAGCATCTTAGAAGCTAAATACTACTCCATATAGGACCTCAAATTTATTACCAAAATAGAGTTCAGGAAAAATGAATATGTAAAAAATACATTGGAACACACAGGCATGAGCACAAAGCAAAAACAGGGGCCACAGCTCTATACAAATGTGTGTTTAAGCAGATACTTGGATGAAGACTATTGTATCAAGGACCAAAAGCATTAAAGCAGTGCCAGCCTTTTTAAACCGAACATGTAGATAGATCAATGTACATTGAGCGGAAGCAAAAAGCAGCAAAGATAGCTATGCATAAGCACTCAAGGACTCCAGACTCTCATCACAGCACTGATCAGCAAAGACTCACATTTATTAGGTCACAACATTCAGTCAGCAAGTTACAACTATAGATCCCTAGGGCATCCATATCAGATAGCCTATGCATGTAAAGTCCAATGAAAGGGTCACAAGCAACTATATTGATAAAGCAGGCTCCTTTTTTAAAAGGATTAAACTTCCACAATCACGGGAAAAAACTAGAATTAAATACTGCCATTGGTAGTGAGCCTGCTGTTCCCACAAGACGATCCCATCACAATTCAAGCACCAACCAAAACAAATCCATATTGCACAAACATACAAAACTTAGACACATTAAGATGAACAGAATACATAAAGCAATCTATAGAAGAAAGACTTTCAAAAATTGAACAGAATGGATAAAAAAAAAATCCCACAAGAGTCAGCACACATCAACCCCTTAATAATTCTACAGTCAAAACAGCACACACTACTAAGGTCAAAACAGTTTGGGACCACTAGGCAATTGATCAGCACCATACAACAGATGCTATTTTATCAAGCAGGTAGTGATACCTTCACCAGCAGACTTCTTCAGAACCAAACATACTAACGTTTTTTTAGGGTTAATAGCAAACTTCTCCCACCTATGGTATAGTACTAATTCAATTTGCCAGCATGCAGTTCAAAAGCAGCAATTTACTAACCTAAGATTAGCATTTGTTAAATTGTGCCACTACATAAAACAGTGCAACCATCAAATACCACAAAACAAAAAAGATAACATAGATGGGAAAAGTGCCATTTTTCTTGACCACACAAGGATAAAATGTTACTTCTCTAATCACAGGTGTGTACCATGTCACTTTTTCTTAGGCTATGCAATTTGCACAAGTATTGATGGGGTAGTCACTTTTTAACCAACAGGTTGGCAAACCAAATTTGCTCAATAGAAAAGGTGGAGAAGTGCAAATGACCCTTCTATTGATAATCTGTAATATCATACGTACATAATACATCCATCACATATTTAGTTGTATTTATACTTCTTTTTTTTTTTTTTTTTTGATTAGTTGTATTGATACACAATTTTTAGCCCAATTAAATAACTAAATATGGGTGGGCAAGCCATACCAAAATGAAGGAAAATGTTTGCACTTAAAAATATAAAAACCAAGCATACACATTAGTAAAGAAGGGCAAAAAAAATAATGTCAATAATTGTATTGCTAAAACTATATTATTAAAAAAAGCCCAGATGGCACATTGGGTCCTGATAGAAGTACAGAACTAGTCTAAATCAGTTGCTTTGACTACAAGCACTCAGAAAAACAGCACATTATAAAAGGTGCAGACGAAGGGGCTGTAAAGGAACAGCTAATACATTCATCACACTCTGCAATCACGCAATCACCAGAACCACATAAAGCATCAGCGCCCAATAAGCTGTCATACACCTGAATCAACATCCATTCACAACTCAATACATCAATCAACATCCATCATGCAAAACAAAGTTCATTTCTAACTCAAAGCAATAATCAAAACAAACTACAAAGCAATATTATACCTTTTTGGAGCACCACTAAAAGAAACAGCTCATATGTCTTTCCTAACCACAAACAAAAACAAAGATGGTGTGATGCAGGATTCAAAACAAATTAAAAGCAACTACCAGGAAAACAAAGCAACCACAATCATAACTAGACAAATATAAGGCATATAATAAATCATGATGGGATCATGATATTAAAATGAAAACAATGGAAACACATCAGGAAGTAAATTTCATTCTCTTTGAAACAGTAACAACTGGAAAATCAATAAACTTATAGCATTTATATTTAAATTTCAATGAAAAAAAAAATCTATAATTAACACAAATGACCAATCATCAGCAACTATATTAAAATTTTCAATAAATTAATGCATAATTAGAACCAGAAATTATATTCAAAATGTTTTATCAATATGCATGGCTAAGGACATATATTGATATGTATTGAATATAAAGTTAACAAGATATTGCCCATTTACTAAGAAAAAGTTGGGCCAGCCAACATTGGAATTTTGCAATTCTTTTTCCATCAATCAAGTCCAATTGGTTCATATGACCTTTCGCCATAATATTTAACTACACCAACTTTAATCTTCAAAGCTTTTTCTTTATCTACAATTATGATTATTAAAAAAAAAAAAAAACTGTCAAGAAGATCATCCATGCTCAATAGTAGATGGTTCACTGATCAATGTGAATACTCTTAGACCCTCCATTTGGAGCACACAAATAATCCTATGCAAAATTACAAGCAAACAGAAGACAATTCAAGTTAATTATAAGTAGGTTTTAAGTCCAGCCCACTCTGAAAATCAGATGACGTCCACAAAATAAAGGCATCTAGCTAAATTAATGAAAACAACAATACACTGAATTTCAGTTGTGACATGCCAAATTCTGAACATATATATGTCAATATAATTAACCGCCACAACCTAATTACAGATTAGATGATTGACGAAAAACCTCACAGGAAGCAAGATACTGAAATCTTTTTGATGAATAATTGGTATATAAAAGCAACTACATCTTATATACATCTTGACCTAAAAAATTTCAGCACTCAGACTTGCAAACCAGAACTATTAGAGAATATAGAAGCATTATGCATCATTATCTATAAAGCCAATAATCAAGTAGATAGACTATCATAAAGCTTTGAAGAACTCAAAATCAGTCCATTCCTACAGGTGACACCAGTCCATAACAGAAATCATTAATTATGGACAAACAAAACCAGATTATCAAAATCTTAAATACAAATAAATCATGATACCACCAAATTAATAACGAATATCAAGTGATGGTACACTTCGATATAATTCTGACAAAGAGGGTGCTGGTTTGAAAAGTTAAACCATTTGATAATCAGTATTCAGCATCTCAGTTCAGCTTGAAAAAATGTGTCATTATACCAGTTAATTTCATGCCCAAAACCATAAATAAGTTAATTTTTAAATATCCACAACCCCAATAAAGTGCTGATACACAATCATTGTAATTACAAAACATACAAGTCAGCAACAATCGCTGCCAAAAGAATCACATACAAAAATACCTGATCGTACAACACTTATCAATCAGGAAACACTTAAGAGTACCAAACAAACCACTTAGACTACTGGCAAAGCATACAAAACGAACAACTGCAAAAACACACACAAAGAGGCACAAACACACTATACACAATCCAGATCACACAAAACCCAGAACAAATTGCATAGCAAACACCAGTAAGAAGAGGCAACAAGCACAATCATAACATTGCATCAAGTCAGTCTAATCAATAACCAAACAAAGCAAATATGAATGAAACCCTAGCAGATTGAACATGGAAAAAGAACTAAACAAATGATTGTTTACCTCAGAAGTAATGTGGGACATTGGGGTACATTACCCCGGCACCAGGTGGAACCCTTGGTACTGGTGAGGTCCCAGTCCCTGGCTGGTGGTGCTGATTCTGATACCCAGATGAGGACGACAAGCTATAATGCCCGCTCTCTGGATACCCACCAGAGGGAATTCCCACCGAAGTAGGCGGCAATCTATACAAAGAAGAAGCCCCACCAACACCAACACCAACACCAACACCAGCACCAACACCACCAGAGCCGCCTCCGCTGCCACTTAATCCCACTCCAGCTCCACCCAATCCAGCACCAGTCCCACCAATGCCACCATACCCACTATACGGCCCACCATACCCACCAGTGCCACCCAAAGACGAAGGCACCTGATTATTCACGGAGGACGGATGATGATGATGATGATGTCCTAAAGGCTGCGGCGGGCCCCCGTGAAACCCACCATACGATCCAATTCCGCCTGGCCCAGGATACTGCGACCCGGGAATGGAACCCATTCCCATACCATCATTTCCAGCAGCCCCACCAATAGGGCCCGGAACCTGAACCCCATCACCTTGCTTCCCTTTCTTGCCATCCACATTAGCCAGTTTGCAATTCAATTGCTTCCCATCAATAATCTTGAGAGGATTAGCCAACGCAGCCTGTGCCCCCTCGGGATTCTTGTAAACAAAAAGCGCAAAACCCTTCGACTTACCTGTAAATCTATCGAACCCCAACGGGCCTTCCTCGATCTCCCCATAGGACAAGAAGTGAGAAAGCAGCTTATCAGGAGACATATCGTGTGGAACCTCCCAAACGTAGATCTTGCGTGAGGACACGTCGGTGGAGTTGGTAGTCGACGAGGAATTCCCCGCGGCGGCGAGCTGTGTGACGGTAACGCGGCCGTCGATGCGTTTGCTGGGCTCTTTGAGGGCGAGGAGCGCGCCGTCGACGTGCTTGAAGGTGACGAAGCCGTAACCCTTGGATTTTCCAGTCTGCTTGTCGAGGATTACTACGGCTTCCTCGAGTTCTCCGTAGGAAGAGAAGAGGCTGCGGAGGCCTTCGGTGGTGGTATCCCAACCCAGCCCGCGGATGAAGAGCTTGCGCTGGGATGAGTCGGAGTCGGCGAGAGATCGGACGGCGTCAAGGACGTCCACGTGGCGAGAGGCGGCGTTGGCTACGATGTCGATGAGTTTACCCTTGTCGACGATGCGGTCCACGATCTTACGCACGTCTTCAGGTGTGAGTTTCGGGACGGAGGAGTCCATGTCCGAGACGGTCAGACCGACGCCATTTTCGTCGAGCTTTCGCTTCTTGGTCAGGTCCATTGGAATTTCTTTAAAAGAAGAAGAATGAAGAAAACCCTAACCCTAACCCTAACACGCAGAGTGTGTGGGGAGTCTGCTACTGCTACTGCTAGTGTCAGGTACACGCAGCTAAGGCCTCTTCTCTCACTCTATATTTATAGATTATTATTATTATTATTATTATTATTATTGTAGCCAGCATTAGTAGGGTTTTTTTTTTATGAATTGGGCTTGCTGTTGGTAGAGGAGATGTTCTAAACTTTGGGCTTACTCCCTCATTCGAGTCCACAATAGTCGGTTAGATTTTTTTTTTTTTTTTTTTTTTTTGGAATTGGATAATTTTTTTTTTAATTTAAATTTTACCCCTCTAAATTATCCTCTGATTATACTTTGCACCTTAAATTTTCAGAATTTATGGTTACTAGGGGTGGCAAATGGCGGATTGGATCTTAAATGGGTTGGGTGTATAATTACCCATTTATGATCCGTTTATATATAAATTAATTATCTATTATTTGTCCAACTTATTTAATTAGTAACTCACTCACTTAACCAAATATGACTCAAATACCTTTAAAATTAATTGAATACCCTATTAACTTTCAAAATTACCAAATAACCCTTAAATATCCAAAATGACCCAAATACCTCCTACATTTTCAAAATTACCAATATAACCTTGAACATCCAAAATACCCCTAACATGTCCAAAATTACACAAAAGACACTAAAAAACCAAAAATTCCCAAGACAATAACACAAGTTGGAATGAAATTCCTAGTGCTACAACTCTCAAAGGACTTCAAAGTTCTAAAAAGTCATCTCTGCCAAGCCAATGACACCATTGAAAGGTGCATCAATCTGATCAAGCCTATGGTTGAGATAGTGTCTCAATTGGATGAGAATATAGAATTGTTCTTAAAGCTCAATTCAGTTAAGGAAACAATTCAAAGGAGTATAATTGAGGCTGAAGTACAGATCAATAAGCTACAGCAAAAAGTAGACACCTTCCCTTTGGCTGAAGGACTGATAAATGAGCTAAAACAAAAAATAGATTCTTTGACTGAACAGAAGGGAAAGGGAAAGCAAGAGCAGAAAATGATCTACACCAATGGAAATAAAGAAAGAAAGAAAGAAAGAATTCCTATAAAGAACAAACTGCAAAAAAATATTAGAAACTCAAGTAAGACTACAAAATTAGAAGTTTATGAACTACCCAAGTTTCTAGTATACTTTAAGACGGCCTCAACTCCATTGCAGTAATTAATCAATGATTTTTCACCTATTCCAACACTAAAAGATTCATAATTCAACTTGTTTGGTAGATGGTCTCAAAGAAACAAATCCAAAAGCAATTAAACAACACAATTGACACTCAAATAGAATTCATTACTAAAAAAAAGACTTTGAAGGCAAATCAAACTCTGAAATTCAAAGGAAAATAACTCAGAATGCCCACAAAATCTGAATCTTATTGCAAGCAAATCAATTTGAATACAATGCCACCCAAAAAAAAAAAGAAAAAGAAGAAGAAGAAGAAGAAATTGCACAATCATCAATAGAAACCATTTTTTCAATTATATTCCCCATTGAAACCAAAGAAGATCACAACAATATGAAAGACCCACAACACTGATCCACACAAATAAGCAAAAGGACAAGTGCCCATCAATCTCAGCAAGTATCTAGTGGCACACATACATTAAAAAAAAAAAAAGGCGAAAATCACATTTTCGTCCTTACATTTTCAGGCGATTCTCACTTTGGTCCCTAGATTTTATTTTTACCGCTTTTAGTCCCTATCCTGAAAAACGATTCTCGTTTTGGTCCTTACCGTTACATCACAGACAAAAAATGCATACGTGACAAATAGCAGAATTAAAAAAAATATTAAAAATATTTTATTTTATTTTAAAATAAAATAAAATTTTAGTTATCAATAATTTTAAAATAAAAATATTAAAAATTTTAATTAAAAATAATTGTTCTTCATTCTTCCCCCAAGAACATGGTTGCCCAAAAAATAAAAAATTCAAGATTTTCTTCGCTTTTATTTCATTTTCTTAGCATCCAAACAAGCAAAAACATATACAAAACTATGATCAAACTCAAATACCCGACACAATCAGCTAACAAAACCCATCTACGAGGAAAGGCGTTAGAGTCTGGCTCGGCACATTCAACACCGCCGAAGAAGTAGCTCAAGCCTACGACCGAGAGGCTCGCAAGATTCTTGGAAAGAAAACCAAAGTCAATTTTCCTAATGAAGATGAAAAACAAGGCAGCTATACCCAAAACCGCACTAACCCACCCTCTCTACGAAATGACCCCAGTTTAATTTCCTCTATCAAACCCAAAACCCGAATTTGAACAATGGGTTCTCAAAAAGTTCGGATCTTTTTGGGTTTGATTATGATCTGAACGAGTTTGAAGGATTTGATTGTGATGGGTTTGAGTCTATTGGGTTAGTGAACGTTGACCCAATTGTTATAAAAGAGAATTCTGGGTCTGGGTCTATGTTAGAGGGGGGCTAATTCATCAAATGGGTTGCTCTGTGTTAACCCGATTGTTCAGGAAGTGAAGGTGAAAGAAGAAGGACCTGCTAATAAAGTGTATTTCACAAGATCGGGTCATGTACGGTATCGTTTCGGAGACCGGAAAAGTCGAGGTGGACTTCATCTACGAGCCTCTGCAGCAAGGGACTGAGGAGAATTTGGCTATTCTCCGAGACCCAGATGAGGAAAAGCTTGTGGAAGCCATTAACAAAACCCAGAGTGAGTGAATGACTGAAAATTATCTGTTTATGGTTGAATATAAACGTATATTTGTGTATAATTATTTGTTTTGTATATATATATATATATATATATAAGTAATTAGATTTAAACCCAGATGGTCACCGTCGTCACCGTGGTCCTCTGAGATCTGATCTTCTTTCTCTCCAAACCCAGATAGTCATCGTGGTTTGATCTGGCTAGCTCATAATTGTGTTTTGGATTTTGTTAGTTGATTGTGTTAGAGAATCTGAATTTGATCATAGTATTGTATATGTTTTGCTAGTTTGGATGCTAAGAAATTGAAATAAAAGAAAAGAAAATCTTGAATTTCTTATTTTCTGGGCAAATATGTTCTTGGGGGAAGAATACGAAGTACAATTATTTTTAATTAAAATTTTTAATATTTTTATTTTAAAATTATTGATAACTAAAATTTTATTTTATTTTAAAATAAAATAAAATATTTTTAATATTTTTTTAATTCTGTCGTTTGTCATGTGTTCATTTTTCGTTACTAATATAACGGTAGGGACCAAAACGAGAATCGTTTTTCAGGATAAGGACTAAAAGTGGTAAAAATAAAATCTGGAGACTAAAGTGAGAATCGTCTAAAAATGTAGGGACGAAAATGTGATTTCTGCCAAAAAACAAACTATAAGAAATAATATGGTACTGGGTATATAAGAGTTAAAATTAAACTTAAGTAGAATGATAAGTGTAACTCAAATTAAACTTTAAAACTGAAGGATGAGTACCATAACATTCTACCCAATTTCGTTCATTTGTCATGTCCAACAAAACAAAACAATAAACCATCCCAACTTTCATGAACCAACAACTGCCTAAAATAAAACTAGGGCTTCCAAGCAATCAAAAACAAAAGAGTAAGGCAAGCAAGGATTGGCACCATCCTTTATGTCCCATGCTTTCCGAAGTACTTAAGCTTCAGCAAATCTGCAAACCAAAGTGAATAAATTTAGTCTCACCTAACACACTCAAAAAAATCAAAAAAGACATGCTTGTCACTTTTCATGGTACAACAAAGTCCCGAAAGAATGTCAATTGAAAGAAAGAAGATGGTCACTTCAAATAAAAGAATGAGTTTTCAATAATATTGTTACAACAACAATTGGATATTCCATATTCCTGGATTGTTAAAGGGTTGTTTGGATTTTGCCAAACTTATATTTCATATCTCAAAAAAATTGAGTTTTGTTAACTCATATCTCAAAATTCGTGGGCTCCACATGCACAAAGTTTGTTTGGCTTTTTTTTCAGATGTGAACTCAGTTAACAAATCTGAGAATTGTGAGATATGAGTTATCAGTTTTGGAAACTCCTCCGGGCTGTTTTCATTTTTTTGAGTTTTGAGTTTTGATCACTCAATGGCAATTTGTGTAATTATTGGGCTGCTTTTGGGTCCCACAGCAGTGTTTAGTCAAATCACAGTAGACCCAATTGCACTTCCAACGGCACTTTGTGTTTATTTCCCAACTACCTTCAGCCCAGCCCTTCACTACACTACTTTCCATCACTTCTATTTTCTTTCTCCCAAACCCACAGCACAACAACAAGTTTGAAGCACCACAGCACAGCAACACGCACTGATCTCTGAAGCGCATCTCTTCGCCGATCAGCATCTTCAGCAAAGCTCCGTGAACTGCTTTTTTTTTTTCCGGTGAGAATATTCAGCCCCTCCATCTGTTGGGTTTTATTTTGATATTTTTTGTTTTTTCCATGTTCCTCCATTTTTTGTGTTGTGTTTACTGAAACCTTGAGGAATGGCTGCGAATGCTTGTTTATTTATGCCTCTTTTTTTACTCTCTACTCAAGTATAGCTTTTATGCCTCTTTTTATGTTTTTAATTTTTTTTATTTTAGAAGTTTCTGGGTTTGTTCCTCTGTTACAGCCATGGTGAGTGAACAATGTCTGCTTTGCTCTACCTCTGGCTTGGGAAAAAAAAAAATATTGCTGTACCGAGTGTTATAGAAATTTTCTGTACAATGTCTGCCTTTGGCTTGTTCCTTTGTTACTCTTTTTTTTTTTTAATTTTATTTTTATTTACGGCATGATTCAGAACCAAAAGTCATACGATGCATGTTCTATGACACATTAATGAGTCAAACGTTAGTGGACAAAAATTAATAGATATGTGTGATGTCTTTTATTTGGTAATGAAAATTGATTTAATGCACATTTCTCACTTTTGACAGTAGGTTGGTAATTTTTGCTGAACTCATGATGAGTCAAGCAATGGAATTTAGTTTGTTAAAACTATTGCACCTTAAGTTAAGACCCCTAAACACTATTGCCTGACTTTGATTGAATACATGGAAATGTTTCTTGTTTAATATGGCCACAAATTCTGAGTTTAATATCTAGCTTATGTTATCATATAAGCTAGATATGTGTATACACTAGTACCAAATGAAAGAGAGTCTCAATAATAAAACTAAATCCTAGTGTCTCTAGTCTGAAGTCTCTACCTGTGTGAAGTCTTCAGCCAATATGAAAGGATATAGTACCTAACCCATGTACTGGACCAATTGAGTCATTAACATAAGCAAAGATGGATTAAATTTATATATATATATATATATATATATATATTTATAACCTTTAATTTTTTTAGATTCAATTATATTGGAGACTAACCTGACATATCTGAATTCCATTTCACATTTACTTCATATGCAAAATTTTGCAACCTACAATCAGGTCCATATATGATATAACCCCCTCACTCTTTTAATAATCCATTAAGTTCTGCTAAAGATTCCAATTGGCATAATCATTGTTAGATATTAGCTAAACCCAATAGTAATCAAATGATTAATTAACAATTGTATATAAACAGGTCATTCTCTACAATTTCATCTTCTACAAATTGATTTGCCACACTTTCCGGGGGCCCCCTACAGAAAAAAATAAAAAGAAAGGTGTACAGTTCCATAAGTTTTCGGGTTTAACTATGAGTTAATTATCCTAAAAAAAACTATGAGTTAATTAATTAAAAGCAACTGCAATTCATACGTTATTTTAAGAAGATATGATGATAGTGTTTAAAGAATAGCAAAACAAACAAGAAAATGATCCAACTTTAAAACGGCAGCTGACCCCTCCTAAACAATGTTAAAGCAAAGAAGGAAAAATTATCAGTCAAAAGATAATAGGATATACTCTAATCACAAAAAATAAATTTTATTTCGACCACAAGTTAGTCACCCTAAGACAAGAACTAACCACTTTTTGGACACTTATGATTACAAAAACATTAACTCTCAACAAATTCAGAAGAAAAAGACAAACACCCCAACATCATTTTTAACAATGTTCAAAAAAAGATAAGGCAAACAAGCCAACAATAGTGTTTCCTTCCTCTCACAAAAACAGGGAACCACAATGCACATATGGTCAATGCAGTTTCAATAGATGGGAATAGACAACATCAACAAAAACAATTTCTCTTGCTACATAAAAATTAGGCCATTTAGAAAACAGTCATCACAACATAGTACTACATAATTGACTCTGAAGAAACAAGCATTAGGCAGCAGATATTGGAGCCCGCAAAAGGTTTGGTTCTCATTCAAATAACAACATAGCCTTAAAAATTTTGATGACCATGCCACAGGTTTCAAAAAAATTCCCAAATAGCCATTACTCCTTTAATCAATCAGGATAAATTACTCCTATAAAAGACTGGCCCCCAAATTTCTAACCCCGTTAACAAAATTATGAAATATAGACCCAACATCATGATGTCATTTAAGTAATGAGCAAAAGACAAGATACAGAAATTGAAACCCCCCCCCCCCCCCCCACTTTCCCCTTGAATTGAACAACACCTTACAATCTTCATATTACTGAAAACCTAACATAAAAATTTTCAAATCCAACCTTCTATTCACAGCATTTGATTGTTCAAGATAGATTTACTTATTTTGAAGTAACAAATTTATGAAATATATAGACAAAATCATAAAAAAGGTAAGAAATAAGATCGTACCAATAGATTAAGCCACAAATTTCTCTTCACCAGACCCACA
This sequence comes from Quercus ilex subsp. ballota, assembly GCA_032727855.1. Taxonomy (NCBI): domain Eukaryota; kingdom Viridiplantae; phylum Streptophyta; class Magnoliopsida; order Fagales; family Fagaceae; genus Quercus; species Quercus ilex. Next base: position 29,829,877 of record CM064915.1, on the reverse strand, counting down.
ATGCGGCGATGGGTTTACAAGTTGAAGGTGAGAAAGATGAGTAACATGAGATACCTCGTTGAAGGTTGTGTTCAGAGTTGGGAGACTGGGATTCCTTCGTTTGGGTTTCTGGAGTTCGAGATGAGGAAGGACAGGGGAACCTCTGAAACCACCTTCAGCCCTCTTCGCAATGGAGGGATTTAACGCAGTGGAGGCGGAGAAGTGAGGGGCAGAAAATGAGAGGCGGAGTGAGGGATTGAAAATCGGATGCTCGGTGGTGAGAGAGTGGAGACGTTGCTGTGTGCTCAGAGAGTGTTGAAGTTGGGGACAGAGTGCTTTGTTGTGGAAAGGGCGTGAAGAGGAGAGAGAGAGCCAACGCGGGTAGGCTTGTGACCGTTCTGTGCACCTGTTTTGGAATTGATTTTTGTGGGACCCAGTGAGTGACATAAAGGTGAGTTATTGAATTGAAAAACCTACTGAAATATTTCATCCAAACAGCCCACCAAACTGAGTTATAAAAATTGGGGTATTTTTGAGTGAAGAGTGATAAGTGATGAGTGATGAGTGATGAGTGATAAAAATTGAGTGAAGAGTGATGAGTGAACAAAAAAAATAAACCAAACAGGGCCTAAGCCAGACAACAGCATGCCAATATGGTAAGATTTAGAACAATAATTTCCTCTAACTATTGAACATTATATAGAAATATTGAGGTGATACTCAAGAAAATCAAACCATTTTTGCTGCAAGCAGGTCAGCCATTTCCTCTTAAATATTCACATATGCCAAAAGCAACTACAAACACCAAAAAATCTATAGGAATCAGTAAAAGCTTGAAACACAGAAATTATTGAAGTCGTGAAAATAGAGTTTTTATCTAGCCTCATTGGGTGCCCAATGGCTTATAGAGTGACAAAATCAGCACCATATTTCCTATTCAAGGTCTCATTAAGAAACTATTTATAAAAAATTGACATTGCTTCCATAAAAATATCACTCAATGTCCATTTCTCTCACAAAATCTCACCATATCCTACTGGTTTCTTCAACCAATGTAATCCTAACCCATGCTTTTTAGGCAGATTAATGAGAATTCATTTACCAAAAAGAAGAAATGGAGACTCATAACCAATTGGACTTTAATTATTTGTTCTCACTCAGACTCAGCCAAGCATTTCTTCTTTAATTATTTGTTCTCACTCGTATCCAAGAAGCTAAGAACTCTCTGTTAAGTTTACAAAGAAAATCTACAAGAACAACATTAAGCACTGCAATGGAAAAGTTTCTTCAAAATTGTGACAATAGACTTGTAAAACCACTCATCTACTTAGCAAATTTCAAGAACCATAGGTCCACAGCTATCATGGTCTGATGACTACAACATCGAACTTACAATTAGGGAACCAAAAATGCATCATATCATTAGGCATTTAATTAGAAATAAATTAAAAACAACAAATGGTCCAAAAAAAAATACTTGGCATTTAATTAGAACTAATTGAGTTGGAATTATTAAAATTACCTAAGCCTCATCATTATATTAATGTATCCAGAAATGGATAGGTGTTCAAAATCCTCCATAAGGTGCTCCTCATCATGATCAGGTATAACTAGCAAAGGAAAAAAGTAGTAAGTAAATATAAAAAGGGAGAATGCATAATTTAATAAAAATTACAAGTAGATGAAAAAGAGATTTACGCTACCCACAAAACAACCAGCTGCGGGAACATAACAAAGCCTCTACATTCTGTGGCAATAGACAACTGCGGTACTTATCAAGAATTCGACCACCAATGCTAAATGCAGACTTTGAAGCAACAGTAGTGATAGGAATACTCATAATGTCACGAGCCATTAGTGAAAGTTCTGGAAAGTGACCACAATTTGATTCTCAATATTGAAGAATATCCAAGTCCATATGAGTGTTATGGTCAAACCGGGTCTCTTCCAAATACACATCTAATTGTGACTTACTATCGATTGAACCAAAAATTTGACTCTTATCTGTATCAAAACCAGCAATATCAGCATCTCTCACCTTCTCATTAGCACCACTACTAGATGCATTTTCAGCCATATTGTGTGCTTCATAATTAGTGGCTCGTAAATATCCATTGAAAAGGGAATATAACTTGTCACGAAGATCCATCACCATTTTTGTCCCATTAGTGCCATAAAGTCGTCTATAACTGAACTCCACAAACTACAACTTATACCGAGGATCTAAAATTACAGCAAATGATAGCACAATGTTGTAACAATCCTAGTATTTATCAAATTTTCCTTTCATGGTTTTTGCCATGTCACTAATTACTATATCATCATCTTTCATCTCTTCTAAAATATGCAAATGAATTTTCCATACACCATGAAAGTATAAGTTGGCAGTAGGGTATTAAGTGCCTGAAAAGAGAGTGGTGATGCCATAAAATGGCTTCAAAAACTTTGCTATCTTCCAGGCCTTATCCCATTCATCATTTGAGGGATAAGTGCGAAAGCTTCCATCAACAATACTCAAATTGTAAAATTCATTCCGAAATGTAAGAGCAGTCTCAATCATTAAATATGTCGAGTTCCATCTTGTTGGCACATCTTGTCACACTTTCTTACTAGTTAGATTAGGGAGTTCTGGAAGACATTCGGCAAATCTTAACTTCCTCATATCGTTGCCTTTCACATATTTAACAATTTCATGTATGTTGTGCACAGCTTGCTCTATAATTTTCAAACCTTCTTGTACAATAAGATTTAAAATATGAGCACCACAACGAACACAAAAGAACTCACCACTACAAGGCAAAGATGATCTAAAAGAAGGGTTTTTCTTCAAACTATTCACCAAGTTACCATTGTTAGAAGAAATACTTTTTTCTCAATGCCCCATTCTTTTAGAATGTTAAACAATCTCTCTACCAAAATCTTACCACTACGAGGAGGTGGCATATGAGAAAAACATAAAACCCTCATTTGCAACTCCCAATTTGCATCAATGTAGTGTGCAATGAAAACCATGTACTCATCCGCTGTGGAAGATTTCCACAAATCTGATGTTAAGCAAATCTTGCCCGGGACTAACTCTAAAACATGTTTGAGATTTTCTCTTTCTCTCTTATAGATTTTCAAAACATCTGACTTTCTCTCCATTAATCTCATGCTCCGTAGATGAAAATGAGTAATTATGCCTAATAATTGCCATTGCAATCTTTTCACGATACATATCTTGATCAAGGAGCGGATGGTAAGGCCCACTATCATTTTCTTGATAACATTTCTTAGCATGACACATAAATTACTAGTCCCATTCTCCTCATCTGCTGTTAAAATATTAGTACATTTTCTACACTTGACTTTTTGATGGCCATCTTCTTATAAAGGTAATATTTCAAAATCATTTCACACTTTAGAAGTTCTATGCCTACTTCTTTTGCTAGCACTTGAAACTGTTTGTTCAAATTCATTCATCCCCTCAGTTACAGACATGGTTCACCTTAAAAGATAAGACAATCAAAATGACAATTTCTACAAATATATATTTCAAATTAACCAAAATCACAAAAGGCAGAAACATAGGTGACAATTTGAATAGAACCCAAAAGGTAAAAGTGGATAGATGCAAATCATCAAACACCCAGAAAAGAAAAATACTTTAACTTAGAGCTCAAAACCCAATTGAGAGAGGGATCTTAATCTTACCTTGAAAACAGGTCCAAAGCCACCTTCATCGAGCTTGTGAGTTATGTGAAAATCTTTAGTAGCAACAACTAAGGTATCAAAGGGAAATAGCTTTTGTTCTTGTTGAGCTATCTTCTCCAAGTCTTTTTCATTGCTTCCCTTAAATCAAACCCAAAAAAAAAAAAAAAAACATGGTCAACAACAATCACAAAACAATAAACAAAAAATACGAAATGGGCTTTGCTTGTTACCTTTGCTTGAATCGAATTTGAAATTCATAAACAAATTTTGAACCGAAATTTTTTTGTCTTCGAAAACCCCAAACCCAAAATTCTTGAAAACTTTAACAAGGAACTCAACCCAAGAATTGAGTGACTTACCTGAGAAATCTGATGTGAAGATTGGAAACCTAGTTTATGTTGCACTCTAATGTGACCTTTGACAAGTTTTTGAGAGGGAAAGTGAGCAAAAGAGATGAATAGACACGACCTTCAACGATGCCTTCTCACTTCCACACCATCATCGAAACCTGACCTCAAATCTACTCTTCAGGTACCTTCTATCTCTCTCTATAATTTCCTTAATTTGAAGTTTTAACCTGTTTGGTTACTAAGAAAATCTGAGGGAAAGAATGTATTTTAATGTTAAGGAGAGTGAGACTGAGGACCGAATTTTTTGGTTTAGAAATTGAGAGGTTATGTTGTTTATTTAAATTTTAGATTTTAAATGGGTATAGTGGGTATTTGTGAGTTTATTTAAATTTAAATTTTAGATGGGTTTAGTGCGTATTTGTGGGTTTATCCATTTAGACCCATCTAATTAAATAACCTAATGAGTTTTTACCCATTTAATCCAAATATTCAAATGGGTTGGGTTAAGACTTATCCAAATAAGGTAGGTTATGAGTGGGTTCATGGATATAGATAAAAGTTACCACCCCTAATGGTTACTACCTTAAACTGTAACTCATGTTTCACTTTGCATCTCACCATCAATTTGGCTATCAACTTAGATGGAAAAGCATGGTGCCACCTGAAAAGATCTAACTGCTCATTTTTTCAATTCTCTAAAAACAAATGAGAAATTATACTTTACCATCTTAAACTATATTCTTGATTATAGTTCACACCCTAAACTTTGGTTTTCAATCCAAGATAATGACAGAATTGACGGTGGGATGTAAAATGTAACACGAGTTATAGTTTAAGATACTAACTGTACATTTTGAAAGTTTATGGTGTGTATAATTTTGAGTTTTTTTTTTTTTTTTTTTTTTTAAATGTAAATTAGGGTAGTAAGGTGTAATTACCCTTAATTTTCTCATTCAATTATATATTTTTCAAGACAATTAAATTCAATACAAGTATGTGTTTGAATTTAATTTAGAGCCTTATAAGGGCATGTTTGGTCATTGGTGTACTATAATAAATTCAATAATGGAATGACTATTCATAGAGAATAGTTATTTGATTGCATTTTCATTACGAAGAATAGCTATTATTTAGTAAATATTATTCCTTGAATTGAGAAATAGATATTCCTCTCTAATATAATTGTAATAGTTATGGCAGATTTGGTATACTGAATGAAGATTATGTTAGAAATGGTAATCTTTATTATTAGTAATTAGTAATAAAAGATTTTGTAATTTAATAATTATTTATGTTCATAAGTTTGGTTATTATATATGAAAAGCTGGAAAAAATAAATGCACATGGAAAGTTCGGATATTTTGGAAATATATTAATTTTAAAAAAAGTTACATGTAATAAGAAATAACTATTACAACAATTTTAAAGATGAATAGTTATTCTTCGCTTTAATGAATATATATTCTGAAGGAATAACTATTCCCTCTAATATAGATGCAACCAAATAATCAAATAATTATTACACATGAATAACTATTCCATTACAAATCTATTACAGCATACCAAACATACCCTTTATTCTTCAGTAGGTGTAATAACTTTTCAAATTAATATATTTCTAAAAATTCAAACTTTCAATATGCACCACTATAAATAAATTAAAAAAAAAAAAAAAAAAAAACCTATCTCTTTCCATATGCACATAACAATTAATTTTATTCTAATTTTACAACCAAATATATGAATAGTAATAATTATTAGAAGTACATTACATCATCATTTATTTCCCATAATAAAGATTACTAATTCTTATTGTAATTTTTGCACCAAACGTGCCCTAAGTCGAGGGGAATAGTTATGTAAGGGGAGTTTTATTTGCTTTGATTAGGAAGAGCATAATTTATTCATTTACATTTTGTATGGACTTGTTTGTGCCCCCTTTCTATTGAGCCTAATGATTATATCCTTCAATTTGAGTATGTTCTTGTCTGGAATCCCATAGAGATGCATGTCGTCTTGAATGTAGCAATGTGATCACAGGGATCTTGTGACCCATCGTATGAGTCTAGAGTAGGCATCCTAAACTTGGGAGGTAGAGGATGAGTTGTGATTGACACAGTAAAGGGGGAACCAATTTGTGGATGAGGTCGTCTATGTGTGTTCTTCCCCTTATGGAGTCCCTCATTTCTGTCATGGCTATCTTCATCTAGTCCACTTCTCACTGCAAGTGTGGTACCCTCCGGGTTACTGTTTCCCTTGACCGATCTTCTCCTTCGATGCTACTCTTTGCCCTCCTATCCTCTTGGTCTCGTCCATGCTTTTCTTAATCTGCATGTCGATGTCAATAGTGCTTTTTCTTGTGGACTTTCCTGGCAAAGTCCTAGTTTTGTTGCGACAATTCCGTAACCACAGCTGCCATAGACTGCAACTGTTGCTGGACGAAAACTGGTGAAGGATCATGGTTGTGGTTTGGACAGTTGGAGACGTTTCCAGTTTCTAAATTTTATGGACTTATGGCCATTGATCTAGTCCAGACCATGTAAACTTTTTGTCCTAAGGAGCAAAGTGGCAATTCCCTTCCCACAAATGGCGCCAACTAATGAGGTAAGAAATTAGTAGGCCACAAGCTCCAAATGCTAATGCGGATCAACAACCTGAAAAAGAAAGAAACACTATCGAAGTTGACCAGGGTGGAACCGGCCAAGGACCCTCCAATGGTTAAGTTAGTATCTCTCTCTGAGACTGAAGTATGAGAAGTGGATGAATAGTTATGCATACCTTTGCTTGGTGAGGTTTGGTCCCTTTTATAGAGTGTTTGGAATAAGGCTACTTGTTAGGTGCCACTATCATCGTGAGAGATGTGTGGACTTAGTGGGGAGTGTAGAACAAATTTCGGGGAATTCATCTCACGTCTTGGAATAGTGGATCGTGGCGTAACCATTCTTGGTTTGCAGAGAACACGTTAGAATTGACTAAGTATTCATCTATCATCTATGGTCTCTTGTCTTTAGATGACCTATCTTCATCTTAGACAAACTTGCGCCTTCCTAGTACTACTATGTTGCTCATTCCTTCTAAACGATGATCTTCTTCTTATTTGACAAACATTGTTCTCTTGGATGACCTCTATGGACGATTTTGACTTTTTAATTGCCCATCAAAAGCATTTTATCTTCTTAGAATTATATGAACATTAGACATTGTGTATAGACCATAAGATGCATTGTATGTGATTCAAGTATGGGAATGATATTCACATGCAAAATATCTAAATCACAATTCCTTATAAACTCATAAATGTTCATAGTCAGTGATGAAATTGGGCATTTCATTTGATAAGACTACAATCATATCAATCATGATGATTTTTCTTGATTATGAAAGTGGAGAATTCTGGTTGATATTTTGGTGTATTTATATACATTGAAATAGACCGCTATGAGTCGTTCTATAAACTACTGTCAATTGATCAAACAATCTCATAACTACTAAACGTATTGACTCAATCTTGAGAGGAATGTGATTTTAAACATGAAATGTAAGTTACTGTGATGTATTCTAAAGTGAGATTTTACACATTTAAGATCTCGGCATTTGTGGGTAATCACAAGTAACATTGTGGGAACACTATTCCTCAAGACGAAATCTATAATCTCAATACGAGACAAGATTTAGGTAAGTTTCATTAATGTCCTTAGAGGTGATGAAGCTATAACCCTTGGATTTTCTAGTTTTCTTTTCAAGGATTACGAAGTATTCCCCAAGCTTGTCATAGGAAGAGAAGAGGTTGTGAAGGCTTTCAGCGGTGGTGTCCTAACCTAGTCCACAAATGAAGAGTTTGAGTTAAGATGAGTCCAAGTCCTTGAGAGATCGGACAGCATTGAGGACGTCCATGCAATGAGAGGTGGCATTGGCTATGATGTCGATGAGTTTCCCCTTGTCAACAATGTGGTCCACGATCTTACACACATCTTCAGGTGTAAGTTTCGGGACAGAGGGGTTTATGTTAGTTAGATCAACACCATTTTTGTCGAGCTTTTGCTTCTTGGTAAGGTTCATTAGATTTTAGAAGAAGTGTAGAAGTAGGATTAGTGAGGTTAAACCCTAACCCTAACCCTAACAAGCAGACATAGAGTGTGTGAAGGAAGTTTGCTACTACTATTACCAAGTACATGCATATAAGGTGTGTTATATTTCACTCCTATATATAGATTATTGTAGCATTAGTAGGGTTTTTTTTTTTTTTAATGGGATGAGCTTGCTGTTGGAAAAGGTGATGTTTTAAACTGGGCTTACTTGGTTATTCCAATTCTATTTAGTCACTTAGATTACACTAGGATTTTTATTTTTTAGGAAATTTTATTGGTAGCTCAATTTTATATTTTTAAAAACAATTAAATTCAATAAAACCATTTGTTTGAATTTAATATATAGTATATAAGGAACTATACATAAATCTTACCCCTTATATAATATTTATCAAAAGATATAATTTTTGGTAAGTTTTACTGCATAGCTAGTAAATCTTAATTAGGGACCTAAAAATACTTTTGGAAGAGATAGTGCAAGACTAATCTAGCTAATCTTGTAAGCAAGAAAGAGTATGTTTATAAATGATTTTGTGACAAAAATCTAAAAAACAAAATTAAAATTCTAAATTACCAGAAGAGAGACTTCCTTTGATTGATCAGCAACAATAAGAAGAGAATGTGTGATTGAAATTTATATAATTAAAGAAATGCTATATAGATATAAAAGAAAAAAATTTGGGAAAACATGAGTAGTTGAAAAATAAGAGAAATATGCATAGGTGATTGGAAAATGGACAAAGTTTAGCTACAAAATTAGTTGTAGCCTTAGACTACAAACTTACTTAATATCTTTTTATTGGAGATGAATTTTGACAAATCCACCATTGGATTACATCTTCTTTTTATATCCTCCATGCTTGCAATATTTCAAGAAAATTAAAGATCAATAACTATGTCATTAATAATTTTTTAAATTGCAAGTTTTTATAATTTAAAATTATGCACAAAATATAAGCTTATAGATCATATAGTAAATGATATCTGATTGACACAAAATTTAACATGTATATTAAGGGCATAAAGAATATGAAATTCAATGGTTAGATTTTCAAAATATGTTGTAGTATTTATTTTATTGAGTGAGTTTGTAGACTTAAGCTACAACCAATTTTGTAGAAATAGGGTTTTTGTCTTTTGCAAAAATACTTATGAATGTGATATATGTGCTTTACCTATTATAACAAGAATTTGGATGTAATATAGACAAATTTTTTCCTATGCAATTAATTTAACTACAATAAATAAAATCCATAAATAAGTCCATAAGTAAAATCCAAGAAAATGTAAACAACTCGAAATGTTATATTTGTGACCTAAATATGATTTTAAAGGAGAGAGTGCAAATCCGGTCTTGCTAATCTAATAAACAGGAGAGGGTATTGATGATGCAAGGAAAATCAATGAGCCAATTATCTAAATGAGGGGAGCTGGAAGACCTATAAGCAGAGAACACATTATCGGAAAGCGCTGATGTGATGCTAGCCAAAGGCTCTCCCATGCTTGAGTTAAAATCTCACAAGAAACACAAATGAACTCTAATAGCAGAAAAGTTGTGGGGATTTCACCAATGCCTTGGAATGGAGGAGATCTAGTGTTTATATAGGAGCATTGGGTTGACTTCTTCCATGGTTTTTGCCACTTTCCTTGGTAGGAGCGTGATAGAAGAATGAAGTTAATGGTAGTCGGATTCTTAGGATTCATGCCTATAATTGGAAAATGTGGGGATGGTGGCACATGCTTTAAGCTTAATGCCCAAGGATTTCCGTAAGTGTGTTGCACTAAAGAATGGTCGTCTAGAGGGACAGATGAATGGGCCTTGGATTTCGAACAACCTGAGATGCTGGGTTGCTAGAAGTGCAAGTGGGAGTACAAGGTCAGAAGAATGGTGATTTCCTTGGGATTGGAGATTTGGCAGGCCGTATGGGTCAGATGAGGCTCATACCTTGTCGGACGAGTGACTTTGTTAGTAAGGCTTTGTTTTTGAGAGGCTAATCTCCATCAAGTATGTTTATGAATGAGTTCATGACAAAAAAAAAAAAAAAATGATTTCTATATTACAAGAAGCGAGACTTCGACCCTCAAAAAAAAGAAGAACTGAGACTTCCTTCAATTGCTTAACAATAATAGGAAGAGTTTTCTTTTTAAGCCTCACGAAAATTTCTTTGAAACAAGTCTTTTTGCCATAAGAGCCTTAAGGCTAGAGAATTTTTTGATTGGTCCTATACTACCTTACATGCGCAAGAATGGTAAATTGATTCTACGGCTTGTGTATAGGTATATATGTATGTCCAACAATTTAGCTGACAATGCTGGCATTTGATTGAACAAATTGCAATTCACAACAAGAATCAATAGGTCCTTAAACTTTACTCTTGGTATTTCCGACAACTCGTCAATCACTCCAAAAATCACCATCTCTGCCACCTTCCTCGCTTACCGACACTTATGTTCACTAGGATGTGTAATAGTACTCTGGAGACGTATGGCTTCTCACCATACCTTCCCCTATCCAAAATTTTCTTTTGAAATGCTAAACTTTCTTTTGAGAAACCTAGAATTAGCCTGGTTTTTCTTATGAAATTAAGTTTCTTTGCTATCTATTAGAGTTGAATGTCGGACTCTTAAAAAGCGAAATTTAACGAGTAAACTTGTCTTAGACGACTCATCATGCAGCATATTAGAGTTGCTAGGATTTTCTCAAAAAAAAAAAAAAAAAGAGTTGCTAGGATAACTATAAGTATGGTGCATAGAGTTATACAAGATTGCGCTTAAGGTGGTCGAAGAGATGGATGAAAATCTGTAGAGCAGGTTCACATGTGCGTTTATCCCCAAAAAAAAAAAAAAAAAAAAAAAAAAAAACCAAGAAGAAGAAGAAGAAGAAGAAGAAATAAAAGAAAAGGTTTGATTACACTGTCATTAATACTAGGACATCCCAAAAAAAGTAGCATTAATGACTCTATGGGTCCGTTTGGATACAACTGATTGTTGCTGAAAACACTGTAGTAAAATAATTTTTAAATGTATGAATAATATCGTGTGACTTATTTTTAATGCGTGAACACTGTTCATGCACAGTACTTTTTGTCCCTCAAAAGTCAATAACTCCGGCTTAAAAAAAAAAAAAAAAAAAAAAACTGAAAACGCAAGAATAAAATGCAACGCAACATTAAGTAGAAAGAATTGCTATCCAAACTGATACTATATTAATGACATGAGAAGTAGTGATTTATCACCGTTAGATCTAATGAGGATCTACGATCTAAAAATGGTATAGCTCTTGTGAAGTTACACAAAGTGTAACTTAAAGTCTTGAACCCATCTCTCTCTCTCTCTCTCTACACACACACTAATGAATAGTGATAGGCCCGTGCGTTGCACGCTTTTTAAAATAGTTTTTTTTGTAAATTAGTATTATTATTATTGTGATGCATGGAAACTCATAAGCATTGCTATTTAAAATATTAGGTAAAAGTAACAATTTAATAAAAACATAATTATAATCCTTGGAAAAAATGTTGTTTTTCCTTCCAATCGTTGCTAATCTATTGACATTATTCGTGAAACAAAGAATAAAATTTTATTTCTATTATTTTAGTTAATAATATTACATAAAAAGTCCACTAAAATCTCTTAATATATTAAAATTATTTATATAACACTTAGAAATATTAATATATAAAATTTGAGACTATAATATGATATTAAAATATTTATATTACAATATTTATATCATTCTTAATGTAAAAAGGAAATATATATATATATATATATATATAGTAAAATATATTTGATAATGAGATACAAATTAGGGGAAAAATAAAACATCTAAAAAAAAGTTTTCCTTTAAATGTAGAGTATTAATTTTTATCATGTATGTTAGTAGTGAGTTTCAAAAAGAATATATAAAACAATATGTAACCAATTTTTAGGAGGTTGCACTTGCATAAAAACGGAGATAAAAACATCTTATTTAAAACATGAAGGGAAAAAGTTGTATAATTTAAGGATGGGTATAAACAATTCTAACCCAAATATTGGATACAAAAATATTGACATAACCATTAAAAACTTTCATGTACACAATGAATTCCACAATCATGAAAATACTAACAAAAATTTGGATCACAATTGGACAAAAGTTATACGAAATAACAAAATTGAACATCACCTACTAATTAATTCTCCCAAAAAAAAAAAAAATCACCCACTAATCAAAACACCAAAAGAAAATATATTTGCATTAACATCAAAATAATAAAAACAATTTCTAAACAATAAAATGTATAAATCAATCTTTTGCCTTAAATATTGCTCAATCTTTAATTCCATATACCAAAAACAATATGAAAAATGAAATGTATTAAAGCAAATCATAGAATAAGGTTAGAGATTAATACTATATTATAGATGTACGCGCGCGCGTGAGAGAGAGAGCAAAAACAAAAATGCAATTGTGAAATAAATTTTTCATCCAAATTTCTAAGCTTTTTGCTTATAAGAAGGATAATGAGAGCTCCCTTTTTCTCTCCCCAGTAGGAGTTTTTGTCTCTCTCTTGTGTAAGGGAGTTAAGGTCTCTCTCAAGTAGGAGTGTCTGTCTCCCATCGTTCTCTGTAACGGTGGGCCTTTGCTTTTGAAGATCTAGAAGCTTTCTTTGTTTGCATGTGGTCAGCTAGTAATTTCTAGGCATGGATCAAGTCATTTTGGATGGGCTGCAGAACCTGCAGCTTACTAAAGAAGAGGAAGAAGGTATTCAAATAACTGCTGCTAGTAGAGCCGAATGTTTGGAAGAGTGTCATCTCAGTTTGTTTGGAAAACTTCTATCTGATCGTCAACAAAATCTACGTGCGTTAAAGAGCACTTTAAGATCAGTGTGGAAGATGGGATCAGATTTGAGGATCGTTGATGTGGGGAATGATATACTTCAGTTCAAGTTCAACTCTAAATACCAAATGGAGTGGGTTGAGAAGAATGGCCCCTGGAACTTTGATAACAATCTGCTGTTGCTATGCAGGTGGAAGAAGGGATTGACAGTCACGAATATTGTCTTCTCACACTCACCATTTTGGGTCCAAATTTGGGGAGTCCCATTTGAGCTTATGGTGGAAGAAACAGGTAGGGATATTGGGAATAGAATGGGCAAGTTTATTGAAGCTGACAAAAGAGCTTGGCAGTCTGAGCAAGCGAGGTATATGAGAATCAAAGTAGAGCTGCCATTGCACAAGCCTTTACGTAGGGGAGGTTACTTGTTGAATGAAGAAGGGGAGAAGGTGTGGGTCATGTTCAAATACGAAAGACTCCCTACGGTGTGCTACAGGTGTGGAAAGTTGGGCCATGATGACAGACACTGTGAAGCTACGGAACTGGGGCAAACGACGGAACATCAGTATGGAGAATGGATAAGGGCCAACGGCAACACTAAAGGAGGGCTGGAAAAGATGAAGATGAGAAAGGAAATGAGCCATCCGTCAAGCAAGAATGAGCGACGGCCTGTGGAACAACCAACATGGGAGAAGGAAGCCATGGGTGGCAGCGGAGAAGGAAGTAGAAGCGGTACAGAAGACCGGTTTGCAGAGAAGCAAAATGGAAGGGATGACGTGGGAAATGATGGAAGGACAGCAAGTCAGGCGGCTGGGCACTCTGGTGGATGGGACAACTCAGGGGTAAGTCCACCAAATGCTGAGATGTCTGAACTCACACGTGCTCACAGGAAAGTTTTGAATTTTGAAAATAATGGAGGTGAGGGAGACGCGCCAGGAACGGGCCAATCAGTAGTGGGCTGTCAAAGTGGGCTTATACTGGAGGAAATGGAAGTAACAAGTCCAGTCAAGCCCATCGTGGACTTCGCAGAGTATAAGGATGATGGGTTCCTAGATTTGGGCCATAAGACTAAAGATTTGGGGCCTAAGACTATAAGGAGCTGGAAAAGGCTTGCAAGGGAGAAGGGCCTAACTAAAGAAGAAGATTGGATGGGCCAGGAAAAAAGAAGTGGAACAAAGAGAACGGGAGAATTAGAAGAACTAGAAGCAGAGGAGAATAGAAAGGTGAAGAGGAAGCAAGGGAAAAACACCAAGGAAACGGCGGTGACTGCTGTGCAGCACCGCCGAGAGCCATGATGGCCTTAGGCTGGAACTGCCGGGGGCTTGGGAACCCCCGGTCAGTTGGAATGCTGCGCAGTCTTGCGCGGCGCTGGGATCCCGAAGTGGTTTTCTTATCGGAAACAAAAATGACGATTGCTGGAATGAAAAAGCTGAAGATGAAACTGGGTTTTGTCAATGGTCTTTATGTTCAAAGGCAAGGGAAAGGAGGAGGATTGGCAATGTACTGGAAGAAGGAAGTTAATTTGGAGATTAAAAGCTATTCAAGACACCACATTGATGCAGTGGTAGTAGAAGAAGGGTCTGGTTTCAAATGGAGGTTAACCGGTTTTTATGGGCATCCAGAGACACATAGGAGGAAAGAATCTTGGAGGTATCTCGATACTCTTAATCTTCAATTTAATTTACCTTGGTTATGTTTTGGCGACTTTAATGAAATTACATCGGTAGAAGAAAAATTAGGGGGAGCTCCGAGACCCCAAAATCAGATGGAGGCCTTCCGAAATATTATTCATAAGTGTGGTTTTAAAGACCTGGGCTTCTCCAGTTTTGAGTTTACCTGGTGCAATCAACAGGAAGGCAGTGATAGAATTTATCTGAGATTGGATAGGGCTCTTGCAACTCCAGAATGGATAGAGCACTTCACAAATGTAAGAGTCCAGCATTTAGAGGATACCACGTCTGACCATTGTCCCCTGTTACTTGCTGATTCTCATGCTCTTCATAAGCGTGGTAAGCGCAGATTTTTCTTTGAGGCTATTTGGACAAGACGGGCTGACTGCAAGGAACTGATTGAGGAGGTCTGGAATGCTAACACTAATCTCCATGATCCAAGTGGTTTTAGTGCAGGGCTTAAAATGTGTGCGGACAACCTAGCTAAGTGGGGTAAAAATGTGTTTGGGCAGACTCCGAAAAAGATTAAGGAGAAGAAGGAAAAGCTGAGTGAGTTGTTAAAAAATGATACTGCACTTCAAAATGGAGCGGAAATTAATAGGCTGAGAAAAGAGATTAATCTCTTGTTGGATGATGAGGAGGTGTGGTGGCAGCAGAGATCAAGAGTTCAATGGCTTGGGGAAGGGGATCGAAACACTAAATATTTTCATCACCGTGCGTCAGAGCGGAGAAGGAAGAATACAATTGTTGGATTGTGGAATGATGAAGGTATGTGGTGTGATAGTAAGGAGGGGATTGTTAGAACAGTCATCAGTTATTTTGAAGATATTTATACTTCCACACTCCCGTCCCGGATGGAAGAGGTGACAAGCCTAATTCAGGTCAAGGTGTCTGAGGAGATGAATGAGGAGCTTACTAAGGTGTTCACTGCAGAGGAGGTCAGAGCAGCTCTTAGGCAAATGCATCCAACCAAAGCACCTGGGCCAGATGGTATGTCTGCTATCTTTTATCAGAAGTATTGGGATATTGTTGGGGTTGATGTAACTAACATGGTATTAAATGTACTTAATTCAAATGCCTCTTTATCTGATATTAATAATACTTATATTACATTAGTGCCAAAAGTTAAAATGCCCAATAGAATGAAGGATTTTCGCCCCATTAGTCTCAGTAATGTAGCGTACAAATTGATCTCCAAAGTGCTTGCTAACCGTCTTAAGAAAGTGTTGCCTCAAATAATTTCTGAGAATCAAAGTGCCTTCCTGTCAAAGAGATTAATTACAGATAATGTACTTATTGCTTTTGAGTTAATGCACTATTTAGAGCATAAGAAGTGTGGTAAGGATGGCTTTATGGCAGTTAAGCTTGATATGAGCAAAGCCTACGATAGGGTAGAATGGGATTTCATTGAGAGGGTAATGAGGAGGATGGGTTTTCATGAGAAATGGATTGGGTGGGTGATGAAATGTATTACAACAGTTACATATTCTGTGTTGATTAATGGGGAAGCTCATGGTAAAATCTTTCCAACTAGGGGACTTCGACAAGGGGACCCATTATCATCCTATCTTTTTCTTCTATGTATGGAAGCCTTTTCTGCCCTTATATCTGATGCAGGCAATAGAAATATTCTCAGTGGAGTGTCCATTTGTAGGGGCTGCCCTAGAGTCACTCATTTATTCTTTGCGGATGACAGTCTGTTCTTTTGTAAGGCTGATAGGGAGGAGGTCAGCAAGTTTATTGAAATTCTGGGGCTTTTTAAGGCTGCTTCGGGGCAAAAAATCAATATGGATAAATCTTCGGTGACCTTTAGCCATAATACCCCATTTGAAACAAGAGAGGAGATCCTGGGAGTTCTAGGGCCAATGCAAGAGTTAAGGCAAGGGAAATATCTGGGTCTTCCTTCAGTGATAGGCAAGTCAAAGAATCAAGTCTTTGCGGAAATAAAGGAGAAGGTTGGAAAAAAACTCTCTGGCTGGAAAGAAAGAATGCTATCTGTAGGAGGAAAAGAAATTTTAATTAAAGCAGTCACACAAGCTATACCTACATATACTATGAGTTGCTTCCAACTCCCTAAGGGTCTGTGTGAGGACTTAGAAAGAATGGAGAGAAATTTCTGGTGGGGTCAGAGAGATCAAGAAGCTAAAATGGCTTGGGTTTGCTGGAGAAAAATGTGCAAATCAAAATCAGAAGGCGGAATGGGCTTTCGCAATTTACAAGCCTTCAATCTTGCAATGTTGGCGAAGCAAGCGTGGCGTATCCTGATCAACCCAAACTCGTTGATTGCAAGGATTTATAAGGCCAAGTACTTCCCCTATAGTGATATTTTGGGTGCAAAGCTTGGAAGCAACCCCTCTTATGCATGGAGAAGTATCTATAACAGCTTGGAGGTTATTCACAGGGGTATAAGGTGGCGGGTTGGAAATGGTAAAATGATTCATATATGGGAAGACAAGTGGCTACCGACTCCTATTACCTACAAAGTTTGCTCCCCCCAACAAGATATTGGTGATTTCCCAATGGTATCATCGTTAATTGATGAAGAAACAAGGCACTGGAAAGTGGACATGGTCAGGAGGTTTTTCCTTCCTTTTGAGGCTGATACTATCCTAAACATCCCTCTTAGCTATAATTTACCAGAAGATAGCATAATCTGGATGGGGAACAAACGAGGTGTTTTTTCTGTCAAAAGTGCTTATTATGTTGCTTTGCAGATGGTGGAGAGGTCTGAGATGGGCGAGTGCTCAAGTGGAGATAGTAGGGCTAGTCTATGGAAGAAAGTGTGGCAACTTCAGCTCCCTGCCAAAATCAGAATTTTTGCTTGGAAAGCTTGCTTGGATGGGCTGCCCACGAGGCTAAATTTGGCAAAGCGAGGTGTAAAGGTTGCGGCCAACTGTCCACTTTGTGAGAAAGCAATGGAAAGTACTAGTCATGCATTAATATATTGTGATAAGCTATGTGAAGTTTGGTGGAATTGGCAAGACTGTCCAATTAATTTGCTGGCTGGGAACATGTGCCTTGTGGATTTAGCCTTAAAAATTTTGGATGCTGGATCTCCACTTGACCTTGAAATCCTCTTTACCACTGCATGGGCCATCTGGTCTAATAGGAATCTAGTGGTTCATGAAGCTAAATGCAGTCCCCATTCTCAGATTTGGAACCTTGCAGTGCGTACTCAAGAGGACTACAAGAATGCCATTCTGTATAAGCATATTAAGCAGCAGGCCCCAGAAGTTGGATGGGCAGCACCTCCTCCAGGATTTTGTAAAATAAATGTTGATGGTGCTACAGCGGGTTGTGGGGGTTGGTCCACTGTGGGAGTGGTTATTCGAGACAGTAGAGGGATGGTGGTAGCCGCGTGCTGCAAGGTTTTGAATGGTGATTATGGTGCGGCTGTTACAGAAGCCTTTGCGGTGGATGAAGGAGTTCGTTTGGCCATGGAGTTGGGGCTTCAGCAAATCATTGTGGAATCTGATTCAGCTGGGGTGGTTGAGGCCATCAATGAGGGCAACTGCAATGATGAGTTTGGGATGGTCATCCAAGGATCCTTGGAGTTGCTTCGGTCGTTTAGGAGCTGGAATGTGAGATATCTGAAAAGGGACTACAACAGAGCGGCGCATGAGCTTGCTCAGTTTGCTAAGGCTGCGGGTTCTTCTCAGCAGTGGAAAGGAGTAGAGCCACCTATGCTACGGCATGTGTTGCTTTTAGATAGGGCCAAAAGTTGATTATGTAATTCTTTGCTCTTCTTTCCTATTTGCTGTGTTCTGTGTTCTGTTGTATTCCAGTTTCAGATTAATGAAAAGTCAGGTTCAGTTTCAAAAAAAAAAAAAAAAAAAAAAATAATGAGAGAACATATTTATATTTAAAAAAAAAGGGGGGATGAGGAAGATGAAAAGTTAGGGAAGAGGAAGCAATACATGTAGGTAATTGAATTAATTGTAAAAACACTTCCTATCAATATCCAAAGCAAATTTTATATATATATATATATATATATATATAAACACACACCTTTGTGTCAAAAAAAGAAACATCAAAAGCTAAAAGTTAGGAGAACGCTGTATACATTTTATTGTTATGCGTACAATTTTGATTTCATGTGTTCAAAAAGTGGGAAAAAGAAAGACTTCTAGACTTCTTTTCAAATTGTGATGTATTTAATTATGGTTCCAAAATAAAAATAAGCGTAAATGCACTTTTAGTCTCTAAATTTTAACTTTTTTTCATTTTAGTTCCTACATTTTATTTTTACCATTTTTAGTCTCTAAACCAATTAACGCGAGACATTTAAGTCCTTGAAGTACTGTTCCGTCACCAAACTAACAGAAAAACTGGACGTGGCATTAAAATATTATTAAAAAAATTATTTGACGTTCTTTAAATGTCAAAATTAAAAAAAAAAAAAAAAATTACTCAATTTTCTTTTCATTGTTTGTGTTCTTCCCGTGTTATTCCCTATAATCAATCTCCAGCAAAAAAAAACAAACCCCAAACCCAGATTCGAACTGTGACCACCTCTTCTTCCTTCTTGTCTTCCTCGCACTCTTCGACCTCGTACTTCTCAGTATCCCTTTCTTCAACATCATCATCAGCTATCACAACAACTTTATCATCTTTCTCCTTGGAAAAATCGAAGCTTTCTTCAATTTCTGGTAATGGGGTTTTAGAAACATCATCGGAGGAGGGTTTCTCTGGGACTCGGCGAGTGGGTTTGTCTCTACGCTTGCCTCTGCCGTTGACCTTCTTTGACTTCTCGCTGTGAGCTAAGTCATCCACAAACGCTTCAATGGCTTCGTGGATGAGCTCGTGGTTTGGCGAGGAGTCCCATTTGAACCAGTAGCTTGTGTAGCAGTCGAAACAGTCACACTCAAACATAGGTGGCTTATGGGTATTGTTGGTGGTGTTGTTGTTGTTGTTGTTACTGTTCTTGTGGTTATTTGGGGCTTTCTTTGGAGGTTTTCGCTTGGAATCTTAGGTGATTGGAGATGGGGTTGTGGTTTTCATGGAGCGGGTAATCATGTAAGCAAGAACTTCACGGTCTTCAAGAGAGAGAACAGAAGCTAGAGCTAGAATTGTAGCTGGGAGGAGCTTCAACACAGAGAGAAAATATCCATCGGAATGGCATGGAATCGTTGAAGAAGAAGATGAGGAAGAAGATGAGGATGAGGATGGAGATGGGTATACTTTACCTTTGTTCTTTATCTTCATTTTTCTTTGCTTTGCTTCAGGAAAAAAAGAAAAAGAAAAAATTGTATCTTTTTTTTTCTCTCTTTTCTTTTGGTTTTTCTCTCTTGTCTCCATCTCTCACTCACACTCGCTCACAGAGTTTCTCAGTCTCTCTCTCTTTCTCTCTCTCGGTCTCTCTGTGCGTTTGAGATAATTTTAAAAATTTTGAAATTTTCAGATTGATAAAAAAATATCTTGGATGGTGTAAAAATGTCATCCACCAGACTTATTATTATTTTTTGCCATTTGGTTGCTATGTTTCTATTCTTTTGCTTGGGTTTGATCTTCACGTTCTTTGATTCTGTGGTGGTGATTTGGGGTTTTTTTTTCCAGTGGTTTTTTTTTTTTTTTTTTTTTTGTTGGCTTGCCAAAAAAATTTATGAGTTTGAAGGCTAAGGTTTGCTTTACTGGGGATATGGGTTTGGGGTTTGGTTAGGATCTGGGTTTTGGGTTTGTTTTTTTGCTGGAGATTGATTACAAGGAAGAACACGGGAAGAACACAAATAATGAAAAGAAAATTGAGTAATTAATTTTTTTTTTTTTAATTTTGGCATTTAAAAAATGTCAAATAATTTTTTTAATAATATTTTAATGCCCACGTCAGCCACATCCAGTTTTCCCGTTAGTTTGGTGATTGAACAATGCTTCAAGGATTTAAATGTCCCGCGTTAATTGGTTCAGGAACTAAAAGTGGTAAAAATAAAATGTAGGGTCTAAAATGGAAAAAAGTCAAAATATAGGGACTAAAAGTGCATTTACGCCATAAAAATATCAATATGTAATATATAATATTTAAATAGATTACACATATATTACTCAATTAAAGTATTTTTTTCAACAAATTACTTTTTTTTTTTAACAAAAATACTTGAATAGTCTTTAGAATGAGAATGGTTAGTGGTCATACCAATTAAATATAAGAAGTTGCCACATGTAATTGTAGGATGCTTTGAAGTGTTATTGTAGCATGCAGTGTATCCACCAGTTTTAGGATTCAACTTTTATAATATTTGTGGGTTTGGATCCACATTCACGTTTCACGTTTTGTGCAAATGCGCGTTTTACTCTTTTTTTTTTTTTGGCACGCATTTAGCTTAGCAAAACTGAAGGTGCGTCTACTGTTCATGAACAGTAGCTGCACTATTTGACTTTTCAACTCATTTTCAACCACATCAGTGGGTCCCGTGCACTGTTCACGGGACCCATAAACTCCACTTTTTAACAATTTTTTCATTAAAAATGGGTCCCACGGCATTATTCACACATTTAAAAATTATTTTGCTACAGTGTTTTCAGTTTTTAACAAAATAAGTTGTATCCAAACAGACCTTTTATATATATATATATATTTATTTATTTATATATTATAGATAAAAATGAGTTTAATTTATACCTAATGTAACTCTAAACTATTAAATTTAAGTAGATTTAACAGTAAAAAAATGAATTCATTAATGCTGGTTACCAGCTCATTTATTATCTCTTAAATTTTAGCCATATATCTTTTTAAAACACCTTAGCAAACGGGGTTTAAAACTTTAAATACTATCTCTTTCTCGTCTTTTTATAAGGTAACTTGAAATTGAAAGCCATTATAAAAAATAAAAAAAAAAACCCTCTCTCTTTAATGGCTTCCCTTGGAAATCCAAAAATGAAAATAAAAATCAACATGAATAAAATTTTAATTTCTGTTGAGAGCTTTCAATCACGTGTCTTTTTAAACACCCCATCAAACGGTGTGTAGAATATCTCTCTATTTTCTTTTTTGTCAGTATCACGACTTGCTTTTAGGCCCCCCCTAAAGCCTCCACCCCCCAAAGCTTTTGTCCCTAATGGCTAAGATTGAAACCCTAAGCCACCAATTGCTTCGTATGGGTTTGTTCATTGTTGTTGCCGTTTGATAAGAGATTTCTAGTAACGTTGTTTAAGTGTTGTGAAAATATGTGTGAGTGAAAATATATTATAGAAATACGTGTTGTGGTGTTTAAATAATGAAAACTGTTATTTAAAAAACGTTACCAAAGAGGTAATCAAATAATAGTTTTCAGTATTTAAACATGGCCCTGTTTGGTAATGTTGTTCTAGTAACGTTGTTTGTATTTTTTGAAAAGTGTGTGAAAATACATGTAATGTTGTTTTAAAACTGAAAACATGTGTTTAAATATGTACCAAATGGGCCCCTCTAGGGTAAACAAGAGTGTTTGAGTCATGATTCTCAATTTAGGGCCTGTTTGGTATATGTTTAAAACAATATTATACTTATTTCCACATATTTTTTCACCTATATGTATTTCCAAAAAATATAAATAATATTACTAGAATAACATTACCAAATAGGCCTTTAGGTGCTTAAACACTAATATTTAGAGAACTCTCCGTATCAATTTTTAATTTTTAGGCCCGTTTGGTAGAAGAATTTGAGTAATGTTATTTGTATTTTTTTAAAATATGTGTGGGTAAAAAAATATGTGAAAATACGTGTAATCTATATATATATATATCTATATAAAACCGAAGACTTTAAAATTCTCACAATTTTTCACGTCATCACAATATTTAAATAAAATTATCATTTTATTTAAATAAAATTATTTTTGTTTAGTCCAAATTTAACAAAGAGTGAAACTCTATCTTTCTAACAAGTCTAACTTAAACTCAAACTCATCATTTTTTTTAACAAAATTATTTTAGGTTAATCCAAACTTAACAAGAAGTGAAACTCTATCTCTCTAATAAGTCTAACTTAAACTCAAACTCAAACGTTGATATTATTATTATATAACCGAAACCTTTGAAACTCCCACAATTTTCTACGTTAGTATAATATTTAAATAAAATTATCACTTTATTTAAATAAAATTATTTTTGTTTAGTCCCAACTTAACAAGCATAAAACTCTATCTTTCTAATAAGTTCAACTTAAACTCAAACTCATTATTATTATTAATATTTAAATAAAATTATCATTTTATCTATCTATCTATCTATCTATCTATCTATATATATATATAACCGAAACCTCTTAAACTTCTACAATTTTCCACACATCATTTAATTTATAATTTTTTTTTTAATTTTTTGAACTAAATAGTGAGAGAGTCCTAATAGGAGTCTCTCTCTCTTTTTTCCTTAATCCTAAAGTTTTTTTTTTTTTTGGAAACCTAAAGTGAGTCCTTTAAAAAATAAAATAAAAAATTCTAACCAGTGGTCTTTTTTAAAACTAAATAGTGAGAGAGTCCTAACAAGAGTCTTTTTTTTTTTTTTTCCTTCATCCTAAAGTTTTTATTTTTATTTTTATGTGAGTCTTCCTTTTTTATTTTTCTTTTTTTGAAACCTAAAGTGAGTCCTTTAAAAAAAAAAAAAAAAAAATCTAACGTTAGGTCTAATTAAAAAAAATTATAATTATTTTTTTAATCCTAATTCAAATGTAGGTCTCTCAAAAAGTCAAAAATTTTGGTTTTATATTATATATAGATAATAATAATGATGTGACAAGTTCTAAAGATATGAGAATGTAATTTGTAGATTTACTATCAAGATAACATAGATTAGATTGTCGGTGGATAGTAGATTTAATTGCAGTTGAGTATTATGTGAAGTTATCACCATAGAATAGCTCACACCAGAATGTGTTATGTGGAACCAATGATATGAAAGAACCAATGATATGGGAGAAAAAATAATTTTTATAAACCTTTATATTGAACAAAAAATTACTTATTTTCATGCATTTTCAAGTTATACATTTTTTAGAGTTAAGTCATAAACCAGCAAAATAAGTATTTTTAATTTTTATTTAACCATCCCGTGCATTATACAAATTAGCGACTAGTGTTATTTGTAAACTGAAAACATATTGCTAATATGCTCTACCAAACGGGCCTAAGAATCATTGCCGAATGACATTTTTATAAATATTTAAAAAAGTGTGAAATCCATTTGACAACACCACGCCTCTTTCTCACGCTGACCAACACACGCCTCATTTTTTTTTTTTTTTTTTTCTCCTTCTCTTTCACGCTTCCTTCTCTCTTCACTTTCAGATTTATTCATCTCTCTCTCTTCACCTTCATTACTTCTCATCTCATCTCTCTCTCTCTCCAAATCACAGCAAAACGATTGTGGATTCTTACAAGGCACTGTATCTAATTTTCGGGCCAACTCTACTCCTATCCCTTCCCTCGATCTAAACTAGCTTAAAAAAAAAAAAGCGAAGCTCTACTACTGGGTTTGGTTGCAAGCGGTTCATCATCCACTCTCAAATCAAATGCCACACTTTCACTTGTAAGTCCCTCGCTTCTCAACCCATTTCTGTAACTGGGTTTGCTCTTAGTCTTAGTATAGTGAGCAGTCTTGTGAGTTTCGAGTTTTCCTTTCTTTACTTTCACGGGTTTGGCTTGGGTTTAAGCTCTGCCACTTGCTTTAGGATTAATTTCTTCTTTTCTTGTCTAACTTTGAATGCATCTTATTGGTGAATGATTGGAAAGAGGATATCCTAGTTTCGACACAAAATTTCATGTCATCATAAAGATAATGGATTTGAACCCATCATTCACATGTTTAATCATTTTAATTTGATGATTTACTACGAAGCTGTAATAGTAAAACTGTTGATGTGGCTTGAATTATTGTGCACCTTATTACACCTCATAATGCCCTCCCTCTATTTTTGTTGTTGTTGAGAAGTATGATATGCTAGCCAAGTTTTGCGGTTTTGTCAAAGTGTGCTGGAAATTAGAGTTTTAAGAATATAATTAGGTTTTGTGAGAGTGGCTCTGAACTTTCCCCTTGGTGCATCCCATGGACGTAGGCCTAAGTTCAAATCACTTAAATCTTTTTGTTATTTCTCTATTTCTATTTTACACACCCACTATTTGGTTTCCCCTATATCAGCAAATTGGTATCATATTTTAGTTTGCTTTTAAGTTCTTTGTTTAACCAAGTAATTGTTCCAATTGCCATCGCATCTATTTGGTTGTATAGTTAGCAAAAAATTTTTGAGATAAAGAAATTTAATGGGAAGAATGATTTCAGATTGTGGCATGTTAAGATGCGTTCTTTGCTAGTGCAATAAGGATTTTGGAAAGCACTAAACCCTTGCCAGCAATGCTATCAAATAAGGAAAAATAATATCTCTTAGTGCAATTTTCTCTATTTCTAAAGAGGTTGTAGAGAAGAAGAAAGTTGTAGGGTTCTGGCTTAGGCTAGTCCAAGTCTCTCACAAATCAGTTGTACCTTAAGTAGCAACTATACTCATGAAAGATGGTACACATCTGTATTTAACCATCTAGATGAATTTAATAGAATTATTCTTGATTTAAAGAATATTGATTGAAAAGTAAAGGATAAGGATCAAGCCCTAATTTTTTTAGTCATTACCTACTTTTTAGCACGAAAAACTATCTCTATTAATGATATAAAAGATGCATTGAATTCTAAGGAGTTGAAGAAGAAGCTTTCTAAAAATTGGGGCGATAATTATGTTGAATATTTGGTTGCCTGAGGTAGATCTAACGAAAAGGGAACTAGTAGTAGTAGAGGAAATAACAAAATCTAGATCCAATAAAATGCTTAATCTTTTTACCAGTCAACTTCTCAATCTAGACTTTGATCTAGATTTACCTCTATTGCTACTGTTGGATCTACCTTTGGCAACAAGAATCATCCCAATTTTTAGAAACCTTCTTCTTCAACTCATTAGATTTCAATCCATATTTCATATCGTCAATATAGATAGTTTCTCTCTTAGATCCATATAAAATGGTTTCAACAAAATGCTCAAAAGAATGAGTGAATGAACATAACAAAATTAGGGCCTGATCCTCATCCTCTACTTTGCAAATTGCAATTAATATTCTTTAAATCAAGAATAATTTTATTAAATTCACCTAGATGGTTAGATATGGGTGTACTTTCTTCCATTTGAATAGGTGTATACATGTACATGCTGTTTGTGAGAGACTTAGTCATGTACTGACTTTCTAGCTGTAAGGCCACAATCTTGCAGCAATCTTCTCCTCTACAACCCCTCTTAGAACCTCATCTGATACTGTTGTTAGCAAAGCATCCTTGCTCTTTGATGCTTTCACAATCCTTGTTGCACTAACAAAGGACACGCTTTAATATGCCACAAACTAAAATCATTCTTCCCATTAAATTTTTCTATCTTAAATTTTGTTGCTGACGAAATGTTTGCCATCATATCGAAAAACCCCAGTAAACCTCTAATTACACAACCAAATAGATTTGATGGTTATTGGAACAATTAGTTGCTTTAACAAAGAATCCAAATGCAAAACTAAAATAGCCCCCAAATCCAAACAAAGAACCCATGACTTTGATACCAATTTGTTGTGATAGCGGAAGCTTTGATATTTATTTGTTATGTATGTAACAAAAAAATTGGGGCTTTATGCAAAAATAGAATAAGTAATTTCACATGGGAACACAAAGATTTACGTGATTTGTCTTAGTCCTACATCCACGGGTTGGACAAAGTTGAGGAGAAAGTTTTAGTAAGAAAATAGGAGCTACAAAGGTGGCACAGAGGCACTCTCACAAAACCCAAACTCCAAATACACCCAAAGAAACTCTCTCTCACAAAGAATAGGAAAAACCCTATTCTATTTACTAATGTTGCGACACGGCATAAAGTGAAAGCCTATGTATGTATATAGCATTAAGCCAGTTCAGCTGTGGTGCACAAAACCAAGGTTTTGTGTATTCCTAATAGCACTGGAATACAAAAAGCTAACTGAATTTGGTACCAATGTCAAGCCACATCTTTATAGAATTCTGCAAATGGCCAAAAAAAGAGTTAGAAAACCCTCTACTTAAAGAGGAGAATGTAGATGTTTGAATTTCATCAATCATCTTATATTTAACATTTTTGTTGTATGAAATGAAATCGTGTTGCAATTATATTTCTAATTTTCACATGGCATGAGAAACTAACCCAATGCATAGTTGGAATGTATATGAGTCTTTTGATAACCCATGGATTAGATTGACATTAAGGAGCATACCCTAAGTTGTTGCTTTTTTCCCTTACTGACGGTGCCTATACACTGTACCAATTTATATGATACATGTGAGGTTATTTTTACCACCTGCATTTAAAGGAAATTTTCATTCAGCAGTTGTCTGATTTTGCAGTCATATGCATTTCTTTTTGTGATACCTCGATTGTTTGGATTTGTTTGTGGATTTGGAATTTGAACCCGTTGTGTGGGTGTGTGTTAAGTATCACATTAGGCATTTGCTAAGATTCACATCGAGCGTATACTAGGTTGGACTGAGCTATATGAGCGATTGCGATGAGACCTAATTGTTACTACTTACTAGTTTTTTCTTCAGGTTGTAACAAATAGTATTAGAGCCAACTTAGTAATTCCATGTGGCTCAAATTTGGACCTTGAAGTCGCATAAAATGTATTAGCCCCTTCAACTAGTGGCTAGATATAGATAGGTTGATAAATAGATTTATACATATTTATCAAAGAATATGAATGCTAACAAGGAACCTAAGCATTAGGTTGTTGCATATATATATATATATATATGTATATATAATATTTTGGTAGGTAATCAGAGAACTATTATTATTGAAAAAATATGGAATAGTACAAGTTGTTCATGATGAGGAACAACAATAAAAAGATAAATCAAACAGCGGAAAAGAGGGAAATCAAGAAACTAATCTAAGAAAAAACATAAACTCAGAGAGAGAAGAATAATTAGTAAAACCCCAACAACGAGACCACTCAAAAAGACTACGTTGGCATAAAACTTTTAACTCATCCAATGTCTTCTCAATGTCCTCAAAGGAATGTCAATTTCATTCCAACCAAACAATCCACATTAAGCAGCCTGGAATCAAATTCCAGATGTTCGAATTATGCTTCCCAAGCCACTAATGCCAACAAAATAACAAACCTGCCACTTATCTTGGCATAACCCAATGTATACCAAAAGCTTGAAGCATAAAAGTTCATAAGGTATGTGTAACAAGACAATGAACAAAAAGGTGGTCCACCGACTCCCCATCATAACAACACATACAACACCGATTTGCCAAAGGACGACCCCTAAGCATGAGTAGGAATCTTTGGTTTCCAAACACCCTTCCAAGGAAACAAAGAATTCTAAGTACCTCGAATCACATGGTAGTAAGACCGGGTGTCAAACTTACAATCTCCTTTTAGCTGCCAACAAAGAGAATCGCTCCTTTTACCCCAAGGAATACAAGATTGGATAAATTGAAGGAGAGAATAAGATGCAGCTAGCTCCCAGTCTTCAAAAGCTCTATAAAACCTTAAATCCCACATTCTAACAGTACCCCCCTCCGAAATCCACAAAATCTCAGAAATACAAGCATCCTTGGCTGCTGAACACATGTAGAGCTCTGGATAGAGGTTTTTTTGGGTATTAGCACTAATCCACCTATTGTGCCAGAAATGGATACGAGTGCATTCACCCACTACAAAAGACAAATGCTTAGAGAAGCTCTCCCACCCTTCACGAATGCTTCTCCAAAGACCACATCCATGAGCCCTCTTGCAAACTTTAGTACTCCACCCCCCTTGACCCTCACCATATTTTGTGGAGATACTCTCTACCAAAGATGGTTAACTTCATGACCATACCTCGACAACCATTTCCTTAATACAGCTTGGTTAAATGACACCACACTTCTTATGCCCGAACCACCTAATTCAATGGGTAAACAGACCTTTTCCCAAGCCACCAAAGGGTATTTGAAACTCCCCTCGGAAGACCCCCCAGGAAAATTCCCCTGAATACTTTCCAATCTAGCAGCCACAGCTTTAGGAATAGTAAAAAGAGATAAAAAGTATATTGGAAGACTTGAGAGAGTACTCTTCAGTAATGTGAGCCTACCACCCTTAGATAAATAGAGACGCTTCCACCTTGATAATTTCTTCTCTATCTTCTCCAAAATAGGATTCCAAATCAAAGTTGTCTTAAAAGAAATTCCCAACGGCATCCCCAAATATTTCATAGGCAAACTGCCCACTCTACAATGAAGAATATTAGCCAGTTCATCTAGATTATTCACCTCCCCAATACGGACAATCTCACTTTTCCCAACATTGACCTTCAAACTCGTAAAAGCCTAAAAACAAGACAACTCCAACCTTATGGACAACATCTGTTCCCTAGAAGCATCACAAAATAAGATAGTGTCATCAGCAAATAACAAATGGAAAATACGCACATCGACGGAATTCACTGCTCCCACATGAAAACCCTGAATAAGATTACTCTCCTTTGTCTTCCTCAAAAGTCTGCTTATAACCTCCATTATCAAGAGAAACAAAAGCGGGGATAATGGGTCACCTTGTCTCAACCCACGAGAGCTTCTGAAAAAACCTTCAGAGGATCCATTTACCAGGACTGAAAAACAGACAGAAGTGACACAAGCCTTAATCCACCCCCTCCATTTCAACCCAAAACCCATCCTCTCCAACAGGTAAAACAAGGCCTCTCAGTTCACATGGTCGTATGCTTTTTCAATATCAAGCTTGCAAACCACACCCAGTAACCAGCTCTTCAACCTACTATCCAAATATTCATTTGCAATGAGAACTGAATCTAGAATCTGCCTTCTGCCAACAAAGGAATTTTGAGTCAGAGATGAAATTATCCAAAACCGTTCTCAACCTATTAGCCAACACCTTGGACAACAGCTTGTACTCACTACCCACCAAACTAATAGGGCAAAAATCCTTTATATTAACGGCATTACACTTCTTAGGAATTAAAGTGAGAAATGAAGCATTCATAGACCGTTCAAACATAGTGTAGATTAAAAAAAAAAAAAAAAAAATCCATGACATCATTTCCACAACACTCCAACATTTGTGAAAAAAAGCCATGGTGAAACCATCAGGACCAGGGGCTTTATCACCCTCCATCTCCTTAAGACCTGGATGACTTAATCCTTCGTGAACTCCTTCTCTAAGGACAACTTCTCATCCTCTTCAATACATGCAAACTCTAACCCATCCATAGTAGGGTGCCCCACCTTAATTTCCTCATACAACCCTTGATAGAAGAGAACTAGCTGAGAGCGCACATCAGTCTCATCGTCATAAAGAACACCATCCAGCTTGATCCTCTTAATTTGATTAGCATTTAAATGGGAATTTGCTAATCTATGAAAGAAACGAGTATTATTATCTCCCTCCTTCACATACAAAGCACAAGACTTTTGTCTCCTGGAAATCTCCTCAAGAGAAGCCAAATGTTCTATGTCCCATTTGAGTTGAATACGATGAATCTGATCCTCATTCGATAGACCCACCAACTCCTCTCTAGCATCTAAACCCATTAGTTCAGTTAGCAAATTCTTCTTTCTAAAAGCCAAATCACCAAACACCTTCCTGTTCCACTTTTTTAAATTTGCTTTTAGAGCCTTCAATTTTTGTGCCAAAATAAAACTTGGAGAGCCCGCAAAACTATAACCATTCCACCATTGCTGAACTTTATCAACAAAACCCTCAGCTTTCAACCGCATATTTTCAAATTTAAAGGCACTTCGACCTTGTCGAACAACACTAGCTTCCAACAAAAGTGGATAATGATTTGAAATAACACGAGGAAGCACCCGTTGGGATACATTCTCAAAATATTCCTCCCAATCTAGAGAAACCAAAGCCCTATCAATTCTTGACATATAGGGGATACTAGAATCTCTAAACCATGTGAAGGAAGCCCCTCTAATGGTAAATCAACTAAAGAATTACTCTCTATAAAATCCGAGAATGCAAACATATTAGGGCTAAAAGACTCACAACCAATTCTTTCACTTGGGTACCTGATAATATTGAAATCACCTGCTAAACACCATTCCATGGGCCACCTGGCACGCACCCGTGATAACTCCTCCCACAAAATAGACTGTTGTCCATCATCATTGGGGCCACACACACTTGTACAAGCCCAAACAAAGTCATCCACCACCCCTCTCAATAAGACACTGACAGAAAACTGTCCAACAATTACATCCATCTTTTCAAAAATCATTTTATACCAAATCAGCAAGACCTCTTCCGAAGTCTGGACAGCATCCAAAACAGCCCAATCAATGAAAGGACTACCCCATAAACCCTGAACAAAAGCAATGTCGATGGAAGATACTTTCGTTTCTTGAAAACATGCAATATCACATTTCCACTTTTTTAGAAGATTCTTACAAACCTCTCTCTTTCGAGGATTGTTAAGCCTCCTTACATTCCAAGAAAGCAAGCGTAGAGTCATTTATAACTATCAACAACCCCCACAGCATTCGAAGAAGCTCTGCTCCTACTCCTAGAAGAGACACCATCATAATTAACATTAGAAATAAGCCCCTTAAGCTCCTCGAGACCTCGTGTCCCTGAGTTTGCTGGTCGCTTAGGCACCCCATCATCAATCACCTTGAGACATTCCTGTTCAAGAAGGTGAAATAGAGCCAAACATTGAGTTTCATGTTTCACAATAGGAAAACCTACCATATTACATAAATCTTTAATCAGCTGGGACACCCAACTTGAATTTGGTTTAGCTTTTGCCACCCGAGCTCCTCCTGCATCATCCTGAACCATCACTAACTCACTGAGTGTATTGGGATCCCACCGAGACAGAGGATTATACTCCAAAAAACAGTTTTCTTTCACCCCACTACCACCACCATAGTTATTGGCCGCACTGTTGTCCCACGGCAGGAAAAGAAGCCCAAAATTATTCTGACAAAACCTAGCAGTATCCACTGACCTAGGCTGTACCGCCACTTCATGGTACTCACTAAAATCCTCTTCTCGATCTTCCCCTTCCCCAAACTCAACACCCATCTCATTACCCAGCTCAGACAAAGGGGAAAAACGATTTTGATCCACCCATTGATGTCGACGATGAGACTGTGACCCATTTTTCAAAATCAGAGACTCCATTGCCGAGGTAACCAACATATCTCCGATGACCCCAGAGGATCGGAGTGCCTCACCATGTGTTTCCTCGACATCAGAATTTGTTACCGCTGAAGAAACATCCTTGCCAGAGTCGGGATCCATCACGGAGGAGCTATGCACTCTCTCCATGTCTGTCTCGGCCCCCGGTGCACTGGAAACTTCCATCGGCATGCACCCAACAGCATTCGAGCTCTCGCTGACCCTCCCATGTATCGGCTTCAGACCCCCAGCCTCCAATGCATGAGATTGGGCTAAAAGCCCTTTAGCTTTAGGATCTGCCATGACCACTGTAGTTTCGGATGAGCTTCTCCCAATTATGTCTGGTAATAGAATGGGGTGGCTTGCTCTGACCAAGACTCCACTTTTCCCAGGCCCAGAATCAGCTTGCATGGTATTAGAGGCAATAAGAGGCCTTTGCACCTTTTCATTAAAGAGCCCATCCTTATCACTGGGCTTTATCCAGGTTTCCACCTTTAAAGGCCCATACTTAGTATCGTTGGGCTTTAGCTTAAAGCACTTTCTCTTCCCATCTTCAGATTTAAAAACTCTCAAAGCCAAGTTCTCAGCAGTCAACTTAAAAGTAAATGCATGTGTGGGTCTACCATTTAATTTGGTAGAATCTCCAAGAATCACGTTATTACCCAATTTATCTCCCAAAATTTCAAAATTCCTAAGTTTCTGCTGGTTCCCATAATTATTCCTAGCTTGCCTATTCCGGCCACCATTGGCTGGCAGAAATTCACCGCTCCCTCCTCCGTTATGTGGCCTTGATTTATCACCGGAGAAGAAGAAACCCAACTCTTTGTGAAACAAAGACCACCCCAAACGGTTAGTGCTTGCTGGTATCATAACACACCCTTGACGAGCCCCACCATAGTACTCTGCTATGACCACAAAAATGCCAGCCTTATTCGATCTCCCACAAAATTCCAATGACTTATTATTTTCCTGGAACCGTTTACAATGAGAAACTTTCCCCAGAACCCAATCATGAATATCAGCAAAACACGAAAGAATCCACTCAAAGCCTTTACGTCCTACCCAAATAGAGTGCTTGGCATGCTGGCTGCACTCGTGGATAGCATACGAGTCAGGCCGCCCTCCGTTAAAAGAAAAAGAGAAAACTTTGCATCAATATGGAAAGAAACTTTTCTGCCCCCATGATCAGATAAAGGTGAAGAGGTATTTGGTTTGGTGACAATATTAGATAGTGGAGGTGTAGTCACGGAAGTTTTTTTAGGCAGTGTAGATGATTGTGAGGGGTGTGATGGTGGGATTGAACTAGAGGGGATATCTGTAGAGGGGTGACAAAATGTGTATGGTGGAAAACCAAAAGGTGGGAATTGGGGTGGGAACAGAAAAGGATAGGGAGAGAGAGAAGGAAAATGTGGGACTGCCGGTGGTAGGAAGGGGAAAAGAGAGGAAGTTTGGGGCGGTTGGTGGGGAGGTTGAGGGTGGGAGAGGGGGAGGGGTGGGGGAGGCAGAGGTCTCATGTCATTCAACTAAATCCAATTTTCTAGATTCAACGGATCAAATATATATATATATATATATATTTTTTTTTTTCCATATTTTATAGTTA
This sequence comes from Quercus ilex subsp. ballota, assembly GCA_032727855.1. Lineage (NCBI taxonomy): Eukaryota > Viridiplantae > Streptophyta > Magnoliopsida > Fagales > Fagaceae > Quercus > Quercus ilex. The sequence continues at coordinate 29,796,498 of CM064915.1, read as the reverse complement.
GTGATGAATGTTTCTTTTTAATCACTCATTTGATCTTCTATTAGGAGGTATTCCTTGCTACACTATCCTTCCATTAATGTTCCAACTACATTTTTGTGGCCACTCTCTGGTTATGTGGTGGAAGACGCTCAATGCAACGTAAACACACTGCACTTTAATCATCACGTAGCTATGGTGAAGAACATGTCTCCCTCGTTTACCTTTGTTAGCTGTCCAAGAGTTCATCCTTTTGGAGCCTTACATATCAGTGTTGATGTGGGAGATGCATCTGATTCTGGCAAGTGTGACCAGTCAAAAGTTTCTGAGAACCAAATTTTAAATGAGGAGGATCAAGTAGTTAGCAATGACTCTGAAGATACCATTGAAGATCATAAGGAAAGACAACGGCGGATAAAGATAGGGTTAGCAAACAAGGGAAAAGTGCCATGGAACAAAGGCAAGAAACACTCTACAGGTAACTACAGAATGTTAATTTTATATGTCGTATTTTGATCTTACTGAATGTAAATATTTTATTTCACAAATATATATATATATATATATATATATATTTTATTAATTTATTCTGAAGTGACAATATACTATATAATCAGAAACCCGTGATCGTATCAAGCAAAGAACATTAGAAGCCTTGAGAGACCCCAAGGTGAAGTCATGTAAGGTTCAGTTAACTTTAGGATCTTTTCCTTTTGCACAGGATGTTGTTTAAATAGTAGGTAACATTCATATACAGAACCATAGCATTGTTTGTGCAGAATTTTGGATTTTCGTTTTGTCAAAACCTTTTGTGAAATTTTTAGTGTAAAGAGAAAACTTATTCTTGCTGCATTACAATCAAAAGGAAACCCTTTTGGATCACATTTTCTTGCTTCCTTAATTCTATATCTGTTAATAGGTACACACCATACTTATTCTTTTTGATGTTGCTGTGTTTTTTTTTTTTTTTTCAAAACACTTTTTCCCATTTCTTTGTCAACAATTTTCAGGTTAGGAAGAAGATGTCTGAACATCCACGTCCTCACAGGTAATCTTTGTAGTCCCAAAATCTTTTTCATATTTATTTTAATCAACAAAAATGCTAAATGTTACTATATTGAAAATTAAATATTGGGGTTAGGCTTTGGTTTTGTGGAATGTGAAGTGAATAATAAACTCAAAAAAGCTTAGAACCAAGTATGAGTTTCTGAATTTAAACATTCTTTTGGTTGATATTCTATTATATATGAGAAACAAAATTCATTTAGGTGAAGGAAGGATATGTTACTGACTTCTGTGTTGAAGTATAGATAGGCTGGAAAATAGAAAGAAAAAAGAGACGTCAGATCAAATTTTAGCAATTCAAGATTTTTATGGAAGAAATTTGGTTACTAGACATAGGGAATTGAAATTATAAGGATCATAGGTGTCTTATAACTGCTACTTTATGTTTTTGGGGACACTAAAAAATACTGAAGTTCCAGTGGTTGCTGCTTGTCAGATTAAATGCCTTTGTGGGGCATGTGGGCATTGAATTTGTATGTTAAGTCTGTTTGTGTGGCTTTTTTTTATCTAAAAGAAAGCAACTGTTTGTGTGACTTAAATGAAGTAAAGTGATTTGTTTAACAATGTAATTCAATTTTTGTGTGTGGAAATGTATGTATGTGGAATGAGAGCCCATTTTACAAGAACTCTTTTCTCTGAGAACTTAAAAGAATTCAGCTTCAAACTCTAACAAAGAATTCATTTGGTTTCTTTTAGATGGGTCTCCAAGACGTTTTCTTAGCTGTGAAAATTTCATTTTAGACATTTCATTAACTAAGGAAAAAGAAAGAAACAGAGAAAGAAAAAGTTGTAGGATTATCTCAGGGTTGGAAAGCTAGTTCTTTTCAATCACTATAAATTATCTGTCTCATGGTCAACAAGAAACTTCTTGGGGCTGGTAAAATTCAATCTTCCTTTGTTCTAGGTTCACCTTATGCTTAAAGACATACCTGAATTTGAGGTCCCCCACCTTTTGACTCATAGCTTGTCTATGCTTGATGGTGTCCTACAACTTAAGTTTTCTTGACCTCTAGCATGAATGGTTGCCATACTGAAGTCAGCACTATTAACCTTTTTGCAGTGATCGTATCAAGGCGAAAATAAGCTCTTCACTTCGATGTGTTTGGCAAGAGCGTTTGAAATTGAAATATTCGAGGGAAAGGTTCTTTTGGTCATGGGCAGAGAGCGTAGCGAAAACAGCTAAGAAAGGTGGTAGCAACCAGCAAGAGCTAGAATGGGATAGCTATGATAGGATGAAACAAGAAATAGTCCACCAAGAGCTTCAGTGGGTTGCAGAAAAGGCAAAGGCAAAGGCAAAGCGGATGGCAAAGGCAAGAGCGGACAGACTCATTCTTTCATGGGCAGAAAGTATAGCAAAAGTGGCTAAGAAAGGAGGAAGTGGCCAGCAAGAGCTAGATTGGGATAGTTTCAATAAGATTAAACAAGAAATTGTCCTCCAACAGCTTCAATGGACTGCAGAAAAGGCAAAGGCAAAGGAGATGGGAAAGATAAGATCAAGGCTTGCTCAAAAGAGAAAAGAACGGGAAGCGAAGGCAAGAGCAAGAGGAGAGATTAAAAGAAAGACACACAGAAAGTTAAAGGAAGACAAAGAGGACTTTGCAGTTCCCCAAGTGTCAAAACTTAAGCAGAAACTAACGAAGGTAAATCACCTAGGGGACTTCATGGATTTGAATTTTGATTTTAAAGAATTAATATAGTTCACCATTTAGATTCTGTAATAAATATTCCATCATTAAGTTTGTCATGGTTGTTGGTGAATAAGGAGGTTAATAAAGCAATTGTTTCTAGTACTGGTGAATGGTGATTAAATGGCAAAAAGGTTGCTCTAGCAGAAAAAAAGAATTATGAAATATAGAAATTGAAAAGCAGAAAAAAATCTTTTCATCTCTTGAGAGTGACAAAAGGAGAATTTATTCGCAGAATTTTGTTACTTGTCAGTTCCTAAGCTAGATGGAAATGCTTTCTTCGGTTTTCTCTTTAAGCTTGCCTCTTATTCTTCTTTATAGCTTAATGACACAACTTGGAGTGAGTTGGACCCAACAATCTGGGTTTTTATCTGGAGAGATGCTATACCCTGAGTTCTTTATAGCGAACCAGGACCATTCACCATTGTGCTTCGATTTATCTTTTGACCCCTTGAAGTATATTGCCTACGTGGTTTTAAAAAATTATACCTTGTATCTGAACCCCAAGGGTTGGCACAAGATAACTAGTTTGAATCACCCACCCCTTGCCCCTCCCTTTGGGGCCATATTTACTCATGTGAAAAACATTTTATACTATGGATCTGATTTTCGGTTTGTTCAGGTACCTGTACCACATTATATTTATCTGTATCTGAATAATGTAATTCTGTAATGAAATTCAAGTGTTGTATAAACCTATTTTTCTGTCTTGTCTTCAGGTTCACATTAAGGAATCCGTAAATGTTCAAGTCACTGGTTGGGGGAACACAGTGGTTTCAAATTTTGGAGGTTTAGAGAAATTGGACCTAGAAATTGTAAAGAGAGAAAAAATGCGAAGAGAAGTCTCACTTGCTGATCAGATCCAAGTGGCCAGAATAAAAAAATCTGAATCCATGGATAGAGAAGCTCTGGCAGCATCATCCTCTGATTACCGATCCAATAAAAATACTGAGGAATGAGCTTAGGTGACCACTCTTTCTAATTTTGATCGTCTTCTTGTCTGAGTTATACCTTGTGCATTGCTCAATTTTTTATGGTTATTAATTTGAAGAAATAATGGAATTTTACAATAGCCATTCCTATTTTAATTAGTTGTAAGATTCTGATTCTCATTTCTTCCCCCTTGCATAATTTTCATCATAACTGCTATTTCAATTCTTCTTATCCCAAACGAAGGATAACAAATTCTTCTTTCTCTATATTGTTTTGTTTGCATATACTCTCGTGTATTCTAATCTACTTATTTTGGCTTATAATTAATAATGGGGCTAACTGCCCTTGTATATTATGATATGCTTATTTTGGCATATATGTACTAATGATGCAACCCCCCCTAGCTTAGATTGATGGCAAAAGGATGTCAATTTGGCTGGGCTGCAACCATTCGAAGCTAAGGTTGGGTTTCTAGTTTGAGATTGAAGTGAATTTCTAATGGTACAATGGATTGGGGACACTTCAGAAGCAGAATTACATCACCTATTCAATTAGGTGAAAAATTTGATGTCTTTTTCTCTACCCTGCTGCAATACATGGTTTAGACACTTTTGTAGAGTTCTAATGCTGCTGATATCAGTTGCAGTTGCATCTGATGAGTTTGATGGCTTTAAGCAGGTTATTCAAAGACCTTGGATGTTGTTGTGGTTAATTGGTTTTCAGATGTAATCCATTCTCTTTGCTTACTCGACAAAAGTTGACCACAAGACAACTTATGAAATTTAATTGTAAGAGCATTCACGTTGCTTTCTTCAAATTGGTTGTATTTTTTATTTTTTATAATTTAATTTAATTTTTTTAGCCAAAATAACAATGTAGTTAAAGTTCACCAAAAAAAAAAAAAAAAAAAACTTTTGGTCCCTACATTTTAGGCCAATTTCTATTTTGGTCCCCACTTTTTTCTTTTTTTGAAGGTAGTCCTTAAAATTGAAAAATTGTTTTTATTTTAGTACTTGCTATTATCTCATTAATGAAAATTGCCTATGTGGGAGACACTCACTAAATGCTAACAAGGTCATTAAAATAATATTAAAAAATTTATTTGGTATTATAAAAATGCCATGTCAGCATTTTAATTATAAAAATAATAATTAATTTAAAATTTTATTTTCTTTTAATTAAAAAAACATTTCTAAACTTCTTATTTTTTAAAAATAAAATAAAATAATTAAATATCTTTTCTGTTCATTATTTTGTTTCTTTCCCAAATAACATGTTTGGTTGTCTAAAGAATTAATTTAAATTGAAAAAAAATAAAAAACTTACTTTTTCAGTTTACCACTTACCACAAACATAAAAACATAAACATTTTCCTGGATTATATAATTTCACCCTTGCAGAGACTAATCACCTGCCTTAGATCCTTTTGAGTAGTAATGTTCTATTGCTCTTAACCGGAAAGAACGGTTGAATTGTCAAAAAGAGTAAAACCACTCTTCTCCTCTCAATTAATGTAAACAAATGCATTATATCATAACCCTTCCAAAGTGTGTAAGAAAGGAAAGGGTTCTAGCATTTTTGCTTTAAAAAAATGGTCTCTCTCTCTCGTGCTTGCTCTTAGATTGGTGGGTCTCTCTCTTTGCTCAGATCATGGTTTCACTCTCTCAGATTGGTGGGTCCATGGCTAGCGATCATAGACTCTCTCTTTTTCTCTCTCATTGAGCCCGTATCTGTTGTTGGGTTTGGTGGTATTGGATCTAGGATTAGAGGTGGTGTGGGTTGTTAGATCTAAAGTTGTGTAGCTATTTGTGGTTTCGGATCTAGGGTTTTGTTCATTGATTTGGGATTTGAGTTTTGTGTTTGGTTTCTTAGAAAGTTAAGAAAATCTAGGTTGAGTTTTGTGTTTGGTTGTGTTTGGGGCTGAAAATATGGGTTTGAGTTTATATGAACATGATTACCCATGTTCCCAATGTTACAGTGATATTTCAGCATGTGTGCAGTAGTTTAAGTCAATTATATTTGCATAATTGCAGCGTACTTTAACAAAGCTCCATCTTTAATTGATAGTGCTATGCATTATGCACCAGGGTACGATTATTTATATATTTACGTTCTGTGCCACATGTGAGTGTTAGCATTTAATTTCCAGCATGTAATACTACATAAATTTATTAATGTCTTTGTTGCGTACCATCTTATGCAGCTTTACATTATTTACCAACGGTTGATGCACATTGTTAACTCGATCATTTGATGTTATTGCAGACAACGTGAATGTCTTATCATGGTGATTATTCAATTTACAGGTCATGCGATGTGTTCATCGCGATAGGTCATTGCTAGGTACTAGAAGATGAGTTTAGCTATCCAATTGATCCTAATCTGTGAAATAGCGCACGGGTTCACAATACCATGAGGCAGGAGTGGGCTTGGTTACTTAGTGAATAAGGGATGTTTTATGATGAGTTGGTCGGTTATAAGTTGTTAGTGCCTTGTCGACTTGCATTGTAGATGCTAAGAGACACTATAGATGGACTTTGTAGAGCATTGAACCACATAAGTGAAGAAAATAATCTAATGAAGATATGTCTTAATTGATATTAGACCTAAGTTGAGATTTGAGAATTAGTAGAGTGTAAGTTGTATGAGCAAGCACGATACATGCAATCACTTCTTACAGGAGACATTTGTTAGTTGGACATGGAAATATCAGATAAAGAGTAATCATGTTGTGGCACCATTGCACATTGTTGTACAAAGTTTTCTTAACTACGTTTTAGACGTATGTATGTCACTGTTGTTGTATTAGTACTATATAGTAGAAAAATGTTTTACTTTTAGGGGACAATTTAAACCTTATTAGGGTTGGAACAAACATGCACATTATTTGTAATCTTGAATGACTATTTAGGGCGAAAAGTTAGACAATAGAATTAAACACATAACACACAAAACATAAATATTCTTACACGGGATACCATCAATATGCATCTACTGCATATTGAACACTAACAATACTGACAACAACTTAAACCCAGAGATAATACACACACTACATAAATTGTCTTTAGGACAATGCCTAACATAGGCATTCATTCAGATAGGTAGGGGTCATAGTTGAGGACATTATTATGTTTTTTTTTTGTGTGAGTTGCCTGTTGGTTGCAACGGCTAGCTCTTCTGCAAGCTACAACATGTGATATCTTGCCACTGCACGCCTACATTAGTCCATGTTTCTCCTTGATTTCGTAAGCGAGATACGGTCCACCAGAGGCGCTCTAAGTAGTATGAGATCATTGTGCAGAGTGTTCGACTCATTAACGCGAAACTCCCACTCTCGCTTTAGTTTGGTATAGTATTCCCTCTCATCAGAATCTCTCTCTCTCTCTTGTAGTTATCTAGAAAACGAGGTAGTAGCCAATTGCGCATTGCCATTGCAATATGTGACTTCAACTGTGGTATATCTAGATAGCATGCATATACAACTATATATAGGAGTTCTGAATGAGTAATTATAGGATGGGGTAATGTTGGTCATGTGCAACTCGTTCATTTAATAGTAATTGGTACATAATGTTGACTTGACGAATGATGAATGGTAGAAAAATTTGTTATATAATTTATGCATGTGGTAATGTCGGTCATGTGAAAAAATATTTAAAAAACTATGTTGATGAGACGCATGAGGGACTAATGTAGGGTAGTAGGGCTATCCACGGGTCACTTCAGGTAGGTTTGTGCCCGTCCCGGAACTGACCCAATGAAATCGGGTGGTAGAAAATCTCACCCGCCGTTGATCGAAGAGGAGATCAAATTGGATTGGATCGAATCGGTTGTCAGATGAGGCGATTGGGTTTCAGTCGAAATTTTAGGCGACAGATCTTTGTGGAGATGCGAATAAAGATGGTAGATTTGGGTTGAACTACACACAAATTAGACAAATTGGGGCATGGCGAAGACAGATCGAGGCATGGCAAAGACTGATCTGGGCACGATGAGGGAGATCGGCCACGGAGAAGGTAGATCTGAGTGCGGCTGTGGACTAATGGAGTTGCCACCTAGATTAGGTCTAGGAATTATATTGGGCCCTTTGGGCCAATCACTTATACACATGAATCTACGTACTAGATTATGGGTCTGGAGTTTGGGTATGGCTTGTGGGCCGGCCTCCTTTATGTGTTGCTAGGCCATTTTAATTAAAGAGTTTATTAAGAGAGCCCTAATCCTTAACCTAAACATACATCATGCACTTTAAATGAAAATAACACATACAACATGTTAAAAACATATCACAATATAAAAGGAAATAAATAAAACACAATCAAACAAAATAAATTAGACATGGAAAGTTGACAATTAAATAAAACACACAAAAAAATAATATCAAATAGACTAAAAATGGCAAAAGTACTAAACAAACATGGAAAATAGTTAAACCTAAATAATTAATTTAAAACAAAGTCAAACAAAATCAAAGATTATGTTAAAAATGATTAAAACAAATAAAAACAAGAGTTTACCCTAATCTGGATTCGGGGTGTGTGTGTATACTCAACTATGCGTACGCATGGTTGAACCACCACACGCATACTCGATGATGCACATGCATCCTTTATACAGATTCAAAAATTACATTTTTAGAGATCTAATCAAACAAAGATATAATATGTGAGATCAAACAAGCATGTTAGAAACCCTTAAAACTAAACTAACATAAAACAAAAACACAAAGCTTCAACATAAACAAATAAACATGAAACAAAAGAAATAATTAAACTAAACTACATAAAATAAACATACGTGTTATACTTTACATGAAACCAAAATAACAAACCAAGGACAACAAAAATAGATTATAAACAACCTAAAATCATATTGGAACATATCAAACATAATTAAAACATAAAACACATCAAATATAACAAATGGAGAAACTATATTAAGAAAATTATGTGAATCATATTGAACAAGGTGGGAAATCATGGAAAAGAGACTCACTTTGCTTTCGAATCACAGATTTGGTGTTATTTAACCGGCCCCTCAGTGCCTACAATCACAAAGGTTAGATGGAGAAGACAAAGATAATCAAAGAACACAATATTTGTTGGTAATCGCAACTCAAGAATAAAAGGTTTTGAAAAGGTTTTTAGAAAACAATTTTGAAAACAAATTTTCTACCTTAGATCTAACTAAAGAGATCTTTTTTAATGATTAAAAAACGTGCTAAGGGGCTGCCCTCCAGTTTTGAAAAGAGAAAAAAAGGTTTTAGAGAAGATGGAGGCCAAAAAATTACTGTCACTAGCTAGGGTTTTGATTGGATACATAAGATGAATATTTATAAGTTAAAATTATGGTTTTGGGGGCTTTTTAATTGTCTTTGGATTTTCCAAGGGTTTATGGGCCAGCCCACATCAAAGCATGATGTTTTGGGCCCTTAAAATGAAGTTTTAAAACCCATAAAATCGGACTGCCAGTTGATCCAACTTCAAATGATCATAACTTACTTAATATAAGTCCAAATTAGGCAAAATTTGTATTCAAATTGAAGCCCAGGATGTCTAATTTCCAATGAAACAAATATCACTCACAAATTATTTTTGGATCACAATTTGTGGTCAAAACAGTGAGAAAAAGTCATTTTTCAGTACTGATTTCAAAGCGATTTGAGCACTTTTGAGTTGTGATTACTTCCAAACCATTGTGAACTCTTTAATTACCCTTGGTTGACATATTTCAAGCGCACCATTGAGGCCAGGGACCAAAATTGATTAATGGGTACAAAATGCGGTGTCTAAACAGCAAATGTAGATTTGGACGGAGGCTAAGTGGGCGGCGGTCGAGTGAAGGTTTCCAGTGGAAAACCCTACAAGGTAGTGCAAACGTATTCAAAATTCATGTGTAGCAAAGTATGTAATATGACAAAAGTTACAAAAGTATGCATAAGTAAATAGTACAAATATATTTAATGGGACAAGACTTGGTTCAACAGTAACGTTTGTTGGCATATGTATTTTGTCGAATGTGTTTGATATGACTAAACTTGGTACAACAGTAATAGGCTGATGAAGTGCAGTGCATAAGTTTGCGTAATTATTCACATGAAGATTATTGTATGTTCTTGTCATTTGTTGGCATATAGGGTATTTTCTGGTTGAATATGAGGACAAAACATGGTGCAGCAGTAAATACGCTTGGTCAATGAGAGTTGACATGACGCATGATGAAGGGTAGTACACAAGATAAACTCAAATAGAGAAAAACCAAATTTCAATGTTTGTAGGGCCAAAAATGTGATTCAGGTCGCTGCTTGAAAATCATAATCGTTTTTTAGCATTTTCCTGAATGGAAATCATATTAATATTGATCGGTATTATTTAGGTTCCAATCAGTACCGATCAGTATTAATCAGATTTCAATTAGTACTGATCGTTACTAATACTTTCCCAATTAATACCGATCGGCACTAATAAGACAACTCGAAATAGCGATCGGTAATAATTTGATTTTGTGAAAACTATTATTTTATTACAATCCTTTTTTTAAAGTATAAAATACGGTTTTGTCATGATATACATTTTAAATAAAATAAATATTCAAATAAGCGTAGACAAGGGATGGACCCTAGGTTCAGCAAGTCAGATAAGACCATACCAATACAATAACCAAAAGACTATGCTGGCTTGATGCATTATTTTTGGATTCGGTATTTTATTTGTTTTGAGTTTAGATTATATTTTTTCATTTTATTTTAGGCGTAAATACACTTTTGGTCCCTACAGTTTGGGCCATTTCTCGATTTAGTCCCTAAACTGATTTTGCTCCTAGGTCAATCCCTGAAATCAAAAAATCGATTTTATTTTGATCCTTGCCGTCAACCCACCAACAGAAAAATCTGATGTGGCAGACAGAACACACTGTTTGCTGAGGTGGCTAATAAAATAATAATAAAAAATATATTTAATTGCCACATCACATTTAAATTAATAAAAAATGCCAACTTATAAAATTTAAACAAAAAAAAAAATTAATCTAATTTAAAGTAAAATAATTTCCTAAAAAATAAATGAAACTAATGTTAAATTCTCTCTTTTTAAAATTCTTTTTCTTTCTCTTCTTATTTCTTTAACCTTATCACAAATATTTCTTTAGTCTATTTCTTTTTCTAATCTCAAATGTTCTTTCTCTTCACCGGCCATGGACGGAATCACTCTGCATTGTAATTCCATGGCCGGAGCTCACAAGCTTGATGTGGAGAAAACGATCTGCCATGGATGATCTGCCATGGCCGGAGTTCACAAGTCTATTTCTTTCCCTTGAGGGTTTTCATGTGGGAGGCTCGTTGGTGGAGGTAGCAGCACACCTATTCTCGATCTGCCATGGATGAGCCACCCCAAGCCTTATCTCCTCCGCCTACGGCTTCACATGTGGTCCGATTTTCCTCTCCTTTTTTGTTGGGTAAAAGCAATTTTATGGGTTTTTTGTGAGTTGGTGATTTGGTGAGCAAGAGCAAAGAAATCGCGATTGGGTTGTTTGATTTTATGGGTTTTTTGTGTGTTTGTTTCCCAAGAAAATTTCTGGGTTTATGGGTTACTGGAGATTGGGTTGGTTACTGTGTTTCTGGGTTTGTTTCTCAGGTTTATTTATGGTTTGGTTTCTTGGATTTATTTTTTGTTTTTCTGGATTTGATGGAGATTGGATTTGGTTGTTGGATCTGGATTTGGGGTTTGCTAGAGATTGGTTTGGTTGCTTCTTGTACGTGGGAAGAACATGAAGAATATTTATAGTTAGTATTTAATTTAATTTTTTCTTCTTTTCATTTGTGTTCTTCTGATATGGGTTTGAGTTCTTGGTAGCTGGGTTTGTGTTCTTGTGATGGTTGAGTTCTTGGTTGCTGGGTTTGTGTTCTTGGGATAAGAGAATTTAACATTAGTTTCGTTTTTTTTCTTCACTGAGGCACTATAGTTTCGTTTTTTGCTGGGTTGCTGGGTTTTTTTTCTTCACTGGGTTTGTGTTCTCCAGTTTCGTTTTTTTAAGAAATGATTTTACTTTAAATTAGATTAATTTTTTTTTGTTTAAATTTTATGAGTTGGCATTTTTTATTAATTTAAATGTGATGTGGCATTTAAATATATATATTTTTTATTATTTTATTAGCCACCTCAGCAAACAGTGTTTTTCGTCTGCCACATCAGATTTTTCTGTTGGTGGGTTGACAACAGGGACCAAAATAGAATCGATTTTTTGATTTCAGGGATTGATCTAAGAGCAAAATCAGTTTAGAGACCAAATCGAGAAATGACCCAAAATATAGGGACCAAAAGTGTATTTACGTCTTTATTTTATTACCCGCTCTCAATCTATTATTATTTGATAATTTTATTTGAGGTTTAAGAACTATTCTTTTCACATGTGAATATACAATTTATTAATTAATGTTGAAAATGATTTTATTTTATATCATTTTATTTTCTATTTGAAAGATTACTAAATAAATTTTTTTTGCACTTGTTTATACTTTATTATTTTCTATTAACCTTATAAAAATTGTGAAAATTCATTTGAAAGTTTTTTAATTTTTGTAGACATATTTCAATTAGTAAAAGTTTGTTCATGTTTGCCATTTTAACACAAGTGAATACTAAATACAAGTGCACCTATAGCAGACATCATAACTAAGCATATCAAAAATCCCAATCTAACAAGAGAAGACTAATCTTTTGGATACAATCCCTTTCTTAATATAATTGTTTGGATAGCTTAGCTGAACATCAGGATAATAATATTGTTCAAAATATTATCCAATACTAATACTGACAGCTCTATCGTGCCTTGGCAGCAGCCAATGTAGCTTGTTTGTGGGGGTTAGGGAGTGAAGGTTCTTGGGCGGGCTTAGCATGAACTAAAGGTGGGGTCGGTCGGCTAGGTGTAGGTACAAATATACAGCCACCCTCATGGGCAGATTCGGTGAACAATGGGGGAGACATACGGGTGGGTAGTAGGGATCGAGGGTCAGTATGAGTATGGGATGTGTGTTCCTCACTATTATCACGAGGGGACGTACATTAGGATGGCAATGTGTCCTCATGGCCAACAGTGTGGGATGGCCTAGCATCAGCGTCAGACATGCATCGTGGTGTCTCGACACCATCGACATACATGTCACAAGCACCTTGCCCTCTGATTCCTCTATAGTTGACTCTTCCTCATCTTCATAGGTGTGTTCCGGCTTAGGCATACGGCCACGACCAACTTGACGAGCTCTATGGTGTCCACGCTCTCGACACCTACCACCTCACCCACCACGGCTTGTGGCCTATGTACTCATCTCGCTTGCTGCACGCGGGTTGTCCAACGTCACCTAATTGAGCTCTTCCACAATCTTCGCTGTATTTTTAAGGTGATTGTACATATCGAAATCTTGTTTGCACTTCAGTAGTAATTTAACATTGGATTCAACTTGTGAAATGAGGGAGTAGTGTTAGTAGGGTGGATGAGAAAGCATGCAGCAACACACATATATCGTCAATCCATAAAAGAACCATTGAATTGTTGCCTTACCAAGATTTCCCAGTATGCAGACTCTCACGTAATGAATTGTCTAGTGATTTTAAGATATCACTTCATGTAAGTATCAAGGTACATCATGTCACCATTCAAGATCAGTGCATCGCGAACACATTGCCCTCGGTTGGTCCATTGCTGAATATAGAAAGCATGTTCTACGACCCAATCATATGAAGCTTAGTTGAAGTATCCACAAATTCTGGTGGCAGTTGCTTTATCCTAAACTGACGGAAGACACGTTTCAGATGATGCTCCTTTACTACACAGAAATAAATCAAAAGCACAATGGACCTCCATATATGTTGGCCGGCAATGCAATATGTGGGCAGAGAGTCCAACACATCCTTGTACAGCTCCCATAAAATTTGAATAAATGGTCAAGAGAAAAACAAATATAGTAGCAATTTATTTGTCACAAATGTCAGACGTAAAAACCATATATCTAATACAAATGGTGCAACTAGATTTTCGAAAATTGATAAACCCATATAAATATTGCAATTTATACTGTAATACAAATACTGCAATTAATCATAAACCTATATGGGGCTTTGTTCATGGAGTAAGTGTTTCGTTTTTTGCCTACTTTGTGATTTTGAGAGATTTTAATATTGCATGAAATGAGAAAGGAGTGGAATTGTTCGAGTGATCATGGACCCACGTGGGTAGATCATAACTATATCCTCATGATATAAAGTGGTAGAGTACTTGGTGTGCCTGTATTGTAGACAGTGACGCATGATACGTAGCTAGGACATGCGTGGCATGCTGGGTGGTGTACTTTGGCCCGTTCCATCTAGCAAACATACAGTTTGGTCAAATGCTCATTAGTTATTTACACAAAATCAATGTGACTTTAAAACATTACAGGATGCATATTAACATAACTATTGGCGAGAGGACCTACTAGCACCTGCTGTTGTGGTGGCCTCGTAATTGGGCAATATCTGTGAAAACCTTGAATAGGCTCACAACTGCACTAACAAAATTGCTCCTCCAATCTGCTTGGCCTTCTTGTTTGATGCCTTACATAGGTGCCTATAGAGCTAGCCTAAGGTTGCACTACCCTAGCTATACTTCTTCGCATTGCTAATTGGGTTGAAGAACTATAGAGGCATGATTGAGATTTGTTGTGCCCAATTGTCCATAAACAATATGGACCCCAACCGAACAAGTATATGATAGCGGGCATATTGCTGCACTACTATGTCATAGGCATCGCAACTAGGGGAACTCTAAACTGTTCAGTAAGCTAGTTGATTTGTATCCTCGCCTTAGCAAGGACGGTCTTGTTTTCATTAGGATGGGGTACCGAGGGTGGAGGAGTAAAACCCAGGAACTCTATGCACATGTCCTTCCACATCAAATTTGTCTTCCCCACCACGGGCAAACCATCCATGGGAACCCCTACCATCTCCTTAATATTTTGTAAGGTGATACCCATTTCTCCGTGGGTAAGTGGAATGTGTGCGTCTCTGAATGCCAACGCTCGACCAAAGCAGTGATCAACGCGTAATCAACTGTAAAATTTGGGACGTGGAATAACCCTTCAAAACCTGCCTTATTGATACAACGGGTGATCTGTGGGTCTAACCTACCCTGGGGTAATGAAATGGATTGGCGCCAACACTTTAGTATGCCTAGCACTTTCTGCACAAAGAAGAACATTGGGTTAAGAAAGTGCATACAAATTAACAATAAAACTACTATATAATAATAGGATACAACAATATATGATATAGATACATCAAGATATGATGGAAATATATAGCAATAAAACTACTCAAAAATGCTAGAGATATTCTATGATGATTGAAAAAGGAGGTAAATCAATTCATTACTCAAAATGCAACATATAATGGCTTTTGTGGACATAACAAGGAGTCGCCACCTAGTTTTTGTAATGGCCTAGGAACCATATATATATAGTGTCCTATCGAGGAAGAACCTTTTTTTATTTTACTACTAGATTATGGGTTCGGAGTTTAGATATGGTTTTGGGAAGGTGTTTAGGCACCCAAAACCGCCCAACTCTAGGGTTGGCTTCCTTTTATTGTGTCTTATATCTTAACCCTATTAAAGGCATATTCAATATTGTATCTATACTCACACACACACACTAACATACATCTAAGCATATAATCATGACATCAATCATCCTAAAACCTAATCATTCATCTATCATGGCATCTCATATCAACCTCGCATTCATCCAGCATCATGTCATCATATCAACCTAGCATTCATCTAGCATCATGTCATAATATTATATCCAAGGCCTAAGCATATAAACATTAAGTCAAGGCATAAAATAGGCAGCAAATAATCATAGTATCATCAAGGGATCATTGGAAAATATTAAGAACACAAACATGCTTATTCAAACCACCATATCATGTTCATCAATCCTAAACAAGATTACAAACAAAATGAATGTACATATGAATGCATAACTTACCTTTACTTACCTTGCTGCATCTCAGCACCTATGGCATTAATGCATAAACATGTGAATGCGTGTTCATGGTATCAAAAAAAAGTAACCAAAGATAAACCCTAATTTAATCATGTGAAAGACAAACAAACAACAAACATAGAGTAGAGACTTATATCTATATAAAAAAGGAATCAAAACAGAGGTATAGCATGTGCAAAAGCAAAGAAAACGAAGCACAAATCTGAATAAGAGTTTTTGGATAATGTATGCATGCCCATTGTAGACATCGCATTTTGTACTCCTTACGACTTTGGCCCCTGTTCCCCAATGATGCCCAAACTCTAAGGCCTAAGGCCAATTTAGAGCACAATCAAATATCAAATTGACTTGAAGAGTGTTAAAATGGAAAATATAACTTTTAAATGAGAAAAAATCTATTTTTGGAAATAAAATGACCAAAGTGGCCTTCAATCCATGTATGTGGGCAGCAGCTTGCTTACGTGGGCCAAAGCATGCGTATGTAGGCACACTCTTGCGTACGCAGCTAGGGTTTCAGAAACATAAAAAATGCAAGTTTTCTACAATAATGACTGAGGTTTGGAATGAATCCCATATCGTCTGGGAGCCGTTATAAACCTCATTTTTTCCATTATATAAAGCCTTACATGGTACATTTTCAAAACACACAGAAATCCCACTGGAAAAATACAAGAATCATTAGAAAATAGTGAATCAAAAGGGACTTTTTCACAAAACACCCTTAAGTCAATTTTGTTTGATTGTGACCTTTTTTGGCCCCAATCCTTTTAGTTTAACGTTGCTAATCACTTTCTTATTGGTTTGTCAATAGACTTGACTGAGGGGAACGGTCAAAATCAAGCTTAAAGAGGTTTTCTTTGAGGTATCTAGTCTAAACTTTTCTTTTTCCTTTACTTCAATTTCTTCTTTTAAATCTTTCTGTTTGCTTTGTTTGTTTGTTATAATATGATTTAATATGCTTTTCTAGTTTAGGTTTGTATGTTTAAAATGCATGTTAGGTTGTTAGAATTTCCGTTTTGAGGTTCTGCCCTGTTTTTGTGTTTTTAGGGTTTCTAGGCAAGAACCTACATACACATAATCTTGCTTGCGTACGCGGGCTTGTTCTTGCGTGTGCAAATCATTGCTTAGAAATCCTAATTTTGTTTTGTTTGTTTTGCTTTTGCTTCCACATGTTTGTTTTGTTTAGCTTCCTTTCCATGTTTTTATGCTTCCAAAGTTTCTGTTTCACATGTTTGTTTGCTTGGTTTGCTATCACATGTTAGAGTTAGGGTTTGTTTATTATTTTCCTTGTTTTGATAACATGTACATGCATTCACATGCTCATACATGATGCCATAGGTGCTGTGTTGCTGAAAGGTAAGTGAAGGTAAGTCATGCATTGGTATGAACATGCATTTGATGATGTATGTTGTTTGAATATTTGTTTTATGTCTTTTAATTACAATTACATGCTTAATATAATTTTGTGATTGCCATGATACCTTGCTGCCATGATTGAGTTGCTGCCTCGTTTTAGATGTATGATATGATAAGGTCTTCACATGCTAGATGAATGCTAGGGTTTGTATATGTGTGTGGTTGGGTTCCTTATGCTTATGGATGTATATGTATGTGTTTTGGGATGAATGATGCCATTTTTTATGTTTAGATGTATGCTAGTGTGTGTGTGAGTTAGAATACAAGTGTTAAACATGATTTTATCGAGGTTAAGACGTAAGACACAATGATGGGAGGCTAACCTTAGGGTTGGGCGGTCTTGGGTGCCTAACACCTTCCTAAGAATGTACCTTAACTCCGAACCTATATCTCTGGTAGTAAGATCAATGGTCCTTCCTTGAGAGGACGTTATATTCATGGTTCCTAGTCCATTGCAAAAACTAGGTGGCGACTCCAACACACTTTCCATTGTGTCCACACCTATGCAGAGGTCTGCGTGCACAGGCCAGCTGCGTGTGTGTGCATACTTTGACCTGCTCACGCATGTTGGATGCATGCGTGCGCAGGCTTGCTTAGGAACCCTAGCCCAAAAATGCAACAAGCACAGAAAATAGAAAAGCAATCAAAATAAAGCGACTAACAACTTAACATGCTCAGAAATACAAAGGCTATCTAAAAACTAAGTTGTACAAACATTTAAAACATAGAAACAGGAAAAGAAACAAGATTAACAACAAGATTAAATAAAAAAGAGAGAAAAGAGTTTAGAACTCAATACCTCAAAACAAAAGCTCTTCAAACTTGATTTTTGACCATTCCCCTCAGTCAAATCTATTCACGATCAATAAAAAAGTGATTAGTAATCTTAAACTCGAAGATCAAGGCCAGAAAAGACCCTAATCAAAAGAAAATTGACTTGAGGATATTTTTTGAAAATCTCCCTCTTTAATTCACTATTTCTAGTGAATCTTAATGTTTTCCTTTAGGATTTCTGTGTGTTTCGAAAAGGTACCATGTATGGCTATTTATAATGTGAAAATTGGGGTTTGGAACGGTTTCTAGACAATGTGGGATTCATTCCAAACCTTAGTATTTAATGCAGAAAACTTGTTTTTATAGTTTCTAGAACCCTACATGTGTGCGCAGGCTCGGGCTTGCGTGTGCATGCATCATGGCCGCGCATGCAGGCTGATTCCTGCGTGCGCAGGCCAAGGGCTTCCTTGGCTTTACTTTTCTAAAAATAGTGTTTGCTCATTAAAAATTATATTTTTTATTTTAACATTTCTCACGTCAATTTAACATCTGATTGGGCCCTAAACCAACCTTGGGTCTTAGAATTTCAGTATCATTGGGTAACAGGGGCCCGAGTCGTAAGGGGTACAAAATACGGTGTCTATAGTTTCCCTAAAATTCAGACTTTAGGTATGGTTTTGGGAAAGTGTTAGGCACCCAAAACCGCCCAACCCTAGGGTTGGCTTCCTCTCGTTGTGTCTTATGTCTTAACCCTATTAAAGGCACACTCAATATTTCATTCTAACTCACACATACACTAGCATACATCTAAGCATACAACATGACATCAATCATCCCAAAAAGACCTAATCATTCATCTATTATGGCATACCCTAACATACATATAGTATACATGTCATATCAATCTAGCATTCATCTAGCATGGCAAATTACCTAAACAAGCATGTTCATCTCTATACTTTAAGAAAAACTCATCCAAACAAGCATGTTCTCTCTATCATCAAAGCAAGATCATATTCAACGATGCATGTTCATGTGAATGCATGACTTACCTTACTTACCTTGCTGCATCTCAACACCTATGGCATCAATGAATGGGCATGAGAATGCATGTTTATAACATCAAAGCAAGAAAAAGAAAATAAACCCTAATTTTAACATGTGAAAAGCAAACAAACAATAAATATGTGAAACAAGAGCTCAAAACAACAAATATATATAAAAAAGGATCTAAAACAAAAGCATTATATGTGAAATAAGAAATAGATTCAAAAAAACTAAGGTTAGGGTTTCTGGGTAGGATCATGCGCACGCATGGACAAGCCTGCGTAAGTAGGCAGGATTATGCGCACTTGGAAACCACCCCAAAAACCCTAGAAACCCAGAAAATAGAGCAAGGCTTCAAAATGATAAATCTAACATCCTAACATGATTTAAAATATAAAAACTACATAAACCTAAACGACATAAGCATAACATAACATATATTGACAAAGAACTAAAGCAAGCAGAAAGATTAAAGCATAAAAAGGAAAAGAAAAGAAAAAGAAAGTTTAGACTAATATCTCAAACACAAAACTTTCCAAGCTTGATTTTTTACCATTCCCCTCAGTCAAATCTATTCAAAATCAATAAGAAACATGATTAGTAATCTTAAACTTCAAAGATTAAGGCTAGAAAATGCCCTAATTAAAAGAAAATTGACTTGAAGATGTTTTGTGAAAAGGCTCCCTCTTTGATTCACTATTTCTAGTGAATATTAGTGTTTTCCCTTAGGATTTCTGTGTGTTTTTGAAAAGGTATCATGTATGGCTATTTATATTGTGAAAATGGGGGTTTGGAACGACTTCCAGACGATGTAGGATTCATTCAAAACCTCAGCATTAATGTAGAAAACTTGCTTTTTTATGTTTTTGGAATCCGCCATGCGTGCGCAGGTTTGAGCCTACGTACGCATGCACCATGGTAGTGCACACAGGTTGATTCTTGCGTGCACAAGCCAAGGGTGCCCTTGGTCCTTATTTTTCAAAAATAGATTTATTTACTCATTAAAAGTTATATTTTTTATTTTAACATTTCTCAAGTCAATTTAACATCTGATTTGGCCCTAAACCAATCTTGGGTCTTAGAATTTTAGCATCATTGGGGAACAGAGGTCTGAGTTGTAAGGGGTACAAAATGTGGTGTTTACAGGATCATTCACCATCAAAATAATAACCAAATGCCCGAAGTTTAGTACAACTACATACCTGACCATTGATAGGGCTTTCCCCTAGCAAAGTGGATCGATGATCCGCTCGCCACCTCAAGAGTCTGACATTCTTAAGTCCAGGCTCCATGACTGACAATGGCTGCATATCTGACATGCATGCAATGATGTTAATAAACCATTGATCTCAGCAAGACATTAACAAAATGACACTTCACTATACACCATAAAAGGAGATATTGACCTTGTTTGGATTATTTGCAAAATGGATAGTAAAAGAAATATGTAAAGCTTTCATATAAGATAATTTTGTAGAAATATAACTTTTGTATGCAATATATATGAGTTATGAATCACTTTGGAATTAAAAATCCAAGACTTATGTGTGTCTGTGGGTGTGTGTGTGTGGTACTTAGAGTTTTTCTTGAATTGTGAATAAATGTGATAATTTAGTCTCGCCCCCCCCCCCCCCCCCCAAGTAAAAATTCTAGTTCCGCCATTGATTACACTTTACTTTCATATCTGCAAATTTCTTCTCTATATTATTACTATGAATAGGGTAATAATTGACAATATAATTATTTTTATTTTGTTTCATTATTGCTATTCTTATAAGTATAAAAAGCTAGAATGCCAGGAAGAAATATTTTTTTAAAAAGTTATTAAAATAAAAGATAATAAGAGATAATCAATGTTGATGATGATAAAGAAAATTTTAATGAAGAAATAAATTTACAAAATGAACATGATGATAACACTGGCTTAAATGGAGTTGATTAGACAAGATGATGCAAATAAATTATTATTTTGAGTTATTTGTCATGGATTATCATTTTTGAGTTTAATCAATTTAAATATGTATATTATAAACCCATGTTAATTTGATTTATTTGGTTAGCCTATTAAATATTATTACATAAGTAATATTTTTTTGAGAAATAATTACAATATGCTACTAACCCCGCAGCTCGAACCTTTTTCCCCCTAGACCCCCAAGTACTTTGTACATGAGGAAGTGTCAATTCAGCTACAAAGCCTTTGCCTACATAAGTAATATTAAATTAGTCATTAGTTAAATATATTTTGTTGGTTTAAGTTAGCTCAACCGGTAAAGTCTCTGATGGTTGAATAAAAAATATGAGTTCAATCCCCGCCTACTCCAAAAACTAATTAGTTTATTAGTATGATAATAAAGAGCTATCATGAGGAGCGGACGCGCCATAGGTTGAAACTCTCTAAAAAAAAAAAGTTGAATATAATCCGAATTTATAATGAATATACAATTTATATATGTATATCTATAATTTTTGTATAAATTTTATTAAGTGTTTGTGTATCTTATAATAAACAATACAAAAAAAAAAACAAAAAAAAAATTGATTCACGATACGATTCACATTTTAACAACTATGGGTGGTTGATCGGCATCTTCATTAAGGTTTATTGCCTTTGCTTGCTCAAAAAACTAAAGAGCCTTTGTAAAACCCTTTAAAAAAAAATTAAAACATTTTACCGAAAAAACTTATTAAAATATTTTTACAAACTTACCAGCTCGCACAACTTTCCCCTGAACACTCGTCATACACCCCCTACCCCACTTCTCTCCTCTCCAACTTCATTGAATTGTAGGGAAGTTATCATATATAAATATTTTTTGTCAAACTTTCCAATGCATTGCACAGGTTAACGACTAGTTTATATCTATATGACTATATCTATATATACTATAAAACCGAAGCATCTAACTTTTTGTTGAACTCATAATATGTTGATACATAAGCTTTAAAGGCCTAACATTTTTCCACCTCATTTTTATTTTATTTTATTATTTTTTAATTTCTTAATTTTCTGCCCAACCCATCTTTCTATTCTTCGACAACTTCATGGTCACAACTTAGTCTATATTTTATATTTATAAGGGTCCATTTGGTTGGGGGATAGAAAAAGTGGGAGGATAGAAAGTGGGAAGGAGATGGAAAAGTTGGAGGATTAAAGAGATTTTAGTTTCCCTCATTTGTGTTTGGTTAGAGGGTAAAAAAAATGGAAGAATAAAAAGGAAAAATTACACTTTACCACCCTAAACTATACCTCATGTTACACTTTACACGCTAAACTTATTGAATGCACTTTTTGCACCCTAAACTATGACCCTTGTTATACTTTACACCCCGATGTTAAGTTTACACTTTATCACCCTAAACAATACTCTTTATTACACTTTGCACCCTAAACTTTGAATTTTCATCCAAGTTAACAGTAAACTTAACGGTAAGATGCAAAGTGTAACAAAAGTCATAGTTTAGGGTGTATAACGTGCATTCGAAAAGTTTAGGGTGCAAAGTGTAACATGAGATATAATTTAGGATGATAAAGTGTAATTTCTCTGAATAAAAAATAGAATTTGTATAAATTTACTCTCATGCTCCTATTACATAACTTTTTTATATAAATATTTTATAAAGGAAAAAAAGTTTTGTTTTGGAATAAAATAAAAAAGCCAAAGCATTCAACAAAGAACCCATTAAAAGAAAGAAAAAAAAAAATCAACGTTGATTTTAGTTTTGGGGAGGAGAAGGATTAGATGTGTAATTTTCATCCAACCTTTTCTCCTCTCCAATTTGGGGGGATTGAAAAGTGGTGGGCTTGCAAAGAAAACAATCAAGGCCCACCATTTTCTCTCCCACAAAATCACCCCAACCAAACACCCTTCCCACCCGAAATCACTCCTATTTTCTCACCCCTATTTTTCATCCTCCCTATTTTCACTCCAACCAAACGCATCCAAAATCTATCTATAAATACTACAAGACTAAAGACGTTTGACCATTAGTTGGCTTCCTTATGTTGTGCCACTTAAACCTTTGAGCCTCCACAATTTTCCACATCATTCTTAAGTTTTAAAAAAAAACTAAATTGTAAATTCTACACAATTCACTTTGCAAACCCAATTCTAAAAGAAAAAAGAAAAAAGAAAAAAGAATCACCTTTGCAAACTTCAACCACATGTCTGTTTGGATAGCTTATTTTACTATTTAGCTTATTTTTGCTATTATTCATGGACCCCACTACACTTTTTAGTACTATTCATGGGTCACACTGTACTATTTTAGTTAACTTTTACCTTTATCTACAATACTTTTAGTAAAAAGTTTTCAGTTTTAGCAAAATAAGTGAATCCCAAACAGACCCTACATGTCTTTGAAAAACCCAAAACTGAATATTTTGCCAAAGCTATGGAATTGTAAACTTAATTGTTGAACTTAACTCTGTGTTGTGGTTGAACTTATACTTAATTCCCCATCCAATGCTATTATGGAACCTTTATTGACCGACTACTAGAACCTCTATCAAACCATTACCAACACGTGTGTGTATATATATATATATATATTTTGCTATGTAGATTAAGCATGCATACCACGATGCAAATGAGTGTACATACGCTCTTGCTAATCTAGGAATTACTCTACTGTCTCCTTATGCATCTTTTGTTGAACTACCAGATGTGGTGGAACATTTGTTGGCCTTTGATAAGGCCGAACATCTTTATAACAGACTTATTAATATCTAATCAGCTACTCTTTATTTTGACGCACTCCAGTTAAAGGAAGGTTTGGTTGAAACATGAAAATACAAGGCAGATGATCAACTTCTTTAGGTGAAAGTTTTCCAAGTTTCAATAAAGCAACCATGTATTAGTACAAGATTTAAATCCATGAGTTTTGAAGTCTCACTAAATACATAAATTTTTGTAAAAGTCAACTTGCTTAACTTTGAATATTATAATACGATTTCTTATATATATATATATATATATATATATATATGGACCCAAACACTCTTCTTCTAAGCTTTGTCATATTAATAAAAAAATCAACATACTTATCGAGTCCATAATATTATAAAGTCAGATTATCATGATCCCTGATAGCACTTTTCCGTAGAAGTAATAAAAACAACTATGCCTTTTTGAGCTTTGGAGTTTGGAGCACAAAAATTTCCTATGCATATATGTCATCTTATCGGTTGCCAACCTAATTAACTGCTGAGCTGTGAGTTTTAAGAGTAGGGAAGATGGTGAGGCAACCAACACCAACCCTGCCCAGTCAATATTAGGTTCACCTGGAAAAGCTTTCCATTCCAAGTAACCCCATTTTCCTTCTTTAGTTTTCTTGAAGCACCCTCCCAACTTTCCAAACCCCACCAAAAGTCCAATTAGTTTGCAAAATCAAGGCAAGCCCATCCCAAAGAGCTGTTTAAGCTCAAAGCAAGCATGCCAAATATCTATATTGGCTTCTCGTGCCTTTTAATTTGTACGTTTGCAACAACCACAACTAGTTTGGTGTGTTAGTTCATCTCCTCTTCTTCACATATCCCATCTAACATATCACATTTTACATTTTCTTTCTCTCACTGCCCTTTGTCTCTCTCAATGGAATTGCCAGTTTCCGGTGGCCGGAGAATCCCATATAGAATAGAAACCAAAAATGTGTCCTACAAATTATGTGGCCTCTTTGATGAACTAAATTGGGTGTGTGGTTTCGAAACTCCAAAGAGAGCTCCTAATAAGTTCATTTTGAAGGGTGTAAACTGTGAAGCTAGGCCTGGAGAGATCACAGCAATTGCTGGTCCTAGTGGAGCTGGAAAAACCACACTGCTAGAGATTCTTGCCGGAAAGATATCACCAAGGAAAGTTTCAGGTCAGGTATTGGTGAATGATTGGCCTATAGAAGCTAAAATTTTTCGGAGAATATCAGGATATGTCACCCAAGATGATGCTTTGTTTCCATTACTTACAGTACAAGAAACACTCATGTATAGTGCTCTGCTAAGGCTAAGGGTTGGGAGAGGTGAGGCTGCCATTAGAGTCAAAGAGCTAATGAAGGAGCTTGGGTTGGATCATGTTGCAGGTTCCAGGATTGGCGGAAAATCAAATCGAGGCATTTCAGGTGGGGAAAGGCGTAGAGTTTCGATTGGAGTTGATTTAGTTCATGATCCGGCTGTTATTTTGATCGATGAACCAACTTCAGGGTTGGATTCAGCCTCAGCTCTTCATGTGCTCTCATTGCTTAGAGCAATGGCGGTAAATCAGGGTAAGACAATTGTTTTAACCATCCACCAACCTGGTTTTCGAATCCTCGAGTTGTTTGATCGCATTGTTTTGCTTTCAAATGGATTTGTCATGCATAACGGATCGCTGGATCTTCTTGAGGAGAGGCTTAAGTTGGCTAGTCATGGCATTCCCCCACACGTCAATGTGCTTGAGTTTGCTATTGATGTCATAGAAAGCTTGGTTATTCAAACTTCAGAAACTCTCATCGACCAAAGTAATATTGAAGAACATAAAGATGAAGTTCTTAAAATGAGGAATGTTGCCTACCCCAACATCAATGGAGAAGAAAACCTTCTCTTCTACCCGAATTCTCGACTTGAGGAGGTTTTGATATTAGGACAAAGATTTTGCAACAACATATTCAGAACCACGCAACTCTTTGCCACAAGAGTCATACAAGCTTTGGTGGCCGGTTTAGTACTGGGGACCATTTTCATGAATGCAGGCGGAGAACAAGGGGGAGTGGCCTTACAAACCCGAATTGGGTTTTTCGCCTTCAGTCTCACCTTCTTGCTATCTTCCACAACAGAAGGCCTACCAATTTTCTTGCAAGAGCGAAGAATTTTGATGAATGAGATTTCAAGAGGAGCTTACAGAGTATCTTCTTACATTATAGCAAACACTCTTGTCTTTCTTCCTTTCCTTTTAATGGTTGGTCTTCTCTACACAACCCCAGTTTATTGGCTAGTTGGTTTAAAGAAGGACATAAATGGATTCCTTTACTTTTCTATGGTGGTTTGGATGGTTCTATTAATGTCCAATTCTTTTGTAGCGTGTTTCAGTGCTCTAGTGCCAAACTTCATCATGGGTAACTCAGTGATTTCAGGGCTAATGGGCTCTTTCTTTCTCTTTTCTGGGTATTTCATATCAAAGGACAACATACCTAGTTACTGGATTTTCATGCATTACTTGAGTTTGTTCAAGTACCCTTTTGAGTGTTTTATGATAAATGAGTATGGAGGAGAGCAAGGGAGGACCAAGTGCATACAATTTGTGGAAGGACAATGCAATTTGTATGCAAATGGGTTCCTAAGACAGCGAGATCTGAAAGAGTCACAGAAATGGAGCAATTTAGCTGTGATGTTGGGTTTCATCATTGGGTATAGAGTGCTTTGCTTTTTCATTTTGTGTTTCAGATGTTACAAAATCAGAAGCTAGATAAACTCTACAATTCTTTTAAAAAAAAAGATTACAACTTGTTTCAGCTCTTTTCTCTTATGTTTCCCATTCTTTTACTCATTTCATTAGGATGGTCAAAATAATGTACATCTTTATACGTATAATGTTTATTATTTGTATATGAGAATCACTTATATGATTCCTATCACTTCATCTCTAATACAAACTATCAGCTTCAATCCAAGTAAAATAATTGTTCTGAACACTTCCCATATCTTTTTTTTTGGAGAATCAACACTTCCATATATATGATCCCTATAACTTGTACTTGAATGCTAATATATGAGACAGGATTTATATTCTCCCAAAGCACTTCAGTAGTCTTTTTTTTTTTTTTTTTTGAGGAAAAAGTACTTCAGTAGTCAAAACTAAATTTGAATGCTTTTGTTCCTAAAAGTTCATTTTCGAGTTGAAGTTAAGAGTATTTTTTTGAATATTGACGTGCGAATATCCAAATATCATTCTTTTACCAATGATCTTGTAGCCAATACTCTCTTTAAAAGTGGAGACTTGGATTCCATAGGTGCAGGGGTTTGTGCGGGTTAAGGGTAATACTATTATTTAAAGAAAGAAGAATTTGTGGGGCTGAGGGTGACATCATTTCTTGCCACCATCCGAGTCTGACTCTGAACATCTGATTATAGAATTTTTTTTTTATTTATTTAAATTTTATGTTGATGTTGTTTAGAAATTTAATGGATTACCAAAGCTAGCAACGCTCACACCAAAATTTTCCATAAGGCTAAAGAGACGAATTAATATTTGAGAACATGTAAGAAATGGAGCATAGTAGTTTGAAGGGAATTGAAAATTCCCTATCCTAACAGACCCAGGTAAAAAGTGATCAGAGCAGGAGCAAGAACCGTGAGATACAAACAAGTGACAAGGGTTGGGACCAATCTTGAATTCCAATCTTCAAATGAAAAATAAAAAAAGAAATAATACTCACCTATAGTATAGTACATGAAAGCTTCCCAGAAGATATCATTCTATTGAACTACTTGCAACGCCTTGCCAATTCACGTTACCAGTACTATCATTTATATTGGGTTAAAATAGATTGACCCTGTTAATTAATTCAATTACTCAAGTTGATTAATTAGGTCAAATTACATACAATAACGTGGAGACACAAACAAATCACCAAATAAACTAGAGTGCAGTAGAAATTAAATTGACACGATAATTTGTTGACTAATAGGAAAAACCTCTCACAAGCAAAAATCCCGCAAGGTGATTTTCAGATCACCACTCTCAAGAATCACTAATCAAGAATCAAATGATTACAAGTATAAGAAATTTTACCACTACTCAGGACTATCTGAAAGTATGAACCTACAATTGAACCTTTATACCAATCCCCAATTGGACTTGATTTTGTAGAGGCTTCTTTTGCACGGATCTCAATACGTGACTAGCTTCCAACAACTAATTTTTGTTCTTGAATGCAAAGTTCTTCTCTTCAATACACCTTGAAGATCTAGAAGCACTTGGTTACAAAACCCTAAAATGCATAAGAACGTAATAGCTTCACCAATAGTGTATGAGTTCTTTAATTGAGTTTTTGTGTCTTGTGATGACTTTAAAATAAAATTTTCATATCCCCTAGAGGTTTAGTAAATGAGACTCTAGTAATCTAAGTTATCATGGGCCAAAAAACAAATTTGAGAATTCTGAATCTGCGAAGCTCGATGATTGAGAGATGTCGAGACTAGTATCAAGATTCTTCATTTATTCTCAATAGATGCTAGTATCGAGACTAGTGTCGAGGTTTACTTTTTAGCTTTTTTTTTCACTTGTTTCTTGGTGCAGTCTTCATGTCTTCAATAATACTACTTGCCTTGTTTATTCAACACACTTCATGATATTCTAAAAATCACTTAAGAACTATCCAATTACAAGTAAAGTGCGTTTTGTCAAAGGATATGCCAATACATGAAAAATATGACCCTAACAATTTATTTAAGAAAATATTTACACCATAGAAAGTCCCACAGAAAATAATATTGAGTTGTTGTTTAGTTAGCACTATAGATTCTTAGTAGTTCTTTCATTCATTTTGAATATTTTTATTGATTTTTTTTTCTCAAAACAAATCAAGAAAAGAACATTGAAACAATAAATAATAAAATTGTGTACTCTAATTAATTGGTTCGGTCATATATTGAGTTGAAGGTCATAGTAGCAATTGAGGAGGAAATGTTTTCTGATGATGAAGAGGAATTATACAGCTTTCCTAAGCCTGAAGATGCCGTGTCAGTCGAATTCTTCATTTCAGCCTTATATTTCTGGCCTATATCAGCTTTAGCTTTTGGATGCATGAGATCAGAAAGCAGGCCTGGTTTTGTTATCTCCTTGTCATTTACATGTATTTCACCCAGTAGCATACCGACAACAGTGGACATAGATGGTCGAAGTTTTGGCATGTCTTGGGTGCAAAGAAGACCAATCTTAAGAAATCTGCAAGCCTCCTCAACATTGAAATCATCATTCAGTAATGCATCCACCAACCTCAGCAATTCTCCCTTCTCAAACATCCCCCATGCCTGCAAAAAAGTAGTATCTCATTAATAAGTTTGTCACAATTCTAACTTAGCTTCCAGGTAACAAAAATGAGGAATGGGTGTATTTTTATTTTTCTCACAGCCATGACTATTCATTATGCAATTTGATTGGAGATAAAGAGACAAAATCATTAAGCTATTTATTTGGACAATGTTGTTGAATTACAGAACAGAGTTCTAAAATAGGACTAAAAAGATATGAAACCAATTAAGCCCTTGGTTTCCCTTTCTCACTTAGGAACAAAATTGCTGTTCTGGATTCATTCTCTTTATCATGACAGACTGTGCCAACACTTGATAATGATGATCTCCCATTTTCTGTTTAAAACTTCAACTCATATCAATTGAAAAACCAACACCCCCATTTGGATGGTGGATGAAAGAAGAAGAAAGTCAAGAAACCGATATAATTAGACATAAAATCAGATGATGAACTACAAAAAAATAGTTGACCTAGGCCACTTGAGGCCAGTGAATCGGTTCTTATACACAACATATACTGGAACTTGATGTGCTGTTTTGACATGTTTATAACTTTATATTTCATCCTTTTCGTTACGGTAAATGAAACACGCATATGGCCCATATTCCAAGTGAAATCTCAACTCTCGTAAGTTTTTTGTTAGGAAGCCTCGTCATAAAGGGCCTATCCATGCTGAATGGGTAAGCTAGTCTTTCCTAATGTTTGATTCGACTCATTTTTCTTTTACCTTTTGAATGAGAAACTTCAATTAAGAAGTAAATTGATATAAGGCATAGCATATTAAAGTATGGGAGAATGGATTCTGAAATGAGGATGACTTGGTTCCATAAGAAACGATGAAGGCTAGTAAACTCTAAAACGCTTAGGAAGTTTGGCAATTGATGGGAAGAATGTGGCTTTCCAGCTAGCTGATTGTGAAAATTCTAAATCTTAAGAAAGTAACTGCAGTCCATCAAAATGGATGTTACGGGTTCATGTTTGGTGTTCCAAGGATTTAACTAAATAATAAAAATAAATATGCAGAAAAAAGATGAAATATTTTATTCTGAAATTAAAATACCAACACTAAAGAGAGTAAATATAGGGATGAACCTTAAAGTTAACAGTGAGGCTTTCAGCTAAAAGCAGCTTCTAGGGAAGCTTGATTGAGTCGTCTAGAACAAAAAGACAACTGGGGTAATCATGGACAAAAGTCTTGAAGAGAGCTCGTAAGTAAAAATATTTCCATAATTTAGTTTTGGAAAATCTGTTATAGTGACAAAAGGATGTGGAATGCTTTCCAACCCTTTGGGACTTCCTTAAATGAAAAGATTATATAATACCTTTGTTAGAATAATGGTTAAATGATTAAATTCACAATTTCCCAACAACATAAGATTTTGGGATAATTGGAAATTTATTATGGTATTTGAGGAGGAGGTCTTGAGTTCAAACTTTATCTCCACTCTACCTCCCATTTAAAAAGCTAAAAATCTCATATGATAGCCTCACTTATTAACGGCTTAAACTTTCAGAACAATTAGTAATTTATCAATCTCCATCTGGGACTTCTACACCTAGGTAAAATTCAACACATGATCTTAAAACATCCACAGGTTAGTGGATGGAGTGGGCTCTCAGTCCTCAAGATGGCATAGAAGTCCTACATAGAGGTATTATATAATCTAAGATGTCTAGGCACTTCTGTTTAGAAGATTTTGTCGGTGAAGATTATATATCTAAATATATAATCCTAAACTCAACACAAAATCAATAAAACATCCACAGATAAAGTTGACCGAGTGGGTCTTCAGTCCTCTCAGTCCTCAGTCCTCACTCTTATTAGATGTATTGCTTTGGAAGTCATGCATGTATGCATGCAAAAGAATACTTTTTAAAATAAAATATATTAACAGTTTGCCACTTATCACGCCTATCAATTTATCCTTTAAGACTCTATTATACTGGAAATAATTGGAGGAAAAACCCAAAGTCCTTACTTTTTCAAGAAGATATTGTTCTTCAGCAGGTAACCGCCTGTTTGTGTTACACCTCCCAGTAACAATTTCTAAGAGCAGAACACCAAAACTATAAATATCCGCTTTCCTTGTCACTTGACCTCGTATCGCATATTCAGGTGCCAGA
Source organism: Quercus ilex subsp. ballota (assembly GCA_032727855.1). Lineage (NCBI taxonomy): Eukaryota > Viridiplantae > Streptophyta > Magnoliopsida > Fagales > Fagaceae > Quercus > Quercus ilex. Next base: position 29,765,437 of record CM064915.1, on the reverse strand, counting down.
TAACCTCTACAGAAACCAAACAAAGGCACTTGAATGTTTGAACATAATCTACAGAAAATCAATAAATTTGGGAAAAAACAAATAAAAAAATCCACAAAGGAAAACAAAGAGTTTCCATATTGTTAGCTATACAAATAAAAACCTTTTATCTCATACAATATAGATATGTTTTGGCATTGCTCAATTTAAAAAAAAAAAAAATTCATGCAACATGTCGTGTTATCCTGCCTTTGGTTTAATAAATAAACCATTATCCCACTTGAATCTTGATTGTGACTCTATCAATTTCATTTGAAACAATTTTTCTCTCATATTATCTTTAGGTTAACAAAATTACTTTTTCATGTAGCATGTCTGATTATTCCGCCTTCAGTATAAAAAATAAAATAAAATAAAATTTATCCCACCTAATTGTAATTCTATTGATTTCACTGGAAACAATTTTTATCTCGTCTTTGGGTTAACCACAAAATTATTTGATATTAAAAAAATGAAAACAGACTTAGTCAACTGACACATCTAAGCTTAAAAGGCCATCAGTATAACTTCATGTGCCAAAAGATCCAAAATAATCTTTAAACCTCAGTTTGGAGGCCAGATGGAGGTAGTCTTAAACAGGGCAAGGCAGAAACAATATATATATATATATATATATATTTTTTTTTTCCGGGGCCAGAAGAAGATATATTAGATGATAGGCCCAAAAAAAAGGAGATAGTAAGCATAAAATCCTAAAATGATAAGACTGGGATTGTTACAGTAGTTCAGTCCGTTGACTGGACATGCTAGGTCTACTATGTGAAAAAATCCTGCCTTTCAACTCCTAATGACAGCACATGGAAAAACTTAGTCTACACCAGACCTTATTATAGGACAACCACCCCAACAATGTCTATACACTAAACATCTACAACCCAATTCAAGCAGCCTTGAATCATAGTTCCCTTGACACAATATCATGCTGAAGATTATATACACAATTTAAGACGATAAAAATTGAATTTACAAACTTACGCTGTTCCAGCAACGCGCGTACTAACATGGGTCATGTTAGGTGGAATGAACTTCGCAAGGCCAAAATCTGAAATTTTGGGCATTAAGTCTTTATCAAGGAGAATATTGCTTGCTTTGATGTCTCTATGAATAATATGTGGGCGGATGTCTTCATGAAGGTAAGCAAGCCCCCGGGCAACACCAATGCAAATTATACGCCGCGTTTGCCAATTAAAATGGATGCTACTGTGGCCTCTACCTAAAAAGTAGAAAGGGGTTCTAAGATTAGTCATTACCTGGAGATTTAATGGATTCCAATGAAAGATAGATGTGAATTACCAAGAAGTGTTTGTGCAAGGCTATTATTCTCGAGATAGCCATATACCAATATCCTATGGTTTCCTTCCACACAGCAACCATACAACTTAACCAGGTTATCATGCTCTACTTCTGAGATCACCTTTATTTCTGTCAAAAATTCCCGCGCCCCTTGCCTTGAGTCGCTTGACAATACCTTTAGAGCAGCCACAGTGCCATCTTTTAGAGTTCCCTACTCATTTATAAGAATTTTGGAAAAGGAAATCAATCATTAAAAGCATAAATTACATAGTAAATTGGTATGACCAGGTATATTCCTTTAAACAACATCGATAATCATATAAAATGTGCAATCACCTTATAGACAGAACCAAAACCTCCCTCCCCAATTTTATTTGCTGGACTAAAATCTTCAGTGGCAACCCGCAATTCCTTGTAACTGTACAGATTAATATTCTTGATGTCTGAAAGCCCTATAGACATATAAACCAATTAGAAGTTTTGGCATAGAAAAGCATTTCCAAATATATACATAAAGAATAAGTACGATGTCAAATTGCGTGTCTGTTTTGCATGAATTTATGCTCATGCTCCAGAGAACACATGAGATAGTCAAAGACATGGTATACGAAATTTAGATAGTTTAAAAATTCAGAAGATTTTGCTTAATTTATCCTAGAAAAAAACTGACATGACTGGAATCAAAGACTAACTATCAAGCCAGCTGAGCGGCAGGTGAGTCTAACAAATTACAAAATATTTATCTTAAAAAACATATGTTAAGGGCAACTTAAGGCATAAATTTATAATAATTCAAACAAATGTAAACCTCTTTGTACATAATCCCAGCTAGAAATATTTGAGGTAAAAGTCAAAACTTCTGTTCCATACCCTATTTTAGAGCCAAAGTCAAGCTCCAACAAGCAAAGCAGTCCATCTGACAAAAAAGAATGTAACTCCATTTTGTCTGATTATATGATCTTGGTGAGAGGTCAGAGATTGTCAAGATGTTAGAAAGAGGTCTACTATACACAAACCATTGGAGAACAACTATTGACTATTGAGCATCTGAACAGTGAGTCGCTATGGTTGCCTTTGAGTTGTTTTAGACTGTAAACAGGTTTAGAAATCAAAGTGAAACTTATAAGAAGAGAGCCTCTACCAGAGCACAAAATTATACTCCTTGGGATTTTAAAAATCTACTTTATGAATTTAAGATAAGTCTTACACCATATCATGGTAGAGAGCAGCAAATATAATAACAGGAATTTTGTCCAAGTAACCAACATTGGCACAGACCATATCTGGATAGAAACCAGTCAAACAAGTATATGTACAAGTTAGCCATGTATATATGGCTTTCTCAGCTGATAAATTAATTATAGGAACAATAGAATAAAATTATTAAAATGTGTACCTTCATCAGCTTCGAATGTTTGTTTAGCTGAGGACGCTTTTTTTTTTGTAAAACAGAAAGAGAAACAAGTCATCACAAACTGCTTACGTCTATCAATACCTCCAATCAATCAAACCCCTGCCATGTCAAATAAACCATTGAACATAAACCTGCCATCATGTAACTGTTTACTACCAAAATCTTGGTAAGGAATATTTCTGCTACAAGAAAGGAAAAATAGGGATGGCAAAAGTCATTTGCTACATAAACAAGAGCCCTAAGCAAGGACTAGACTTATGAAATGTCTAAAATGCATGGTTCTTTAATCAGCATATACTTTTTTAATGAATAAAAATAATTTATTAAAAATAAAGGACAAGTTAAATAATACAGGATGTGTAACCATTTCCAAGTACAATCTGAAATTCAACAAATCTAGGAAATCTTAAAAGGATACAATAAGGATGTTGCCTAAGGCATTCATCAAATCATACAAAGAAAGTAACACAGACTGTTTGATAATGTGAATAGGACATTCAGCACCATCAATAGTCCTGCTTTTCCTTTTATGTACATATCTATCTAGCAAAAATAATTATAAAATGGCTGCCCACGACATTGCAAATAGCCACTTCCTAACTACAGTCTACTTGTTAAAGAATGTTGGGATTTAACATGCACACATATTTATCTAAACATATTATCCTTTAACCTATAGCCTCATCATCATGACTGTTCTCAACCAATATTTACTACAAAAGAAAAACATATATATCAGCATGGAGGATGATGTACCAGGATATGTCAAACATAAAACACTGAGAACCTTAGGGTTTATTTTTTGGAACTGAATATGTTCAGAGCACAAGTAAGCTATATCCAAAATCCACTTAAGAATCACCCTTTCCAGGAATTTGGAATCTATTTTATCCATCCAGTAGTCTTTGAGTTAAAAACTTCAAACACATTGGAAGCTAACATTTTGTTTTAATACAGGATATGCATTTTACAAATATATTAGCAACAGGGTCTGGAAGCTCATTCGACCACATGCTCAACACTAATGCCTTTGATTATTATACATTACAAGCCCAGTTTATGCACCACCGCAAGCAGCCGCTCCAAAAAATCACTCACCCCACAAATCATCAGAAATCAGACCCACGCCAAAATCAAACCCAAAATTCATTCTTCCCAACTCAGACCCACAACAAAATCAAACCCAAAAAACGTTTTTTCCATCTTTTTTTTACACTTCTTCCCAACTCAGACCCATGAAAAATCAAACCCAATAACCGTCGTCCACCCAGATCCACCACTCATGCAAATTCTCCAATTACTACCCAAAGTAACTTCTACAAACAAACGCATATTTGGGAGTGCTTTAAGGAAGAAGGTAAGAAACCCTCAAAAATCCTGCAGAACAGAGATCAATAAACTGAATTCCCTTTCCCAACACAGCCATGAGATACAAAGAGATACAGTTTTTGGAAAACATGGTGTGAGCTATGGAACAAGTTCACATTACAATCCTTACATGTATAATTGCGAAGGCACCCCATTCCATGTGAACTTTTTAAAAAATTATCAAAAGTCCATGTAATCAAATAATTGAAATTAATACCCAAACCCACGGTATGATTTTCACTAAAAAATTATGAATTTTAAACTATAGACTTCAAATAGTCCTATCCAGATGGTGGACAAGGTTGTCATATTATAGCATACAAGAACAGCTTAATCTATAATTAGACCAATTAATAATAAATACAACCATGATGATGAAGAACAATTGTAAATATTAAACAACCATGGGATTTTTTATCACATTATTTGAGCTTTTTTTTTTTTTTTTGGAGGGGGGGGGGGGGGGGGTGGGGGTTGACCAAAACTCAGAAATTGAACTCAGTTTTGCTCTACTTCAACCATAAACTGTTCCTTTCCTCACACTTACCAAAACCAGCATACTACATGTAATCTAAGCTATGAAACACCCATAATTGCTGCTCAAGCTGCATGAGCAACCTCTTAAGACTACAATTAGTTAAATACCCAAATGACATAGAGAATTTAGATGTCACAATTAAAAGAAGCACAGAACACAACATAAGAATGAAGGTAATATAGTATCAAGAAACTAATTACTTAGTTTGGTTGTTGAGAAAAATGAAGAAAAACCCCAAAATATAAAATCTTTGACTTAAGCTATTGATTTTATGCAAAGAAAACAACAACAAAAAAGAGAAGACCCAGAATTTGATCTTATGTAATAGTCTTTCTTCATTTAGAGAAAACAAAAAGACAAAATAGCACCATTTCATTAAAAATGAAAAGATGTGAAGATTGAAGATTGAAGATTGAAGAAGCTTTACCTTAGGAACTGTAAAAAGCAAGAGAGAGAATTCCGGGTTTGGCGTAAAGGCTTGGTTTTACTTTTCAAGAGTACGATAAGTTCGTGATATTATTATTTCTTTCTTTCAAACAAGAGTTCAATGCTATTCTGGCGTCGTAAAACTAAAATAACACACGATTCTGTAAGGAACCAACACAGAACCAACTCAAACTGGAATCAATAATAATAATAATAATATCACTGTCTCATTCACAATGCGTTGTTTGTTTGAGTTTTACCCAGAAATTTTTTAAGTCCAACGATTTATGATGTGATGTTTTTTTGGCTTTTTTTTCTTTTTGTATACAGTTTGGACATCAGCAGTTATGAGCAAACGGGCTCCACGCGCGACGACTTCTAGTAAACGAAAAGATCGATCAATTTAAATTTCCTCACACCCTGTTATCATCAAAACGAAACTAGTGTAAAATAAATTACTGTATGTTGTATCTCGGAAAGGCACTTTGAGCTACAATTTTCTTCAACGTTGAAATTTATGAGTTCTTAATAAAGTAAGGTAATTCAAAGTTTTCCTATAATTTTGAACTTGGATTTTTAAGCATCCAAGTTTTTAGTTCAAATTTTATGAATGAAAATGTCATTTTACAAATTATAATTGAGTCATGTTAACAACGGCTCTTAAGAAAGTTGTTAATAAATCATTTAAAAAAATTTTTAACAACACTTTTATTGAAAATATAAAAAAGAGCCAAAAAAATAAATATTTTTCTATTTTTCTATAAAAAGTTTCTAAAAATATATTCTAATAAATGCCCTCAAGGAATCCATTAAATTTTCCCATCATAATTATATAATATTATTATTGTCATATCACCCATAGTTGGAAAATTATTAGGTAATCACTGCACACCCTTGGTGCGATGGTCACTCCACAAGTATAAGTGCTTGTGAAGTGTGGGGGGTAAAGGTCAAGGTTCAAGTCTCTAATAGGGAGCTTCACACACATATACACTTAGATTAGGCTAGAGTAGAATTCTATCTTGTATAAAAAAAAAAAAAATTATTAGGTACTCCCAGAGTACCATAAATGCGTACTCTTCCTCTCACATAAATGGTGGGCTCCACCATGAATTTAATGAGTAGGACCTACTATTCATTTGAGAGGAGGAAATACGTATTTATGGTACTTCGGGAGTACACAATAATTTCCCCCAATGGTTACTACTCTTTCTACTATCAAGTTATCATCATCACCATCATTCCCACTAAAATTAATCATATAAGTGTAGAACTTGCTCATCCAATTGACCCAATTTAACCTAATGGGTTTTGATGGGTAACCAAAAAATGAGTCATTGTCCATAAAAGTTGTCTAAGAGAGAATGAAGAAGATGGATCCAAGAGAGAAGATAAGCTCGTCTAAAGGAAAACAAAACGTCTAAGGAAAAAGCTCATAGACGAAGGATAAACACCTAGCAAATTCTGAGCACTCCCATCAACCAAGAAGTTAGTTACACCATAATCAACTATTCTGAGATGTGGGGTGAATTCCCTGAAATTCGCTTCACTCTCCCCACTAAGTCCAAACATCTCCCACGATGGTATTGGCACCTAACAAATAGACCCACTATATAAAGGACTAGACCTCACCAAGCAAAGATATGCACAATTAATCTTCCACTTTCCATTCTTGAGTTCTTAAGAGAAACACTGACTTAACCATTAGAGGGTCCTAAGCCGGCACCACACCAGTGCATTCCAATAGTTTCTTTTTCTCTTTTCAGATAGTTGATTCACTATTGAGTTTGGAGCATATGGCCTACTGATATCGTACTTCATCAGTTGGCGCTGTCTGTGGGGAGGAGGAGTTTGTCACTTAGCTCCTTAACACATAATGCTGTATGGTTCAAACTAAATCAATGACTACAAATCCAGAAAACCAAGAAATAGGAGACGCCTCCAGCCATCCTAACCCCACCCATGATCCTTCTCCAACATCCATCCAACAAAAATTGTAGTCCATGGTAGTCGTAATGGCTGAGCTAATGAAACAGAACCAAGAATTGGCCAAAAAAGTCCATAAGAAGAGAAAACATAGTCAACATCGACATGCAGACCAGGAAGAGCCTGGACGAGATCAAGAAGATAGGGGAGCAAAAAGCTGTTGGAAAATTTGGTTTTGTATCGCATGCAAAACACACAGCGGAAGCAACAAACACGGATCTACTTCATTCATGAGAGATAACATGTAGTCTTGAATTCTAGAACAAAGAATAGAAAGCGTACCTTGACGCAGTGAAATTCGAAACCAAGACTTGAGAATACCTCTAATCAACATCCCAATTCCACATGGTGCCGGAGAAGAGTGGTCTCTCTCAATTAGTCTTTATGTACGTTGATTCTCAAAGAAAGTTCTTCTTCTTCTCATTGTAGAGAAAAATTGTTTTCTTTTCTTTTCATCATATGTATATTTAACTACCTTGTCAGTTATTTTATTTAATAACTCTTATTAAATTAAAACTGCTTATCTAATTGGGTTAGCCTTTTAGGCTTGCCCAATTGAGTTTTAGTTTGTGGCTTGAGATGGGATCAAATGGAACAAATAAGACTCTAACTCCAATAGGCCTTGGGCTTATCTGTCAACTCTTAATAAGTCCAAAGTTACCATTAATTATATTTAATACCACTATATAAATATAATTGCACTCTAGGCCTTATTAATAAATGGGTAAATTACATAATTGGTCCCTATCCTTTACACCAAATGTCAATTTGGTCTCTAACCTTTCAAATGTGTCAATTTGGTCCCTAACCTTTTAGTATTGTATCAATTTAATCTTTGCCGTTATCCATTGAATGAAAATTTTTGATGTGTTAAACTGAATAATAAAAATTAATTTTTCTTGCCACATCAACTGCCAACTATATAGCCATCAACTATACATCCATGTCAAATTATATATATATATATATATATAAAGTTTATGTTCCCACTTGAGTTTTAAAGTTCAGGGAAAATTCTAAAATCTAAAAGTTCCGCTTCTTCAAGAGGCTTAACTTCATCTAAGATGTCAAATTTGACATAGGAAATATTAGTTAATGTTCTTTTAAAAATGAATTGTAACTTTCTTAAATCTATCATTTATTTGTTCTCTCTTCTGTATCTGTAACCACATAAAACCATTAAATCTAGAGGCAAAGTTTCACAATCAAATCTTAAAGAATTGAAAAAACAAAACATTTTTTTAGGAAAAAGAAGAAACTGGTGGTGATCGACCATGTAAAGCTTGCTGTGTAGGCTTCCAAATAGAAGCAAATCTTTGGCTTTGTCCAAAGCTTCCTTGAAAAAAATGAGAGCCTTAACAGTCTGTTCAGAGATTTTGACCTCGATCTCTTCTAAATCTTTGAACAAAGGCTTCAAGAGCCTCAATCTCCTACTGAGATTGTGACACTGCCTTCTAAAAACACATATGAAGTTTGAGATCTTGGGGATCTAGTCCACAACACTGATATGATTCCCAAGTAGCACAACTATTTGGCCTTCCATATAGAGTAGGAGTAGCTTTGCTTGGTGCCATTTTTTGTTTTCTAAGTTCTAAAATACTAGACAGACTTGTAATTTAGGTTAAGCATCGTATTTTTTAAACACACAAGTGAACAAAAATTTGGGGTTTTTAATTTGTCGTGGTTGTACACTTGGGCATACTGTGTAGGGAAAATCAATTTTTTATTATTCCGTTTGACACGTCAAATTTTTCCATCCAAAGGATAACAAAATGGACTAAATTGACATGACACTAAAATGTTAGGGACCAAATTGACACAATTAAAAGATTAGGGACCAAATTGAAATTTGGTGTAAAAAATAGGGACTAATTATGTAGTTTATCCTTAATAAATTATATCCCAAGACTCTAATGATATCATTTGACCCCTCTATGAAATATCCATAGTGAACAAAGTCATAATGAACTATCACTTTGTTAACAACTATTTTATCCTTGAGTACCCGGTTTAATCTTTTAGTTATTCATATTTATTGAAATTCGATTTCAATAAATATAAACTTTAGTGACTCCTTACTAAAGTGGGTGCCTTGAATAACCAGTTCCCATTAAACTTATCTTAAGGGGATATTTCGTCTCTCTATAAAAAGAGATTATGGATTCCATATTGAGAATATGTATTCCCTCAACACTATGTATGGTTACCCAACATACTGAGGTTTTGACCGTCAATATTAGATATCACTCCTGATATATCAAGTCATGATCAGGGTCACTATCCTCTCAGGATTAAGAGTCTATGAATTTAGAAGTCGTGAGATTAATCATTCAGGTAACAGTTGTTGATTGAATAATTAATCTTACAGCGGTCTAGTTCAATATATCTTGACACTTAAGACACATCAACACATCAACACATCAACTAAGAGTCTCCATTTCCATGATCAAAATAAACCATCTTAGTTGATGTGTTATAGTTTTCGCAGATGAAACACCCAATTTTATCATCGACTACGAATTATATTGAGTTTATAAGGAACTTGTGATTTATATTTTCTAAAGCTAAATTACATAAATCACATACAATGCATCACAAGGATTATGATAATATCCCATTAGTTTATTTATAAATAGTCTCATATAATTAAACAATTTAATTATTTATGATATGCCAATAAATTGGATTTTAGGGCATAAACTCCAACAAAAGCAGCATCAGTGGAGAAAATCAGTCGAGGTGAACAATAACCTAGAGGGTACCACACTTGGAGCAAGAGGTGGACAGAAGGAAGAAAGCCATGAAAGAAATGATGGAGTCTGTGAAGGGAAGAATGCACTTCAACGATGTCATCCATAGGACTGACTCCCCCTTCACCACGTTCATTACATCCCATGCTCTACCCCCAAGTTCAAGATGCCTCAACTGGACTCATGTGATGAGTCACGAAATCCTTGTGATCATGTTACCACATTCAAAACGACAATGCACCTCTAAGGAATTCTAGACGAGCCTTTCCTACAACATTGAAAGGCTCAGCTAGAATATGGTTCTGCAAATTGCCACTAAACACCATACCTTCGTTCTAGGAGTTGAGTAAGTTATTCGTCAATAACTTCATTGGAAGCCAACGACACAAGCGTCCATCATCCAGCTTGCTACATATAAAGCAAGGGGAGAACAAAAGTATATGGTCTTTTATCAACTGCTTTAAAAAAGAAGCCCTACTGGTGGATGAGGTAGACAACAAGGTTCTCTTGGCGACTTTCCAAAATGGATTTACCTCAGACTTGTTCATTCACAGAATGTTTGACCGGAAGCCTCAAACGATGGCAGAATTGCTACATTCAGCACAAAGCTACATGAATGCTAAAGACGCAATCATTGCTAAACGCAAAAAGAAAGCTAATCGGGTAGAAGCAGGACCTCATGCTGGATACATACATCCAGAGCAAAGTCCTTGTCCAAAGAAGGCCAGGACGAGAGAAAAGAGAGATCAAGATGGTAAAAAGGCAAGATCATCATCAGGACAATACTCGAGCTACATGCCACTAAACACTTCACATGATTAAGTGTTCATACAAATCAAAGACAACCCATCCTTGAAGTGGCCAAAAAAAAATAAAAGGAGATCCTAGCAAATGGACGAAGTGCAAGTATTGTCAATTCCATCAAGATCATGGTCATGACACCAACGAATGCTATGATTTGAAGTAGCATATTGAGGCTTTCATCAGGTAGGGAAATTTGAAGAATTCCGTCGAACGAGAGCACAGAGACGAAAGACAACTCCCCAAAAGCAGAGTAGAAGAACCAATTCCTCCACCTCTTGGAGAAATAAAGGTGATTGTGGGAGGAACATCGACAAGAAGATTGTCCAAGTCAAAAAAAATTATCTTCGAGCAATACAAAATGTCTAACTCATTGGTCATCCACCAAGGATACCAAGAATGGATGAGCCAGTTGTAACTTTCACAGAAGAAGACGTTAGAAGGCTACACCATCCTCATAATGATGCAATTGTTATCACTTTGATGATTACGAACTTCACCACAAGGAAAGTACTGGTGGATAACGGGAGTTCAGCATATATCCTTTACTACCCAACTTTCTAGTAGATGAGGACCGATAGGGAACTACTTCATTCAACAAATGTTCCTTTGATAGGGTCTGGAGGGACAAAAGTCTTGCCTGTAGGAACAATCTCTCTCCATGTTGTGGTTGGTGCTTATCCACAACAAATCACGAAGGAAGTGAATTTCCTCATCGTTGATTATTCATCCTCTGCCATCATAGGACTACTCACTTTGAATAGTTGGAGAGCTACAATGTCCACTTACCACTTGTTTGTCAAGTTCCCAATGGAGTATGGCATAAGAGAAGTGCAAGTAGATCAATTAACAGCCAGAGAAGTGCAAGGATGACTGTTGAGTGGATTGAAGTACTATAAGATGTACCTTTGGATGAATCCAATCCAGAGAAGTTCACATGAATTGGGACGAACTTGGAGGAGAAGATGAAGTAGGACCTCATCCTTTTCCTCAATAAGAGCAAAGATGTATTTGGGCTTCGGGCTTTCTACACATTTTCTTAATTGGGTTTAGGCTTGGACTGTATTGGGTCATGTTTAAGCTAGTCATCCTCATTGGGTTCTGTCGATATTGTATTTTGTCTAGCCTCGATTCACGCGTCAAAACAAATTCTAAAACCAAAAAAAAATTGAGAAAATGTGTAAAAATACAAAGTTCAAAGCCTAAAAAGGGTAAAAATAAATACAACATGATTGGATAGTGGATCAAAGGGTCACAACATTTAAAAACCCATTTTTATAACAATCGAGGCCAAAGCCCTAACCGAGTACGGTAAAAAAGTTTACTTTTTAATTTGCCCGTCGGATCATGTTGAATTTTAGACCGTCTAGTAGGGCATATTTTTCCCTTTGAAACGATAGTCTACGGGCTAAAATCGGAGTTAAAACGGACGAGATATCACCAAAATACCAAAAACCCTAACGAAATCTCACATTTTTTTTTCTAGAAAAACAGGCAATTTTTTAGCCGAATTTGTGCAATAAACTGTACCGATTGGTTAGGAACTGGAGTGATCCTGCTTAACCATCTTGAAGAACAAGGTTTTGGTCACTTTTCATAAAAATGGCTCAATGATATCTGCCTCGGATTGGAAGATGTAAATTTTTTAAGGAAAAACGTCATAGAATTTTTCAACACTGCATCATCCTCCTTCTATGCGCGAAAACTTGATGACTGTAGCTCCAAATCGTGTATGACTAGAACCATTGGAAACTAGACATCTAGAGCTTTCTAGGCATATACAGTTTAAAGAAAACGGAGCTCGGAAAACCTCCAAATAGCTGTGTGAAAATCGGTCTAGAAAATGGAAAAAAGAAGAACTAGGCCCAATGAGGTGGCAAAAGTGGGAGGCTAGCTAGGTGTGACATGCGGCAAAATGGGAGGCTAGCTAGGTGTAGCATGCTACACCTAGCTAGCCTCCCATTTTGCCTCTTCCCCTATAAATTACCCCCTCATTTTTTAGAAAAATAGGAAAAGAGTGGAAAAATTCTGAGAAAAATACCCTAGAAATTCTGGAAAAAAAATTATTTTCCCTCCCCTCTAGGAAACCCATCACACACAAAAAAAGCCTCTTCCATTTTTTTTTTTCTTTTTTTTGTAATTTTTTGGGTAAGTTTGTAGGGATGGGGTGGCTTTTCCATAACTAGACCTATCCTATTCCTTTATTCCTCTCATGTAAACATCATATTTCCATATATGAAATCATTTTCTTTATCTTGTCCATTGCTTTTATTTACTTTAAAACCCTATGTTTTTGTGTAAATATCTCTTTTTATTTTTATGTCCATATTATTATTTGCTCACTTGTGATATTGTATTTTCTCCCTAGATGGGTATTGGACCATCTCCTTGGATTTGTATGACAAGCACCCTAATGGGGAAGAAATCTCATCCCACCTAGGCATCTAGGGTTTTTATTTTTCTTGTTTTATATTTATGTCATCCATTTTATTTTCAAGCAATCCCCTTCCCCTTTTACATTTATGTCATCCATTTTATTTTCAAGCAATCTCTCTTCCCTTTTATTTTATTGCACCTATATATACATATATATATATATATATATACACACACACCTAAATAAACAAAAAGATTTTCTATCCCCTCTCTCTTAAATGGTTTTTAAACCTCAAATAAAGTACAATATAGGTATGTCTCATAAGAATGGTTAATGGCTTAGAACTCTCATTTCTTTATGATGAAAAACCCATAAAGCTTGAAAGAGATTAAAATCTATTTAAGAGAGATATAAAAAAATAAAACTTTTTCCAGTAAACCTTTATAATTGTGGGGATAAGCGAGCCAAGTAGGAGTATTGGGCCATGGGCCATGCCCGAGGATACTTAGGAACCCGATGATGGTCATAGGATTTATTAAGTTTAGGGATCAATAAGCCGAGGACGAGAAAGTATAACAACAAGTTGGTAGTAGTTCCCAAGGAGCCAAGCTTCCTCGGGAAAGCGTTATGGTTGGAGCCCAGCTTTCCCTGGAATGCTGTACAAGAGGTAATCATTCCTTTTATGGATAAGCTTCAAGGAAGATAACCAACAACAAAAAAAGAAATATTTGGGGAGAAAACTACCGCCACCGCATTAAATGTTCTGTATCTAACCAACTGGCCGCATTTTTGTGAAAATGACCCTTGAGCAAAGATATCTCAATTCACAACTACTCACAAAGTTTCTAGGAGGTTTTTGATGTGACAAGCATCCAAGAGGTCACCTAGGTGATCAACAAGTGGAGGGCTGGGATTGAAAATAACATGACCATATAAGGGAAAGGTCCCCATGAAAAATTGGGCATGTAATCTGGGAAGAAAAGAAAGAATACCTTGTACTTAGATAAACTTGAGTGAATATAAGACCTCTTCATCCTCGGACTTGACCGAGGAGTGTTATTCCTTGCAAATTGTGTTTTCTTATCTTCCTGGCATGAATCCAATCTATTGTGGCCTATACTTCATTTGCTGAGTCTTTTACCTGTAAAATCTACTCTCTAACAAATATATTATTTTGGGGTTATTGGGCCATTATCCATTTTCAGTGGGCTGAGGGTCGAATTCTAGTCCTTACAATAATATTTCTGCACTTTTCTTTTATGTCATTTAAATTTCTGCACTTTCTTTTAATGTCATTCAAATTTCTGCACTTTAAATTTCAGCTAATTACTTTTTATGTCATTTAAATTTTAGCACTTTACTTTATTTGCAATTTATTTTCTGCACTTTATTATTGTTGTTCCTTTACTTTTCTCATCAATAAAGTTTTCATAAAATAAATATGCTTGGGTAAAACATTTATTTACACACTATTCTAAGGAAGTGCTCTTTAAAAAAAAAAAAAAAACTCCTTCATCCTCTTTCTAAAAAAATGAAGTCTTTCAAATAAAAAGAAAGTTTCTCTTAAAGTGCTTTTCTAAAAATCCCTTTCTTTCGAAAAGTTTTCAAAAAAAAAATCTTGTTATAAGACAAAAAATAAAATATTTGCTTTCAAAAACGTTTTTGCCACGTTAAAAAAAAAAAAAAGTGTTTTCAAATATTTGTGTTTCAAAAAAATTGATTTTCCTTTTCTTCTTTCTAAGAGAAAATTCACCCCCCCAAAAAAAAAAAAAAAATTTGCTTTCAAAATATGTGTTTTCACCACATTGGAAAATGTTTTTTACCACGTTAGATTTTCAAAAAAATGTTTTCTCTCTTCAAGAAACGTGTTTTAAAAATGTTTTTTTTTTACCTTGTTGAAAAATGTTTTCAAAGAAAGTTTTCGTCCTTTTTCATAAAAATCTGAAATTTTTGTCTAAAAAAGAAGGTTAAAAAAATTAATAATCTTTACCACGTTGTAAATATTCATTGGAGTTAATATTCACATGCTAGCTATATGGTAAATAATTACTCACATGTATATATGTGTATATATTATTTGTAAAACCTTTTTCAAAAATTAAAATGCCAAGTATTCCATTTCTTCACAAAAAGATAACGTTTAAAATAAATTAAAATAAGGAACTATCTTCGGATAGGCATTGTGGGATGTTTAACACCTTTCCCACATGTAACCAAACTTCCAAGTCCATGATCTTTGGTTCAAGACTTTTTGGTTTGTATTAATTAATGAACCCTTTAAAATTTGGTTTAGTTAATTAGGTAACCTAAAATGAATTAGACCTCTAGGTGACCAATCACACCTAATACAAAACCAATGATTGGTGGCAACTCCTAAAATAAACGTAAGAAAAAGGGACTCACAAACACACACCCCACCCTAGAATCACAAGCACACAAGAGTCACATCGCCAAGGACCTAATGTGCGACTATCCTAAAAACCCAAACGCGGGAGGAATTTTTAGGCGTCCACAGGTTCCACACACGGTGCTGATCATTTTGGTAGCGATTTGATTTCTTGTCATTGGGATCAGGGGCTTGGATATAGATCTAAACGAAGGGCATCACTATAAATTTGGTTGACCTATGGACTAGGGGGCAACTAATGGGTAACCAAAAAATGAGTCATCGTCCATAGGAGTCATCCAAGAGAGAATGAAGAAGAAGGTTCCAAGAGAGAAGATAAGCTCTTCTAAAGGAAAACAAATCATTTAAGGAAAAAGTTTATAGACGAAGGATAAACACTTAGCAAATTTTGAGCACTCCTATTAATCAAGAATTCAGTTACACCACAAACAACTATTTTGAAATGTAGGGTGGATTCCCTGAAATTCACTCCACTCTCCTTGCAATTTTCTTGATATTAGTTATGGCAAGTTTCTTATTACATTGCTATTACGTATATAATTTTAAAAATCACTATTGTATACTACATATTCAATATTAATTCACTATCATTGTACGTGAAATTCTACTAAATACAACACAAAATAAAATGAATATATTAGTCCAATAGTATCTCCTAAATTGAATGGGGATAGGGTCATAGAATCGTTCATCTCAATTATAATTTATTAAGTTCAAGATCTTCACATTACAAAATATATGAACATAAACAGTATAAAAAAAATATGCTCATTAGTTTAAAGAAAAAAAAATAGCAAAAATCTAAACAATTTAATTTTTATGGAAATCCAACAAAAGTAAATCCAATTTTGATTCTAATTGAATTTTCTCTAAGTTTTTGTTCATATATATATATATATATATATATTTAGATATATGATTAGGTTGTTTATGGTTTATTTATATTGTACTTCTCGTTTTCTACACTGAATTAACTCACTTGGCACAAAAATTAAAAAAAAAACTTAGATTAGATGGGACACATGACGTAAAATTAAACTCTAATTGAAATCTATTTTTTACACTAAATTAACTCACTTTGCACAAAAATTTAAAAATTTAGATTAGATGAGACACGTGTTGCAAAATTAGACTCTAATTGAATTCCAATTTGAAATCTAATTGGATTTTCTCTCAACTTTGACTATTTATATATATATATTACCTAGTTAGTAATGGACCGTACATAGTCATGGTATATTACATAAATGACTTATAAATTTGAATTATTTTTAGTTACAAAAAAATGGCCCATATATATAAAATCATTCAAACTCTCTCTTTCTCTAATTTCATATATAGAGCTAGATATATGATTAGGTTTTTTATGGTTTATTTATATTGGACTTCTTGTTTTCTACATTGAATTAACTCACTTGACATAAAAATTAAAAATTTTATATTAGATGGGACGTATGACGCAAAATTAAACTCTAATTAAAATCTATTTTTTACACTAAATTAACTCAATTTGCACAAATTTTTTTAAAATTAGATTAGATGGGCACATGACGCAAAATTAGACTCTAATTGAATTCTAATTTGAAATCTAATTGGATTTTCTCTTAGCTTTGGCTATTAATATATATATATATATATATATATATATATCATCTAATCTAAACTTTTAAATTTTTGTGCCAAGTGAGTTAATTCAGTGTAAAAATTGGATTTCAATTAGAGTATAATTTTGCGCCACGCATGTCCCATCTAATCTAAATTTTTTTAATTTTTATACCAAGTGAGTTAATTCAATGTAGAAAATGATGAGTCCAATACAAATAAACCTATATATATAACCAAAGTTTAGAGAAAATTTGATTAGAATCAAAATTAGATGTTGCCTTTGTTAGCTTTTCATAAAAATTAAATTGTTTAGATTTTTGTTGTTATTTTTTTTTTTCTGAACTAATGAGTATATTTTTTATATTGTTTCTATTTAGATATTTTGTATGTAAAGATCTTGAACTTAACAAACTGTAATTGAGCTAAATGATCTCATGCATTTATCCCCATTCAATTTAGGAGATACTATTGAATCAGTTTATTCTTTTATTTGTGTTGTAGAATTTCACGGATAGTAATAGTGAATTGATATTGTATATATAGTATCCAATAATGATTTTCAAAATTATATACAATACAGTACTGTAATGAGAAATTGGTATAACCAATATCATAAAATTGTAAGGAAAAATTATTTTAGTACCTCCAAATGTCCTGGCCGAACTAATTTCCTATATATTTAATAGCCCAAACTAACATCAATAACAACACTATAATTCATCATTCTTGTGCGTAAGCACAAGTTACATATTAGTATATATACATATATAGATATAGATTTCTACTGATACTTGTTTCTATTCCAATTCTATTTGATTCATCATACCAAACATGTCATAGATATGGCTCTCTTTCTTCTTTTTTCTTTTTTTATAATTCATAGATATGGCTTTTAACTTGTCTTAAACGTCACTTATTCATTTCTTAGTCGTTTTCCCTATTTTTCTTTTTTAATTTATAAATCCCATGGGCTGAAATTTTGCTCTTTTTGTTTTATTGGGTTAGTTTGAATGAATCTAATTCTTCAATAATACATATTGTTTTATTTGTAATTTGGAATTCTTTGAAACCGTGCTAAATTTATGTCACATGTTTTTTTTTTTCTTTTAACCGCCAAAGGTCACAGTAATTTAGTTATATATATATATATATATATATATATATATATATAACAATTTGAGATGTCCTACTATGTCTAATTACAGATGGTATCAAGATATTTTCCTTTCGAAAGTAATGCAACGGAAAGATTGTTTCAAGCCTTACTGGAAAGAAAAGTTTATTGACGGTCTGCCTCCCATCTTTGCTCATAAGGTAAAACAAGAATTAATTGGTAAAAATTATTCCATTGATTATGATAATTTAACTTATGGTGATATTTTAAGCACTATTAAAAAACTTGGAATTAATATGTGCAATGATGAAAAACTGTTAAAACACCAATTAACAAATAAAAGAAAAGCTAAATATGAAATGGGTAATTTTTGTGAACAATATGGTTGTTGATGCCCAATTTTGTGAATCTATATCCAAAAGCCCATGAGAAAGAAAGCCCAGTAAGTTGCAAAACACAAATCTGCCGCAGAATACAGATCCGCCGCAGAATACAGTTCTCTGGCAGGATTGAGATAAGCAGCAGGAATAACAATCTGGTATGGCAGGAGATGCCAAGCCACGAAGCAAACAACCAAACTAAAGGGAGGCCCAATGTCCAACAAGGCCCAACCCTCCAAAGAAAGGGACAAGTCATAAACGTTGGAGATGCAATCCACACCAGAAAAGGCCAAAAAGTGCACGGCAGGATATGCGCACCCATTTTCAGACCTCGGCAAACGAATGAAACATCAAGAAGGTAAAGCATGCGTACGACCCAGGCATCACCGGCCTATACCCAGCCACTATGGGAAAGGGTGAGGTCATGGGTGAGGGCACGGTCTGGCAGTGGGGAGAGGAGTGGAAACCCATTCTTGTGTTTCTTGCCCAGGCTCTTTCGGTGGGTACAGTCCTGCTGGGATGACATGCCACCCAAAAGGCAAAGCTGGGTAAGAACCACTGGGTGCATGCCATGAGAGACCGAGAGGGAGAGGGTACACACTGGACGAGTAGAAAATGAACCGTCATTGTCTGAAAGCCACAGGTCAATGGTGGTAGTCAGAACCATTGACTCAGTAAGTGGTTGGCAAAAGGTTCCCATATCAGACAAAGGCCATGAAAGGGCTGGAATAGTAAAATCGGCCACGGCAGGCTCTATATAAGAGACCCGTAGTTGTGTACAAAAAAGGGGAGGGGGAATTCGAAGAAAAAACAAAGGGGAGAAAACAAAGAAAAGAAAGAAAGAAAGCAAAAAAGAAAAGAAAGGCAAGAATTCTAAGAGAGAAAACAGAGAGAAAAGATAAGATAAGAAAAACAGAGAATAAAAGAAAGAAAGAAAACAGAGCGTTTTATGGCAGGCATGCACCCAAATGGGTTAACCCCCTCTCTCCCTCAATAGCCTTGTCCTCCATTGGAGGGAAATACGACTTATGCTCGGGTACATACCATTTCCTCCATTGGAGGGAAATACGACTTATGCTCGGGTACATACCATTTGGGGCTGATCTCTCAAAGCAATTAATTTTTCCTTTGAAGTTACTTGCGTTGAGGGAGCAGTTTTCCCTTCCCTGGTTAGAGTCCCGCGGTGATACTTGGTGTGGCAGACTCATTCTCTTTACTCTACTAATCCCGCTCTAATCCTTTGTTTAAGTGTTATTCTTTAAAAGCGAGGCCTTTTAAGTTATTTATCTTGTTTATTGCGGCAAAAATAGTGACTGCATTTTCTTTACGTTTTCTATATATTGTCTGCCTGCCATAACCTCTTAACAATGACCCTGCCTGCTGTGAGCTTATAAACAGATTTTAGCAAACGTGGTGTGGCTTGCATACAAGCCAGGCCAAGGAAGTGGAAAAACGTTTCTGCAGTAAAAAACGAAGAGTGGTCATTCGCATTGTAGAAGGCTTTAAAGCACGGCAGGCAGCTTCACTGCATTGCAGAAACTTTTATTGCATGGCAGACAGTTTTACTGCACGGTAGAAAGTCTTGCTGCACAACAGAAAAGTTAGACCTGTGGCAGAACTGGAGAATAGTTCCTTCTACAGCAGAAAAGTCAATCCTGCGGCAGAAACTGGAGAAAAGCTCCTGCGGCAGGAACAGATAATAAGCCCACTTCGCAGCGTCTTCCCCTGGACTTGGACTCAACGTTTGCGCACAAGCCGGCCCAAGTTGAGCTCCAGTTGGACCGGTCTCAACTCCCTTACTCAGAATACTCGGGCCTACTACTGCGGTAGGCAGCCCAGCCCAACGCACAACAAAAAAAAGGCCCCCACTTACAATGGTTTGCCCCCAATTGCTCCTTCTCGGCAAAAGGGTAAAAAACATGATAAAAGCCACAAAAGTTACAAAAAACACAAAACTAATTTTAATAATTTTTATGCTAAAAAGAAAAATGTTTCTAAAAAATATGTTAACCAAAGATCAAGTAAAGGTAAATGTTTCAACTGTGGGAAACCTGGTCATTTCAGTAAAGATTGTAAACAAAAACCTGGTAAGTTAAAAAATAAATTTAACATGTTAAACATTGGTGATAATGATCAAGAAGAATTATTCAGAATCTTTGATTCAAACAATTCGTCTGATTCTTTGGAAGATGATTTTTCTTCTTCAAGTGATTCTTGTTATCATTCTGCTAATGATTCTTCTGATTCTCCTAATATTAAACTTGGTTGTAGAGATTCCTGTTGCAATGTTGTTAAATCTGTTAATACTCTCACTAAAAGTGAAGAAAATGAAAGTTTGTTGGTTAAATTGATAAGTCAAATTGAAAACCCTGATTTACAAAAAGAATATTTGGATAAGTTTAAGAAAAACTTGTTAAAAGAAGAAACTGGTAAAAAACCTAGATCAACTATAAGTTTTAAAGAAACTTTGGAAAGATTTAATAAAAAGAAATTCAAAGATTTAACTGTTAATGATCTTCAACATGAAATTAATATTGTTAAACAAGAGATAAGTGAATTAAAGAATGAATTTAAAAATGTAAAAAATGATAACCATAATCTTAAACAAGAAATGTTGATGTTAAAAATTGATCAAAATAAGTCTGATAATGAACAAGATGAGCACATAGATGGAGATGAATCCAGTCAACAGGCTCTTCTTTCTGATAAAGGTAATATTGATGATTCTCAACTTGCTCTTGTTAATAACATACTTCCTCCAAAATGGTTCACAAAAGTGAAAATTGTTATTTCTCATGATTATCATTTCACTGTTATTGCTATGATTGATTCTGGTGTGGATAAGAATTGTATCCAAGAAGGATTGATTCCTCCAAAATATTTTTAAAAATCAACTAAAAGATTGGTTTCTACTAATGGTTCTCAAATGAAGATAAAATATGAACTGAATGATGCTCATGTTTGCCATAATAATGTCTGTTTCAAAATTCCTTCTGTTCTTATCAAAAATATGACTAATAAAGTGATTCTTGGTTTGCCATTTATAAATGCTTTGTATCCTTTTCTTGTTGAACATGATGGAATTACTGCTGATCCTTTTGGACAGAAAGTAAAATTCGAATTTGCTTCAAAGCTTGAAATAGATATTAATAATGCTTTAGATTTGTCTTATGATTTCCTTACTAATAAACCTGTTCATGAACCACGGATGAATTTGTATTTCACAGACAATTTTCAAGGTAATACTAATAGTGCCAAATTGTCAACTATTGCCAATCACCCTAAAATTCTTAATGATTCTTTGCAGGAATCAGGCAATGATGCGTGGATAAATACCACTAATAAGTGGGATAATAATAATATTTATACTTATACCACTAGTAAGTGGATTATTATGGCTCCCTCGGCTGAGAGGAAAAACAAGGGAAAAGCTCCTGCACAAGACTATTCTCAAAACAAAAGGTTCCCAGTGGGACAACCTTTTAATATGCATGAAGGCACATCTTCTAGGGTAAAACCTAGTGGATCAACATCCCTTTAGGAATTTGTTCCGGCAACGGTGACTTATTCCAGTGGTGATATGATGATTGCTTTACAAGAAGTCTTATCCAGATCCTTACAGTTTCATAATGGAGTCTATAGTGAATTACCAGATTCCATAAAATTTATTTTTGACAATCTCTATGCTGCTTTTATTAAAGACCACTATTCCCTGTTTGAAAAAACCCTCCAAGCTCTCGAAATTCACCTTGTTAACCTTACTGCTCAAAATGAGGCTTATATGAGCCATTATGCCAACCTTATTTCTGAAAACAACCCTGTTTCCGAAAATGATATTATTCCAGAAAATTAGGCTCTTAGGATTCGTCTTGAAGCCTACATTAGTCAACTCTTTAGCAAAGAGGATGTCCATTCAAAGGATAGAATGACTATAATGAGCACTGATTATGCCAGATTGAGCCTTAAGACCCAATCTATGCTGAGAAGTGCTTTTGCCAACTTGCCTTCAGATATACAAATCCGTATTCTAAAAAGCAAGGCAATGTTTAGGTCTTTCGACCTATAATTCAAATGTTTCAAGAAACTTGATACAACCACTATTCCTGATCCTGATGAACTAGATGAAGGTGATAATGTGTTTATCCAGTTGGACTGGGAAGAACAATTTAGGAGTACTCTCAGAGTGTATGAAAAGAAACACCCATTTCCTGGTCTCTTAATTAATTATGATGATGGTTCATTTGTTGCTGATGATTTAGATGATGATGATGACAGGGATCCTAACTGGCTTTCCCATATGTTTGAATATGGCTTTATTAGGTTTCTAAAATTAACAAGCCATCGCCAAGCCAACCAGCTTCCACAAATTATTTAGGATGCTATTAAAAGATTTGCGAGTCCTCTTGTTTTTATCAGATGCTAGAGTACTTTGCCAAAGTGGGAAAGAGATAATTGGATGAATGTCCAGCCTTCAAAGCATCTCATTCTCATCAATGGTCATACTCATCAAGGACAATGGTTTGAAGGAAATTCTCACTTATCCTTTAAAAATCCTTATGCTCTTGCTGAATGTTGGAGAAATTATTTTAATAATCAAATTATTGAGGTTGCTTAGAATCTATGGAAGGATTATCATTTTATAGGGAGCACTAATAGAATTTCTATCTTTGGTCCTAGGCCCTATGCTGATGCCATTGCTCACTTACGAATAACTGATCATGGTAATCCAATAAGCCTTCTCATCCCAAGGAGAAGACCAGAGTTTGAGCCTATTTTATATTGTGGATTCTGTAATCAATATGCTATTTAGATAGATAGGATTTGACGAAGATCTTTCTATCAATAGATAGGATTTAGTGTTCGATATAGGGGATAGGATCCATTTGCTCTTTCTCTCTCCATTTTTTTTAGAGAGAGCAGATATAACGATATAAAAAAGAATCGGGAGATGATAAAGGATTACATAGACATCTAAGGGGATGTCTATTCTATTCCTCTTTTTTTAGAGAAAAAAAAGATATCTCGTTTATCTATCTTTTGTCTATCTTTCATTGATTCTATCTATGAATCAAGTCGAAAGACTTCGTTTTTTGGTTCCCCGAAGCCCCGAATGGATTGGATCGTTTCTGCCAACAAAATGAACGCGGAGCCTGTTCCGAATGCTTCTCCAATCCAGAAGTTCTCGCGAAGAGAATAAGATGCTGCTCCCTCTCCCTCTGTCTTTTCTCGCTTTGCTAATCTTCCCCTCTAATGCGGGCCAGGCGCGGGAGGAAGAAACCTAAGAGAAGAGCATCTTCTCCTAGCATAGATTACCATTCTAACCTGTCTTTGCTGGTAGATAGATGCGCTTAATTAGTTACCTGAATTCACTCCTCCCCGGAGAGAGGACTCTTGAATAAGTGGACTTCGCCTGGGCGTCATCTTTCCTTTCATTCACTAGTGGAGTACTTCCTCTTGTTAGATAGAAGCTTTTCAAAGGGTGTTTCGCTTCCACCGGGAGGATTTCCTTGATTGCTCCTATTCCACTACGGCAACCTATGAAACTACGGCTATTTGCTCACTGACTCCTATTATTGATATGGAAACTTTCCGGGTGTGCAAGCGAATCACTCCCTTGGAATGCCTCTTTCGAGATTGGAGACTTCTAAAATATCAGCTATATCTGCCGACCCTGAAGTCTGACTTTCCTTGATTGATGAATGGCCCTTTCCGAAAGCGTACGGTACGCGATCAATTAGTTATTCATCGAAGGTACTGAGGCGGGAAATAGAATATGGGTAAGATGGCGGAATGAAGCGACCTGCGCCAGTGCTTTTCTCCCTTTTTTTAGGTAGGGGTAGCCCAATTGAATGCTTAGAAACCACATTGAATGGACTTGTAGTAAAATGACCCATTTCTCGTGATCCAATTCCTTTTTTCGCTCGCAGCCTTGCCTTCTGATTGAAATCCGGAGCAGGCCCACGAGACTCAACTGCGAAAACCCCCGGCCCGCACCGTCGTATCATTGCGTTTTCCCGTCTTTTTTGCTTGTGATCCAATTTCCCTTCTAACAGGACATCGAAATGTGATCCAAGTGCGTTTTCTCAAGATTTTTGCTTGTCAACGAAATTCCTTTCATATGGGGCATGGAGAATCGAACTTTTTACGTTTTCCCGGGAAATTTGCTTGTTTTTACCCCATCTTTCATCAATATAGCCCATTCATTCCCTTTATAACTGGACTCGATCTTTACCAGACTAATGAGATCTCAATTCAACATTGAGCCTTTCCTTTCTTGTTTCTCCTTTCTATGTAGATGGATTGATTGCGGGTTTCTCCAACTCGATTCTCAGTTTCTCCTTTCTATGTAGATGGATTGATTGCGGGTTTCTCCAACTCGATTCTCAGTTTCTCCTTTTCCTTTGGCTTTCAACACTAGAAAAGTTCGCAGAAAGAAAGAATTGGTATTTCAAAAAAAGGAGTATGGAAGACTTCTATGAGACTTTTATTTTATAGCTCCGGCCAAAGAATAGATTGTTGCATTGAGCAGGGCAGACGGATCTGCTTCGTTGCGGCCCGAAGCTCATCTCCTGCTCTTAGCCGAATTATCCGAATTCTCTGTCATTTTCTGTAATATTAAGTGTTTTAAGTTGTTGTAATAAATGTTCTAGTTGAAAGAAATTCCACCTCCTCTCATCCCTTAGCTCTTTGATGAACTCTTCGAGAGTATAGGCGTAGGCTCATGACTCTTGAAAGTGAATATCGCTCGCAAGGGCCGCCCTGATAGTGGAAGCCTTCAACGGAAAATTGCGTATGCTAGCTCCAATAAGTAGTAGAGGAAAGCTCGGCCTCAGTGCGTCCTACTTGTGTCGTGTTTTAAGCCTGCTATGCATCCTTGTTCCATCTACCATTCCTGACAATCCACTTCTGGTATGCCCGCTGCTTCGTCCACAATTACCGAAAATCCATCTTATCTTTATTAGGATCATACCCCCTTGGACTTTACTATTTTTTATCTGTTTAAGGAATTATTCCCTGGGCTTTCAATGGGCCCATGCCTTCTCGATACTACCCTCTAAGAAGAGATGCGCAAGACTGGGATCATGAAGACCTAAATCTTTCTATGAGGGGGGAGAATGGGGCCTCAAGAAGCACTGTTGAGAGGAAAATCCTTGGCCCCTCTTCATTCTCTACAGGGTTCCAAACCTTTCTTTAACATAGGTGACAACAAGCGATGCAGAGATGGAAGAGATCGAACACTGGAATAAGAAGCAAGCTTGCCTTCCTTTTTGATTTTTTTGATAGAGGGGGATGGAGAAAGTGGACAAAACAGACTAGCATTTCTCATCGAACAAATACGGGAAAAGAATCATATTGAAAACGTTCCTAACCAACCAGCCCCTTCCTTCGTAGAGCTGTGTATTGTAAGTGATCCGAACCTGCCCAGAGCGAGCCCCCAATAGAGGCAAGTGAAGTTGGTGAGCTGTATGATGGGCAACTATCTCCTGCGGTTCGGAGAGGACTCGGCTGTTAGTTAGTACCCCCTTGGTTTCGGGGTGGACCCTTTCACTCTATTTTATTATATACGCTTAGCGAAAAGAATGTTTTTTGATACACCTAGGACATGGATTCTATATGAACCAATGGATCGTGACAAGTCATTACTACTAGCAATGACTTCCTCTTTCATTACTTCATTCTTTTCATATCCCTCTCCCTTGTTCTCATTTACTCATCAAATGGCACTCAGTTTATATCTTTAAGTTCGATCATCGACAAGATTCAAAGAAAGGGTGGGCCATTGATAAAGAATCGATTCCAAACCACAATGCTAGCGGATGGCGGGCCTCAGTTTGAGGCTCTACCCTGCCCGTTGGATGGATGGTGCTTTTCTGTCCCTCCCTTTCTGAGAGGTGATCCGCCAATCCTTTTTCAACCTAAAGGTTTCTTTCAAAACCAGGATGAAGTTTGGTCAAAATGTAGTCGTTGAAGCCTTTCTGCAACATCTTCTGTCTATGGCCACGCTACGAGTCCACTGTCAATCTTGCTTTCGAGCCGGAGTTTGCTCGTTTTAGTCCATACAACGCCTTCCTGAGTCGACTAACTAGATGTGAAGAAACTGATCGCCCTGGCGAAGGTGGCATGTAAACCTCCTAATGTGGTTTTCAACTCAGAAAAGCATTCCCCACATCTCACTGGAACGAAGGCTACTTTCTCACCATGGCAACTGCAATCAGAGCCCTACAAAAGTAACCTTTGCCAGTGGGGCAAAAGTCTTCTCAGAATCGATACCAAGAATGAGTCTGAATTTCCCTCAATAGTGGTCTTTCCGTCAGGAAGAGGTTTGGAACCCTGAGTACAGTGTTCCGGGTGTAGCAGGAAAAGAAGCTGTACATGAAACGGTGCCCAGACGAAAATGCTCTTTCTCGGCCAGAGTCTGAATTTCCCTCAATAGTGGTCTTTCCGTCAGGAAGAGGTTTGGAACCCTGAGTATAGTGTTCCGGGTGTAGCAGGAAAAGAAGCTGTACGCAAAACGGTGCTCAGACGAAAATGCTCTTTCTCGGCCATTGGATTAGCAAGGGTGTGATTCAGATGGATCAAGAGAAGATCAGGTCTGTTGTGGACTGGGAAATGCCGAAGAAGGAGAGAGCAGGCAGCAGTTGGTGAAGCTAGATGCTCGAAGCCATTTTAGATACGGCAAGACAGCTCAGGAAGAGTAGAAAGTTGCCACAACCAAGGGGGGGTTGTTTGCTTTATAGGAATAGGAAGCCAAAA
This sequence comes from Quercus ilex subsp. ballota, assembly GCA_032727855.1. Classification (NCBI taxonomy): domain Eukaryota; kingdom Viridiplantae; phylum Streptophyta; class Magnoliopsida; order Fagales; family Fagaceae; genus Quercus; species Quercus ilex. Next base: position 29,738,185 of record CM064915.1, on the reverse strand, counting down.
AACGTGAGCCTTTTTACTAACTTCTTAAAGGGGGAGAGCGTTGGGGTGGCGTCAAGGAGAACATCGTGACGCCATCAGTTTGGAGTGTGAGGCCGGTAGAGCTTGCTGCAAAAGAGATAAGAAAAGGCACCGCAGAGGAGATCCGGTAACTGTTATGAATGTCGAGGAATGGGGCATTTTGATCGTTACTATCCCAATGTTCAAACGCACGAATGCTGCTGGGGGAGTGCAGAATAGACCAGCTGAAGATGGAAGAGTGAACGTTGTGGAGCCTAGAGCCCGGGAAGCTCTAAAGGTAAGTTCAAGTCGGAAACATAGCGGTGGTTCTTAAGTTTAGGAGAGGAGACAGTTTCACTGTCGTTAGATTGTGCGGCAACATGAGCCAACGTCAACAGAAAGGAGGAGGAGACGGAAGGATGTATTCCGAATCTATGTCGGAATTGGCCAGTGCAAGATGATCATTGATGCTGGGAGTTCGGATAACATAGCGTCCACGGAGATGGTGGATCAGTTGGGGCTTCCGCCCTTTTAAGTAAGGGCCTCATCCAAAGCCCTGCCCTATCGAATCAGACCAAAAAGTGCATAACCAGATTGGAAGCACAGAGGTTAATTCGCAATGGGCTAACTCACCCAGCCATGATGCATGACAGAAGAGAGCGAGCAGTGAGGCTCACGTCCAGAAAGAATCTTTTTCAAGACTTTATCACCTATGTTGAACTTTCCCGTGCATTCCAAAATGCGGCAAAGCGAGCTTCGGTCCCAGCCCGCTTGCTGTCTCCTTTTGATAATCTAGCTTGGTCCTTTCTTTTACACCTTGTGGAAAGTGGAGTGCATAAGCCCTTTTAGAGTTAGAGATAGGCTTTTACTGCTTTCAAAGCGTATCGAAGACCTTGGAGCAGGACTCACTTCGATGGAGGATTCGGAGTTTCCCCTTCCACCGTTAAACCATTTTTTGCAGTATCGTGCATACAATAAGTAAAGTAATTCATGTCAAGAAGGGGAGTGCGGCTACACTTACTCGAGCTCTTTCCTTCGCTTCTCCCCTGGCTTAAACAAGCCAGTCGCTAAGCCCCCGACCTATCGGTCAGTAGCGGAACCCCCTCTAACGAGCAAGTGAACCACCTCGTGTTGTTAGTTCGCTGTCATGGACCGATTATGCTACTTTCAACCCTGAGTAGCGGGTATTAGGTGAGGGGATACCTGCAGAACCGTTTCATTGTGGAACAAGCTACGCACCTTTGAGTTCTCGGGGCTAGTGATCGGTAGTTTCAAAATGAACGGTAGGATTCATAGGCAAAATGAGGGGGCTACCTCTATTATGCATGAGGGCTAACTGAAGATGCACAAAAAGTCGTGATTGGTAACCTCGCAGCACAAAGTCAATCAAAAAGGCAAGTGAAATCAGCTAAATCCGCATAGGATAATACATCGAAAACGAGTTAAGAGTCGGACTAGGATTCTATCATTCCTCCCTGGCTGGTGGGAACTGTTGGACCATTGGCTTTTTAGCCGACGTAAGACCTTCATCCGGCAGCAAAAAGCTGTCCCTTTGGAGTAGCTCAAACTTATTCCGAGTATGAAGAAGCGGGAGTGCACCATATAGAGGAGAACCCTACTCGCCTTTGTATGCCAAGTCACTGGACCGGCGAAACAGATTCCCTCGAGGTTGAGCTTTCAAAGCGGGATTGTTCCAACGCGCCCACGCCTTACTGCTTATTCGGGGGCTGGTGAAAGCGCTTATGGGACCATTTGACATTCATAGCCTTACTATTCTAAGATTCTCATCAGTCTGCTGGTTCCACTAATAAAGTTATTCTCCCATGCTACTCCTATAGTCAAATACTGTTTGGTCAAGATTTTGCAGTTGACTAATGAATGGTTTCTCTATTTGTCTAGCCTGCACAAAAATGTTACAATATTAAAAAATGTTATGATGAAGCCCAGTGTGCCTGCTGCTCCCATGCTTTCCAAATTCCCATGCGTATCATATTCCCCTAACATGGTCATATTTTATATTTTGTCTTGATCTTGCCATGCTCCTTCCGACAAATATCTCCACAATATTCTAAGACAAGTTTCCCCGTATTTGGAGATTCTTTTTGTACTCTTTTGAACTAAAGTTTAAAGTGTTCCAAAGCTATTTTCTGCATGATTTAGACAAGCAAAGGACAAGCTTCATGCTACGGAAGTTTGGAAGACAATAATGAAAATTTCACTATTCATGTCACTATTCATTGTACTGTTCACTATTCACCAGTTACTATTCACAGACTACTGTTCACTGATTACTATTCACAGTTACTATTCACTTTTTACTGTTCACTCTGAAATTTTGCCTATTTAAGGGGGGTTGTCCCTTAAGTTTCATTCAGAATTTTTTCTTAGAATTTTTTTCTAGAGAGAGTTTTCCTCCTTAGAAGCCTTCTTTGAGAGAATTCCTTGTTTCTACTATTACCTTGTTACTACTTCTACTTTCCCTACAAACCTTGTAACTAGGACTAGTTCAAGGTTTGTAACTATTAACCTCCACTGTTGAGATCTTGTATTCACTACTAATGTAAGTGTTTAATCTACTTTCAATAAGAAGTATTTTTAGTTTTATGTTCAACATACTACTTGTTGCTACCGCCACCTTGGACGGATTACCGCCATACCGGACGGTTCTAAATTGCTTTCATTTACTTTAAATTATTTTGTTATATATTGCTTGGCTGGTTCTACTGCCTTATTATTATCATTTTAACTTATGCTTTCATTAACCTTGCTTGCTTACATTAATACTATGCTTCCGTCTCTCTTCTCTTCTTCCCTTCAGCTGTGTGTCCCCTTCCCCCTTTATGGTATCAGAGCCATTCTTTTCTGGCCGGTGATAGTGTTGTTGTGTCTTTGTATCTTGTTCGTGCTTGTCCAAACCTTTGGTGCTTCTTTGTTGTGTCCCCTTCTTACCGTCGTTGGCGCCACCCTAGGTGTAAAGTGAATTCCTAGAACCTGACTGTAAGGCCCGTTTGAGCCAAGAAAGGGCGTGTAGGGCATGTGTGTGGTATAGGGTTGCTTAGGGTATGTGTTACGAAATGCAACGGTTGTGAGAAAAACATGATAACAGAGTGTTAAAACTAGGATAGTATGGATAAGTTGTGGAGATCCAACTCCTCTATCAGCTCCAGGACTGGTTGTCCTCCTGATATTGTAAATGAAGAAGATCACACTGTTGAAGATAATGAGCTTCCAGATTTCTGAAAATGGAACATTCCTAAAGTAGATACTAAAACTATTTATAAAACTAGTTGGGCTGAAACCACCTTTCATCCCATTTACAAAGTGATAACTGTTGAACAAATATTTTCTATTTCAAAAATTCATGAAAAATGTTGCTTGTTTTCTAAAAGAAATATTAATGATTTCATTGCTAAAAAACAAAGTTATTTGCATATTGGTATGGTTCAAGTTGCTATTAAACCACTCACCCGAAAAGGTATCAATGCTTCTGTTCTCATGTGTTTACGAGATGCTAGATTTAAGTACTTTAAAGATAGCATTCTTGGTATGATTACTGCTTCCTTGTATGATGGTCCTGTTTATTTCAATTGCTACCCTGATCTTACCCTTACTTTAGATGATCGTAATATTGTTAAAGCTTTGACTTTGAATATTGCTTCATTTGATTATATCATGGAAGAAGGTAGTAAACCTTTTGCTTTGATTTACCGCATTTATTATAGATTGTTGGGTACTCAATTAAATCCTGGTTGTTTGAATCCTAAAGAACCTTCTGGTAAAACTATGTTAATTCAATGTTCAACTCCTGATGCTAAAGTTCAAGTTCCAAAAATGATTCAATGGCAAGATGTCAAGCTTCCCACTGAATAGTTATTGGAATAAGAATCCTTTAGTGCCAAACCTGTTTTTGATATATATATATATATGTATATATACCGTCACAATGGAGAGGGAAAGAAGCACAGAGGAAAGAGACACTCTGGAGAGAAGCACTAAGAAGTTCAAAGAGAATCACGGCCTAGATGGAGATCACTCTGAGAGTAATGAGAAGGAGAGGAACACATTCAGGAGCTATAAAGACAAGCTGGTTGGGGATATTCCAAGAGTGTATGAACAAGCTTTTGGGTTTGTTGCTAATATGGAAGAGGAAGTGGAATCATATGTGGAGGAAGACTATCTGTGTGAAGGGATGGTGGCCATTTTACTCTCTAAGAAGGAGAAAACTAGAATTAGAGAACCTTGGGGACAAGCCATCATTGTGAAAATGTTTGGCAGAAATGTGGGGTTCCTTTTTCTCTCAACCAGATTGAGAGCAATGTGGATGCCTGTAGGGAGAATGGATTGCATTGATATAGGGAATGACTTCATCCTTATCAAGTTTGAACTCCAATCAGACCTTGAGGTGGTTTTGAAAGGAGGATCGTGGTTTGTAGGCTAGCACTTCCTGGCCATTAGACAGTGGGAACCTAAGTTTAAAGCCAAGAAGGCATCACTATCATCTGTGGCTGCTTGGATTAGATTGCCTAGACTTCCAATTAAGTTCTACGACCCTCTTATTCTAAAGAAGATTGGGAGAGCTATTGGACCAGTGCTGCGTATTGATTCTCACATTGCAAATGGCGCAAGGGGTCGCTTTTGCAAGGTTGTGTGTCCAGGTAAATGTTGATAAACCTTTTGTTAACTTTATTATGATTGGGAAAATGTATCAACCAATGCAATATAAGGGTATTAATATGTTATGTTTTGCTTGTGGCTGTATTGGTCATCGAAAGGAATATTTTCCTACTGTTATTAGGAAACCTCCACCTTGTCCAAACAATTCTGATATGCCTTCTACCTCTCCATTGGCTTCTTTTTCAATGGAAGCCACGGAACATGCCCCTCCCCTACCCTCGGGTAGTTTGAAGGAATCTGAACCATGTTCCCAAAAGAAAAAGAAGGAAGTGAAAGCAGATGCCTATGGGGAATGGATGGTTGTAGCTAGGAAGAGAGAACCCAATGGGAATGGAAAGAGTAGTCAGAAAGGTTACATTAGGGAGGAACAATGGATGTAGCCAGTTGCTTCATTGATTGGGGATTCGAATGAAATCCCTCGAGACACAAACCCTTGCAGTAGAAAAGATATGAAAAGAAAAGCCAATGTAGTGGCAACTATCTCTAATAGAAGGAAGGATGATGCCAGTAAGGGTGGTGCAAATCTGGGGCAAACAAATTATAATAATCATTACTCTTCGAAGGGTAAAAAAGGGTTTTCATATAAAGACTCTAATAGGTCTTCAAAACTTAACCTCAGGAATACTAAGGTTAATAAGGAGGTTAAGCCCACTACCCAGGGATGGGAAAACAACAAGTGGCCTTCAAAACCTTTTAACACTCCCACCCCTAATTTCTATTTCGGTGCTATTTCCTCTGAACATGGCTTAACCAACAAATCTTTAGGCAATCTTCTTGAGGAGGAAAATCATACCATTAGGGAAATCAATGATCGAGGGGATCCAAAGGGACCCAACGAATATCATGGGATGGTACAGGGAAGAGGACATGGTGGCATGGAAGAACATTTTTCCATTGACGGACGTGAGTGTGCGTCTGGGTTTCTTGCCCATGGAAGACGAAGCATGGATCACTACTCCAAATCATTATTGGAACTTCCTGATGGATCTGCCAAAGTTCTAGCCCCTTACCTTAGTGCAACAAGGGAATCTATTATGGCAACCCCTCTGCGAAAAATCGCTGACTGCCTTGGAGGAAATCCACCTAGAACCGGTGATCTCGCAAAGAAAGATTTTGTTGGAGAAACCTATAGAGATGGCTCTCATGGGGAATTTATAAAGGGTGAAACTCCTCCAGTTCTCGGTCCCATCTATCGCTCTCACCTTGGACATTCTTAGTAACCAAGGTCCTCTTGGAATTTTGAAGCATGCAGTGAACCTTTTCCAAGGGATCATTCAGGAGAAGAGAGAGCTGTGACAAGTATGGATGTTGAGGGAGATAGGGGAGGAGTCATCCCCAACATGCTTTGATTCTCGTTCCTCCCCTAATTTGATTATGAATATATTAATCTGGAACTACAGAGGGGCAATGAAGCCCAACTTCAAGAAGACGGTGATGGATCTTGTGTAATGGCATCAACCAATCATTTTTGTGATCACTGAAACTCGCATTGACGATCAGTGAGCTGATGATATATGGCGCTCAAACTTATTTACTGTGGATATCCTCTCAGCCATTGAACAGGAAATTCATGTCATTGTCCAAGTTAGATCTCATTCTCAATCTTGGCTTTTAAGTGCTATTTATGGTAGTCCTCAATTTAGAAAAAGATGTATTTTATGGAATAACTTAAGAACCCTGTCCAAGAGACATAATCTTCCTTGGGCTATGATGGGGATTTCTGTTAGAAAAATACATGTTTGTATCGCATACAAAACATATGCAGGGAAAATTAACGGATTTACTTCATTCGCAATTGATAACATGTACTATGTAAGTTTCAAAATTTAAGAACAAAAGCGTACCTTGGTGCGGTGAAATTCAAAACAAAATATTAGAATTACTTGGGAATACTTTTAATCTTCACTTCAATTCCACTTGTGCCCAATAAGTGTGGTCTCTCAATCAGTTCCCAAGGGGAAATTAAGAGAGTGGCTTACACTCACATACACACCATTTCATTCCATATGAAAACTCATATTAGAATTCTCTTATAAAATTCTATATGTTTCTCTTCTTATATATAACTGATTATCTAATTGGGTTAGCCTTTTGGGCCATTCCAATTGGGTTTTAGTATGTGGTTTGGAGTGGGACCAAGAGGGAACAAATAAGACTCTACCTTCAATGGGCCTTGGGCTTTTCTATCAACTCTTGACAAGTCTAAAGTTACCATTAATTATATTTAATACCACTATATGAATATAATTGCACTCTAGGTATTATTAATAAATTATATCCCAAGACTTTATTGTACATGCAACCCCTTCATTAAAATATTCGTAAAAATACAAAGTCACGAATGTTGACTGCCACTTTGAAAATTACTACATCTTAATTCTTGAGTACCTGGTTTAATACTTTAAATTATTCATCATATATTTATGAAATCTCAATTTCATAAATATATACTTTAGTAACTCCTTATTATAGTGGTTGGGCCCAACACTCTGAATAACCAAACCCATTAAACTTATCTCAAGGGAATATTTTATATCTCCGTTAAGAGATTATAAATTCCATATTGAGAATATATGTTCCATCAACATTAAATGCGGCTGCCCAACATATTGAGATTTTGATTGTGACTATAGATCTCACTACTGATATATCAAAGCAATCTACACCTCATAATCAAGTTTATTATTCTCTTAGGATTTAGAGTTGATGTAAATAGAAGTCGTGAGATTTATTATTCATTTGAGAGTCGTTAGAAGAATAATAGATCTCACAACGGTCTAGTTAAATATGTTTTAACTCTTAAAACATATCAACATATCAACTAGAAGTCTCCACTTCCATGATCAATACAAATCATCTTAGTTGATATGTTATAGTCTTCGCAGATGAAATGCCCAATTTCATCACCAACTACGAACTAAAATTCTGAGTTTACAAAGAACTTGTGATTTATATCTTCTGTGACTAAATCACATAAATTACATACTATACATCTCATGGACTAAGATAATGGTCCATTAGTTCATTTATAAATAGTCTCATATAATTAAACAATTTAATTATTTACAACATGCCAATAAATTGGATTTTATGGCAAAAACCCCAACAATCTCCCACTTGCCCTCAAAGAAAATTTACCATATATCCGACACTTATCTCCCTTTAGAGTAATTCATAGTCACTCTAACGCAAGGTTTGGAAACAAGTTTGAGCCAGATTTATTGCATAAATTATCTTTTCTACTACTACTTTTCACATACTCATATCTCTCTAATGAGAGAATACTTACGCTTAATGTGTATCGTCACTACCTAGGATGAATACATATCTTGAAGTCCAACTTCATGAATCACAATCAAACTACAAGTCAGTATTTGTATATCTAGTAACCATCAAAGCTTCACTTGGTGGACAAGCATATAACCCTCATTCTCCTAAGATATTTGAGTATATGATTTACTTCCACTAAATTAAGTGATCTTTGATTCAATTGATATTTGCTTACCATGCTCACCACAAAATAGATATTTAGCTTAGTATTTAACATAGCATAAAGACTTCCTATCGATTTGGTATAAGGAACCGTTTTAATATACTCTTCCTTTTATATGTCTTAGGATTATAGTCCTTTATAAAGGAACTTCAAACTTAAAAGGAAAGAATCCTTTCTTGAAGTATTACATGCTATACTTGGCTAGAATCTAATCTATTTAAGCATTTTGAGATAGAGCCAACATCCTAATTTCTGAATTTTAACAAAGTTTAATTCTTTGGATATGACCAGTCTTTCTCAAGTACTTTATATCAAACTAGACTAGTGTAGATACTCAATTTTGCACCCATGATTTAATCAAGGAGAATGACTTGAATGACCATCCATATGCCCCAAAAATCATAATTGTATCGCATGCGTCAATTTGTTCTTGCATTACATGCATCATTTTGTCTTTGTATTACATGCATCATGTCATTCATTACATATCATAAAAATGATCTTGAGATTCTAACGGTCGCAACGGTGTTTCCGGTTTTCAAATCGTACGATCGGATTGAAAGATATCGCATGATCAAGTTTGCACGGTCAACATGCATTGCATCTAGGTAAGGTCGGCCACACATGATTAGTTTAAATTAATTCTGATTGGTTAAACCATTACAATTAATTAAATAATTCTGTGATTGGTTGATAATTAGTGTTTAAAATAGGATTGCATGCATAGGAATAAAAGGGATGATTTGATAACAATAAAATTGTAGATAATCTGAACTTTATCAAGATTTATTTTAGGGTATTTATCTACAAGATGATTGTTCTTAAATAGCCTGAATTATCAAAAAAAGAGATGAAAAATCATAGATAGAGGATGAAAACACGTCTAGGTACAAGGATCGATAAAAAAAAACCCTAGAACAGGAGTCCAAAAGGCACCCAAACACGAAAGAGTGTTCAATGTCCAAAGGCCAATTCAGCACTTTTGGAATGTCGAACGACACTCTAAAAGGGCCAAATTTCCATGTTTGGGCTTTGGCCCAACGGCCTTCAGGTGACGATAAGGCACACCCTTTTTGATCTTTTCGCAAAAGGATGTGTTTGGATTCACATCCTAATCGCCAGTGCTTATTTTTTAGAGTCCTCTGACCTCTATAAATAGAGACTAAACCTCATAATTCAGCACTTTTTTTGCGCTCTGAGAGGCACACGTTTTGAGGCTCTCAAATTGCTGATCCTCTCTGAGATTTACTGCAAAAATTAGGGTTTTTAGGTTTCAAAGATAACTGAATAAGTTTCTTTGAACCCTAAAATATCCTCTCAAGAACAAGTAGTGCTCATGCAAGAGGTTGTAATCAATCACTCTTTCTTTTTCTTATGCTTCTTGTTTATAATGATGAAAGTTTTTTTTTTTTTTTTTTTTTTATCTATGAATTAATAATCATTGTTTTGTTTAAAGCATGATTGTTTTTATGCAATTGTTATAATCTCTTTCTTGAATATCGATAATCTGCATGTGAACAACTCTTTTTCTTAAAATAAAAACAGATCTGCATCTTGCCTAGATGTAGATCTAAATTTTTCTTCATAATAAAACAGATCTGCATCTTCCTTAGATGTAGATCTGAATTTTTCTTCACAATAAAATAGATGTCTCTTACTTAAATGTAGATCTGAATTTTTCTTTAAAAAATAACAAATCTGCATCTTACTTAGATGTAGATCTAGATTTTTTCTTAATCAAAACTGGTTTGTGTCTTCATTAGATGCAAATCCGATTTTTTTTTTAATCAAAAAAACTTATTTGTATCTTCCTTAGATACAGATCTGATTTTTTTTTTTAATGCATGTAGATTTTTGAAATAAAGAAAAGGATAAAACATGATTGTGTTTGTGTTTGGTTTATTTAATTCATGTTGCATGAATTTAAATTATGAGTGAAACTATCTTCTTAAAAAATCTTTTTTTTTTCATTCTTTTAAAACATATAAAAAACAGATCTGATTTTTCTATTGTCAAAAACCTTTTTTTATTTATTATTATCATAAAAATAGATCTGATCTTTTATAAATAAATAAAAAACCATTTTTTTAATTCTTGAAAACATATATATTTTTCAAATCAAAAGACTTTGTTTTATATAAAAAACACAGATCTAAATTTTTTATCTCTAGAAACCACTTTTCTCCACATACCACAAAACAGATTTAGTATTTTGGCAAATCGAAATCAATTTTTTTTTTTACCAATTAAAGTAGATCTAATTCATTTCAAAAGAAGAGACTTCACTCATAAATAAATTTGTGTGATTTAATTTTGGCATCGCATGTTCAACATATCATTCATGACATGCATAAAAAGATACATTAGTCACAAGAGTTTAGAAGACCAGACTTTGTCTGGGTGGAATGGATGCCAACACCTTTCCATTCCGTAACCTAGCCTCCAGATTTAGGTCTTTGGCTAAGTAGATCTAGCCTTGTCTTTATTTTATTTTGGGTAGAATGTAACTAGGACAAAAAGCTATGTAATTATTTGATATTTTGTAACTAGGACCCAAAGCCATGTAATTTTTCAAATTTTCAAATATGTAATTTTTTATTCATTCAATGAATGGAACAATTCAATCATGTATTTTTTTTTTTTTGTATAAAAAATAAGTGGCGACTCCACACCACTTACCCAAAAAGAGAGGTGCCCTAAAAAGCACTCCAAAAATCTCTCTTTTCTGAGAGCACCCGATTTCGAGGTCTCTCACAACTAGACAACAAAAACTCTATTGATGACAATAACTCTATATCATTCTAAATGATTAGAATGTCATCAACATACATTAAGAGATTTATTATTCTATATAGCTTTTACACACATAAGGCCTTTTTAATACTTGATCAAAATCAAACAATTTGATTTCTTGATCAAATATGATATTTTTTTATTCATATGCTTGCTTTAGTCCATAAATGGAATTTAAGCAACTTGCATACTAAACACTACTGGTTCTTTGTTATGTACAAGTCTAGTTACATCATATAGATGTCTTTCTCAAGATTGCTACCAAAAGAAGCTTTCTTGATATCCATTTCTATATTTCATCCAAATGAAATATAATGGATAAGAGAATCTAGATAGAGTCAAACTTGACTATTGTTGAAAAAATCTTTTCATAGTCAAACTATTTCTTTCCGAATAAATCTTTTTGCCACTAGTCTTGACTTTAAAAGTTTGCACCTTCAAATCTATCAATCTCATTTTTCTTGTAAACCTATTTGAGAACAATATGCTTAATGCCACTAGGCGCCTCTACAAGTTCTAGACTTCAAATAGAATGTAATTCTATTCACATAACCTTGATCCAGTAATCCATATTCATATTTTATTGCCTCTACGTAGGACCAAGGATCAAATTAATACCTTTGTGGAATAACTTCAAAAGTTTATCCCAAAAAATATGAATTTATTTGGTAATTAATAATCCTTCCATTACAATATTGTACTGGTGTACTAGCTATATATATAGAATAATGCCTTATGGTGTATCTAATACAACTATCTCATTTCTTAATGTATTTTGTAGTTGTCCTTCAACAAATTCTAACATTTTTCTTCTAGAACAATTCTACGTTTAGCTTTAAGATTATTCACATAGTCATTACCAAGAAACTTTGTATTTGTACTTTACAAACATCTTGTCTTCTTTATGACTACCAAAATAATCTTCTGCAATTCCTTTTGAATACCCAACATAAACACACATTTTTCTATCTTTTGATTTCAATTTGTTAAACTTCCTTTCTAGCACAAGTGCTGGACATTTCCAAAAGTGGAAGTGTCATATACTAGGTTTTCACCCAATCCACAATTTGACAAATGTCCTAGGAACAAACTTTTGAAGTTAATTTTAGAAAATGTATAGTAATAATTAGAGTATATCTCCGAAAGAAACAAGCAAATGGAAATACTTATCATGCATAATAATTAGAGTGTATCTCCAAAAGAAACAAGCAAATGGAAATACTTATCATGCACTTTACTATTTCTAAAAGAGTCTTATTCCTCCTTCATGTATGCACTGATTTAAAGAAGTCTTTGAAACTATATTCCTTTACAATAAAGAAACCCTAGATCATATTATCCTCTAAATATAATTCATAGACTGAGAATTGTTTGTTTTTAGACCTTTTAAAGCACAACTAGATCAACCTAGTTAATTAGCCAAGTGATTATTTAGTCAAATCATGCAGTTCTAGGTTAACACAATCATATAATCATATCATGTATAGCAGTGGAAAAATAAATAACACAAAGATATGATCACCCAAGAAAACCAAACTAGTAAAAAACCTGAGGAGGATTTAACCTAGCTATCTTCAAGATAAACTTGAATCCACTATAGAAAGAATCGAAGTTTTACAATAGAATTTAGACCACTAACATTCTATTGCTACCCACCAGTAGAAACTTACTAACACGACCACGTGCAAGCTCCAAGACCACGGACTCCTTCTTTCTTGGAATCTCCAGCAAGTACAACCACTCTCGCTTGCGTATCTTTAAGCTCTTATGGTAGCAACTGAATGATCATCAAGTTCTTGAACGAATCTCCTTCTTGATAATCCTAAACTTGTGTAAAGGAAAGCTCCTCACAGATCTCACAAGAGATTTACACAAACAGCAATATGAGCAACACAAAAACGTGGCTAGGGTTTGCCTTATATACCTAGGGCAAAACATAAAACCCCAAATGTTTTAATGAGCTAGGGCTGAGTTGGAATTTTGCAGCAAAACGCATTCTGCCCGAGATTCGATTGATCGAGCCTAAGCTTTGATCGATCAGCCAGGCCAAAATGCATAGTAACTTCTGCATCAGCTTGATTCCAACTTTACATAAAAGACACAACTTTGAGCAAGCCTAAACAAGACTAAACAACTTGTTTTGATCATGGTTTGCCAACATTACACTGTTAGAGTTCTAAATACATAAATTTCTAAATCTTTAGAACCTAACAAACTCGCCCTCTGGCAATTCGTGACAAAACACAAACTAAAAGCTAAAATTTTACAAATAAAAGCCTTTTACAAAAAAAAAAATGCTCAGTACAACAAATCCAATCCTAACTACTATCCATTAGTTGCAAGTGTAGACAGCAGCTTAATTGAATCAACCTGTATATTTCCTAAAATACTAAACAAGACACATAAACGCATGTGTGGAAAAATACAAGTAAACAAAAATAAATTCTTGATTTCACATAAACACAAAATAAAGACATATATCAACGAATAACTCATAAATATAAATCAATAATTAGTGAAACAAGAAACAAAATAAATGTATCTCCCCCTAACATGAATAGCCCAACAAAAATACATCAAAAGCCAAAAAACATGTAAAAACAAAGTGCAGCTCCTAGATACAATCTAATCACCACAGGCTCCAAACAATCAAAACTCTCCCCTTGAGATCAAAAACCCTCTACAAACGACCATATGTACTCCCCCTTTTTGTGACGGAATGCCAAAGAGCACTTAAAATCCATCATCAAAAGGAGGTGGCAGTGAGGATCGTCGAAACTGTGCCAACTCTGCTTGCAAAGCACGGATCTCATCGAGCACGTCCACCAAAACCTGTCCTTGAGCTGCCTGAACAGTCAAGACATGATCCAATGTACGTCGAATGTCTGAAGCATTCGAAGTAGTCGGTGGAGGAACATCAGCAGCAGCACCAGACACCTCAGCCGAAGCATCACTTGTAGAAGAGGAAGGAGGAGGTACAGCACCAAAAGGCTTAACATGAGGAGCTCTCGTATGAGCAGCTCTCTACCTAAGGAAGGTGGCACCTATGGGAGCTATGATATGTACGGGCTTAGACGCGAGGAAACCATCTAAACCTAGAAACAGCAAAATCCTATGAATGAAGATAGGATAAACAAGAGCGTGACCAACAACGCTACTCCTATGAATTTCGTTCAAAGAACAAAGAAACAGATGAGGGAAAGAAATAGAAGCACCAGACACAAGGGCATACAGAAACACACATCGCTCAATAGGGATGGTGTGAAGATGAGAGATAGGCCACAAAGAATGACACGTTATCCGAAGGAAGAGATAGGTAGTCTCAAGAAGCTCAGCGGACGTGATCCGAGGATCAGAACCCCACTAGATAGAAGACCCAATGATGTATGACATGACGTCATCAAGGGGTGAAGACTTCGCATAAGGATAGACGGGCTGCCTAACGACCAGAACCCCAAGAGCCTTAGCCACTACGTTAGGGGTAATGGTGAACTCAACACCTCATATCCAACTCCTAACAAGGGTATTGGAATCATAGATGTGGCATGAGAGGTTCGAATAAAACTCTCTAATCAGGGCGGTCGGGGGTGGATGATCTATCTCCAACAAAGACAACCAGCCTCTACTCTCAAAATTGGCCCTAATGGCAAGATCAACCTCATCTCACACAATAGAACGCCCAGCCCAAATCTTTCTCTTACTGTTCAACTTATCATATAACTCTTTGCTTTTGTCATTCTTAAACAGCTCACTCCTAGAGGGAGACTCAGAAGAAGTGGATGGAGTACTATGGGCTCTAGTCTTCCTAGGCATGGTGCTAAGGAAAGGACAAAGACATAAAGTAGAACCAAAAAGAACAAAGAAGAAAAACCAAGGGCAGACTGCAAGTTAGCACAATAAAAAATATATTACAAAAATCTATATGATGCATGAATAGTTAAATGTCATGATGCATGCTCTAATGCAGTGAAATTAAGTTCAATCTAAGTTCAAATTCACAAAATTGGCTTGAGCATAGAGTTTCTAACAAAAACCCCAAAATTTGAAAAACCACTTGTTCATTTTTATAAACAATTGACCAATTGATCATTACATAAGATAGAATACAGTTTAGAATGATCAAATATATCAATTCAACAAGCCAATTTCATCAATTAAACCCAATTTAAACAAAATCCCCAATTCGGGTTAATACAAGCCCTAGAATTTCAAATTTCTCACAAATCACAAAATTGATCAAATTAAACTATTAAGAACATGTTTATAACATCATAGGAACAAAACCTAATGATCAATTGCAAAAAATAAGGCTTGATTCATCAAAACCCCAATTTTGAATAGGTCTGAAAATCCCAAACAAATGTATGAATTTATGCATGAAAATGTGAAATAAAATGCAAAAGGAAGGGTATAAAGGACTTACCGGCTTAGAGAGAGGAAAACTTTGCAAAAAATTTGAAGGAAAACGACAAAAATTTGATGTGGAGCCTAGTCCGAACAGGACAGAGAGAGAAAGTTGAAAAACTTTTTGAAAAGAATGAGTTGAACAAGTCAAGATTAGATTTTTAAAAACCTGATTCGCGATTTTCGATTGATTGAAACAGACAGAGCCTCATTAAAAGTTTTAAAAACAATTTCGATTGACTGACAAACATATTGGATCAATCCAAACAGACAGGGTACACCTTATGTTCTTTTTGTGCATGTGCTACACTTGTTTATTGGATCAATCTTTTTGTGCATGTGCATGTGCTACACTTGTTTATACCACTTGTTTATTTTTAGACCCCTTAAAATACAACCAGATTAACCTAGTTAATTAGCCAAGTGATTACTTAGTCAAATTATGCAGTTCTAGGTTAACACAATCATATAATCATATCATATATAGCAATGAAAAAATAAATAACACAAAGATATGATCACTCAGGAAAACCAAACAGGTAAAAAATCTGGGGAGGATTTAACGTAGCTATTTTCAAGGTAAACTTGAATCCACTATAGAAAGAATCGAAATTTTACAATAGAATTTAGACCACTAACATTCTATTGCTACCCACCAGTAGAAACTTACTGACACGACCACATGAAAGCTCCGAGACCACAGACTCTTTCTTTCTTGGATTCTCCAGCAAGTACAAGCACTCCTGCTTGCATATCTTTAAGCTCTTATGGCAGCAACTGAATGATCATCAAATTCTTGAACGAATCTCCTTCTTGATAATTCTAAGCTTGTGTAAAGGAAAGCTCCTCACAGATCTCACAAGAGATTTACACAAATCGCAATATGAGCAATATAAAAACGTGGTTAGGGTTTTCCTTATATACCTAGGGCAAAACATAAAACCCTAAACGTTTTAATGAGCTAGGCCTGAGTTGGAATTCTGCAGAAAAATGCATTCTGCTCGAGATTCGATTGATCGAGTCTAAGTTTTGATCGATCGAGCTAGGCCAAAATGCATAGTAACTTCTGCATTAGCTTGATTCCAACTTTACATAAAAGACACAACTTTGAGCAAGCCTAAACAAAACTAAACAACCTGTTTTGATCATGGTTTGCCAACATTACACATTAAAGTTCTAAATACATAAATTCCTAAATCTTTAGAACCTAACAAGAATATAACAAAATAATGGTTCTAAAAGCCCATCTTTCACCAATCTTGAATACCATTTAGATTAATAAGATCTAGACATAAGTGCCAAAACGTACAATACCAAAGGATGGAAACTTTCTCTTTAAAAAGTAAAACATATAAATTTACGTCTAGAAAACAATCATGGATATTGCTTAGCTTTACCAAAACAGAAACACTTTCCTTTTGGTCATACTTTTGAGTCTAATTACCTTTTGAAAACTACTAGGGCAACTAGTTTGTCCAACTGTTTGGTATTATAATTCCTCTTCTCACCACCCTTATCTCTCGGTTTAGGCTAAGAATTTGAATTAAATCATATTTATCCTAGCCTTAGCTTTTAGGATGTCTTCCATTACGTAGAACTCACTCATCAATTTAGATAATATAAAAAGGATTTATTTCTTTTCAAAACAATTTGAATTGATCAAATGATTCTAACAAGAACTTATGGATCATATCCATATGAGATTAACATTTAATCTTTACATCCAAGAATTCCAATTCATTTAAAATTGAAAATATTTTCATAAAATGACATAGAATTGGAACTCTTTAAGCTTTTCTTAGCATTCAATATGATTCATACCAAAACTCTCATTTAGACTTAATATAAAGTCTAAGTCTAATACTAACTCTTGCATCTCGCGTTGTAGCACATTTGAGATAGAAGCCAATGACACATTTTAGCATTTCAATGAAAACTATGATCATATCATAAGCTATCTTCCATCAATGCATCATGTATAGGAAATTATGACAATGCTGAATCAAAACATATTTATGTACTTCAACTCCTTTAGGCACCATGCCCAAAATTATTTCTTAGTTAATGTGATTCAATTAAAACAGTAGCTAGAGAACAAAATTTATGACAACTTTATTTTGAGACTATGAATATAACTATAGGGACATTATATTTTGCATCCATAACCATATAATATGGAACCCAAAAACTATACTATTCTAGGTGCAACGACAACCTAATCCCACAATTAATATTCCTCAGCATAGAGTGAACACCAACCACTATGATCAGGCAAGAAATATTCTCATTATTAATGCTATCATGGTAACTCTTACCAAACAAAAATAATTTGCCGCTCTTCTTTTAGCCTCTAAGTAATAATAGCAAGAACTCAGCATAAAGGATACTATCAAACTTAGTCTAGTGTATACCATTGCCTAGACCCATTTGTAGCCACATAACTCTACCCTTGTAAGGTTTAATCTTGTAGTACCATGATGCAAAACACCCTCTGCATGGAACGCAAGGCTCGAGGCCAAGACAAGGTGCTTACCCCACATCACTCTGAACTGACAATGGAGGCCGTGAGATCCAACCCTTGTATCTCTCTCCCACTAGAAATTTTAGAACAAGTGGATTGTATTGAAATTGTTGTGATCTCATTACAATTTTAACCCTACACATCAGATGTGTTTAATTGTTTAAATTCGATGTGATCTGACTAAGTCACGTCACAATAACAAACATTTGCATAATCACAAATAAGTTTAATCTTGTAATCCGTGAAGTAAATACCATTCGCATGGAATGCAAGGCTCAAGGCCAAGACAAGGTACCTATTCACATTACAATAAACTTAACAAAAGGGCTATTTCAGTACTCCCACTCGTTATTTGGGTTTTTCTTAAATAATTGTGATCCCATCACAACTAATAACCTTGCACTTATTGACAACTCTAATCTCAATAGAATCACTAACTAAAATGGAAGTCCTAAACTATCTAGGATTCCTTAAACACTAATGAATCAAGAAATTAGTTATATAGAACTCTATCCTTAATTTACTAAATAAAAGATTCTAATCTCATTAGAAACTATATACCTTTTAATTATAGCTTTAATCTCGTTAAAACTTCTAATTAAAATAAATTAAGGACTTTCAATTATACAAAAATTCTAATCTCATTAGAATGTTTCTCAAAGGACAACTCCTAAACTATTTAGGACTAAGAGTTTTATTTAACTAATACCTTTGATCTCATTAGGTCTTTTAGTTAGAAAATGATTAATAAATATCCTTAACCTTTAAGGACCATAAAAATTAATCATTTTAGATAGAACAATGTGTAATCTCATCACACATAGTCTTGCACTTTATCTATGTGAAAACACTTAGAAAAATTCAGAATTCACAGATTTCGATCGATTGATTGTATTTCTTAATCGGTCGAAAAAATGAAAAAATTCGTACCAAACAATCTGCCTAGCTCAATTGGTACTTGATCGCTACTCGATCGATAGAAAAAGAGCATTCGATCGATCGACTAGCAATCAAAAGTCAATCAAATCAAACAGAAGGTCCTGTTTCACTCGATCAATCAAAAGTAATTTTCGACCGATCGAAACACGTGAAACTCAAATTTTCCAGAATTTTTCTGAAGTAGTTTTCAACGGTTTTCATGAACAAACTACCATCATATGAACATAATAGATTGAGTTTGACACTAAAACTGAAATCCATTGATGCCATAGCCTTAAAGTTCAATTTAACATACTTAATATCAAACTTAAACAACATCATAACATTAATATCAGTTTTTATTAAATAGTAATTTCATCAACCATGCAGAAAATTGAGTGTAGAATCTTCTAACATCATGAAATTACCATCTTTAATTTCAAAACTCACAAAACATGTTATACAAATTCGAAATTGAAGACCGCTTTGATACCAATTGTTGGAAAAATACATGTTTGTATTGCATACAAAACATGCGCAGCGCAAAATTAACGGATCTACTTCATTCGCAATTAATAACATATACTATGTAAGTTTCAGAATTTAAGAACAAGAAAGCCTACCTTGGTAAGGTGAAATTCAAAACAAAAGATTAGAAGTACTTGGAAATACTTTTAATCTTCACTCCAATTCCACTTGTGTCCAAGAAGTGTGGTCTCTCAATCAATTTCCAATGGGAGAATAAGAGAGTGGCTTACACTCACATACACACCATTTCATTCCTTATGAAAATTCTTATTAGAATTCTCTTATAAGATTTTGTATGTTTCTCTCCTTATATATAACTAATTATCTAATTGGGCTAGCCTTTTAGGCCATTTCAATTGGGCTTTAATATGTGGCTTGGAGTGGGACCAAAAGGGAACAAATAAGACTCGAGCTCCAATAGGCCTTGGACTTTTCTGTCAACTCTTGACAAGTCCAAAGTTACCATTAATTATATTTAATACTACTATATAAATTTAATTGCACTCTAGGTCTTATTAATAAATTATATTCCAAGACTTTATTGTACATGCACCCCCTTCATTAAAATATTCATAGTAATACAAAGTCACGAATGTTGACTGTCACTTTCAAGATTACTACATCTTAATCATTGAGTACCCAATTTAATCCTTTAAGTTATTCATCATATATTTATGAAATCCAATTTCATAAATATGTACTTTAGTAACTCCTTACTAAAGTGGTTGGGCCCAACACTCTGAATAACCAAACCCATTAAACTAATCTCAAGAGAATATTTTATATCTCCATTGAGATATTATAAATTTCATCTTAAGAATATATGTTCCATCAACATTAAATACGGTTGTCCAACATAATGAGGTTTTGATCATGACTATAGTTCTCACTCTTGATATATCAAAGTAACCTACACCTCATAATCAGGTTCATTATTCTCTCAGGATTTAGAGTTTGTGTAAATAGAAGTTGTGAGATTTATTATTCATTTGACAGTCGTTAGGAGAATAATAAATCTCATAGCGGTTCAGTTCAATTTGTCTTAACTCTTAAAACATATCAACATATCAACTAGAAGTCTCCACTTCCATGATCAAGACAAATTATCTTAGTTGATATATTATAGTCTTCGTAGATGAATGCCCAATTTCATCACCGACTACGAACTAAAATTTTGAGTTTACAAAGAACTTGTGATTTATATTTTCTGTGACTAAATCACATAAATCACATACTATGCATCTCATGGACTAAGATAATGTCCCATTAATTCATTTATAAATAGTTTCATATAATTAAAAGAATTATTTATTTATAACATGCCAATAAATTGGATTTTAGGGCATAAACCCCAACAATTTCAATGATGTAACTAGGGAAAAAGAGAAGTTTGGAGGGAATGGCATTTGTAATAGAAGGGTTTCTGAATATAACGGCTGTATGGATTTTTGCAAGCTTCTTGACTTGGGATTCTCGGGAGCAAAATTCATGTGGACCAATTGTAGGGACATATCTGATCTTATTCAACAAAGATTAGATAGAGTTTGTGTGAACTTAGAATGGAAGTTGTGTTATCCTGAGGCCACTGTTTCTCACCTAGCTCGTATTAATTTGGATCACTGCCCTTTTTTCTTATCTTTGGATCCTAATCTTGGCTTGAGGGTGGTGAGGCCCTTTCGTTTTCAACCTGTTTGGCTTAGCCATGATGGATTCCTGAATATTGTTAAGGAAGCTTAGGAAGGAAATCATCATAATGTTTGCCATGCTATTAATACATTTACTAACAAGGCGAAAATCTGGAACAACAAGATCTTCGAGAATATTTTTTTGGAAGAAAAGGAACTTAATTGCTAGGCTGGTGGGGGTTGAGAAGGCCTTAGCAAATGCTCCCTCCCAAAGGTTGATCAACATTCATAAATTCCTATTAGGAGAATTGGAGAAAATTCTGGACCTGGAAGAAGAGTTATGGGGGATGAAAGCTAGGACTAATTGGCTTATTCAAGGAGGAAGAAATACAACTTTCTTCCACATCTCTACCCTCAACAGAAGAAGCAACAATCGGATCTTGGGAATCAAAGACCCAGATGGAAATTGGGTTATGGACATTGAAAGAGTGAAAGGGAATTTTCTTGGTGGTTTCAAAAAATTATACTCCTTGGAGCAAGTTGCTTGTGATAGAACCTGGGACCATTCCCTTCCTTTTAATAACACTCTCTTTGGATCAGAAGCACTCAATCTCTCTTTACCCCTTTCAGATGCTAAAATTCTCTTTGCCCATAATTCCATGAAAGCTTTCAAAGCCCCTGAACCTAATGGGATCCATGCTGGATTTTTTCAAAGGTTCTAGATGGTGGTGGGTGACTCAGTGAAATTTGAAGTGAAAAGAATTTTTCAAAATAGGAAAATCCCCCCTTTGCTGAACAAAACTCTTATTGCTTTGATTCCCAAGCAATTGGGACCTGAAACTATTAGTAATTTTAGACCCATTAGTTTGTGCAACACTATCTATAAGGTTGTGTCTAAAATTCTTTTCCTAAGGATGAAGCACCTTATGCCTAATCTTGTCTCCCCCTCCCAAACAGCCATTGTTACTAGTAGAAGAGGATCAGATATTGTTATAGTGGCTCAAGAACTGCTCTATACCTTAGAAAAGAAGAAAGGGAAAACAAGGTATATGATCATAAAGATTGATTTAGAGAAAGCGTGCGATCGTTTGAAATGGAGCTTTGTGAGAAATGTATTGTTTAGTCTAGGCTTTCATAATGACACTATGGAACTAATCCTAAGTTGTTTTTCCTCCACTTCTGTCTCCCTTTTGTTTAATGGAGAATAGCTAGAGGAATTCCAACCCTTGAGAGGGCTCAGGTAAGAAGACCTAATTTCCCCGTATATTTTTATTCTTTGTATGGAATTGCTTAGCTCTCTTATTAACAAGAAGTGTGAGGATGGAGACTAGGATAAGGTGAAAACCTCTAGGAATGGACCTGGTTTTTCCCATATGTTTTTTGTCAATGACCTCTTGTTGTTTGTGAAAGCAAATCATGGAAACTGTGAGGCCATTTCGGATGTCTTGGAGGAATCTTGCTTTCTATCAGGTCAGAAAATTAGCAAAGAAAAGTTCAGTATCTTCTTCTCGCCAAATGTTTTTGAGGAAGCTTGTGTAGTCATGGTTCAACAGTTGGGAATTAATAAAACCAACAACCTAGGCAAATACATTGGCTTCCCCTTCAAGCACAAAGGGAGGAATCAAAATGAGTTCCAATCTGTGGTTGATAAAGTTCAAGCTAAGCTGGCTAGTTGGAAGACCAAATACCTTTCACCTACTGGTAGGTTAGTTCTCATTAAGGCTTCTGTAACTCCCATTACTGAATACACTATGCAGTGTTATAAGTTGTCTACCAGAATTTATGACAAAATTGATAAACTCACAAGAGATTTTCTCTGGGGCTCCACTAACGAGAAAAGGAAGCTCCACTTAGTAGGTTGGGATAAAGTTACTGCCCCAACCAATCTGGGAGGCCTTGGCATTTTTCAAACGAAAGCTCGGAACTCTGCCATCCTTGCTAAGTTATGTTGAAGGATTGCTTCGAACCTTGAGGCAGATTGGGCAAAAATGCTCACTAATAATACCTTACCCCTACCAAATTAAGTGAAAGGGGAAGAAGATTGCCTGCATCCCGTACCTGGGCAGCTTGTAAAGATGGGGGGTGTTATCTTTAATAAAGGGTTAAAGTGGTCTATCTCCAATGAGGAGGTGGTGAGTGCCTGGGATGACTTTTGGCTAGCCTCAGGCCCTTTTAGGAAGCTAATTCAAGGACCTCTCTTAGAAGAGGAAGGGAAGAAATCAGCTAAATATTTCCTTGCTAATGTTCTAGATTCATCCTTTGTCTTCCTTGAGATAATCCTAAAGGAAATTAAAGGGGTGCCGCTTGCTTCCAACCCTATCCAAGAAGATATTCTTATTTGGGCTTTCTCTAAGGATGGAAGTTTCACTCTTCATTTATCTCCTTGCGAAGGGTTTAAACCCTTTGAACCTAACCACTCACAAACCATGGGTCTGGAAGGCAAAAACCTCACCTAGAATTAAATTCTTTCTCTGGTTATGCTTTCACTCAAGTATCCCTACAAAGGAAGTGATGGGTTTAAGGGGTTTTAATCTTGACACTACTTGTGACCTCTGTGGAGTTGGTGTAAAGCCTATTATTCATGTATTGTGTGATTGTAGTGTGGCTAGGGCGGTTTGGAGGAATTTGGGAATTGATGATGCTAGATAAGATTTCTTTGAGACCCCTTTGGTGGAATGGCTAAAAAACAACTGTGAATCTCATGACTCACTCTTGCAACCTCATATACCTCAGAAATTTATGTTTCCCCAAGTTGTTTGGCTTATTTGTCTCCATAGGAATAGATTCATCTTTCAGATAGGGAGAAAGGAACCCAACATCCACGCTCAAAGCATTAAGAAATGAGCTAAATTTTTTGCTCTTGTCCCAGATTGCTCAAATAAGTCGCCTAGAGTTCAAATCCAGGTTAGTTGGAAGAAACCCATGCCGGGTTGGGTGAAGCTCAACACTGATGGTGCTGTTTTTGGAAATCCTAAGAAGGTTGGGGGAGGCGGTGTGTTACATGATAGCAATGGTGACTGGGTGGCTAGATTCATGAGAAAACTTGGGAGTATGTCCAGCACTATGGCAGAACTTTGGGCCCTCAAAGATGGCCTCTCACTAGTTCGACAATTAGACATTCTCAATATTAATATAGAACTTGATGCTAATGTTCTTGTACATTTACTTACTAACCCCTCCTCTCTCAATCTCATGTTAGAACCCCTTTTGAATGATTGTAGGAACCTGATCAAAGCCTTCCCTAACTGCACAGTGACCCACATATTTAGGGAAGCTTATAGATGTACTGATAAGCTTGCTAACATGGGAGCAATCCAGCCTTTTGATTTTCTTTTGATGTATGAACCACCGCCTATGGTGGATAATATGCTAGCTTTTGATAAAGATGAGCTTTTTTGTAATAGACTGGTTGTTACTTAGTTTATGCTATCTACTTGGTTAACCAAAAAAAAAATTAGTGTTTTTTTTTTCATTAATTACTCTTTATTGAATAAAAAAATTAGGAGGAAGGGACTGAAAGTAATTTATCAATCTGAACATAACCATATTAGCATTTTACACGCTGGATTTAATGAGCCATCACTGATCTGGAAATTATGGACAAGATAATGCAACCGAGACATCAAATGTGAATGTCAAACTCTTTTCCATGCTGACATTAAATTCAAATGTGTACTATGTTGTTGTGAAATTTTAAAGTACTTGCAAGTGTACGAACCATACCGAAATATAGTTTGACAAGAACGAGGTCGAATCCACAGGGACTTGAATGAACGTAGGAAAATTAAATCAAATCTTAACCAAATTAATCCTAATCTAGTTTAATAAAAATTGGTTGTTTTGAAATTAAATAAACTAAGCTGTTAGGTTCTAAATGTTTAGAACAATTGGCAAATCGTGAACACAAACTTGTCTAGATATAGATCTTAGAGTCTATAGGTTTTATTAGACAATGCTCAAGGTGATTCAAGTCAAGATTCAAGAACATATAAGCTGCAGGAAGAAGACTTCATATTCTGCCTGGTTCGATCGATTGAAGAACAGGCTCAATCAATCGAAAATCGTATCTGCATAATTTTAAGTCGGCCCAAACAACAGCTTAAGCCCATTAAGGATTAGGGTTTCAGATCTACTTCTCCCACTATATAAAGGAAACCCTAAGCCACGTTTTTGAGACTCTTGAGAGAGAAAAGAGAGTGCCTCTTTTGTATCTAGGGTTTTGTACCAAAACCTCTCTAAGTCTTTGTTGCTCATACATTGTGGTTTGTGTAAATCTCTTGTGAGATCATTGAGCAGCTTTCCTTCACATGAACTTAGGGTTTTCAAGATAGAGATTATTTCAATATCTTGATGATCAACTCGGTTGCTGCCATTGGAGCTTAAAGAATAACAAGCGTGGGTGCTTGTAGTTGATTGGAGAATCCAAGAAAGAAGGAGTCCGTGGATTCGGAGCTTGCACGTGGTTGTGTCAGTAAGTTCTACTGGTAGGTAGCATTAGGAAGTCGAGCGGGGAGCTTGTAAATCCTTTTGTATGAACTTTGATCTTTCGCATAGTGGATTCAGTTTACCTTGAGGATAACTAGGTCAAATCCTCCCCAGGTTTTTACCGTGTGGTTTTCTGGGTGATCATATCATTGTGTTATTTATTATTCCGCTGCTTTATATTTTTGATATGATTGTATGTTTGTGATAACCTAGAATTGCATAACTTGACTAAGTTAATCACTTGGCTAATTAACTAGGTTAATCTGGTTGGTTTAAGAGGTCTAAATTTCCTTCATAAGCAAATAATAAAATTAAGCAAATAGTTAAACTAAGCAAAAGATATAAAGCAATAAAAAGATGTAAACAATCAAAGGAAATGAATTAAGGTTTTGGAATCTACCTTGTAAGTCATATCAACATATATTTATGATAATTAATTTTTCCGAACTCACTACATGATAATCTAGAAATCAATCTTGCTATCATGGAAAATATCCTCATTAAAATCCTTATTTTAAAAATCAAAAGCATGTTCTTCTTTGCTTCTTAAGTATAAAATCAAATCATCAATTGTATCCGTAGCCAAACAAGTCACAAGATATATCAAATTCTAAAAATCAAATCATAAATTGTATCCATTGACAGACAAATCACAAACGATATCCAATTTTATAATCAAGAATTAATAAACCAAGCATTCAATTAATTAAGACAAATCCTAAATCATGAGAAAAACATGATTGAACTCATATCTAGAATCCCATCTTAGTCAATTGATATGAAGCAAGAACAATTTAAATCATTAAAGAACAACTATTGTAGGAAAAATCAAATCATATAAATATTACTGATAATCGTTAACAAGGTTTCATCCTCAACCTTAATTATAAATTTAGCTACTCATGGTAATTGAAAGAAAACATAAAAATAAAATACTAAACATTCAGCTAGACAAATAAAATAAAGAAAGAAATAGTCACAATCCTAGCCATAAAAGTCATAAAAGAAACTACGTGCTGCTGCCTACGCTCCAGTCCTAGCCGCCCCCTTATTTTTCTGTTTTGCTCTCTATTTATATACTTACTCACACCGCCTGATACTATGCCTCACCCTAATACAAGTGGAACTAGAGCTTTTAATGCATGGACCACACGCTGACTTGAGGAGTTTCACAAGGTATAAACCCGAATGGCCCAGAAATACCTCTGCTATATATTCTAACGTGCAATTCCTTTAAGTAAGAAAGAGGCCCGCTTAACAACTATGCATAAAGACCACAAGCCCACTTGTAGACTCCACATAATTAAATTTCTATTTCTTCAGCACCTCAGCTTTTAGCATTAATCCAACTCTTTTTATTTTTCTTTTTCTCCCCTTCACATGTCTCCAGGCTTGCAAATTACAATTCTCTACAATTTGCCTTCTTGAATCAGTTGGCCCACCTCTT
Source organism: Quercus ilex subsp. ballota (assembly GCA_032727855.1). Classification (NCBI taxonomy): domain Eukaryota; kingdom Viridiplantae; phylum Streptophyta; class Magnoliopsida; order Fagales; family Fagaceae; genus Quercus; species Quercus ilex. Next base: position 29,711,300 of record CM064915.1, on the reverse strand, counting down.
AGTTTCGGCATAGTCAATTTCACTTCACTTGCTCTGCTTCTTCTTCATTAATTTTTTGGTCTTCTCTTGAATTCATGCCTGGCTGGATGTAAGTTGGCTTCATTTAATTGGCTAGCCCCACTTTGCATGTAAAACCCTTGTTACCTGCAACACAAACATATTATATAATCAGTCACAAAATAACATAAAAGTAAGGCTAAATATATAGATATGTGAGTACTTTATTGTATATATTTCATGCACATCAAATGTTAAACTCTTTTTCATGCCCATAATTGTAATTTTATATGAATAATGCTACAAGTAAAGACTATTTAATAACGTTTTTATAAAACATTGATGTAGCCGACTTCTTATTAATTTTCATCTAAGTCCACCGTTAACATTACTTTTTCATTTACAAACAACCACTTACCACATCAACAATTTGTAAAAAATTTATATCTCTAGAATTACAATTTTTTTTATTGACAGATCTGGAAATTATGGCGAGTTAAAGCAAATGAGACATCAAATGTGAACGTGGAACTTTGTTTCCTGTCAATAATTGTAATTTTTCTATTGCCAGCTATTCATCCACATCAATAGGAACCCACAACTCTTGAGTTGAATTTTCAGGCAGCAACCCGATGACATAATGATAAGGATAGCAATTTTGTTGGAGCTACTTTTGACCAATAGCAAGTGGCCCTTTTTTGACAAATACTAATTAGAAATAAATTATTCTTCCCTTCCTCACTTTATAAGTTATGCTTGGTCCTAACTAGGGTTTTAACTACTATAATATAGTTTGGACAATCTACATCGACATTTTATCTACTCCCCATTCTCAATTAGTTACTTAACAATATAAAATTTGATTTTTAAAGAACCTTCTCAGGTCTCACTCCCAATGGAGGGAATCTTTTTTAATTTCCTCCATTTCTAACAAATCCACTTCTCTTTCTCCACTCACTTTTTTCTCTCTTTTTCTTTTTTTTTTTTCTTTTTTTTTTCTTTTCTAAATAATACTTTCATTCAAATGAGATTAAAAATAAAAAAATAAAAACAAAGAAAAGAAAAGGAAAGAGGATTACAGAGGATAGGATTAACCAAGTGTGGGGTTTTTTTTTTTTTTTTTAACAGTACTCAAGCCCAGGTAGAGATAGGGATCCTAGGCCTTATGCTAGTTTGGTAGACTAGCTTGGTTCACCGTAGCTATATTGGGCTCATTACAAACTAAGTTGTGCACAAAACATGGATCCTACAACACATACACATCCATACATATAGAATATATATATATATATATATATATTACAATAAGGAATAGTAAAGGAATAGCAAAAGATAATTTGAAACGTTAGGGATCCTTAGAATGATGAATAATACTTCATTATTTTTTGAGTACTTAAATAAATTAGGTCCTCTTTCCACTAGGATGTGTTACAAGGTTCAAATAAGTTTAAAAGTCACAGACTTAGATAGCCCTTTTAGGCTTCTAAAACTTGTGAGGTTTGAATCCTTTTGAATTCAAGTATATCCTCTATTGTCTGTCTTAAGATCTCTCATGGAGTTTTCCCTCTTTTTCCATTTTTTGAATTCTAAAGGAGTTTTCTAAGGTATCTTCTCACTCTCATTCACTATTGTTGACTGGTTTTTGATGTTGACTCCATTTCCTTTTATAGTGTCTCCCTAAGGTTTTTGGGGTACCACTAATTCCCTCCATTTGTTGCCTTGGGTACCAGCACCAATGTTGTGTTAACAATATTGGTGGTTGGTCCCTTCCTCATTTTCTCATTATTTTTCCTTTTGAGATTTCCCTCCCAAAAATCCCCAGTTGACCTTCGCCTTTTAAGGGGGTCTTAGGGGCTAACTTTTAATCCCTTTTTCCAAAGCACTTAGATGCTACTTTTCATATCCACCTTTTGGGATGCTTCACCTTTTGTCATTTTCTCTAAATGGGTAGATTCTTCTCTGTCAGACTAAAAGATCATCAACCACCTTCCTGCATTCCCCGAGGTACCAGGCTTTTTCTTTTGGAGTGCTAATTCCTAAGCCATCAGCCTTTTTCTGAACCATGGGTAGATGATGGGACACATCCACCTTCATTCTTTATGTCCATGAGCATGCTCCCTTGAGCTGTCTTAATCCCAGCTGACTTCTTTCTGCATATCTCAAGGATCCTGGGCTTTTGGGAATCCCCATGTATCCTGGTCTGGTCCCTTTATGGGCTCCCTAGCAAGTTTTCTTCACAAGGGCTGGGCTGAACTCCCTTTTTTCCTTTTTTTTTTTTTTTAAAAAAAAATTTCTAAGGCCTAGAGCTTTCCCATTCATGGGTTTGGACCTCCTCTCACTCATTTTGAATGGATCTTGATTAACGGATTTGGGCCTTGTCCCTTCTTTGAAGGCCCAAATGAGCTCTTTATTTAAATTTGTAATATTTTGGGCCTTGACACATTACTCGTGATATTTTGGACCTCAACACCATGATCTCTATCATGAGAGCAAAATATAAAAGTCTGGAATGGATGAGATGGGGATCAATCCCAAAAAATTAAAAAGAGACTATATAGCAATGTTATATACAAAATTAACTTCCCTACAAGTGTGAATTACAAATCAACCAAAAAAAATAATTGGAGAAAAATTCTCGCTTCCTCAATTAGGTGCTCTGAGCATTGTGGTGAAGAAGAATGGTTCCATAACGGGAGGATCACATTCATAGGTTCTATTTCTTCACTCACAACTTTCCTTTCATAATATACTTTCCTTTTGCTCTTCTAAAACCAATGAAAAAGTCTTCGTGAAAACAATGGTTAAAACAAAAAGAAAAAAAGAGGTTTTGCAAATTGAGACTATCTAATACCACTATTTTTTTCATTGCGAACATTAAAGCCATATGTATATACAAATCGATATATTTTACTAGAAAGATTGTAGAGCAATAAAGTAAAACCTTGGAAGAGCACTAATACCCGGCGAAACGCATTGCATTTTTGTTTCTCCGGCAAGAAGAAGCTTATCATGGTATTTAAAATAGGGTTGTCTCTTCCTGCCTATCAACCCTTACCACGTTCTTCAAAAACCTCTCCAATTTTGGTGCTATCAAATTCGCCCACAACCAGTAATCCATCTAATGCTACATCAATTTTGTACAAAATCTTAAAATATGAGTTTTTAAACATAAAAATAAATAAATTAGGAACATATTCAATCAAGCGGTGGTCGAGGTTGGAATTGGAGGTGAGTTTGAAGTTGTCTTTGTAAATGTTATGAAAAAGCCAAAGTAAATTGTAGCCTACTCATCATCTCGTACATGTAAATCCTAATCAACCTGGGAAAAAAAATAAAGAAAGAGGTTTGTACACTCTAAATAAAAAAAATGACTTCTCATTATCCAACAGTTCGATCAAGAAAATTAAACCAATAGAGAGTATCTTCCATGGTCGCTTCTGATTGAGAGAGAGGACTTTTAATGTATGGGTTGAAATCCTTTCCTTGAACTTTTAGGGGCACTGACATGGTTATGAAGAATAGGGGAAAGGAAGAGTCATTTAGTTAGAGAGAGAGAGAGATTGTGATCTATAAAAAATTGTTTGATTTGGGGAAGTGAATCCAGATCTAGGTGGTCTCTTATCTGATCATCCAAAAAGAACATAAAAGTGATTTAATGAGAATGGACATCTATAGAAACATTTAGCGTGTCAACTTGATGGTTAGCGTGTCAGGATAGTATTATCAAAATGTGAAGAATCTCTAGTTCTACCTCATCATATTTTCATTTGCACTTTTTAGCATTTAAAATGGCAATGCCATGAATCTCAAAATTGTGACTGGATCAGAGGGTCGTCAGTTCAACCTCCGTTTTTTTTCAATTCTCTAAACTATTTGAAAGCCCCCCATGTTGTAGAGACATCTACCCTAATAGACCCTCGTCCGTAAAAAATAACGACATCGGCTTGATGGATCACCTTTTCTAACGATAGTGTCATAGCTATGATATTGCTAAAAGAAGAAGGAGATAGTGACATAGCTATGATGTTGCTAAAAGGAGGAGAATGGCACTGGTGTGGTGATGTTGTAAAGAGAAGAGGTTGAATGGAATGAGAAATAAATTGCATATGACATGGTATTTTTTTTTTTACCATTAGATTATTTATTTGCCACGTGTCCATCTTGACAAAAATGGGAGAGGAGTCGGACCATATAAAATGAGACAACTACAATCTTCCTTGGTGCTTTTCTCGGTAGCATATTTCGAGGTTGTCCTTATTAGTTTGGTTTGTTAGACACCTTTTCTAGCATTGCTTGCAATCCTCGCTTTAATTTGTTTGCTAAGAGCGTTCACACTAAAATTGTAAAAATTATTTTAACAACTCAACCACAAAAAAGTCCCTACATCAATGGTGCCAAATTTAAAATTTTTTTAGAAACTTGTTAAGGTAAGTTGCATCTAGTAACAACTTACTGTAGCAAGTTACTAGTAACAAGTTGCTACAATTTTTTTATTAATTTCTTTCTTTCTTTCTCTCTCTCACCCGTGCCTCTCTCTTTCTCAATCTCTTCTCTCTCCTCTCACTTCTCTTCTGTCACATCATGGGTTTGGGTTATGGGTTTTGTGATTTTTGGCTACTGGGTTTTGTAGATCGTTTGGCAAGGACGATGGTGAGTTGTGGGAGTGGGTGGCGATGTTGGTTTGGCAGGGACGATGGTGGGTGCTTGGTCGTTTCAGTTGGGTGGTAGGGGTGGTGGTGGGAGTGGGTTATGATTGTGGTAGTTGCTTGTGGTGGCAGTGGCTTGTGTGGTGGTTTTTGGTTGATTTAGGCTGGTGTGTTATGATGTGGTTGGTGGTGGTGTGGTTGTGATATGGGTGGTAGGTTTGTGGGTGGTGGGGTTTATGGTGGTTGTGGTATGGGTGGTGGGTTTATGGCCATGAGTTGTGGTGACTGGTTTTGCTGGTGGTGGTTGTGCGTGGTGGCAGTAGGTGGTTGTTATGGTTGTTATTGCTTCCAAGAAGAGAGAGAGACAGATGGGAAGAGAAAGGAAGAGAAATAGATGATGAATAAAAAAAGAATGGTAAACTACAAAAATGGTTCCTATTCTTTATACTATATTTTAATTTAAACCTTAACCTTTCAATTGTGTAAATTTGATCTCTAAACTTTCAATGCCATGTCAATTTGGTCTCTATCGTTATCCCTTAGATAAAAAGGTCTGACATGTCAAATGAAAAAATAAAAAGTTGATTTACCTGCTGCATCAACTGCAAACTGTGCGGCCACGTCATATTTTAAATAAATAAAAAACCAAATGTAAGCACGTGAGTTTAAGTTTGACCGTTTGACTCCATTGCCTACAAATTTTTTTTTTTTAGGAGTGAAAAGATAAAAAAATATATTGATATGTAAAGAGAAAGTATACAAACTGGTCTAAACACAATCACACCAGAAAAGAACTAAACATACAGATAAGCAGACCATAAAATGCCATTAAGGCTGCATTTGGTTGAATGTAAAATATTTTTCGAGTGTAAAATATTTTCAGGTGAAAATATTTTCAAGAAAGGAAAATATTTTCAAGTGTTTGGTTGCATTCCAAAAAATACTTTGGAAAATATTTTCTAGTGTTTGGTTGTGTTATGAAAATGTTATTTTTCTACTAGTTTCTCACTTTTTTTCAACCATTTTCTCGGCTTCCAAAAAAATTTCATAATAGAAAATTTGAATATATAAACTTAAAACAAACAAAAATCAAAACAAAACCAAACAAAAATCAGAACAAAACATTTGTTAACACCAAAAACTCGGTCAAACAGAGAGAAGGAGGAAGAGAGAGTGATCAACAAGTGAGTGATCAACAATATAAGGTCTTAAAACTAAAGCCTAGTCTCTAAGGAGGTTTCTTATGTGCAGTGGTGAGTAGTTGATATTTTGCCAAGAAGCCAACATCTAATCTAACTAGAATCAGGATGATTTCAAATCCAACAACACCAAAGCCAAGCTCAGCAACTTTATAGCTCTAGCATCAGTAATTACCATCTTGTTCCCCTCAAGTAGAGAGAGATTTAGCAAGGCTATGACGAAGAACAAGGGTTTAATTGGGCCATCTCGCTGTTGGTTTTGTTGTTACTGAATGGGTCCAATAGAGGGAAGAAATATGTGTTGATGACGATGTACAAGCTTTGTTCGATAGAGCAGAATAAGGAGAGGGCGGTGGGTGCCGATGTGGTGAAGCTGTTCACCGCTGGTGGTGGAGCAAGGATCGGAGATAGTGGAGAAGGCGATGGTGGTGTTAAGGAAGGAAGGAGGCGAAGGGTTGCTAGTGAAGGGGAAGGTGTTTGCGGTGTTGACTTGTGTTTGGTTCTCATAAAATATTTTTCGAAAAATAGCCTATTTTCTGGAAATGCTATTTTCGGGAAAAGAAAATATTTTCAAGTGTTTGGTTGCATTATAAAAATTGTTGTAGAAAATATTTTTATGTGTTTGGTTCTATTCTGAAAATGCTATTTTTCTACAATTTTTTCACATTTTCTCAGCTATTTTCTCAGCATCCAAACAAATTTTATTACAAAAAATTTCAAAATCACAGCCAAATCCCAATCCACAGAACAAATCACAGCCAAATCTCAACACCACACACCACCAAAACTCCAATGTGGCAGGTAAATAAATTTTTTATATTTTTTCATTTGACATGACAAACTTTTCCATTCAAAGAATAACGATGAGACCAAATTGTTATGACACTAAAAGGTTAGAGACCAAATTATCACAGTTTTAAAAAGTTAAGGATTAAATTGAAATATGGTGTAAAGGATATAGACCATTCATATAGATTACCCAAAAAAGAATAAAGAAATGATATTTAAATGAAGTAGTAAAAAAATAGAACCTTTGATGTTGAGTATATTATAAAGTGGGGTGTTAAAATAGATAAAGTAGTGTTTTAAATTGCTAAAAACTAAAATTTTAAATGTTTGCTGTGAATGCTCTAACACTACGAGGATGGCATTAGTCCACAAAAGGACTTCTGAATTGATTTTCTTTATAATTTTGAGCCACAGTGCTAGTACTTTTTAGGTTTTCATACTCCTCGTTATTGGCATATTTCCAATTTTCCACTATGATCACGAATTTGTTCTTGCTTATTTTTATTTTAGTTCCGATTGAGTCGTAGGTTGCATCGATGGCCTAATTGGCTTAATGTACTTCGGATAATATTTGGACTTATAAAATTGTGGATTTTCAATTATATATTTACAAACTTGTAATTAAATAAATATAATGTATGTAAGTATATAAATAGTGATTACTCCCCTCTAATATGGTAATAATCAACACCGAAATATTTCAGATTTTTGAGCTTGAATTTCATCTCAAGTTCAGCCTTTTTGAGGATTATATATACTCTTCTTAAATTTAACGTCACTAGAAACGTTTTCTAGATACATATTTTGTTCTCTTTGCTCACAAAATATTACTCCGACTTGACTTCAGGCTACGCTTATGCTCCTGGTACATATTACAGCCCCTATGTCTATGTCCATCAAATGAAACCTTCCTGGGTACCTTGCTGTTTATTTTAAAAATCAGGTACTGATTGCTATTTCCTATTAAAATTAAATAAGTGCCGACTGCGTGACGTGACAGAAATGGTAAATGGATTAGGAAGAGTACATAACGAAAACAACATTAATCACAAACATCTTTCAAAGAGGCTACTCTTTGAAAGCAAGCTTTTGTTAACCGGTGTCCTTACTTAGGCATCATTAGTTAAAGAAGCATAAATTAAATCCCACTTGCAATGGGAAGTAACAAAGGGAGCAAAAGTAAATTAAAATATGAACTTAATTTTTGACTGAACTTTCAAGAAAAAGTGGTTCAACAACGTTGGGTTTCCCATTCTTATAAACTCATTTATTCATACACAAAACTGCCGTACATAACTGCAAAGTGAATTCGTATTTTTATTTATACACAAAACTGCCGTACATAACTGCAAAGTGAATTCATATTCAAATATGAATTCATCTTTTCCAGGCTATCGAGTCTGGGTTCTCAAAATATATACATATATATATATATATATATATATGAATTCATCTCACCATATTTTGTCTCTGCAGACGTTAATACAAGTACAGACAACATACACGTGCACAAGGTCTATGGGCGAATGAAAAGCATTGCTCTTGCAAGCTCTAGTGCTTTCTCGCGCCCAAATAGCTTCTCCACAATTCCAAGTGCAAATTCCATGGCAGTTCCTGGCCCTCGGCTCGTGATGAGATTGCCATCAACCACAACCCTGCTTTCAACTTCACTCTGATCTGACAGCTTGTTGCACAATGCAGGAAAAGCTGTAGCCTTTTTACCCTGGATCAAAGTGGTAAGCACCAAAATGCAGAAAATATGAATGGAAGAAACATGAAGGTGATATCATTAAAAAGGCATTGGATCACAATATAGATCACAGGAAATTCAATAACAATATAGGGATTAGTGTTTCTGATGAACTTGGGCTTTATGGTCTATACAGCGGTACTTATTCAAGTAAATAATTTGCTTCCAAATCTTGTAATTGAATAAATGTGTTATTTGTTTCTCCCAAAAAAAAAAAAAGAATAAATGTGTTATTTGATTGCATAAGATAATATCGGGTTGTGCAACATAGATAAGAGTCATGCAAATTATTTGCAAAATTTATTATCTTTCTTTGACATTGTAGAGAAAGTGGTTTGGATAATAAGGCAAGTTTGATCCAGACACCTTAAAGGCAATACCTTGAGTAAGCCAAGGGGTTCCAGGACTAAAGCTGGGGAGGCACATATTGCTCCATAAGGTCTATTTGATTCCCTCTGCTGCTTTAGCAGGTTAATCAGTTTTTCAGACTTTGCAAATGCTTGGGCACCACCAAGTCCACCCTACAAATATGCAGAATGTCGTTATGCTAAACAATTGTTTATTGCCAATTAGAAGCTAAATCCCCCAACTTACTGGCAAGACTATTAGATCATATGAAAGATTAGCAGCCTCATCAAGGAGCACATCTGCCACTAGTTTTACATTACGAGAAGCAAGAATTTCTAGTTTATCCTCAACAGAGGCCACCACAACATTTGCTTTCGCTCGTCGAAGAATATCAATGATCATCACAGCTTCCATTTCCTCAGTGCCATTAGCAATAGGTACAAGAATCTGAAACAAAATGCAAATGCAGATGCTCGTAATTCGCCAAAAACATTTTTCCTAACAAGATTTTAAAAAGAAAGATGCAAGCAATAAGGCACATCACAAATTCTTCGTAAAGACAAGATATGAGAGACAAGATATCAGTGCTTTTATAAAGAAATATCTCAACCAAGTTCTCTGCATTATTAAGGCCAAGGGATTATAACAAGGAAACTGCAAACAAGGATAGAGTCATTACTTAAATATATTAAAACTACTAAATACAAAAATGCTTTACAAGTTTGATTTTTACTATGTGAAAACCTCAAACAATCACAGGAGGGAGTAAATTTCCATCTACCCCACATGCTCAATAAGTTGACTGTTATAAATTACACTTTAATTTTTTCTAAAAGGACACTTAATTAAAAATTTATTAGAATATAACACAACTCATATTACAAGGTCAAGTGATACAACTACAATAAGTAGCTCGGGTTGTTTGCATGGAAACAAACTTAGTTTCAGATATATTTGCACATCTAGTCACTCATAGTTGCAATTGCCGGTTCTACGCACCAACATCTAATTTCTTTGCTTTCTTAATTATATAGCATATCACTGGCGGCTCCACATGGAAGCCAGGGTGGTCACAAGACCACCCTGACTTGCAAAAAAAGATGTATACACTTTCCAAAAAAAATATTTTAAGCTAAACTAACCTATTGTGATCACCCTAATAAAAATGTTGAACACCCGACTTGAGAATTACAAAAATTTGGGTTCAACTTCAACATAAATAAGAGTCTACATTCACAAAATTTTCACTAGTAGTATGCAGCAAACCCACCAACCCGATCCAACCCAACCCAACGGGTTAGGTTGGTTTTTAAGGGTTGGTGGGCTGGCTTGGTTTACAGAATTTTTTTTAACAGTGGGTTGGGTTGGGTTCAGGTCATTAGATTCACAAATCCACCTAACTCAACCCGACCCACCTATATTTTATATATATTTAAAATTTAAAAAATATATTAAAGATATATATATATATATATTATATACAATTTTTTTATTTACTTTTTTGCCCCTAAGTTAAGTTCTCCTCATATAGTTTGTGTTTCTTTGGTGTTATGCTCTTGATTATTTAATTATAAATTTGCTCTTATTTGTAATGGTGGTGTTCTAATATTCAATTTAATAATAATAATAGTAATTAAAAAAAAAACTATCCAATCCATGGGTCCAACCGAACCGATCCACGTGCGTTGGGTTAGACCCCTGTGATGGGTTGGGTTAGGTTGGATTTTTTTAAACCCATCATAGTGGGTTGAGTTGAAAAAACTTCTCAACCCAACCCGTGCACACCCTTAATTTTCAAAATAATTTCACAACAAATTCAATATGGTAAGCTGTTATTGATTCTAATTTGGGCTCAATACTGATATTATTTTTTTACCCCCCAATAACAGCTTTTTTTATAAGATTTATTGTAAAAATGTTGTGAATGTAGTATTACTCCAAAATTAATTCTACCCTGAAACATAATCTTTAATCCCTTTTATAAATACATACATAAATAAAGCTTAAATAACTACAATAATATATTAGCCCAAATAATAATAAACATAAACCAAACAAAAACAAAACAAGACCAAATAACAAGTGAACAAATTATTCAACAAAAAGCCTATTACAAAACAAAAAAATAAAAATCGCTAATCATTCAAATTTGTAGCTTGTTCAACCTATTTAATAAATATAATCTTTAATTTCATTTTTCCTAAGAAAATGGTACCAAGAAAAAAATATTGTGGTTGTGAGTTCTTAATAATGACAACAGTTATGCTCTTTTTGGCTTTGCAAGCGCAACAATTTTGCCCTCCTTAGCGACTCGACTCATAGTTGTAGCAAATACTCAAGTTATTGCTTTATGTGATTTTGTATAATTTAAATTTCTTAGTGACCACCCTAACAAGAATTCCTAGAGCCACCACTATAGCATATTATTTTATTATATGGAGGCAAATAGAGTCATATTTACAATTTTGTTAGCCATAATATCAATATAAATTTCTATTTAAGGTTAAAATTATCTTGAAATATCTCTTCATAATTCCATCTTACCCCACAGGACCTGATAATATAGCTACGCAAATCTTGTCTAAAATGTTACCTGTAATCAATGCTTATATTATATAAAGAGTACAAATATAAATTGAAAAGAGCAAGAGAGAGAGAAGTAACTAGAAACATGTACTGTCTTAAAGAGACAGCTAGAAGAATACATCAAAGCCAAAGCTTCACCTTGGGGCAATCATCAAACGTCCACTCCACTGGATTTAGCTCAGTTATGGCATATTCATCCCCATGGTTGGAACGCATAACCTGAATGTGAGAGAATAGTGAAGCACAAGCCCAAAGAAGGAAAAAGAGGGGGAGGGGTATCATAATGCAAAAAAAGAACTAAAACAAGAAGTTCTTTAAAACAGCCAAAGCATGAAGTTCAAAAAATGCACAAGCACCATAGCATTTTTTAAAATTTACAAGCGTCAACAACTAAGAAATTTTTGCTGCATGAAAAAAAGAAGGAAAATGGGAAGCATTTTTATGGGTGACGCATAAAGAAATATTTGTTTTAATTTTGGAAGTCAGCTATTACTTATCAAAAAAGTTGGAAGTCCATTGTATTTTATTTTAGGTCTCATTAGTTAATTAGGTTAATCAATATTTTATTTAATTTCCTAGATTCAAGTTATTTTTGTAATTCAATAATTAGGATTTCCTAAGTTAATTAGGATTAAGTCACAGTTTATATTAGCACAATATTGTACTCCTATGGAGATAGTTTACAGTTTGATTGGCTAATAAAATCTCTCGTAAAATTTTCCAATGATCCAGTGTGAAGTCCAACCAACCTAGGTTGACTCCTAGATTTTCAATCCCACTAGGTGCTGACTCCAAGCAATCCTAAGTGCCGACTCCTACCCCTAGGTGATGTTATATTGTTTTTGTTCTTTAATTTTCATGTTGCATCAAATTTTGATTTTGTCCTGTCAATTTTCCATCCCATAAGGCTGTATTTTTAGTTGATTACTGTTATAGCATGCAGGTAACACTTAATTGACCTGTCTTTGTTCTAGGAATAAATAATAAACTAATATTATGACGATGTGGTTCACATAACTCAACCATATATGTTTTACTTGATCACAAATTCATCAACCTATAAGCAAAATGTAGCTGTAGCCAACCTCTTGGATCCTCTTTGGATAACATATTGAAATAAATATGACTGTAACTAATAATGGAAACTAAGAAGACTTATATTCATTAAATAAAAAAACTAATCATGGAGCTTAAGAAAATAAGCCACTCAGATTGATAAATGAGTAACTGAAAGAAGAAGAGTACAGAGCATATGTAAAGATCACAACTAAGTTTGTGATTTGGCTAACTCAAAGATGCCTTTCAGCCATGTAACATTAAATGTACTAGGCTTTCTTCTACCCAAAATATTTATATGTGCTTGTCATGTAAGTAAAGAAATCATCAAGGGGACCCTGCTACACTAAAAAGTATAGAACAGAGACAAGGGTAAATTCAAGAATCCATTGTTTATTCTCTTTTTTTCTTTTTTTTTTTGGGGGGGGGGGGGGGTTGGGGGTTGGGGTGGGGGATCCATATCCATTCTCTTCTGCTTGCCTTCTGTCTTGGTTAATAACCCATCCAGATCTGTTAGTCCATCAATAAATTAATTATCATTAATATTAATGGAGTTTCCCTCACTACAAACTACTATAGTGTTTTGCCCCAACTCTTAATTGATAGTTTCCTCTAGTACCAACATGTAGCTATAAATCACAAACCATCAGGCCTTATGCTCCACTCATCAGCTTTCTTTAAATATATAAGAGATTCTTTAACCAAATTCAGACTTGATAATTTCCTCATCAAAACTGAATCAAGCATTCTAGGCCACTTGCTAATGGCACTCAAATTTTAGTGCTCCTCCATGAAGTTGATGCCTGCAAATAATCTTTTTGTCAGCTTCCCCAATAATCTCTTTAGCCATTATTTACAATGGATCCAAAGACTTTGCTCCAGATAATGCCATCCTCATTCTTCATGATTATTTCCTTTGATCTCAAAGAGTATTACTTTTCCTCTGTCTCAACTCCACCTCCACAAGAGGACAGTCATCAACCTTTATTTATTTATTTTTATAATCAACCTTTATTCAATCTCATTACATTTAAACCCAGAAGAAAAATAACTAGCTAATGCAAATGTCTCAAGAGTAAATTTATGACAGGTATAAGTCTCCATTACAATAAATGCGGAGCATATCAAACTTTGATCAGCTACCCTAGTCAACTGTTTTTGAATAAAAATCAATGCATTCCCTTTCCATTAAAGAAAAAGGAGGGAGATATTAACTGAGAAAAATGCATGTACTGGAGAAAAAGTAAATACCAATGGCACAGAAACTTCTTTAGCTTTCTCTTTCCCGTACAATTGCTCAACCAATGCAACAGCAAACTCCATGGTAGTGCCAGGTCCCCGACTTGTTACAACTCTGCCATCCACTTGCACTCTTGATTCAACAGCAGTTGCAGTAGGAGCTAATTGCTCCATAAATGATGGATAACAGGTTGCCTATCAAAACCAACATACCCAAACCTTCCAACTTAAGTCATTCTAAGCAAAAACATAACCATCAACACTGATAACTAGTTACAAATAGATAATGTAACTGCTGAGAATGAAACTGTAGCAAGTGGTTAGCTAACTTACTTTCAAGCCCTTCAGCACACCCCATGGCCCAAGCGCCACTGCAGGTGAAGCACATACTGCCGCATAAAGCCTCCTGTCTGCTGCCTGCTTCTTCACCAAGCTTTCCAGAACAGCACAATCTCTAAGATTGGTAGCACCTGGCATGCCCCCCTATAGCATAATAAACAAAATAATTGAAAATATCAATAAGCTTCCACAAAACTCGAAGATTAATCAATTTACAGCGTTAGTAGAACCTTGTAAAGAGTGAATGGCTTATACAAGCAGAGGGAGAAAGGAATGAAAACACTTCCACCCGTCAATATATTTTGACTTAGAGTAACCCACTAGAAATAGGAAACCCTCTACTTGGTAACTAGAAAAGGTGGGGCAGGCAGATAAAGCAATTTCAAGAAAATAAATAAATAACATTTTTTAGTAAATCAAAAAGGCATGCAGCCCAAGTATTTAGAATGTATGCTGTGGGTACATCAAAATTAAGCTCCAAAAGGAGGGTTCTAGTGAAACATAACGGACAATGCCATGCCAAGAGCGCCCCCCCATTCCTATGTAATTAATATAAAACAATGTATTTAAGAATCTACAGCCGACCATATCCTTCAAGTTGCACATTGCGTTTTACTACTTTTTTTATTATAAATTGCGTTTTGGAGTTTGCCAAAAGATTTTGCAGCGACAAAGTGACTAGTGTACAATAATCAATCAAATCAAAAACGGTCGAAAAGGAAAAAAAACAATCCTAACAATGACATCCACTCAAACAAAGATTTGAGGCCAAAAGCTTTAGCTTTAAAGCTAAGTGGCGTCCCAATATCTTATAGTAAAGTCTCAATTGGAATCTCCCAAAGGTTATGAGAAAAATTTAAGCCCAATGAAAAAAAAAAAAGAGGCCCATTAGTCCATTGCCTCAGCACATCATTTACTTCATTATCTTGCCAACAGGGATCATCAAAGAGCTTAGCAGCCATCAAAACAAATGACAGCTAAACTGCTCTCAAGTTAAAAAAAGAAAAAAGAAATCATATTATTTTCAATGGAATGGTGAAACGCGCCCTTAATCATTTGCAAACCAAAACCCTATGTAATCAACAGTAATAATTGTTGTTGGAAAGAATAATAAATAAATAACAAAGTGTTTGTTGTATTGGTCAATGCAAATCATGTGCTTGATAAAATGCTAGAGAGAGAGAGAGAGAGAGATGTACGGGCAGAGCGATGAGATCGAAGACTGTGTTGGCGTAATCGGAAACCAAAGCATCGGCGAGGATTTTGACAGCGTGGGCAGCATCGACGCGGGGTTGATTCTCCACTGAACCCACAGTAACATCAGCTCCAGCGCGTCGCAGAACGTCAATGGTAATCACCGCCTCCATAGGTTCAGTGCCATTCGCAATTGGAACCAGAACCTATAAACAAACAAACAAAAAACTGAATCAACAACAACAACAACAAATTAATTGAGAATGTGCTTTGTTTGAAATGTGTTTTTTACTTTTTGAGCAGTGGAAGCCATGGTCGATGAAACGGAGACGAATAAGCGATTGTTGTGGAGAGAAGAAGAAGAAGGGATTGTATTTGTATTTCTATTTCTATTGCGGGGTGCTAAGCGTAGTGTTGTTACGCGAGAAGGAATTATGCCCAACTGACGTGGTGGTACTATTTGTAGTAGTAATGCCATTTTCTTTTCCTTTTTTTTTTTTTAATTAAAAAAATAAAAATAAAACTCTGCACTCTACTCTCTAGAGTCTAGAGGCTTCTTCTGCTCTCTGAATTGAGGAGCTAGTACCGTTGTGCGTGGATATATGGCGGATATAAATTACGGTCGATGTTCCATTCTTTCTCAGTTCTCACCCATTTGCCTCTTTATTATGCCATTATATGTCAAGTTTGCGAAACTAGTTAACAAACTAGCATCTCGACTGTCTAAACCTCAAGTTTAAAGATGGAACTCGAATTTTTAAAATTTGAGTTGCAAGTAGCAGTAATCTGACATGGAAAAAAATCCACATGGAACTCGAGTTCCACCATTTTTTAGATCTACATTTTTATTTTTCTTCTTCCTCTGTTCTTCTTCTTCTCCAAATTGTTTCTTCTCCAAATCATTCTCTAGATTGTGCTCTGTTCTTCTTCTTCTTTTATAGAACGCGAGTCTAAGATACTCGCGTTCCAAGTGGATAAATTGTTCCACCTCAACATTAGAACTCAAGTCTTAAATGCTCGAATTTTTCACCGAATTTGAGTATCAAAAACTTGAGATACTAGTTTCTTAATAGTTTTAAAAACATGCTTACTAATGAAATATTCTTTGAAATTTTGCTATACGGTAAATATCCCCTTACATTTTGCCATCTCAAAATTTTCAATATATTAATTTGATGCCACCCATTTACTTCTTCTGCACCCTCTTTGGTCACCATTTTTATTTTTTCCTTCGTATCCTAAAAATTTGAACCTCACATGGTATGTTGATGTTTCACGTGTGTTTTGTAGGAAATTCTAGCCTTTTGCCCTTATTTTTAAAAAAATTTAGCAATATGTCATTATTTTGAAACTATTTAGGTCCATATCCCTATTTTGAAACTCGATTTTAATAAAACTTGATTTTAATAAAACTCAATTGGTTTAAAATCGAGTTATGCCAAATGAAACTTAAAAAAAAAAAAAAAAAAAAAAATTGTGGAACTCGAGTTCATGGAGCTCCAGTTCCATTCAAGGTGCTCGAGTTCCTGTAGCTCGAGTTCCTATAGCTCGAGTACCTTGAATGGAACTCAAGCTCCATGAACTCGAGTTCTATGAAAGGAACTCGAGCTCCAAATTTTTTTTTTTTAAGTTTGATCGCCCATATTCGATTTTGAGAAAATCGAGTTTCAAAACAGGGACATGAACCTAAATAGTTTCAAAACAGGGACATATTGCTAAATTTTATAAAAAATAAGGGCAAAAAGCTAGAATTCCCGTGTTTTGTAAGGTTTTTTTTTTTTTTTGGAAGCCCCCCATCACATGGTAATATGGTATACATCCATTTTTCACTCTATTGTTGAATTTTCTATACATCCAATTTTGAAATTAGGTTTTGTTATGTTATCAATGATTTTGTAATTTAAGAACATTGGTTTAGAAAATATTTAAAGAAACTTTTTATTAAAAAAACAATTAATTTTTTTAAAGATTTTTTATATTTCTCATAAAAGTGGTGTAAAACCTTTCCTAAAATTTTTTATTAACAATTACTCTAAGATCACTCATTAATAGGACTCTAAATAAATACCAAAATAATAATAATTAACATTTAAAAAAAACATTTATTTAATTGTTGATTACATGACAAAATTTAATTCAATTATTTCAAAATATATTACTTGACATTCTCTCGAGTCTCAACATCTTGACATGATCCAAAATATGGACTTTCACTCATAAGTCATAAGGAGGGTCATTACTTTTTTTTTTTTTTTTTTTGAGAGGAAGGAGGGTCATTACTTATTACCCCTATAACTATAAGTGAGTTTTTTAATGAAGGTAATGGAAATCCATACATGGAAAATGCTATATGGATGGACCTGATTATGCATGTCAATATGTCACACCTCTATTTCGGTTGTTATCTTGGTATGTCCAAATAATGGGGTTTTACTCATGGGAAGCAATAATACTACCTACTAGTCGCTAACCTGTGCAATGCACGGGAAAACTATTAGATGTAAGATTCAAAAAATAATGCCACGCACTTTTATAACATAAGGTATCAAAGAGATGATACGACTAATTTTTTGATAATTTTGGAGGTCATCGCCTACTCAAAATATTAAAATCACTATGTTATAATCGTTTACATCACCTCATAACATTGCTTCATAATCCATGTATGCACACCTCATAATAGAATAAGCAACCTTGTATAATCGAGGAATACCAAATATTTTGCAATGAATTCATCATACGGATTTTGGACATGTTTTGATAGCTTTCTTATTAATTTATTTATACTCAATGGTTAAAACCACCAACACAACACCCTTTTTAATTTTTTGATCAGATTAATGTATACATGTGAGGTAAGCTTATCTTTTGTCTTCTAACCAACACAACACCCTTTTTTTTTCGTTTTTTCTCAGCCACATTTCCTTCACATTTTGTCTTCTTTATTTCTCCATTTTCTCAATTTTCCTCCACAAACTTCTTTCAATACCTCTCTCTAACTCTGTTTCAAATATTGTCTGCCTTAACCCAGTACCCACACTTCAACAAAGTGACTTCAGTGAGTCATAATTCATCAAGAATCAAGACCCACTTTAGCACCCCTCTTTGAAACAACTTTTTGACCATTGTGTTGATCGGTGACTCCATGATTCTCATCAAGAATCAAGACCCAGTTCACTTCGGTAGTACCCACGACATGCAGTGGTGATAGGGCTCCATCCGTGATGAAAACGACATGCAGCGGTGATGGGGCTCCATCTGCGACAAAAATAGCTGTTGAGAGCAACAAACCTAAAAGTTATGTACAGTCATGATTGGCTGTGGGTCTGTGTTTATATATATATGTAGATGATGGCAGGCAGAGCATCATGAAAGAGCAGAGCATTGTGAAAGAGTTTTGGTGAAAGAAAAGGTACAACATCGTGAAAGAAAAGGCAGAGCACGGTGTAGACATTAATATTTTATGATGTATTTACAGCCGTCCGATTGTTCATGATAAAATATATTGTGATCAAATTAATCTCCAATTGATGAGGTGGACAATCAGCAAATGAAATCAAGCCATGTGGCAACATCAAATAAGAAAGCCATATGGCAATGCTAGAAGAAAAGACCTATATGGAAAGTGCTTATTAAATGGGAGACTAAATTAAATCCATAATTAGCTCTCAATAAATGCTGAGAGAAAACTTCAAATTAAATACGATTGAGTTGCCTATAAATGGGGGCTTCTCATATGAGAAAAGGGGAGAACACTTAGAGAGAAAACACTACCGACACTCTGCCAAAATAGAGAGTCATCTCTAAAGTTCACGAGAATTCCATTGTTCATCAAGGCCTATTCCTACTTCTTCAAATCAAAGTGGGGATTTTCCTTTAACCTAGTTCGAGATCAAGCCAACGACCCTCGCATCAAATCAAGCACATTCAATTATTCGTTCAACTTGGAGACATCAAAGCACGATTCAAGATCAAGCTTCATAGCCCCTTCGGATCGTAACGTTTCTTGGAGATCGAATCAGAGAAATTTATTGTACTCTTTCATTGTAAAGATTCATACAGAGGATTGTACTCACATATATACAAATCAAATACAAATTGATTATTTGTTACACTATTTCGTGATCGTGTGATTTATCTTTTACGAAAATTGTGTGTACACACGGGTTTGGGTTTTAGAAAAAATTTATTATTATTTTTTTTTTAATATTGTGCTGATGTGAAAATTGTAGGAGCTTCAAAAGCTTCGGTTTTATATGTATATATAGATTAGTGAGTTATTTGGAGGTTAATTTATAAAATTGAATTTTCCTCAAATATATATATATATAATTAAAATGTGTTAAGCATCTATCTCACCAGATTTTCTAGAAATTAATGGCAACTTATATTATCATTTAACTACATAATGTCATTGCAAACATAATGGAACGAAAAACATTTAAAAAAAAAAAAAAAAAAAAACTAGAATCAAAATGCATAATGTATCACTATCACATTAAATTAAAAATATGAAATCAAGAAAAGAATGTTAGTGATTCTCAAAAAAAAAAAAAAAATGAAAGAATGTTAGTCCACGTATCAAACCAAATAAAATAATATCATGTAAATTTGGAAGTTGAAGTCATGAATAAATATATTTTATCACAAATTAATGTAATATATATAGAGAGGAATAAGTCATAGGTAAAGCCTGGAATTGGAAAAACTAGTAGACGGAAAAGACTGTAACTATTTTTTTCTTTCTTCTCGCCCTGGCGAACCATCATAATTAGTGAACAAGTGTAAGCTTTGCTAACCACCAGTATGAAGTACTGATCACACTAAGAGACAGGCCTTGAAGCGAAGGACGGGAACAAGCGGAATCAATGTGTTCTAATTTCTGGCCTTGCATATATATATATATATATATATATATGAATATTGATGGAAAATGATAAGATTTGGTAAAAATTTAGACTTTGCTTGACTTTTGGAAAACTCAATTTATTTTGTCTCGAAAGGGTATTTTGATCATTTTACAACGAGACTGCAAAATTGAGCATTTGGTCACCCAATTGGGATAATTGAGACCACTTTCATCATTCTCATAGTCTTAATGAGAAAAACGTGGATTTTGATTTTTTTTTTTTTATATAGTAAAATAGGTATTTTGCACGCAAAATGAGAGTGGATAAAATTTGGTATCAACAGTAGGCGTCGTGGGTAAATACCAAATTTCATTGGTTTTTGAAAGTACTAGCACATAATTAAAGAGTAAAAAATATAAAAATTACTAAAAATAAATAATTAAACTTTTATTATAAGATATTTTTAACAAAATTTTAATTGGAAGATATCTTTAACAACTATGATATTGGTTCTATCTAATGTGACATTGGAACAATCAAATGTGAGTAAAAAGTATGGGAACCACCGAATTTGACAATAGTACGATTATAAATGATGTTGGTACTGTCTAATGAGACGTTCAAACCATCTAATAGGAGTAAAAAAAATAGAGAACCACCTAATGTGACAATAGAACGGTCATATGTGACATTGATATTACCCAATGTGACGTTGAAACCATTCAATTTAAGTATAAAAAAAAAACCACCAAATTTGACAATAGTACGGTCATATGTGATGTTGGTACAGTAGACACCTGTGAGATGTTGGAACCATTCAATGTGAGTAAAAAAAAATTAGGAAACCACCGAATGTGACAATAAAATATTCATATTTGATGTTGGTATTGCCCAATGTGATATTGAAACCATCCAATTTAAGTATAAAAAAATAAAAATAAAAAATGGAACCACCAAATTTGATAATGATACAATCATATGTGATGTTGGTACTGTAAAGACCTATGAGAGCAGAGATGGAGCTATTCTTGGACCTGAGGGGGCAGTGACCCCCCCAAGATTTTCAAAAAAAAATTTTAGTATATATATAATATATTATTTTTAACCATTTGTTTCAATAAAATTACACTTTGCCCCTTAACAATATTATTGATATTTTTAAATGCTATAGAAAAAATATTAGCCCAACCACAAAAATTAAGCACAAACAACACTCCAAAATAAACACAAGCGAAAAAAAAAAAAAAAAAAAAAAAATCAAAGCCGGTTCCAATTAGATATCTACCTAGCCTAGGAGTAGAAACCCTAACTTACCTTCCACATATAATAAAAGGGAAAAAAGAAGGGGATTTCTAAGCCATTCAAAAAAAGAAGAAAAAAAAAAAGAGGAAAACCTAACTTACAGCTGAACACAGAGGAGAGGAATTCGGCAGAGGGCACAGAGCAACTAAGCAACTAGCGCAGGAAGTCAGCCACAGCTAGTCAGGGACGCTATCACGCTGAGGCCTGGGAGCTGGGGGCTAGGACGAAGAGACCTAAGAGTAGAGACTCAAAAGACAAAATATACTAGAGAAAGAGTTAAAAGAGGTAAAAATCTGATTCAATACCCATCTTTGTCTTTAGCATTCTTTTATAATTGAAAAAGTTGCATCTGATATTGACAAAGACAACACCACACGCTACAGTCCATTGATGTTTTATAATATATTTTTTTTTCGTAGTTTTGTCTTTAGCAATAGTGAAATAGCTGTGATGTTTTGTGATTTTTTTTTTTAAAATTTTTTGTCTTTAGTGTTTTTGTGTATTAGTTAGAGTCTTTTAAAATATTAAAGTTGGATAAATAATTAAAGAGATTATTTGTATCTTTAGATTATTTATATCTTTAAAATTTATTGGTTAGTTGTTGAATGTTTGTGTGCATAATATTTGTCTATTGTGTGTAATGATTGTAGATTATTGACCATATAATAACATAATAATTTCAAATTATATTTTATTTGTAGATTATGAAAAAGTCAACTACCATATTTGATTTTTTCAAAAGAAAAGTTTCAAATGATTTAGAAGCTAATACTAGTGGTGCAACATTGCCAACCACTAATGTTAAGGTAAATCCTGATGTCCCAGCCGAGGAAAATCCTGATGTCCCAATTGAGGAAAATCTCGACGTTCTAATTGAGGAAAATCCTGAACCTGTTGAGGAAAATCTTGATGTCCCTATTGAGCAAAATTCTCAAACAAAATTTCAAAAGGTTGATACGAGTTTGTTGCAATTAGAACTTGATTGCGTAGACAAATATATACATACCATGTTGATCAACGAGATGAGATTCAATGACGTTACATTAAGTTGGGTCCATACCAGCCTCGTTTTAAAAAATTTTAAAAATCTGAGAAGGGTCGAAGCTTTCAAGGTTCTTGGTATGAAGATGATCGCTTTAAGCCATGGCTTGAATATTCTCCTAAAAAAGATGCCACTTTTTGTCTACCATGCTTTCTCTTTCATAAGCCAACTGGGCATGACAAACAAAATGCATTCACAGTTAACGGATTTAAGAGTTGGAAGAAAGTTAGAAATGGTGAAAGTCGTTCTTTTAGTCTTCATATGGGGAAAGATCTTAACTCCACTCATAGAATTGCCCATAAAGCGTGTCTAGATTTGATGAACCAGTCTCAACACATAGACAGGGTAGTGAGCAATTTCACTTCAGAACAAATTGTAAATAATCGAGTACGATTGAAGGCTTCAATTGATGTTGTTCGACATCTTGCCTTGCAAGCTATTGCTTTTAAAGGTCAAGATGAAAGCTCTACTTCAACCAATCGGGGAAACTTTCTTACGACATTGGATTTGATGGTGGGCTATAATAATAATGTTGTTGAAATAATGGCAAAAGCTCCAAAATATGCCACCTACACATCACCTCAGATTCAAAAAGAAATTCTACATGTTATTTCAACCAAAGTGCAGAAGGCAATTAGGGAAGAAATTGGTGATGCAAAGTTTTGCATATTGCTTGATGAAGCTCGTGATGAGTCCATGAAAGAGCAAATGGCTGTGATTTTAAGATATGTTGATACAAATGGCTTTGTGCGAGAACGATTTTATGGGATTGTTCATGTTATTGACACTGCAGCAGTAACCCTTAAAAAGGAGATATATCATTTGTTCTCTAATTATTGCTTAGATATCCAAAACATTCGGGGGCAAGGGTATGATGGTGCAAGCAACATGTGAGGTGAGTGGAATGGATTACAAGCTTTGATTTTGAATGATTGTCCATATGCTTACTACATTCATTGTTTTGCACATCGCTTACAATTGGCATTAGTAGGAGCATCAAAAGCAGTTGTCCCTCTTAATAGATTTTTCACTAAATTGATTTTGGTTATCAATAATATTCGTGCTTCATGCAAACGTATTGAGCAATTAAAAATTGCTAGAGCTTCTGACATTGCATATTTGATTGATATTGAAGAGCTTGAGACTGGGAAAGGACTTAATCAAATGGTCACTTTACAGCGACCTGGAGACACTCGTTGGGGTTTGCATTATAAATCGGTTTCTAACTTGATAAAGTTGTTTAGTCCAACATGTGAAGTTCTACTGAAAATTATGGATGAAGGAAATTCTTCACAAAAAGTAGAAGCAGAGTCCACTTATGAGGTATTAATTTCATTTGAATTTGTCTTCATCTTGCATTTTGTTAATGAAACTATGGGGATCACAGATAAACTTTGTCAAGCTTTGCAAAACCAATCGCAAGACATTTTAAATGCTATGCATTTAGTTTCATCCACTAAAAAACTTATTCAACAATTTAGAGATGAGAAATGGGATGACTTACTAGCTACTGTGATATCATTTTGTAAGGGAACGTAGTTTAGATGTCCCTGATATGAATGCTCGTTATGTTGCAAGATTTGGTCGATCTCGTCATCAACAAGAGGACTTTAGAAATGAGCATTATTATAAAGTAGATATTTTTAATGCAGGAATAGATTCTCAATTACAGGAACTAAATCATCGGTTTAGTGAGCATGCCATGGAGTTACTTATGCTTAGCTCAGCTCTAGACCCTCGAGAGGCATATGAATCTTTTCGAGTCAGTGATATTTGTTCATTGGTAGATAATTTTTATCCAATAGACTTCACAGATGATGAAAAGAACGATTTGAAAAAGGAACTTGATCTTTATAAGTATGATGTAGTTCAGCATTCAGGGTTCAAGAATTTGAAAAATATTTCTGAATTGTGCCAATGGATGGTGAGAACTAGAAAATCAGAATATTATCCGCTTATTTATAGAGTGGTCAAGCTTGTGCTTACTCTTCCCGTTTCTACTGCAACTACAGAGCGAGCATTTTCAGCTATGAATGTCATCAAAACTGACATTCGCAACAAAATGGAAGATGAGTTTTTGTTAGATGCTATGATGTTATTCATTGAAAGGGACATTGCTGCGACAATTAGTACAGATTCAATCATAGATGATTTCGAAGATTTAAAAAGACGGCGAGTTCCATTTTCATAAATAACTGCATTGTAATATCTTAAAAAACAATAATTTTGTGTATTTTTCTTTGTTGATGGTTTATTAAATGAATGTTTATTTGGAGTTTTTTTTTTTTTTTTAATACTTCTGCCACCCCTAACTCCAAGTCCTGGCTCCGTCCCTGTATAAGAGACTGCGCCTTCGACCCAAACCCTTTTCAATGTGGGCTTTGGGCACTTGTCCCAAGTGAATGAGGTGGAGTTGTATTGGTTTCCTCTCAAGAGACAGTGGAGAGGTTATACTGTTGTTATCATTACTCCTAGGTCAAGGGTTTTACAAAGGAGTCACCACTTATTTAATTGGAAAAATTGGAAAACCGAATTGAAAAGTGCATTATTCTTATTGATGAATTGAAGTTGTACATCTCTTTGATAATAACTAAAAATTACATCGCTTTGGTTCTAGATAAAATCTATAACAAAAGTGCAATGCTTTGATTCCTAATTACATCCTATAAAAGAGAAAATTACAAGGATAAGTATAATCTACTAACCTTTGATCTAAGTTCGAATATTTGTAACGATAGAGCCCCCACAGTTCCCGACTGCCGTGTGCACATACTTCAACTCGGGCTTAGGTCCCCGAGTTTTCACAAGCTTCTGGGGTAAAAGCTTGTACACACATTAGGGGTTGCCATCACTTATGAACCTTTGCTTTGGTCGCTCACTTTGCGATGTGTGGAAGGTGTTAGGCACCCAGCCTGCTTAGTGAAACCAGACTTCTAGACTGTGGTGGCTAATGATCATATCACATCATTCAAAAGTTTATATCATCCAAAAATATGTGATTACAAGGATTGAATTAAGCATTGATAAGCATGGTAGATATGTGTGTGATATATGGCAAACTCTAATCTAATAACATATGAAAATATTATTTAGATTGACAAACTCTAATTCTAAGAGCAAGTGAACATGTCATTGAAATTGAAAAACCCAAATTCTAAGAGCATGTGAATATGTTATTGAAATTGAAAAACCTTAATTCATGCAAGGCTATGAACATCCTAGATTTACCATGCTAACAAAGAAAAACATGTGAAAAACTAAACATGCTTGAATCTGAAAAGTTAAGGCATAAAAATAAATAGGAGGTTTAGAAACCTTACCTATATGTACAGCACACCAAGCTAAGCAACACCTAAAGAGAGATGAATAAATCTGAAATTTCTGGAGTTTCTAAGAGACTCGATGTGTTTTTGAGCTGATGGTGGAAGTGGGTATTTATATTAGGAGTGGGGGAGCTAGGGTTATGTCTTTAAGCAATGTAGGACTCAAGAAAATTAGTCTGAGCAAAAAAAAGTAGGAATCAAGGTCAACTTGTGTGGGGATTAAGCCGAACTGAAAGATGAAGAAAATCTAGAAGTTCTAGTTTTCTTGTTCTTCAAGGTCAGCAAATTAATTCCAAATAGGTCTAACTAATTAATTACTTGTCTAATTAAACAATTTTTGCATGTTTTGTCAAGAATTAGTAAACGTTTTGACTTGGATTAAAGTAGATGCATGCAACCACACCATAAATCCTATCCTTAGCCAATAGGGATATGACACATCATTTAATTTAAATTGGACCAATTAGAATTAAGAGATTATAATCTCATATGATCGGGACCAGTTTCATGCAAGTGCACTTTATCGTTGAAACTCGTTTCTTTGATATATTTTAATCTAGTAGTTCGATTAATACTCATGAACTATCATTTTGATCGTTATGACCTCAGAATTTGTTTTATGAAAAGTATTTGAAGATTAAGCGATCAAATTTACAGCCTTGCCTTGGAGACATGAGATGGTGATGGTGTGCAATGCAATGCAAGTGAGGTTAAATGGGAGTCGCAAAATAGGGAGTCTATAGAATGCCCTTTATTGACAAAGCTTGGAACGCTTCAAAGCTTGGGAAAACAAATGTCAATGTAAAATAAGACACAAGATTTTGCGACATCCATTTGACTAATGCAGATAATAGTTACGATGCTTTGGAAGGGCAAACCAAATCTTTATGGAAAACTGCCTATGTACCTTGCCTTATAGGGATTAGGTCCAGGTGTAGTTCATGCAACAACATGTTTTGAAAAAACTTTTTGCTTTGTGAAGAGTTACTGAACAATTTTCAAAAACTTAGTGAAAGAGTTACTGAATAGCTTTTAAAAGAATTGAGTGAAAAAAAAAAAGGTTATTGAATAACCTTTAGGAAATGGTTACTGAACAACCTTTAAAGTAAGAGGTTACTGAACAACCTCAAGGGTAAAGGTTACTTAATAAACTCTAGAAGAAGAGGTTGATGAACAACCTTTAGATGTTAGGGTTACTAAACAACCCTTAAGAAGAGAGTTTATTGAGAGTAAGGGTTACTGAACAACCTTTGAGCGAGAGAACTTTTTGAAAGAAAAGGTTACTGAACAACCCTCGGAAGAATCCATTAAAAGAAAGGGTTACAGACAACCTTTAAGAGAATTTTTTTAAGAGTAAGGGTTACTAAACAACCCTTGAGAGTTAGGGTTACCAAACAACCCTTGGAAGGATTTATTGAAATTAAAGGTTACTAAACAACCCTTAGATATTAGGGTTACTAAACAACCCTTGAGAGTTAGGGTTACTAAGCAAACCTTGGAAGGATTTATTGAAAGTAAGGGTTACTAAACAAACCTTTGATATTAGGGTTACTGAACAACCCTTGGAGGAATATCGAAGATCCGGAGTCTAACATTGAGTCATTTACGAAGTATGATCTTTTAGGGATCCTACAAGATATTCTTTATGGGAACTTTTAACTTTGATAAGGCAATCCATTTAGGTGCCTAATTTTGAAGAGGGGATCCGCTGGGGATTTGTAAATTTTGAAAAGGAATCCAGTGGGCACAGGGCTCTTCTTAAGTGATGTGGAATTAGTTCTGCATGTGTTTCCATCGAAAACTTTCCTCACATAGCTTTTACAAACCCTACATGTGCGCGTGCTCGAGGGTGCGTGCGCATGATCGGTGCCTGCACGTGGCGGTGATGTATCCGCGCACGCATGGTTAGGGTTTATGCAAGGAATCCATTAGGGATTGAAAATGAATCCACTGGGTGTGGGGCTTTTCAAATACAATTTGAGATTAGTTCTGCACGTGTTTTCATCAAAAACTTTATTTACATGACTTCTGCTAACCCTACATGTGCGCGCGTGCTTGAGGGCATGTGCGTATGGTTAGTGCCTGTGCACATAAGTGGTGTACCCGCAATCACATAGCTAGGGTTTATGCAAGGTTTTTCTTTTCCAAAATGCCCTTCAAGTTAAAGAGTTTCCTTAACTAGGCCCTAGACCAATCATGGGCCTTTTTAATGATATCATCATTGGGGACCAGGGGCTTAAGTCATAAGGGGTATAAAATGAGGTGTCTACATCAAGCTACTAACTTCTTGCTTACAAACCCCTCTAGAAGTGCTATCTAGCTTGGAGTGCTATGCATTCAACTAAGGCTTCTGAACATTCTCTCTATTTTTTTTTTCCCTAACTTTTTAGATGTAAGCATGTTTAGTTTCTAGGTTTTTCACATGTTCTTATATATTAGCATGTTAGATCTAGGATGTTCATAACCCTTGCATGAATTAGAATTTTTCAATTTCAATAACATATTCATATGCTCTTAAATTAGGGTTTGTAACACATCACACACATATTCACTATCTCTTTCAAATATCCAATCTATCCATGCTTAGAATTAGGTTTCATGATGTTCTTGGATGTTTTACTTTGTAATCACATGTTTTGGATAATATAAACTGTTGTTGACACTCCATTTTGCAACCCACATTTAATCTCACGTGGAGGGTAAAAGAGTATTTTTACCTTGGAGATAAACATCTTAATTGTAGCCATTAGATCCTTAATTTCATTTCATCAAAGTGGTCATGATGTTGTAATGATCAAATTGGCTGATCATAAGCCATAATTGGACCATCGGATTGAAAGTTATCATCGAATCAAGTTTTAATAGTCGAAATGCACTCTCACAAATGATGTTTGACTATATGTGATTATGAACAATTAATTCTTATTGGTTTAATTATAATCAATTTGAAATTAATGACGTGTCATAATTCAATTGGTTAGGACTACAATTTATAGTACGGTTGCACACACTTGATTAACTAGTATGTAACCCGTGCTTATTCACGGGAATGATGAATTGTAGTGGTGCTAATTATTTTAGTTTGAGTTATTAAATATATAGGACATTAATTCGACTAGGATATTTGGAGGTAATAAAATGATTTTTCCTTGCAATTTTAATGATATTGGTTACACCAAGTTTCTCATTAAATTACTGTTATGTATATAATTTGGAAAATCACTATTGGACACTACATATACAATATCAATTCACTATCATTGTCCGTGAAATTCTACTATACACAACACAAAATAAAGAATAAATTGGTTCAATAGTATCTCTTAAATTGAATGGAGATAGGTGCATGAGATCGTTTAGCTCAATTACAATTTATTACATTCAAGATCTTCACATACAAAATATCTAAATATAAACAGTATAAAAAATATAATAAAAAAATTAACAATATAAATCTAAACAATTTAATTTATATGAAAAGCTAATAAAGGCAAAATCAAAATTTCTCCAAGCTTTGGTTTATATATATATATATATATATATATCACTTGGCACCAAAAAAAAAAAAAAGATTATATAAGACACATGGCACAAAAATTAGACTCTAATTGAATTCTAATTGGATTTTCTCTTAGCTTTGGCTATTAAACAGGTGGTTTTAGTGGTATCAGAACAAGATTCAACAAACTAATTGATATTATTATATTAAACAGGGGTTTTACAATAGACATAAGACACTCTGATAAACATAAGATATTCTGATAGACATTCTGATAGAGGCTCTCTCCTTTCTCTCCTGCCTCTTCAGAGTTACAAGGGCTCTATTTATAATCCACGGAGATCACAGATAATGTACATTATACATTTCAGAAGATAGTAGGGGCCTGAGTCATGGATTGACAAGTGGAAAAGGGGGTAGGGGTCTGGCTGGAGACTTATCTTCTTCTAGACAGACTTCTACAAGGGCGATAATTGTGCATGTCAGGATAAGGTTTACACGCATCAGGACATTTCTAGGACTTTTAAAATTTTAAAAAGTGTTAAAGCTATTTAGTCCCATCCATCTCTTCCTTGGAACCATACTTCGTCCACATCAGCATCAACATCTAGATCATGGTTATGGTAGTAGGGGTCATCATAGCCAATAAGAGGATTGGGCATTTCCCAATGATCTTCATAAGGCCACTGTTGTCTACAAACTTTTGGATCAGTTGGTACTATTTCAGATAAGATTCCCTTATTAAGGGATTCTGCTTTTGTAAGAGCCTGGTAATAGGATACCCAAGAAGTGTCTATATGTGAATGGAGTGTTCCATCTGAGTTAGTGACCCAATGCATCTCTGATGGGTGAAAGATTCCTTCTAGTTGGATATCATTTTTGGAATCGAGCTTAGCAATTAAGCACCCTTTAGTAATCTTATGACCAAATCTTGGATGTACTGTGATGAGATACTTTCTCCAATCTCCATTATGAGCATCATTTTTTAGAATTTCAAACAAAATTTTCGGAAATATTTATTTTCACAAGGGAAAATAAAACTGTAAAACTTTGGTTCAAAATGAAGACACAAATAATACTCATTGAGTAAATACTACATGTAGAGATAATGGGCGACCGTCCAATTGGTTACCCAAAAAGCAAAAGGGGTTTTCCATGGCTAGTCTATGTTAGGATAAATGGCAAGGAAGTGGCTTCGGTGCTCTTTAAGGTAATTATGGAGGACTCTAATGATTCTTTTGGATCTGGCTTCAAGGGTCAAGGTCTTTATTTGGTCTTTTATATCTAGGGGAGTGTTTTCTATCATATTAAAGATATCATCAGGGGCTACAGTGTAAGATCCTGAAGATGAGGATGGATTAGTAATAGGATATACACAAAGGGGTCGAGGAACAATTGTGGTGTTTTATAGCTGGAGGCTTTTTAGACAGATAATTAGTGATCAGGTTATCTTTTCCTTTTATGTGCTTTACTTGAAAAGTTCATTGTGAAAACCAATTTGACCATCTAAGTAATTGAGGATGTGGAAGCATTTTCCTTTTGAACTGAAGCATTTTTGGAAAGGAGGACATGTCCATCTCAACTAGGAAATTATGCCCAAGAAGGTGGAACTGGAAATTTTCAATTCCATGTTTTACTGCAAGAATTTCCTTGAAAGTAGAGTGGTAATGAAGTTCTAAAGGCTTGAATGCACCACTTTTATATCCACAAATGTTTATTTTTCCATCAACTTCTTCAAAAAGAGTTGCTACCCAATATTCATCACTTGCATCTGTTCACAAAATTTCGTTTGCCTGTTCTTGGAATCTGAGGCGAGGGAAGCTTTTTTGCTAATCTTTTCAATTGTTAAACTGCTTCTGTGTAAACAGAATTTCATTCTGGGGGGGTCTTCTTCAAGGGTTGAGCTAAATAGTTCCTATATTTGGAAACCTTTGGAATGAAGTTGGACATGTAATTAACAATTCTAAGAAATTGTTGTATCTGCTTGGTACTTGTGAGCTTGTCTAGAAATTCACCGAGGGAGACAGCTATGTGAGGCTGCAACGTGTATTTACCGTTTGAAAAGCTTACTCCCAGAAAATCTATAGAAGATTGTCCAATGACCTTCTTTTTTTTTTTTTTTCCAAAAGCATTATTCCTTGGGATTTCACTAAATTGTAAAATTCAATGAGCAATTTTTCATAGGATTCTGCATCTTTTGAGAATAGGAGGATATCATCTACATAAATTAATGCGTTGGCTAAGAGTGGCTGGAACAACATTACCATTGCTTTTTGAAATTGGGAAGGTGCATTTTTTAGGCCAAAGGGCATGACTGTCCATTAATAATGATGATTTGGAATGCAAAATGCTATCTTGTACCTTTCTTCTGGATGGATTCCTAATTACCAAAATCCTGCTTTGAGGTCAAATTTTGAGAATACTTTTGCATTTGAAAGATGCTGGAAGAGAGCACTTTTGTTTAGCAAAGGGAACTTGTCATCTGCAAGAAAATGATTAAGATCCTGATAATTAATGACCAATCTGAGTTTTTCTCTGACTTGTTCAGCATGCTTGTTAACATAAAAAGTTTCACACGCCCACAGGGAGGTTGTAGGTTCTTTGAGGCCTTCAGATAGGAGGTTAGATAACTCTTGTTTGGCTAGGGCTAAATGTTCTGGGTTCATCCCTCGATGACTGGCTTTTGTAGGGTTTACATCTTCATTCTTTTTGAAGGGAAGGTGTATGAAAAAATTTGGGTTCTTCCACAAGGGGTTTGGATTTTTAAGGAGGAATTCTGAATGGCTATTTGCATAACAATCATTGATGATTTAGATTCTCAAAGAGTCAAAGTGATCAACTGTAAATAGACGAAGGACTTGGGTCCAGGTTAGAATGTGCTATTTATGCAAAAGTCCTTTTGAAGACCATTTAAGACTGGGTATTTGGTGAAGGAGATCAAATCCTATAAGAAGGTCTCTGCCTATAAGAGGGGATCCAAGGACTTGGTGTTCTATGGTGAGGGTTGGAAAATTTTTGATAAAAATAGGTTTACTCTTCTAGGTGATTAAAAATGTCTCTCCATTTGTTGCACGAAACATTTGGTTATAGGGCAACTAGAATTCTGCAAGCAAAATCTTCGAATGGAGAATTGTTACTGCAGCTCCAGTATTAAAAAGGGCTATGACTGGAATGGGTCTGGAGTAAGTTTCTAGGAGAATATGTACTTCGGCTATAGGAGTGAGGCTGGTTAAAGGGGCTATAATGGGCTGAGATGTATAAATGGTTTGGATTTATGGATCTTAAGTATCATCATTCTCCAAATCTGAATCTTCTTCTGATATGGAATAGGCCATGACTGCTAAAGCTTGAGGAGAATATTCATCATCAAGCGAAAAAAGTGATTCTACATCAGAGAAAGGAGTGTCATCTGCATGAATCTGTGCTTGTTCAAGAAGTTTTGCTGCTTTCTCCTTTTTTGGATAATTCTTTGCAAAGTGGCCTAGTCTTCTACACACAAAACAAACTTTTGAAGTTTTTCCTTTGAATTGCTTTCTTCTAAGGAACTTCCATTTTTTGTTTCTGAAAAATTTCTTCCTTGGTCTTGCATGGTGTCTCCTTTTCAACGAGTATTGCTTGAAATGATCTCTTCTTTTTGTTGGACAGTTGCAATTTTTCTTGTAGCACTTTATCTGAAAATCCTTTCTCTTGCAACTATCTTTAAGCCTACTATGAACTTTGTCAATCTCTGAAAGAAATTTTTTCTCGTTGCAGAGCTTTTCGAGAGTAATGAGCACATGCTGATAAATTTCTCCCAAGGAGGCCTGTTGCAGAGTTATTTTTTAGAGGTTCATCATCTGGAGAGTTTCATCTCCCAATGGTTCCGGGAGGGAGTTGAGAAAGGTATGCTCGGAATTGACATCATCCATGCCATTGAAAACATAGAATCATCTAGACATCCTATCAAAATGCTTTTCCAGATCTTTCCTTTCAAATAAGCAACACTTCATCGAACTCTTCTTGTGCTACTTTTGTATGATGGGTCGGCGAACCAAGAAATTCATTATGGATGACCGTGAAAAAATCTTCTACTGTTTTGCATTGAGCTGTTTGTCTCTGCCGAAATTCTCCTAGATTAATCCACCATTCTCTTAGTCTTCCTGTGATTCTTGCAACAAACTTGGTAATGACCTGGGCAACAATAGAATTTGAGGCCTGAAGTTCAGTTGTGCACCATGAATACATGTTAAAATTTCATCGTGCCATTTGGAAGGAGGGGTATTGTCATTGTAAACAAATGTTTTGAATCTGTGGTTGATGGGTGGGTTAAGCGTGTTTGGGTGTCAAGAACAAAAGGTGGTAGAGGGAAAATTGGTGGTGGAGGTGAAGGTGGTTTAGGGCGGAGAACATCATCTTCTTCTACAGTTGGTTGGTTATCTGCCATGAACACTTCTTCTAAACCAAGATCAGACAAGTCTAAATCAGTGACATCAATTATTGGAAGCACAAAAGGTTCTCTTGGATTTTCAAGGGTAAGGTTTTTTAGGAATGATGAAATTGGATTTGGAGGGTTAAGGTCTACACCTAACATGTTCATGTCTGGAGGTTTTGAAGAAGCACCAATGGTTGAATCTAGGGGTTGGTATAACGATTCTTTGTCCTTTTTCTTAAATGAAGGTTCATTCTGTGGCTTAGCTTAAGGTTCTACTTTAAGTGGAGTTGAATATGTTATGCTTGGAAGAATTCCACTTGGCTTGAAAGGGTTATGTTCAGGATGTGTCATGGCTAATGGTTGGAAGTTTTGGCTAGGAGGAATTGATGAAAATGGAGAAGTTAAAAGTACGGACAGGTCTTTATACAATGATTGTCGAGGTTGGTAAGGCGTATAAACAAGCATCGAGGAAGGTTGAGTAGTTTCCTTTTGTGATCCTTCTATGGATTGAAGCTATGCCAACAGCTGTTTTCTTTCTTTTCTTTTTCTCCCCTATGAGAGGGAAAGAAACAGACATATCCTTAACTGTGGAAGCAATTGTTGTAAGCTCTTGTTCAACCATCTTAATTTTTTTCTTCAAATTTTCAATAAGAGAACTTGAGGATGAGAAGGTATGAGTAACTACCTCAGCTAGCTTCTGTTGGTTATCAAGGATTTTTGAAAGAGCTTGGTTTTATGCCATAGCATTTTTTGCTTGCCAATATAGAGCCGCTTCAGCCAAAAAAACTTGTCTCCTGGTTCTATCTAGGTTGGTTCCAACAGGATTTTTGATTTTCCAAACATGCTTTATGTTGGTTTGAGGATGTTCGAAAATTTCAAGAGGAGGGAAATCTTGTGAATAAGAAGGTGAAGCATGGTCAAACATGTAGCAAGGTATGGGTTTGACTAGTAGGAAAAAGTTGGCATCTTGGTAATTGGGGAAGGCCTTTCTAGTAGTATGGGATTAATAAGGGTTTAAGGTTTTGATCATGATCTTCCTTACATGGAGGAGGAGATTTTTTGTTTTCTGGTTTTAGGGTAAAGAACATAATAATCAAATTTTCTAGATGGTTCTCCAAGGAGATCAACTTCTAGATCACCTGCTTCATATCTTTCTATGAGGATCTGCTGGGTGGATTTTTTCTTCCTTCTTCTTGAATAATCTTCAACACAATCACAAATATCCTACCATATGTGGCAAGAGGGTGATTTGCTTTCATAGCAAGGCTTTCCATCTTCATGGAATGCATTGATCTTAAGGCCATCTTCATAAACAAATGATACTGGTTGAAGCATAGCCATTTGAGTTGGAAAGACTGTTACATCTTTCTTTTCTGGTGGAGTTACCAAGAACCTTGTCTCTACTTCGCCATTTTCTTTCTTAATAAAGAAAGGATTGTTTGACTAGACTGGCCTAGTTACTTGATGGAGCATTTCATATTTCGTAATCCATGATTCTGGAAAGAGAGAAGTCATCTGGTCCCTGGTGAGTTGTCTCGGGATAAAGCATCACTATATTGGGCCATGTTTGGAACTGCCATGTCAAAGGCATGATTTTGAAGCCTATAAGCAAGCTGATAATGAAGTGTAACAGCAAATGTATCTTGTACTTGAGAGGCTCCTGTAATTTGGACTTACACCTTGAGAGCATCACAAAGATGAGGATCTTTAAGGGACATATTGAAGTTCGGAAAAAGTGTGACAAAAACTGTTCCTGCATTTAGTATGGTTTGAACAGTTCCTATGAATGCATTTTGGTATTCTAAGAATCTGGAGTCAATGAGTGAAATCCTAGAGGTGACAGGGAGTCCCTTTCTTCCGTGGAAAGTTAGTGCCAATCTTACTACACCAAAATGAAGATGTGTGTACCTTTCATCACCCTTGCTCTCTGGGAAGAGCAAGGGTGATGAAATTTTCATTTTCACTTGCTGAAATATTGAATTGGTCAAACTTAGAGGCTTGGACATATTCTTTTATAGTAGAAGGGCTCAACAAACCAATAAATTTTTTTTATGGTTTTTTTTGAATGAAGGTTAGGGTTTATCAAACACAGTATAGGGATTTACAATAGGAAAGTCAGTAATAGAGATTTTACTATCTTCTGGTACATGAGATATTTCATAGAGGTAGTCTAATCTATTTGCAGTGGATTTACGAAGGGAAAGGTTAAAGGGGGGTTTAGTGGTATCAGTAACTGCTAAAGATGAACCTTCCATGATAGTTTCTTCAAGAAAGAACTGGTTACGCAAAACCAAACAAGACTAAAACACCAATTCTAGGCTCAAACGTCCACAAGGTGACAATGGGAAACTGGGTTCTTTGAGACTTTTGGAAACAAACTCCTTAGTGTTCTACTTGATTTTCAAGTCCAGTGTTCTGATGTGAATAATATAGAGGATCCACGTACTATGGCAACTGTAAATTACAGAGCATATTAATCAGGACAATAATCAAAGTATACTAATCAAAGGAGGTAGAAACTATATGGTTGTTATAAGGCTCTGATACCAATATAATGTAGAGGAGATGGAAGGGAGTGTAAGAAGATTATGGAAATTGGTTAAGGATATATAATATTAAGCAAGTATATAAGATTTCATGGAAGTATGGAAGTATGAAGTATGGAATATTAATAGCCAAAGCTAAGAGAAAATCCAATTATAATTCAATTAGAGTCTAATTTTTGTGCCATGTGTCTCATCTAATCTTTTTTTTTTTTTTTTTTTAAGACCAAGTGATGTGTATATATATATATATATATATATATATATAATAGATTAGATAGTCAAACATTAATTATTTAATGAGTAATTGGTGTAATGATCTTTTTAATTGGGATAATTAGGTCATGATTTGGGGATGATTATTTCTGAAATGGAAGTAATTGGGGTCTATTAATGTTAATTGGAAGCTAATTTGGGACCTAATAATATTAATTATGCTGAAACCATTTTCTATGAAATGACCTCTGCTTTCTATTTCATTGATATCTCCCAGATCATTTTGAATTTGTGAGTGAGGTTAATTTTGTTAGAAACTAGACATGTGGGACTTCAATTTGAGTACAAGAATGAGACAAATTCAATTAGAAATGAGTGAGATATGAGTTTTCAAAATTAGTTCTGAGGGCTGTTACAGGAGTTATGGGGAAAACCGAAATTTTAGTCATTTTGCTTGCTCACCACTCCCACTAACCTCCGAATTTAATGCACCAGCCTTCCCTAAACTCTGAAATTGTGTCTAGGTTCATGATTTTCTCTAATCCTTTGTCAACCCTCATTGAATGTCATTCCGTTCATATTTTTTTCACCACTACTATATAAATCTCCCTCCTCTTCATTCCAAAAAAGTGACAGAAATATCCTTTCTCCCCCCCCCCCCCCTCCTCGAGTTCTAGTGAAGTAGAGTTAGTCTTGTCATATCTTGGTTTTCCTAAGACTTAAGACATTGAGTGAGTTTCACTTTTCTTCTCCTAGTTCTTCTCTACTCCACCCTTAGGACCTCCACCGTGTGGATCTTACATGTAGGTATAATCCATTTCTCTACCTTGTTTTTCATTTTTCCTATAATGTTAATTTAAGATTAAATCATGCTAGTTGATTATTTAAATTCCTTTAATATGTTTGAATATTTTTCATATGTATTCTTCGCATGTTCTTGGTTATTTATCACATGTTTATTACAGTTTTGATCTAAAATTTATATCCAAAACATGAAAAATATGTTAATTTCATAATTCTCTCAAATCCTTGAATTTGGGTGTGAGAGACCAGGGAAAATTAGGCCCCTAAAAGAAGAGAGATTTTTGGAGTGCTTTTTAGGGCACCTCTCTTTTTGGGTAAATGGCGTGGAGTAGCCACTTATTTTTTTATACAAAAATAAGAAAAACTAAATATAAAATACATGAATGAATTGTTTCCTTTCATTGATTGAAAAAAAAATTACATAATTGAAAAATTGAAAATTACATGGCTTTGGGTCCTAGTTACAATCTACCAAAAAATTACATAGCTTTTTGTCCTGGTTACATTCTACCAAAAAATAAAAATAAAGATAAGGCTTAGATCCACTTATCTAAAAAACTAAATTCAAAGGCTAGGTTACGGAATGGGAAGGTTTTAGGCACCCATTCCGTCCAGACAAAGTCTGGTCTTCTAGACTCTTGTGACCTATATACCTTTTATGCATGCTATGAATGATATGTTGAACATGTGAAACAAAAATTAAATCACACAAATTTATTTATGAATGAAGTCTCTTCTTTTGAAAATAATCAGATCTATTTTGGCTGGTGAAAAAAATTGATTTTGATTTGTCAAAATACCAAATTTGTTTTGTATTATGTAGAAAAAAATGGTTTTTGGAGATAAAAATTCATATCTGGGTTTATTACATAAAATAAAGTCTTTTGATTTGAAAAATATCATATCTGTTTTTAAGAACTAAAGAAAAATGTTTTTTGGTTTCTAAAGATCAAACCTGTTTTGTGATAATAAAAAAAAATGGTTTTTTGATAACAGAAAAATCAGATCAATTTTTTTATATGTTTTTAAAAAATATGGAAAAGATTGTTTAAGAAGAGAATTTAACTCATAACATAAATTTATGCTATATAAACCAAACAAAACAAACAACCATAAACACAATCATGCATAATCTTTTTCTTTATTTTAGAATCTGCATATGTTTAAAAAAAAAATTAGATCTGTATCTAAGAAAGATACAAATCAGTTTTTAATTTGAGAAAAATTGAGATCTACATCTAAGGAAGATGCAGATCCGTTTTTGATTAAGAAAAATTCATATCTACATCTAAGAAAGATGCAAATCTGTTTTTAATTAAGGAAAATTCAGATTTACATCTAAGAGAGATGCATATTTGTTTTTATTTTAAGAAGAATTTAGATCTACATCTAAGAAAGATGCAGATCCGTTTTTATTTTAAGAAAAATTAATTGGTTATATGCAGATAGTTGAAATTAAGAAAGAGAGTGTAACAATTATATACAAGAAATTCAAGATCATGCTTTAAACAAAACAATAGTTAATAAATCATGTTATGAAAAAAACATGCATCATTATAAACAAGAAGCATAAAAAAGAATGGGGTGATTGAAAACAACCTCTTGCATGAGCACTCCTTGTTCTTGAGAGGATATTTTAGGGTTCAAAGAAATTTATCCAATTATCTTTGAAACCTAAAAACCCTAATTTTAGTAGCAAATATCAAAGAGGATCATTAAATATTAGCAATTTGAGAGCCTCAATATGTATGCCTCTTAGAGCATAAAAAAAAAGGTGCTGAATTATGAGACCCAACCTCTATTTATAGAGGCCAGAAAACTCTAAAAAATAGCCCCAAAATGTAGAATGCGAATCAAGACTCATCCTTTTGCCAAAAGATCGAAAATGGTGTGCCTTATCATCACTCGAAGGGCGTTGGGCCAAAACCCAAAAGGAGGAAATTCTGGTTTAGTTGTTTGAATGATGTGATGCGACCACTGACCACCACAATATGTAATACTGGTTTTACTAGGCAGGTTGGGTGCCTAACGTATTCTCAATCTCGTAACCTAGCCTCCAAACTTAAATAAAAGGTTATTAGATCAGACTTATCCTTGTAATTTTCTATTTTATATATTGTAACTAGGAATCCAAGCATTGTATTTTGTTTTAGATTATATCTAGGACCAAAATAATGTAATTTTTTGTTATTATCAAGGAGATGTATAACTTTAATTCATCAATAAGATGATGTACTTTTTCAATTTGGTTTTCTTATTTTTTACAATTAAATATGTGGATACTTATTTGTCAAACCCGTGACCTAGGAGAGATGATAACAATAGTAAAAACTCCGTTGTCTCTTGAGAGGCAATAAAAATTCCACCCCATTTGTGTGGGCTAAGTGCCAAAACCATTGAAAATGTTTTGGGTCGAAGGTGCGGTCTCTTATAGGTACTGTCTAATATGACGTTGAAACCATTCAATGTGAGTAAACAATAAGAGAACCACCGAATGTGATAATGGTATGATCATATGTGATGTTCGTACTACCCAATGTAAAGTTGGAACCATC
The DNA here is from genome assembly GCA_032727855.1 of Quercus ilex subsp. ballota. Lineage (NCBI taxonomy): Eukaryota > Viridiplantae > Streptophyta > Magnoliopsida > Fagales > Fagaceae > Quercus > Quercus ilex. The sequence continues at coordinate 29,671,612 of CM064915.1, read as the reverse complement.
CAATGTGAGTAAAAAATAAGGAAATCACCAAATGTGACAATAGTACGATCATATGTGATGTTGGTACTATCTAATGTGATGTTAGAACCATCTAATGTGGGTAAAAAATAAGGGAACCATCAAGTGTGACAATGATACGATCATATGTGATTTTAGTACTGCCCAATGCGACAATGTGAGTAAGAAATAAGGGAATCATCGAATGTGACTATAGTATGGTCATATGTAATGTTGGTACTACCCAAAATAGTGTTGGCACTATCCAATTTGACTAAAAAATAAGGCAACCATCAAATGTGACAATGATTGGTGATAATAGTACAATCATTTGTGATGTTAGCACTGCTCAATATGACGTTAACAGCATCCAATGTGATATTTTGGTAACATGTTATAGTAGGTTGATTACTTATGGGTATCATAACCCTCCAAAAAAAGGGTACTGTAGAATTTTCCTTATAATTAATTTTAATTTGCACAACATAAGTAACTTTTTTAATAGCAAATTCGAGAAATCTGGTAATTAATAATACTCAGAAAGTACCATAAATGCTACTCTCTCTTAGATAATAGCGAGCCTCCCTAATATATATATATATATATATATATATATATATATAATTATATATATAAAGGAATTTGTGGTCTCAATAGAATTTTATTCTTCATGAAGGAAGCTTACATGAGCCAGTGGTGTTTCTGAAATTAACTCTTCAACTTTGTTTTATTATTATTACTATTTTGGTATAATATAGGTACTTCTCGTGTTGTCCCTTTTAACCTATGAATTTGTTTCTTTAGGTGTATAGAAAATTCAAGAATGCCATCAAGGTTAGTCGTCCCTCTTTTCTTTTTCATATATTTTTTTTGTTCATTTGATGAGATTTGTAACTTTTTTTTGAATGTTTATGTATGAAAAATTTGAGAATGTTGTCCAAGTTAATCACCTTATGCATTGCTGTTAAGGAATTGTTACTTTTGTTCCTTCTTTGAGTTAAAACCTTCAACTCCAAGGCTTTAGTCAATTAACTTGATAAAACCTTCAACTTCTCATAAAATTTTATGAATATTCGTTGATTAGATTTTATAAAGGCCCATCAACTTCATAAATCATATATTCAAGATGTCAATTGTGGTAAATACTTAGGGCTCGTTTGGTTTAGTCATGGCTTAGTTTTCATAACTCAATACTCATAACTCATAACTCAAACTTAAAACCCATAACTTATAACTCAGTTTCCACTTTCTCTCAAAAACTCCAAAATTCTTGTTTGGCAACATAACCTAGTCACATAACTCAAAATTTAAGCCTACATTGCCAAAATGGTGGAGCCCACCCACTGACACCACACTATTTGCTTATGGTTGGTACCTGCGTGGGGATTTTTCTTACCTCTCACAAGACATTTTCTCCCAGTGCAGCATGCCCAGTCCAGAACAATCTAACTTTCAAGAACAAATACCATTTCTTATGTCAAAGTACCACACAAAACAGCTCTAAAGCCAACCTCAACTTAGCAAAAACAACATTCAACTTCCCAAGATAAAAAATCCAAGTCCCAAAATTCAATATTCAAACAGATCCAACATAAAAGCTTCTCATTTTTAGATACATGATCATCAAAACAGTGACTATAATAACATAGATGCAATCAAAATAATCAAAGTGATAATCAAAACATGAATTCAGCTAATTACCATGGACTCATTGAGGTTAACTGCATTACTCCCAGCCATCAAAACTTGTCCTTAACTCAAAAACAGTAGTAAAAGTTTTCAAAAAGCAAAAACATAGAGTAACACCCCAAGTTATAGATCCTTTGAGAGAATTAGAGCAAACCCACTTCACAAAAAGCCACACATATTTCAAAACACAAAAAGCTAAACACAAAAAAGCAACCAAACCGACCCTTTAATATTATATCCACTTATATATATGTGTGTGTGTGTGTGTGTGTGTGTGTGTTTCTCTTTGTCTCTAAGATCACTTGCTTAACCCATTAGCTCACAAACAAATATAGCTCCTAATCTCAATGTTTTTTTATACTTCTTTTATAAGATAATATTAAGCTGCAATAAAACAGAGAGAGAGAGAGCATATAAATTTCAACTCAACTGGCTTTGCAGTTAGCAATCTATGATCACTATAAGTTTTGAGATTTGACTTTATTTTCCTTCAATTTTAACATGGAGCAAGTGATTACTAGCAAAAACTTAAAGCGTCATAAAAAAAAATCCACGGGGAAACAACCATTTTAACATCCAAAGTAGAATACCATTAAAAATCCATAAAACAGGAATTAAAATGAACAAATCTGAGAATGGACATGGAAAATCGAGAGGGAGAGAGAGCAGAGTTTGCACTTGGGAGAAGATCATGAAAATAAGGATAGCTGACGGTGAAGATTCCAATGGTGACAGAGCTCGCAATCACCGGTGAAGAGTCTGACAGTCCTTGGTATTTTGTCTTTGATCACGGAATGTTCATCTCATCCTCATTCAGTACTTCAAACATTCTGTACATACACCGTCGGAAATGGAGAAGAGGAAATGTGATGTGAAAATTTTGAGGAAGAGCTGAAGAGGGAAAGAGGGAAGTGGGAAAGAGGGAAACTTTGCTCTGTGAAAATATTTGGGGAAGAGTTGAAGTGAAGAGCAACGGTAATATCAACAAACTTCAATTTGATGGGACAATACACTATCAATGGGTCCCACAAAGTCACCCTATTTACCAATATGCCACTGAAAACTGAGTTTGAACTTTTGGAAACTCCCATTTTCTGTTTTCAATTTTCATCATCTTCACTCAAATTTTTGAGTTTTGAGTGACGGAAACATCACTCAAAAACCAAGCCAAACAAGATTTTTTCGGTGGGACCCACAAGTTCTGGACCATGAGTTATGAAAACTAAGTGATATCACTCAGTTTTGTAGGTTTCCAAATAGCCTTTTATTCACTCATATTTTTCCTCTTCTTTCGGGATTTTAGTTCTTTTTAATTGTTTTTTTTTTTAATTTAAATTTTAACATGTTATCATTTGGTAAGCTTTTTCAGATGGTGGTGTTGATGTGGTGCTTATGATGAGCAAGTGGTAAATACAAACAACAACAATTCAAACCACAAATAAATCTTATGTATAAGTTTTACAACTACAACTGCATTTGGAAACAAATAGTGCATTCTCTAAACTGTAGCTTATTTGTAACACCTCAAATTACAAAAAAAGAAAAAAAAGAAAAAAATTCTACAAAATAAGAAAAATAGACCAAGATTTCTTTGAATCTTGTTTTTCAATAGTTTTCACTTTTCAGTGTGTTTGGATTAAGATTTTGTTAATTTTTTAAAAGTGGAAAAAATATAATCATGTATATAATATTAAGTTGGAGTACAATTTTAGAATTCAAATCGAATCAAAATTAATTCTTAATTGTAGTATAATTTTATGCTATGTGTCCAATTTAAATTTTTTAATTTTGGTAACAAGTGACCTCCATTCATAATACTCAGTGTGGAAACCGAGGTGAATATCTTATTATCACAATTGTTGAATGTTTCTGTACATAAGAACGAGTTACATGTTAGTTAAATTCATAATAAAACTCATAGTTCATGTAAAAGGAAAAGTACGCATTTATGATATTCTTGAAATATTATATAACTAGTATTATGCCCGTGCGATGCACGGCTTAATCAAGAATCATGTGTAATCTAAAGAAAATAATAATTATTTTTTTAATTTAATTAAATTTAAATAATAACATATATTTAAGTGGTAAACTCAATTTAATAGTTAAGAATTATAAACAACCCAAATTACTAAACAAAATAATTAAATAAAAGTAGTGAGATTTACATAAGAATTGAATTTTTGTATTTGAAAGCAAGGGAGGAGGCATCGAATTTCAACCTATCAAAATAAATGTGTAAATATAAACTTCAAGAAATATTTTTTGAGAAATACTAAGAGTTAAGACCTTGGCGATAAGTTTGCATTGATAATTGAAAATAACTTCATTAGCATTGAGATGTCATAAGAATTAAAAAGTAATACCTTTTTGTGAGGTCTGCACATCCTTCTAGGCTAATTTTGTGAATATCAATCTATATTATGAGTAAATGAAGATCTATATTGCTAAGCCAACTAATCTATATTGCTAAGCCAACTACACTTTAATTTTTAAGGTTTTTTATCTCTCTTGAGAATCCTTTGTTGTGATCATATTCCAATAGATTATGGTTGATGAAGATCTAGTTAATTAAGTTCCGACAATTCAACCTTATTGTAAATAATCACTTTCAAAATTCTAATAACATGAATACTTCCATTTTTTTCTCCTAAGAAAATTTAGGCGAAAGAATAAAGAATACATACTAGAAGTAATGAGGATTGATCATACTTACCAATTATGGAATAAAAATCTTAATGATCCATGAAAATTGCATCCATGACTCCACAAATGAGTACGTGCCTCCCTCCATGGCCAAATAGAGATGGTCAAAATAACTAAGCTTTTCAATGTTCCCTTCAAACTCTATAGCTTCAAAGAGTTCCAATATAGTTAGTTGTAGTATAAATAATATGATGTATTTTATGAACATAATGAAAAAAAAAAAAGGAAAAAAAAAAAAATACAGGACAGAGTTAAATAACCTTGGAGAGGAAATAGAACTTGTAGCTTTCATTATAGGCATCCTTAAAGTATCCACACAATTTGACCTAGTACAGTACACTGTGGTACTTTTGTTATAGAACAAAACCATCCAACTAAAAATATATACAAAAAAAAAAAAAAAAAAAAAACTAAGAATTCAAAAAATATAACCTTCATGAACAGTCCAAATGAGAAGTTTGAGGGAGGCGGAGCAAATACATTTATAATTTTTTTTTCCAATTGATTTTTATTCCCTATGATCTAATTGCAAGCTTTAGATATACTTGAAGGTAAGCAAAAATAGTAGCAATTTTTTTAGATAGACTCAAAATCTTAATTGTTCTTATCAACTTTTCCTCTACTAATCTTGGATAAATACAAAATTTTACTTTTTCTTATCAACTTTCCTCTATTTATTTTTGGATAAACACAAAAGCTTAATGTTGATATCAACATTTTTTTCCTTAACTTTATGAATAATTGTAACATGGTGGGAAAGATTAATTATTAAGAGTTTGAGTTTAAGACAAAGAGTTTAATTAGAATTGATTTTACTTTTTTGATGGCAGAAAGATAAAAAGAATAGTTGTACGTTAAAAGAAAGAAAATTTATTCAAAATTACACTCTTATATTATATTAAAGATAATTTGCTTGAAAATAAACTTTATTAGCTATACGTTGTTTTTTTTTACGTGTAGTAATATAAATTTTAAAAAATCTATGGATTAGATGGACCTTTTTATTATTATCTAGAATTAGATGAAGAGTTTGGATTGTAATCAAATTAAGATTCTTATCAACTTAAAAATTACTATAAGAGAATAAAAATTATATATTTTTAAAAAATCTTTAAAAAATTCTGCAATTTGGTAAAGCCACTTGGTACAACCATAGCTTTTAAGCTCAACTTTTATTATATAGTATATTATAAAGATCTTGATTGTCGTAATTAAATTCATAATAGATCTTCGTTTTAATCTTGCAACTCTTGTTATTTAAGCATTGTTCAACTATTTAACCAAAAATAAATAAATAAACAACTATAAGTCTATAATATACACAACCAAACTAACATTTTGTATATTTGTAAGACAAATCAAGTCAATGTAGACTGTAAAGTGAAAAAAATACTTGCAATCTTCTGTTGTAATTTAGAGATAACTCTAATCATCTTTTTCTTTTGAGAGAGAGAGAAAGAGAGAGAGAGGAACTTTTTGAGAGATTTTTTTTTTTTTTTGATAAACAGAATGAGAGATCTCGTTTGAAGAATACATAGTTGTTTTTTTTTTTTTTTTTTGATGTATTGATGCGGATTATAGGATTCCAATTGTGATCAAATTCTTTTTTATTTATTTATTTATTTATTTGTCTTAGTATTATCTATTTGAAATTGGCATTTGAGAATCAACGCATGACATGCTTAGGAATATGATTATTTCACAAACAGATGGTGACTATGAAAGCAATCAGTAATTTATAGGTCAATTATTGTATATTGTATAATATGCATGGTTCGGATATTTGGTTATTAGTAAAACAATTTTTTTATAAAAAAAGTGGTAGAATTATTTATTTATTTATTTGTATTAGTATTATCTATTTGAAATTGGTATTTGAGAATCAACGCATGACATTTTTTTTTTTTTGGTTATATATATAAACGTGTAGTATAGTAATTAAAAAATAAGAAAGTTGCATAATTCTTTACCTCTTGAAACCTTGCTTCTGATAAAGAAACCTCAGCAAGAAGTCTGATTTAGTATTCATCAAAATCCTTCCTTCTTTTTAGCACTATTTGTCTGCTGGTCTCCCAATACTGCTGGGTTTAGTATTCCAATTGTGATCAAATTCTTCTTCTTTTTTATTTATTTATTTATCATAGGATTGTCTATTTAGTTTTATTCAGTTATCTTTAATCTAATTAAGATTTTTATCCACATAGAAATTATAGTTGAAGAAAAATTATATCTATTTAGAATTTATAGTTGAAGAAAACTTATATATATTTTTTCTTAAAATCTAAAAATCTAAGAAAATTTCTACAATTTGGTGCTGCCACTTGACTCAACCATGGCGTTTAAGCCTAACTTTTATTATATATAATATGATATGATTTTACCAAAGAAATCTAGGATCTTGCAATGAAATAGATATAATTTTCCTTATTTGATGACCTAGGTATAACATTGGTTGATGTAGTACACTAGTATTGGTACCAGTTAGAAAAGCGTCATACTACTACGATAACAACAATTATTAGTTATTAGTTAGAACAACCACATAAGTTAGTGTATTTTACACATTCATTTTTACACTAAAAACCTACTTTTTCTATTTTACACATCCATTTATACAAAACATCCACATCAATTTATCTATTTTATCATCTCTTTTATTTAAATAATCAATTTTCTCAATTTTTTTATTATTTCTCTCAACTTACCTCTTTACATACGCGCGCGCTCTCTCTCTCTCTCTCTACCCATTTTTTCTGATTTGTTGCTCTCTCTCTATACCTATCTCTTTACCCATCTCTATACCCATTTTTGAACAAAGATCAACACTCCCTCTCGGTCTAATCCACACCATCTTGGTCATAAGCACCAATCCACAGCTCCGATCAAGTAAGACCCGATCAAGCACCAATCCACAAGCATCGATCTCCCTAACTCCGATCCACAAGTACCGATCAGATCAGATTTGACCGAGATCTCCGTAGCTCCGATCCACAAGCACCGATCAGAACCGACCAGATCAGATCTGACCGAGATCTCCCTAGCTTCGATCCACAAGCACCAACCAAATCTCCCTAGCTCTGATCCACAAGCACCGATCGTTTTGATCAAGCATTAATCTGTCTCTTTGTTGGTTTGTCAGTGTGAATTTGTTTGTGTGTGGGTGTGTTTGTGTATCTCTGTATTGATTTGTCTGTGTGGATGTGTTTGCGTCTGTGTGTGTTTGTGTGTGAGTGTGTTTGTGAGCATCTAAGGAAAAAGAAGATGAGGAGAGGAGAAGTTACTAAGTTTGTTGTGCACGGAGAAGAGAGAGAAAAAAAGGTGCGAATGCTAAAATTAATAAAATAATATATGGATGACCTATAGTAACCGTGTAAATATACACGGTTACTGTAGCAAGTGTATAAATATATACATCTTTACACATTTTTAGAAGCACTGATGTGGAGTATTTTTGAGGCAAAATGTGTAAAAGTGGTGCATTTTTCTATTATACACGATTTTGCATTCACTGATGTGAAGATGAAAATATGTAAAAGTGGTGCCTTTTTCTATTAGACCCTTAAATGAGAATCTTTAGAAAATGATGAAAGATCTACGATATATGCTAAAGTAGAAAGGAAAAATGATAGTTTTTTGGACCTCTATGAAAAAATGAAAGTTTTAAATTCACCTTTAGAAAAAGAAAGAGAATTTGAACCCCATCATAGATCACCTTTAACTAATACTATGACAGATAATTGGTGTAATAGGCAAAAGGATAATTTCACAGGTATCGACACATTAATAAATATGATAGATAGTAGAAAAGATGACTTAACAGATAATTTAAAACCAACTGACAGAGCTATATCTATAATATATAAAGACAAAGAAAAGGACAAACTAAAAAAAAGAAAATAGTCTTATAGGAATCACGCATAAAGAAAATGAAAGGCAAAAAATTAATGTGAAAGATGGCCATGCTTGGGAAAGACCAACACGTATAAAAGCCAAAGAAATAGACTCACAGACATTAAAAGAAGCTGACAAGAGAGTTGACAGGAAAACTAACCCAAGTAAGGAAAGTGTAACACGTGTAGAAGAAAAGAATCCCATGAAAGAAATAAGTGCTAAAGACATAATAGATGAAGACAAAAAAGATAAAGGGATAATAAAAAAAGAAATGATAAAAGTAATAGAAAGACAAAATGTCAAGAAAGATGACATAGTAAAAGACCAAGAGATAATTGAAAGACAACATAGTAAAAAGATAGAGACAAAAGAAGATGTAGGGAAAGGACATGCTTTTAAAGAGTCCCTACGTAGGAAGATAGAAGTAGAAGAAAAACAACAAAGAACAAAAGCTATAGAAATAGTCAACAATTGTTGGAAAACTAATAATAATAGTCCAAAAGAAGTGATGGAAAAGCAAAAAGCTAGTTCAATACAAGATATACAGACAAAGCTAGAGCAAAAAGAAGAAAAAGAAAGAGAAATGGTCAACAAAAGTGGGGAAAATAAAAATAATAGTTTAAAAGAGGTAATTGATGAAAGACTAAAATTAATTGAGAAATCTATGATAGATAATAGTTTCATAGAATTAAAAAGAAAGATGGAAATTTTAAATTCACCTCTAGATACAGACAGGGAAAAAGAAATAGCAGTTTTAAATACTACTGAAGTCTCAGACAATGAGAAAACTGACAGACATGGTAAACATAATATTTGTCATAAATGTAAAGAATATGGACACACTAAAAAACAATGTGCTAGACAGAATAAAATTGCTAAACAAATTAGTAAATTAGAATTTGAAACAGATACACTAAATGAATTGATGGAAATATTTAATATTAGTCAAAAAGTGATAGATCGAGTAAAAAAAATGAAGAACTAAAATCAACCAACCCACTTAAAGTTAATAAAAGAAAAAGAAAACAAAAAGACATAATAATGAAACTGATAGATAATCTACCTAATCAAGACAAAAAAGACTATTTACTAAAATTGAAAGATTCCATAGATATACCTATTGCTTGTATTAGATGTAAGAAATATGGACACCATGTTACAGAGTGCAGAAAAGAAGAAAGAGCCAAAAAAGAAAAAGACAAGCAAGAGAAGATAGAAAAGAAAAAAGATGACGTAGAAATAGAATCAGTAACTTTACAAGACTTAATGACTGAAGCAAAAATAGTAAAACAAGAAATTAAAGATATTAAAGAAAATAATTCCGTAGATATAAATGAACAAAATATTACAGAATTAATAAATTTAAAAGAAAGTTCTAAACACGTGATAGACTTACCTTTATTAGAAAGAGATGATGGCAATAGACAGAATTCTTTGAGTTTAATTAACAGGATTATTTTTCAAAAAAGGAATACAGAAATTATTAATAAAGAAATTTCTTTAACAGAAGTGACATTAACAGACTTAGGTATTCGTAACATGAAGTGTATACAAGACAGATTAATTCAGGCCAATGAAAAAGAATTAACTAATCATGTATATAAAAATATATGTGTTGAAGTTATTAAAACTAATGTAATTAATGTATCTTTTAATCCTATCTTACTCTTTATCCCGAAAGAAATTGATTTCCCCTATAAGGTCACTATCTGACAGGATACTAATAAAGAAAGAATCTATGAAATTAAAAGAAGTTTGTCATTTTTAGAGACAGAAATATCACTTCTTCACCAGCCAACAGATATGGACATAGAGACAGAGATTCGTTATATGGACATAGAGACAGAGATTCGTTCTTTTTTATATCAATATATAACCCAAAGAATAGTTCAAACACTTTATGAAAAAGGATTCAACACAAAAGAAAGAATTATGCTTGCAAGTCAATATGATTGGACTAAAAGTCTGATAGATATACCAAACAAAATTATAATAGACGACATTCTTGCATCCTTTGTAGTAATCTTAAATACTCACATGACAGATGCCTAATAAAAGAAGTCCTGACAGATTCTCCTTTAATAATTATTAAAGAAGATATTAATTGTGATAATTTCTTGAGTAGAGACAGATTTAATCTCTTGATAGACAGAATTAATTATAAGTCTCTGACAGATTTTCCCCAAACTATTTTAGCAGTTGATAAAAGACTTTATGGAGAAGCTTTATTTCACATATTTTCACAAAATGAGATATATAGTGACACATATAAAACGGATAGAATCATGATAGATTTTGTAAAGTTTTTGGATTCCAATCCCTCTAATATTGAAAGACTTCATTACTCTTATACCACTACTCAGCAAGAGCACAAAAGTGTACAGAGAAAAATTTGTTTTATTATATATACTTTAAATTTTACTATAAAACATTTTAAAGAGATTTCACAAAAAGATATTCGTGAAAGGATTTTAAACATGAGTTCGAAAGAAACTTTGAATGAAAAGGCTTATTCTCAAAATAATACTTCAAGACTCAATTTTCCTCAACCCCATTTGCAGACAGCACATAATCCTTTTCCCCAACCCCATTTGCAGACTAACATGAGTAAAAGAACCCCCCAGGCAGATAGGAAAGGAAAGGGCAAAGCTCTTGCAGTGCCCAAACATTTTCGAAAACCTTCAATCAAAATTATGGATGGGCAGGAAGGCGTCTCGATAGAGACAATATCCCTTCAGGATACATTGCTAGCAGAAGCAAGGTATTCTTGTGGTGAAAGTAGTGTGACTTTACAGAAAGTGCTCAGCACTGATCTCATGTTTCAGGACGGAGAATTTACAGACCTCCCTCTTCACATTAAACTACTTCTTGATAATTTACAGGCAGCTTTTACCCTTAAACAGAAAGACTTATTCCAAAAGACCCTTCAGGCTTTGGAATTACATCTTGTTAGCACCGGGGCATTTATTGAAACTCTCGGTTGTCAACTCCCTGGCAAGGAGGTTGGAGATTCAAGCTCCACAAAGACAGAATCACAGTCTCTAAAAAGCTATCTTATGGGAACAAGCTTTTCAAAGCTCCACCCTAAGATTCAGCAAAAAACGAGGCTTACCATCAGAAGTTTACTCCCTGAAATCCAACAGAAGATATTAACCCATACAGATTTAACTAGTTCTTATGACAGATGGATGTATCTTTTTAAGGTATTAGTTTCTACAGCATTTATCAGAACAGAAGACATGACAGATGTTATATGGTTATCTCATAAAGCCACATGGTATGAAAGCTTTGGAAATGCAGACAGAGTTTATGAAAGAACAGGAGAAAGATATAATCCCTACCCGGGACTACTTATCAACACAGAGATAGAGGATCCAGTGGTCCGTGACCCTTTATGGTTATCTGAAATGTTAGAAGCAGGGTTTATTAGCAAATTAATTATAACTTCTGCAGGTCAGATTAGTTTATTCCCCAAGGTCATCCAAGAAGCAGCTGCACAGATTGGCGGACTTAATTATATGAAGATGGAAATCTGGAGTACCCTTCCAGTTTGGGACACTAGCTATTATATGGAAGCTCAGCCAGTACATATTCTGGTCCTTATCCATGATTGGGGATATATCCCTGAATACAACTGGTATACAGGAGACACTTATTTATCACTTGATGATCCAGGTGCCCTGGCTCAAGAATGGTCTAATTTTATGTGCAACAAGATTTATGAAGATCAGAAAGAATTAGACAGAGGTTTCCACTTATATGGCTACACAGATAGAATAGCAGTGTATGGCCCAAGACCTTCAGCAAGGAGGCTTATTGGGAAAAGAAGGATTGTTAAAGACCCCAGACTGATGACAGCTAAGGATCACGTTCCTGTTTTCCTCCTTATTTCATATTGTGCTTTATGCAATGATTACGGAGTGCTCCATGAGCATGAGCAGTATGAGGACAACACCGATCCGCTAGATTATGATAACTACGCGGATACAGATTAACAAGACAGACAGAAGGGTTTTCCCGGATAGACAATGACAACAGATCACTATTCACTAAAGACAGATTACTATTCACAAACACACCAGACAGATCACTATTCACTAGCATGCCTCCTGACAGAAAGATATATGTTACTATGCGCAAAAGGAGTTCAGAAAAAGACAGAACAAATTTGAAGTTACTATTCAGAATTCTACCGACAGATTAACTTGGGTTCACTTTACCTAACTCAGGTTACTTTTGAAGACTTACCATAGTTCACTTCCTCTATAAAGAGATAGACTCCGAAGGCAGAAGACAGGTTCCAATTCACAGGTCCAATTCACAGGTCCAGTTTAGAGGTTCCAATTCTCAAGTTGTGTAATTGTAATAGCCTTCCCTCTCTCAGAAAGACTTTTGTACTCTATCCCTCTCCTTTTGTAATCCTGTAACCTTTCTCCTCAGACAGTTTTACTTTGTAATCTTGTAACTCTTCAGACAATATTTATTTTCAAAGTTTGTATCAAAGTAGCAGTTTTCAGTTTAATCAAAGACAGAAGTATTTTCAAGTAAGATTTTATCAGTTTCAGTTTTCATATTCCATACTCTGTTTTAACTTATTTTGAATATATCTGTTTTGCTATTTTCTTCTTTATCATCTATTTTATCATTGTTTATGCTTCTATATTACTGCTGTGCTCTCTCCAGAACCGACCAGATCAGATCTGACTGAGATCTCCCTAGCTTCGATCCACAAGCACCAACCAAATCTCCCTAGCTCTGATCCACAAGCACCGATCGTTCCGATCAAGCATTGATCTGTCTCTTTGTTGGTTTGTCCGTGTGAATTTGTTTGTGTGTGGGTGTGTTTGTGTATCTCTGTGTTGATTTGTCTGTGTGGATGTGTTTGTGTGTGAGTGTGTTTGTGAGCATCTAAGGAAAAAGAAGATGAGGAGAGGAGAAGTTACTAAGTTTGTTGTGCATGGAGAAGAGAGAGAAAAAAAGGTGCGAATGCTAAAATTAATAAAATAATATATGGATGACCTATAGTAACCGTGTAAATATACACGGTTACTGTAGCAAGTGTATAAATATATACATCTTTACACATTTTTAGAAACACTGATGTGGAGTATTTTTGAGGCAAAATGTGTAAAAGTGGTGCATTTTTCTATTATACACGATTTTGCATTCACTGATGTGAAGATGGAAATATGTAAAAGTGGTGCCTTTTTCTATTAGACCCTTAAATGATGATGAAGATGAAAATGAAATAATTATGTCATAACAACCGCCAGAGCTCTGCCCAAACACTCTTGTTAATCAAATACACTATAACATATACACAGCCAAAAAAGAAAAAAAGCCATTTTTTTTTTCAGTTTTTTTCCCAGGTAGGACTATTATTTTGTTTGTTTCACATAACGTGTACAAGTCGAAACTCAGTGGATTCTTCCAAAAAAAAAAAAAAAATCGAAACTCAGTAAACCGATTAAAGATATTTGTGAGATTGAAAAATAAAAAACCAATTAAAGCTATAGAAACGTTGACATGTACTAAATGCAAAATCGAAAATGTACTAAATGCAAATCAAATCAAATGAGACAATGCATGTACATATAAAACCTTATCTCTTTACTCGCTTTGCCGTACGAGGGCATCTTTTGCCAAAAAAAAAAAACCAATCTATCCAAAAAATGATTACATACTATGATGTACTAGCAAAATACTTTGCAGCTATTATAGTTTTCAGCACAAACTATTCAAAAACGGCAAAAACAAATCAAGTACAATATCCGTAATAAGAACAATGATAATAATTGTGAGTTATAATCAATTCAATAAGTAAAATTAAGTGGTATCAGTTAGTTTAATTTGTAAAGGTTTTAATGGTTAAATAAGAAATTTAGAGTTCAATTTTTGGTTACACAAAAAATTGACTAATATTTTGATTTGATAATAAAGAATTATTATAAAAAATGAATGCCTCTTAAAAAAAATGTAAAATTAATTTTGATGGGACCAAAATTTCAAATTTGTAGGGGTGCTTACGTTGAAAAGCAATTCGTGTATGTTAACATGATGGGTATTAAAAAGCAATTCAGGAATGAATAATTTTTTTTTTGATTGAAAAAAAAAAAAAAAAAAAAGGCACCGGCACAAGTAGACAACGCAAAGTGGTTTAGGGAAAAGCACAAATAATGACGTAACACTCACATGGGGAGAGAGATGATGGCATGGGACTGGGAGAGCACTGTTCGGGTTTCCCAAAGCCCTCTTTACTGTTACTGTTTGGGTTTGGTCCATTTGGCTGAGCTGAGAGGATGAGGCCAAATCCAAAGCCAAAGGAAACCCCTTTTTCTGCTTCCTCCAAACATTCTCTCTTCTCTCTCAACAGCAGCAACAACAACAAGAATACTCCCTAAGCTTTGCTGCTTCTTCAATCTTTCAACCCTAAGACTAGGATCTTTCTTTGCATGTTGCTCTCTCTCTCTCTGGAAAATGCATTGCAGAGGTGAGCTTCTTCTTGGCTATTTATCAGTTTTTATTTATTTTTTTATTTTTTACTTAGTGTGGAATTGTTGAATGTGATTTGTTGGGGTTATTTTTTTGCTTTTGATATTCTAAAAAAGGTAACATCTTTGGCCCGTTTTGGTTTTGATTGTTGATTTTTCATTCATTTCTGCTTATGGGTTTAAAAGATTGTGGTGAAATGTTCATGGGATTTCTGCTTGTTTGTTTGTTTGTTTGTTTTTTTTTTTTGTGTGTGTTGGGTTTCATGCTCTTGTGATTGAATGCATGAATGGCTTCTGCGCTTTCGATTGTGGTGAAATGTTCAGGTTTCTCTCTCTTTCAAATATACACACACGTTTCTATATTGTTCTTAAAGGTTGGGATCTTTTCAATTTGATCTCTTGTGCTCACTGATTCTCTGACCTTAGCTCAACCATTGCTTGGTTTTTCCATTCTGGGGATTTGTATGTATTTAACTCTTGTTTTTCCTGAGGGCTACACTGGAGGGGTATGTTATGTTTTGTAGACAAACTTGGACTTGTTCACAATGAAAACATCCACAGGAATTGCAATCATACAAACCTATGAAAATTCCTTACTCCTCATAATACGTCTGCATTATTAGTATTATTTTTAAATGTGGAATGTCGCAAGAGTAGAATGAATCATATTTTTTTCTCCTAATTTTATTTTTAAGAGTTAATATTTGCTTTTGCATGACTATGAACATTGAAGGTATTTTTGTACTTGCTGGCTGCATGCCTTTATTAAATTTCTATGTTTCAATACTTATTTATGATCCATTATTTTGGTAGAGCTAAGCTAACTTACAACACTAGAAGATGAGAGAAGGGATGTATGGGAAGCATGGGCTAAAACATATATTAGAGAATTGAACTATTTGAAAAGGGATCTGCGCACTTTTTTTTCTCTCCTGTTTATATTCTCTACTAGGTTTACTTTAGTTAGGATTGAGTGGGTTTAAATGTGAGATGTCATAGAGATTAATTATGATATTGGTTCCTTCTAATCTTTTCATATTTGTTGGAGTTTTATAGTAGCTTACCTAATTGGAAAGCCTGAAAGCTTCTCCCAAAAAGTATCTGTTCCCTTTTAAACAATCCTGTAATATGTGCTTGTTGAAAAAGGAACCAGTAGAAACTATAAATGGGATTGACGTGTCTCGAATCTTGCAATAATACGGTTAAAACCAAGAATTTGTCGGTATTATTCATTGGGGTTGTTGTTGCCACAACTAAATGAAGCCAACTGTCTTTGTTGTTACCATATTGCATTCTCATTTCAGTTCCCCCCCCCCCCCCCCCCCAAAACCCAAAATAAAAAGAACGAAGAACTGAACATACACGCCCATGTGCACATGCATAAAGAGATAGCATTAACTGTTACTCATTGTTTGTATCCTACATGGTGCATATGAGAGCCTTTAATGTACAGGGCAATCTAGATATAATGGTCATCTAAAACTAGCCGTGGTGACTTTGATTTTTTGTTTACTACAAACTATCGAAGGACAATAAAAGAACCCCTAAAATTATACTATATACATGCATCATCCATCCATACAAAATATAGTGAATCTTATAGGATGTTATGTTCTTTGAATGAAAGAGTGGAAAAGACGCAAAGAGAGCGAACTAAGTGGAGATAGGGAAAGAGGATGGAAGTTAATTAAATGACATGTAAGCATGTACAGGGAGCTAGAAGGATATAGATAAAGGACGAGGTTCTAAAGAGAGAGACCAAATTGCTGTTGTACTTGGGAGCACTGTCCAGCTTTCCTGCATCTCTCTTACCAGTGGGTTTAAATAGGGAATGCAGCACTATTAGAATGTGCCTAATTAAATATCACGTTAAAGTTTTGATTAGAATAATATATGCTTTTGAATGTCGGTGAAAGGTGGTGGGTATTCTTAATTGTTGGTACATGCCTTTATCTGCCTGCACATTTTCTCCATCATTTCTAATAAGGCCATACTAAATTACAATGTGGGGGGAGTAGATAAAAGGGTGTATGAACAATTATGGTTACAATGTACCTGGAGAAGTCGACCATTTTTAAAGGGGGACTGGCCTACTCTCCCCCCCTTCCAGTTTCCCTGCTTGGTTGATACCCTAATGTTTAGTTCATGTAAATGTAAAATGTCATAGAGAGTAGATTTTTAATAGTTGTTCTCTTATAACTAATTCATAGATTTGGATTGCATGCATAATAAATAGTTGCCATGGCATGCCAATCATGAAAATGAAATAAACATGTCATATTACTCTTTATTCCGCTATTTCTTTCCAATTATACTTGATAGTCGAGGAGGAAACAGTAGAAGCCATGCACACTTACTTACTTACTAACTTCCTTTTTTATTTTTTAATTTTATATATATATATATATATATATATATATAAGTAACATAAAATTCATTAAATATGGTACTTATAAAAAAAAAAAAAAAATCATTAAAAAGGGCGAGAGAATATTGACAGAAGATACACATTTACACATCTCATGATTTTCAAAAATACCATTAAAACCAAGAATTTGGTGGCATCTTTCTTCTCGGACAATAGGTGTTGCATCACATATTGTTGCCCAATGAAAGGCGAGTGCCATTCTTGATAAGATTTTTTGTTTGCAATCTCACTCTTCCTCTTCCCCCCTGCCCCTCCCAAAAAAAAAAAAAAAAAAAGAAGCTGAAGCCAACCTATATATATTACTCTAAGAAGTCATTATGTATCACTACTTGTAGCTTTCTGCATAGCTCAAATGAGGGCCATTAACAACATATACCAGTCTAGTTATGTAATAGAATAGAAGATGATATCATCTAAATGAGCTAAGGTAACTAAGAGCTATTATTACTACATACTATACAAGTCAAGGAAAAGAGCCTATGTTTACTCTCAGCCTCTTTGATTGGTAGGCGGGCAGGTCAAACCCCCACTTAAGTAATTTTCTGTTTTTGTGACACTTTGGTTAGATGTAGATTGGTTAGAATTTTATAGTGCAATGCCCTAAGTATTATATCGAATTATATTTTACAAATGCCATCTTTTGGGGTTAAGCATACTATATGAAAGGGTTGGAAAAATAATAAGAGAGAGAGAGGGAATAGAGTACAGTCTAGATGACATATACACAGATGAAGAGTGCTAGAGAGAAGTAGAAAAAGGGAAGAGGGTTCTAGAGAATCAAACTACTGCTGTTGTACTTAGGAGCAAGCCTATCTACGTTTTCCACATCCCACTTTACTCTCCTCTCTCTCTCTCTTCCTTCTCTAAAGTTTCGCATCCCTCTTTACAAGAGGGGTTTGGCCAATTGTGAAGGGATGAGGCTGAAGAAAAACTTCTCTGTTCTCTCTCTCTCTTACATGTATACACAAACACACACATACATCAGCAAAATCTATTAAGCTTGAACACTTTAAACTCTTATTAAATGTCTACCCTTGTTGTCTTTGCACGTTCATCAGAATATGGGTGCAAATGTGGGCCTTTTGGGTTATTATTATTTTTATTTGTAAGTAGAATTGTTGAATGTAGATTTTGGTATCAATTGGTATTTGAAGTATTTAATTTTGTGATTGATTTGGTGGTTTGATCTGCAAAGCAGGTAAGGTATGTGGTATATGGTGATTGTGGTTCTTAATTTACCATGCATTTTTGGATGTGGGATTCTTGTATTGTTCAGTGTTAATTTAGCATGCAATTTAATCGATGGAATGTACTGATCATATATGACTTTGTTGGAGAATTTAGGAACCTAGACAGGGTTTCGCACTTAATGTAAGCTTGGGAGGTCCTTATGTTTAGTATTAAATATCTACATTATTTGTATTGGTGTTTCAATGTAATTAGCAGTAGTATAATAATTCTAACTTGACACTTTTGGTGTGTCTTGAATGTCATATTAACTTATATTTTATAAATGGAATTTCCCTCCATGATGGATATAGGTACTTTTTTTGTCATGATATAGGGTAAATGAAGTTGCTCAAATATAATGCGGAAGTTTGTCTCCCATTTTGTTTACTTGAAACTCAGGAGGAAAAAAGTTTGCCTCAGTTTTATGGAATGCTATTTCACCTTTATTAAGTTTCCAATTTAATAAAATATGTTGATAAGTATATTACACTCTCATGCGAAACACATTTTTTTCAGACTGTAAAGTTCATGAATAATGGGAGCAAGTTGTGAGAATGTGTTACTTAAATGAAAGCTCTTGGAAGTCATTGAAAAAGCCTTGTAATTAAGTTGAAACATTTAATGTGATTGATGAAGCACAAATTGCTTTAAGTATAATGAATGCAAAGCAGTAGGTGTAATTTTGTATCTATTTACGGTATGATTTAGAACCAAGAGTCATATGATGCATGTTATAGTGCTCAATTTCCTTAAATGCAGTTTTGCTGCATTCCAGTAACTCACACAAACCAAGTGTTATGTAATAACATTATTTTCTTTGATTCTGTGACACATTTATGAGTCAAACGTTAGTGGACAAAAATTAATAGATATGATTGATGTCTTTTATTTGGTAATGATATTGATTTAATGCACATTTCTCACTTTAGACAGTAGGTTGGTAATTTTTGCTGAACTCATGATGAGTCAAGCAATGGGATTGCTACTATGTAGTAAATCTCTCTTTTTTCCCAGAAGGAGAAATATCTATGAGGCATTTAAGAATGTTATACTTCCTATTTAGCAGAATGAAATTTGTATCTCTGACTTGTCCATTCAGTTGGTATGTCTTGTTCAAAAAGGAAGAGGAAAGAGAAAAGCTTGTGTCATTCCACATTGAGTAATGGGATACGCCTGTATATATCTTGTACTTCCTATTTAGCAAAATGACATTTATATCTTCGACTTGTCCAATCAGTTGGTACTTCTTGTTCAAAAAGGAAAAGGAAAGAGAAAAGCTTGTGTCAAGCCACATTGAGTAATGGGATACACTTGTATATTAAAGGAAAATAAAAACATAGATTAATAATAACCTTCTGATGCAGTTAATATATAACATGCCTTTCTGTTCAAAAGAACCCCCATTCAAACCCGTCTAATTAGTTTTGTTTTGTAAAACATTGAAAAGGGGTCTCATCTCACAAGAACTAAGATATGGACATGGCTGGTGGCAGGGGGAGAGTATATATAGAGCTGTTGTTTTATTTGCTTGTGTTTTATTATAAGTTGGAAACAGAGTTGTAATATTTTTTATCCAGAGCATTTAGAGTATTGTATGCATGCCTAATGCTTGATTCTTTGCCTCTTTCCTATTCGTCAGTGACGGAGCCAAAGGCATGCCTACTATGCTTTTTGATGGTCTGGTTTTCTATGCTAGCTGATGAATGAAACTCTAGCGGTTGTAAAGTGGAAAAGTGGCATTCTTAGATGTACCCCCAAATATCCTATCTTGAAGATCCAAAATTTTTTTACTCAGGTGAGTTCAACTGCCTTATATCTTGTTTGGAATTGATTTGAAGAAGATTGACTGTTAAATCAGGGAACTCAGCCTGTGTTTGTGCTTAGTGTCATATATTTGTGCTTAGTGTCATATATTTGTTCACAGTCAGTCCCAACCCCGGGAAAAGGAGGGTTGCAGTAGGTTGATTGCCAGCTTAAAATTTACTCACTCTATTATGAATGGATCCACTTTAGAACCAAAGTTTGGGTTGTTAAGAAGCAACATATTCATTTTTTTTTGATAAGTAAGCAACATATTCATAGAGTGAGTATTGCTGAAATGAAAATGTTAAGATAGATAAGTGGAAATACACGGAAAGATAGGATTCGAAATGAGGAAATCCGCTTAAAGATAGGTGATGTAGGAGCATTACCAAAAAAAATTTCAATATTTTATTTTGAATTTTCATCGGATAATTTTAGATTTTAATGTTTTTATTTGTTTAGTTTGAGTTGTGATAGGGATTGAATTTCATGTTCTTAGATAAGGATTAGTTTAGTATTTGGACTAGTATTGGATTAGCATTTGAGTTCGATTAGGATTCATTTTAGGATGTTTATCTTTATCTCTTGTGATTCCTAGAAGCTGTATATAAAGCTTTAGATGGTTTATTTTGTATTCTTACTATTATTAATATTATTTTGCCTTATGTTTTTCTGCATAAGGTAGTGTTCTTGAATATATATCTTTATTACCTATCAAAAAAAAAAAAATTTTATTCAGAGATTATTCGTGCAAAATTTGCATTTTGTTTGGTGGTGAATCTAGGTGGGAAGCCTAGGTTGTCCTGTCTTGCATCAATAGGGGTAGCCCCTATTTATGAACAGATGAGGGAGAGTCGATTGAGATGATTTGGTTATGTTCAGAGGAGAGCGAGTGTTGCATCGGTAAGAAAGAGTGAGTTGATCCAAGTTGAGGGAACGAAAAAAGTTAAGAGGAAGAACCAAAATAACATTAGTAGAAGTAATAAAAAAGGACTTGTAAGGGACTAATAAAGTATGATTTCAGATAGAATAGAATGGAGGAAAAGAATATATGTGACCAACCCTAACTAATTTTATAAGGATCTGAGCCAACCCCGAAAATTTGGAATTAAGGCCTATTATTGTTGTTGAAATTTGGGATTAAAGCCTATTGTTGTTGTTAATTGTTAAATCAGGGGTGAGGTCATATCCAAGTAGATGGAATGTAAACAAACCTAAAGCAAGCATAACTTGTAGCTTATATCTCTCAAAACCTAGTATAAAAAAGCTACAAAATAAGACAGCGCTATTTGCACCCATGTAATGACAGACTGTGCAAACCCTATTATTTAGCTTTGACCAATGCAGCTCTAACCCTTCATAGATCATGTGGTTAATGGTTATGCTCTTTCCAAACCAATTTAGACAGATTGCTTGTCTTGGATGCCTTAGTGAAGGTGGGAGATTGTGGATCACAGTATCACCCAACACACCACAGAAATCGTTGTCTGCCCCTTTGGGGCTGACGTTGTTGCTAGAATGAAGAATGACATTATTTTTATCTATGCTCTGCTTATTTGCAGTTTTTCCCCTAAATTTTATAATAAAATAATAATAGTGGTGTGTAAACCCAAGTACACAGGGAATATACAATAGGATAACCTGATAGAGATGAGCAACGAGGAAGATCATCTAAAGTACAGTCTGTCCATAAGAGCTACAAAATCTGAAGCAGAAGATGGCCCGGCAGCTTACTCTCACTCATAAAGTGTTACTAATAACTGAGACTTCAACTGGATTATTGAACATTCTTTGCCTTTGAAAATACACATTTCTTTCTCTTTGTATGGTTCACATAAAAATCGAAGTAAATAGCCCCTAAATTTCTGATTGTGCCTTTTTTCCAAATTAACCTTCCAACAAGTCAAATAAATCCAGCACCCTTTTTGGCATCACCCAACTTGCTACTAATAAGCACAATACAAAGTCCCATAAATCTCTAGGTACCCCACAATGTCAAAAGAGTTGGTCTATGGCCTCCTAATACCGCTCTGTAATTAAAATACCCCTCTTCCTCAAATTATCAGATGTTTAAATTTTACACCTCACTTGTATCCAAACAAAAAATCAATGCGAGTTGGAGGTCTAATATGCCAAATATGTCTACAAGGAAAGTGCTGGTTACCCCCCATTGTTAACAACTTATGGTAAGTATTTACTTTTAAGCCATGGTTTTTAGATTTAGAAAGACTTCAGATCATCTTATCCTCTTGAACCTAGTGCACCTTAGCAGCATATAGATCCTCCAAGAAAGAATCCATGGATTGTAGCTCCCAATCTTGAACTGCCGGAAAAAAAGGACCCCACTGAGTACTGCCATTTGACACATCCAAATAATCAGCCCCTATTGCCTCTGTTTTTAACAATTTGGAAGAGCTCTGGGTACCCGTTCTTGAAGCTATCATCCCTACAACAGCGATCATACCAATAACGAATTCTAGTACCTATCCCCCTCGTGTAACTTATAAAACTTTCAAAATAACGCACCCTTGGCCTATAAATTTCCATAGGCTTATGCCATATGGACCCCTTACAACTTCATCCCATATTTAATTTCTCCCACTCATTGGATGGAATCCCTCTCCACCTTAACACACCACAACCATTTATTTAAGGTGAAAATACCATTTTGGTCCCCACATTTTGGGGTCACCGTCAATTTGACCCTAAAATGTAAGGACCAAAATGGTATTTTCGCCTTTATTTTATAGGGCTTGGTTGCTGATAACTTTTTAATCCCTACTCCCAAATGAATAGGATGCAAACTGAGTTCCAATTAAGTAATTGAAATTTTGACTCAACCCCCATTTCACTCTAGAGAAATCCCTTTGAATTTTTTTCCATTATATTTGATACTCTAACGAGAAGAGGAAATAATGACATAAAATTTGTAGAAAGACTAGGATGCATACTCTTTGGTAAGGCGATTTGTCCACCCTTTGATGAATCTCGAAATTGTTTTAGAGCAACTAGAAAGAGAGTCAATATATTTTCTTCTAGCTTGCACCGGTAAGAAAGAGTGAGTTGATCCAAATTGAGGGAATTAAAAAAAGTAGAGGAAGATCCAAAATAACATAGTAGAAGTAATAGAAAAAGGACTTATCAATTAAGGATGTGCAAGAGAATATGACTTCAGATGGGATAGAATAAAGAAAAAGAATACATGTGGCCGATACTATTTAATCTGTTGAGGATCCATAGTCGACCTTAGAAATTTAGGATTAAGGCTTGTTGTTGTTGTTGCTATCTTTTTTTCCATTGTTTCTAAAATTCCATCCCAAATAGTTGTAGTTTCAAAACAAGCTCCTATAGGTAATCCAAAGTATTATAACGGTAAAAGGCTCCTTACAACCAAGAATGCCAACAACTCTTTCAAGGTGCCTGGGCACTCCTATGGGGACACTTTGATTTGCCCAAGTGGATTTCTCTTGCATTTCCCGATAGCTAGTGAGTTGTGGAGTATGGTGTTTGCGCTTTTTGGGGGGTTTTTTGCGTTATGCCCAAGGATGTAGTGGATTTCCTAGCTTGCTGGCCAGGCAAATTAAGGAAGCATAGAAATGGGGCAATTTGGATCATGGTTCCCCATTGTTTGATGTGGGGTATTTGGAGGGAGAGAAATGCTCAAACTTTTGAAGGAAATGAAAGTCTCATTCAGGAGATGAATAGGTCTTTCTTCCAGACTTTGTTTGGGTGGACTAATGCTTTGGGCGTTTTATCTTTTTCTTCATTTGCGGTTTTGCTTGATAGATGTACTTTGTTTACTTCTTATTTTTGTTTTCTGCTTATAACTATCTTAATACATGTCCTGTGTGCTCTGGTCCTGTTGTACTAGTTTTTTCTTTCAACGAAGTATTTTACTTATCAAAAAAAATTTCAAATCATGACAATATAAATTGTAAATACCTTAGTTGTTTTGGCATAGCGTCAAAGTCAGATGAGTGCATCATCTGCAAAGATTGAATGGGAAATGTTGAGATCTTTGTTTACCAAATTCACTGTGCAACTTGATTAAAAACCCCATCCACTGCTTTAGAAATCAATCTACTCAAGGCCTCCATCACAAAGACAAAAAAAAGTGAGTGTATCATCTGAAAAAATCAAATGGGAACTGTCGAGGAGATCATTGTTTACCAAATTCACTGTGAAACTTGATTGAAAACCCCATCCATTGCATTAGAAATCAATCTACTCGCTTTCATCACAAAGATGAAAAGAAGTGGGGAGGATAATGTGTCTCCCTAATGTATACTCTTTGTGCTTGCCGAAAAGCCACTAGGAGTGCCATTCACCACCATTGAGAACTGGACTGTGGAAATGCAAAATGCAATCACTTCCTCCACCTTTCTCTAAAGCCACACCTCCTCAGCATATACAAGAGAACACCCCAATTAATATGGTCATATACCTTTTCCAATCTCTCCCTTAGGTCCATGGAGAAATGCATTTTGAGTGTTTGGATAGAAGTTCTCCCATCACATTCTTTAATCTATTTGAAAGGACCATTGCAAGAATTTTGTACACACTTCCTATAAGGTCTACTCGTATCATTTTAGAGATAAGAGCAATGCAAGTAGCTTTTAAACTCTTTTCAAACACACCTCTATCATGTAAGTGGACGTACAATTTCATTATATCTTTATGTCACCACACTCCAACAGGCATGGAAAAAAGCAATTAAGAAGCCATCCGGTCCCAAAAATTAGTGTTCCCCCCATTGGGACATTTTAAAGCTTGAAGAATTTCTTCCTTCTCTCCCTAGCTAGTTGGCTGTAGTTGTGTTGAGAGAATTAAACCGGTTGGCTGGTTGTCCCCATTTGGTCAGCCAAGTGTTAGATGTTTGAGTGGTTTAATTTTTAATTTCTTGTTTGTCAATGATCAGATGGTTTCATTTGTCTGTTTGACTTTTTGACCAACCAATGAAAAAAGAGTTTTCTGTGTGATATTTTTTCATTTTGACACCCTGCTTTTTTTCTTTTCTTGGTGGAGGACCTGGAGGTTCATAAATTTCTTCATATCTTAAAGTGTTTTTCAGCCTCAATTAAAGTGGGAAATTCTGTCATTAGAAGTTAAATTGAAGCCCTAATCCAGGTGCTATCCCATTTTCAGTTGTGGGAGACTAATTGTTACTGGGTCGCCTGGATTCTTTGTTTTGTGGTCTTTTAGCAAGATATTTTGGACTCTTGGGTTGCATGTAATTCAGAGTTTGAAAGTTTTGGGGGGCTCACATTGTGTGCTTTTGATCTCGAAATTTTGCAGGCACGATGTAAAGAGTTCTTATGTGATTTTCAGGAACAGCTTATGCTCTTGTTCTGTCTGTAGCTGTAAAGTTAATGCTATAAAGTTACGAAATAGTTTGATTGTGCCATGCATGCTTTCTGATAATTTATAAGTTATTGATCTTGCAGATTTTGTAACGATTTCTGGTTGCTGTTATATAAGTTGTGTACTCATTGCAAGCTTATAGATCTTATGTGTTTAGTTAAACTGCTTTCTTTCTGTGTAGGTTTCGTAGCAATTACTGGATGGTATTTAACCACTTTTCAGCAAGCCAAAGACCAATTAAAATGATTTCATATGGATTGAATGGCGGGTTGATCATTGATCAGGAGGAAGATCTTTAGTTTCTTTTGTGTGCTTGATTTAATGAATGGAGAAATCCTGTAACTCTTCACCACATCAATTTGCAATGTGGTAGACTTTGCCTTTTGTGATATTAATTATATGTAGAGCAGAGGAAATAGACCCTAGATGAGTTGAAACTGCAATCAATTGGAATAGATGTTGCTTGGAAAAGAAATTGAGGACTTGTGTGATGATGGGTTTGAGGGATCGAATGATGAGCACCATATTTTCAGAGAGGTATTCTTTGGTAATGATATTGATCATGCTAGTAAGAGGTGTCTTGTTACTGGAGTAATTAACTTTGAATGCGAGTCCGGTAGAAATGTAGATACATCACTCTGTTCTAACAGCGAAAACTCAGTTGTAACAAGTCATTCTTCCTCTAAAGATATACATTTAGAGAATGTTTATAATGTACCTGTGGATTGTGGAGAAACTTCTGCACCAGGGTGTTCTCCTAACAGATTCACTTTGGTTGAGATGAATGATGCTGATGTGAGTGTTAAGCGAATGAGGTTTTCCGTTGATGAACTGCCTAATACCACACCTGGTTCAGGAAAGATTTTGAGTTCCTCAGTGGTTCCAGAAGAAATTGTTTCTGGTATGTTGTGTCCAGCTAGAGACCCTGTTTGTGAAAAGGTGACCTTCCATTTAGTTGAATCATCAAGTCAGGGTGTTACATCCAGTTGCTATCTGTTGAAGCAACATGTGAAAATGGACAGACCGGGCTTTTTGGATGACCAAGATGTTCTAAAGTGTATATTGCCGGGCTTGGATGGGAATGATGGAAAAGAAGTAATTGTAAGTAAAGCCATCGCTTCACCTGCTTCCCAAGAGAGCTTTGCAACCAGGTTATTGATTGCAAGTCCTTCTGTTGCTGTTGCAGAGAGGTCTGGGTCTCCTCTACAAGCTGAGGAGAGACCAAGGCTATTAGAAACTCATAAAATGGATCTATCTAAAATGTCTCTGAAGACCGACCCTATGAAAGATCCTCGTCCTCTTCTCCAGTACCATATCATTCGCTTACTTGAGGCAGCGGGATGGTGTATTGAGAAGTATAAAAGACCTAGTAGGAGCTATATGGAGTCAGTCTATATAACACCAAAGGGAAGGTCAATTCGTGAATTCCCTAAAGTTTGGAGGTTATGTGGTGAACTTTTATTTGAAGATGGGTATATTTTTCCGCAGAAGGACGAGGGTAAGGAATGGTCTAATTTTAGTCAGTTCTATTCAGATCTATCTAATACATTAATAAATATTGAGGAGATGTATCATTCAGAAACTGCTAGCACATTGGCTCATTGTTGGAGGCTTTTAGATCCGTTCGTGACTGCTGTGTTTATTGATAGAAAGATTGGCACATTGAGAAAGGGAGAGGTGGTTAAAGCAACTCGAAGTTTTGTTATTGATAAGAACAAGAAAAGTAAGGCTGTTTTGGCCTTGACAAACAGTGTCAAACGGAAGATTCCTCTGAGACATTCATCTGCTGAGCATGCATTGACAGAGTTTGAGGGTAACTACCATGCCAGCAGTGAACAAGTCTCAAAACATGGTGGACAGGAAAATAATGGGGCAGTGGAATCTCTGACAGGTTTATTTAATTGTAAGGCTGACAATATGTGTTTGGTGGATACTGTCAATGGGATGGGAAATCAGTGTAGTGGAATCTCTGGGAACAAAATTAGCAGTTGTGGGTCGCATAGCACATTTTTCAAGTCGGGTAGTTGTGTCTATGATGTTCTTGTTAATTCCAGAAATTCCAACAGCATGCTTGGAGGGTCTGAAGCTGTTTCCCCTCATCAGGATAGTAATACAAATTCACCAAGCTCTGATAAACAGAGTTCTGACCATAATGTGATAATACCTAAGGAAGTTGCAGAAGATGTATCAATGGACTCTTTGGAGAAGAAAGATAAATTGCAAGAAGGCAAAATTATCAATAAGGTGGAAAGTCATCT
Organism: Quercus ilex subsp. ballota; assembly: GCA_032727855.1. Taxonomy (NCBI): domain Eukaryota; kingdom Viridiplantae; phylum Streptophyta; class Magnoliopsida; order Fagales; family Fagaceae; genus Quercus; species Quercus ilex. The sequence continues at coordinate 29,643,758 of CM064915.1, read as the reverse complement.
TCAGGGATCATTGGTTGACCATCCAAACTGCACAAGTTATGGTCTGGATCATTCTCAGGATTCAGAGGCAGTTCAGCAGTTTGATTGTGGTGAGCAAGAGGGTGGGCAGTGCTCTGAAACTTCTAAGTTCAAAATGGTTAATAAATTTTCTGCAGTGGATGTTTTGAAACGGAAGTTCCGCAGGAAGTCTAGAAAGATTTCAGAAATCAAATTGAGTACATTATACCGAAGTGACATGCATTGCACAACTTCTACTGATAAGGCTGACTTGCCCAATATCAAAGCACATGGATACTTGTCAGGTTTGAAAGAGGTCCAGGAGTACCTCAGTCCAAATGCAAGAAATCAAGGAAATCACAATAACTCCTCATCTTTAAGCTCTTGTCAGGATCAAATTGAGAAAAGATGCTCAAGGTTGAAGAAAGTACATGATCATAATGGTTCTAAAACTGGAAAAAAGAAATCAAGTAGATGCCAAATTGACGATGATGACCTCTTGGTTTCAGCCTTTATAAAAAACAAAGATTTCAGCCCAAGTACTGCTCAACGTTCTAAAATGAAAGCCTACAAATCAAGAGCTCTGAGAAAGCTTAAAAGCCAACAGGGTCATTGCAAGTTGCTTCCAAGAAGCCTGGGTAGTGGGGGGAAGCACTATAAGGATGGAAAGTGGTATTCTGCAGGAGTAAGAACAGTGTTATCATGGTTGATTGATGCTGGAGTCATATCTCTGAATGATGTGATCCAGTATCGTAACCCCAAGGATGATGGTGTTATTAAAGATGGTCTGGTTTCCAGGGATGGCATTATTTGTAAGTGTTGCAGTAAGGTGCTTACAATTTCTGAGTTCAAGATCCATGCAGGGTTCAAACTGAACCGTCCCTGCTTGAATCTTTTCATGGAGTCTGGCAAGCCCTTCACATTATGCCATCTTCAAGCCTGGTCTGCTGAATACAAGATAAGAAAAAGTGGGATCCGGCTGGTGCAAGTTGATCCGGACGATCAAAACGATGATTCATGTGGGCTGTGTGGTGATGGTGGCGAGTTGATATGCTGTGATAACTGTCCCTCTACTTTTCATCAGGCTTGTCTGTCTACACAGGTTTGTCTTTTGCTAGTATTGCAGGTTTATGCTGGTTTGCTTTTATCCATCTGCTTCTTGTTCTGTTCCTCCTCTTTCATGCAAATATATATGCTTCTTAGACCTCCTTGGTTCTACCAACTTGATCCAAATAAGATAATTTATTATGAAAAATCTAAACCAATGAAAAATCTAAACCAAGTATAAAATTTTAGGGTATATTTGGTAACTGTTTTTTCCCCTTATTTTCAGTTACCAAAAACAATTTTATATTTTTAAGACTAAAAAACATGTTTGACAACCCAAAATGGACAGAAAACAAAAACTGTTTTCAAAACTCAATTTGTGAAGGAAACTGAAAACATGAAAAATGCTGTTTTCAGTTTCTAATTTTCAAAAGTCAATGAAAACACATATTTAATTTAATGAATCTGTCTCATTTAAATGAGTTAGCATTAGAGTTCAAATTCTAGTAACAACATATTTTAGTATTTTTTTTTTTCCTTCAAAAAACTTTTTTTTTTTTTTTTAATTTCAACTAACCAAACATGTTTTTGACTTAAAAAATACAAGAACTTTTTTTTTCTTTATATTTCCAAAAACAAGTTTTTGAAAATAGAAAACAAAAATTGTTACTAAACATAACCTTAGATATTTTATTTTCTTGACTAATTTTCTCACCCTTAAAAAAATATAAGATATCTTTGTAAGTAGTGGCATATTCTATAATTCTTTAAAAACATAAGATTTCTTTGTAAGTAATGGCATATTCTATAATATTCAACCTGCAATGACAATTGAAAAACCATTAAAATATTAGAGCATTCACATCGGTGATACTAAAAAAATTAGCTTTTAGCACCCAAATTAGCTACTTTATCTATTTTAATTCACCATTTCACAAATCACCCAACATCCCATCTCTTATTTTTACATCTAAGTTAAACACTATTCATTTATTTATTCTTTTCTCTCTCTCTTTCTCTCTCTCACTTCGTCTGATCATCAAATGGATATCCACCCACCAGCCACCACACAAACTGAAACCCACCCAACACCAAAATCAACTCAACCAAAAAAAAGCAACCTAACCACCACCATGGCCACAAGCCAAAATCAAACCAAACACCACCACAAAGTCCCACCTTTCAAACCCAAACCCAAATCTCCAAACCCTAACAAAATCAACCAGTAACCAAACAAACAATAGGAAAGAGAGAGATTTTCAGCCATAGATAAAACAAAAGAAATCAAAAATAATAATAAAGAGATAGAGAAGGACGAGAGCTTCAGCCATGGGTCTTGGCTAAGTCCGGTTGAGAGAGAAGGAGAAGATGACAGAGAGAGGGAGAAGTGAGAGAATGAAAGAGAGAGGTGAGAGTCAGTGTAAACTGTAAACAGAGAGAGAAGGAGAAGGAATAAAAAATAGTTACCTTGTAGCTACTGTGAACTGGTATTGATGGCAGTTTCCTGTAGCTTGGGTGCTAAAAATTTTAACTTTAGCACCATCAATGTAGCATGCTTTTTAGTGTTTTGGGTGCTAAAACAGCTAACTTTATAGTGTTTTGGCCTTTTGGGTGCTAAAATAGCTTTCCACCAATGTGAATGCTCTTATTGATCAGAACTGAAAAGGAATGATCTTATTATTTGACTATCTGGTAGATAATAGCATCAGTTCATCAAACTAGGAAGTTCTAATATGAAAGTTTTGTTTTGTTTTGTTTTTGGCTTTATAATTGAATAGGGCATGCAAATTTTCTCTTATTAAATTTATTGATTAGTTCTGTATCCTGTATGTCATGCCAAAATTTTTTATTCTATTACTGGAGTGTTGGCAATGGAAAGTTTCATCGTTTTAGGGACTAGGATTTGGAAGGCTACTCCTCCGTGTGCATTGGGACCATTTGGATCACTAATATACGTTATATGATGTCGTAATTATTATTTCTGCACTCTTTTTGTGCAGACTTATTGTTTTTGAGGTGCTTATTATTCATTTTCCTTTCCTCCCCCCAGGGTAAGTTTGTAGATCAATTTTCATTATTACCTTTAGGTGATTTTTATATTTATATGTTAAACAGTTTAAAGTCTTACGTATTGTGTATCTGAACATTGTTGTGCGTTTAGTACTATGGAATAAAAAAGAACCCTACTTTTGTGGTGATTTTTATTTTGGATTGGTCCAAATCATTTTTGCTAAAAGGCTGTTCTTCGTGACAATGATATGTGTCTAATTGAGTAATTGAACTTTGAAACATTGATCCATACAGACAGATTTTGGCCATTATCCTTATTATGATCTCCAATTGATGGATGCTATTTGGTCCTTATATATATAGCATTTGCTTATCAAAATAAATTAGTGTGATATATATATATATATATATATATATTCCCCCCCCCCCACCACCCCCCCCCCCCCCCTCTCTTTAGAATACAAATTTTTTTGTTCCTTTTTTTGGGAAAGAATTTATTTTCCACCAACGTGCATTTTGGAACTGATTATTTGTGTTTCTCTGGAACGCATGATATCTTTACATTATGCATTTGACTACTATCAGATTATTTTCTTGCATTCGGAGAAAGCTGATGATACCTATTTATTCACTCTATTCTCTCTGAATGTTTTCCTTTTCTTTTGGTTCCAAAAATAAGGCGTCTTGTTTCTATAATTGCCTTACAGTTTTCCCTTTTATAAAGATTCGTATTGAACATGATTCTTTAAGAGTTGTAGGTTTTTCTCCATACTTTCACTAAGTGAATGACCTCATTTTGCCTTTGTACTTCAGGAGCTGCCTGAAGGCAGCTGGTACTGCCCGAATTGCACCTGTCGGATATGTGGGGAATTGGTTAATGATAAAGAGGCTACAAGTTCTTCTGCTGCATTAAAATGTTCACAGTGCGAGCATAAATGTAATTCCCCCTCACCCCAGTTCTAGATCAATTATTCTCCTTGTAGCTAAAACTGTTCCAAAACTGTTAATAGCTCGAGAAAATTTTATTTTATTTTTTATGAAGAAAAGATGTTTCAAATAATGTGGATGGTTTGAATTTTTTATATGGAATTTTTTATATGGGTAAATAACTCATATGACCTCTATTTCACATATTTACTTAAACATCTGGATTGGCATATTGGGTAGTTCTTTTTTAATAAGTATTATGTCTTTAAAATAGGGGGAAATAAAAACAACTGACAACTATCATCATATCAACTTTAGCTTGTCTGTGAAGCAGCAAATTCAGATGCTAATATAATTTCCATTCTAGACAATTTAGGTACTAGAATTTTTTTTTTTTTTTTTTTTTTTTAATTTGGTTTTAATACATGCATTGTTCTTGACAATATAGGTACTAAGATGTTTTCAATTTGGTTTTAATATATGCATTGTTCTAGACAATATAGGTACTAGAATATTTTAATATGGTTTTAATATATTCATTGCTAGTGAACTAACAAATACACATTTTTTCTAGTGTCATCTGCATGTAATGAAGTTCAATTTGCTTCCATGGGGTGAAGGTAGATAAGTTTGTGCATTGTCCTTGAAGTAAGCAAGTGTTTGTGATATAATTAAAACCACTAGGAACTTGCCTCTGCTATCTCAGTTTTATATTAAGGAACCAGTAGAGTGGTTGCAGTTTTAGCCTTTCAGTCATGCTTTATCCACATTGCTTTTCCTGGATATATGTTTGCATAATATATGTGATAAACATAGTTTTCATAGATAGACAACGAGTTGCACTTTTACATTCAGACAATGTTTTATCCATGGTGCTTCCTGGTAATATGGTTTCTGAGATACCTGATAATTATACCCTTTATATATAGATAATCAGTTGCTACTTTTACACATAGAATATGTTTTGTTCATGATGCTTTGCAGTGATTTTGATGTCCAGTTTACTGATCAGCATAATTTGGTGAACAGATCATGAGGCATGCATGAAAAGAAAAGGTATATATGAAGGAGCAGTATCGGATATTTGGTTTTGTGGTGAAAGCTGTCAAGAGGTACCTTACTGTGTTTTCTAGAGTCTAAATTTTTCCTTCTAAATGATCTGTTGAATTTAACAAATGAAGGAATTAATTATCTTCACTGGTATGTTAGTGTTGCTGGTGAGGTAAGGATTGGCTATGAGTTACAGTTATTCTTTTCCTCATAAAACGTATGTTCATACTTTTATGTCCAATCCTCCTATTGTGACTGGTTGAATCATCATCCTGAAATTATTATTAATTTTTTTTAATGCTAGGTAGGCAAACATTTGAAAATATTGATTCTCTTATTTAATAGTATGTAGAAGCATGACGTTGTCTTCTTTTATTTGGGAGATTTATTGTGTCTTTGTTTACTTTTAATGAGCAGTTGCAAAAATTTGAGTGACTATGATTGTCAGAAAGATAATTCTTAGTAGTTTGTTTCTGCTTGCAATTTGTGTGTTTTATAATTTGATAATTCTTATTAGTTTGTTTCTGCTTGCAATTTGTGTGTTTTATAATTCTTGTTGTAGTTGTGACGTTTTTACCATATTTATTACATTTACCCAAAGGTAACTGTGTATAAACTTTAATAGTTTCCTGAAAGCAATATAATTTCTTCTTCTTACATATTTCTTTGTGCCCTTGTCCCATGTGGCTTTTATTCTCTATCAAATTTTTTTTTTTCATTGAAAGAAAAGAACTTCTCTATTGACTTAGAAAGGGAGGAAGTTTGACACTTTTCCTATGAGTTTTCTTGCATTAGTGAAAGATGCCCTTATCTTTGACTTCAGTTTCCTGCTGTGTTCAAACCCAAAAGAGATATAACTATCTTTTGGAAATGGGTTGTTTCTTCCACTAGAAGGAGATAAGTTAATGCACTAATGCTGTGCATGACTGCTTAATTTTATATGGCTACTGTGGTAAATCTACTTAGGAGATTGCCTTGTGCCTATGGATCTCTTTTCTTCCATCCAGTAACAGTAATTTCATATAATTTAGTCATTTTATTAGTCTAAATAATATTAAATTTTTAAGAATTCACTGGTATGTGCAGGTTTATTCAGGTCTTCAGTCTCGTGTTGGGCTCATCAATCATGTTGCTGATGGTTTTTCATGGATGCTTCTTAGATGCATACACGATGATCAGAAGATGCATTCTGCCCAACGTTTTGCACTTAAGGCAGAATGCAATTCAAGATTAGCTGTTGCTCTTTCTATCATGGAGGAATGCTTTCTTTCCATGGTGGATCCAAGAACAGGCATAGACATGATACCCCATGTTTTGTACAATTGGGGGTGAGTGACTTTAGTCTAATTTTCAGTTTTTTTTGTCTCTTCATATTATTCTTATTTTTTCTCCATTTCTCTGCTGCTCCTTTCTGCCCGTGTTATGGTTTCTGCATGGTAATACAATAATTTTAGGGCAAATTACACTTTGATCCCTTTTAGTTTGAGGTTGTTGTCAATTCGGTCCTTAACGTTTTAATTTTTGTACAGTCAATCTTAATGTTTAATATCATTGTCAATTTGGTCCCTCCCTCTGATTCTGTCCATCTCAGTTAAATTCCTCATATACTCAAATCATTGTAGTTCTAGTGCTCATGACTGTTGTAACCACTTCGCTAACTACTCCAACGGACTTGTCTATTTTGTTGGAATCCGAACCAGTGTAATTCTCCTGAACATAGGTTACTGCCATCTCTGCTATTTTTGGTTCATCCATGTGCCATCTTCCTTCATCATTCATAAGACTTGTTATCATATTTTTCTTTCTTCTCTGGCTGGCTTTTGGGCGGAGGAGGCTCCTACAAGAATTCTGAGTGGAAGAGGTGTTTCATGATTTATTGAATTTGGGTGTTAGAGAATATAATTTTGACTTAAACAACGTATTTTAATAGTTGGTTTTTCTCTGTGATCTTCAGGTCAGATTTTGCACGTCTAAATTTTCATGGATTTTACTCAGTGGTCCTGGAGAAAGATGATGTGCTAATTTCTGTAGCATCCATCAGGTAGTATGAATATATATGCCCTTGTAAGTGGATTTTCTAGATCATATAACTGAGACATTTTGCTATATGTAAACATTGTCCTATGAAGATCCTGAGTAAACAATATGCTATTGGCTTTTATTATTATTTTATTTTGCTGAACAATATGCTATTGACTTAGAATACAAAGAAAGCAATCATTTTATATGTAAATGGCATCTATTACTATTAACATTGGTTTAGTTTAGCTGATAGTAGTCCTTATTTATTTTTTTAAAATTTTTGAAAAAAGATGTAATGGAATCTTTCCATATGCTTCAATCATCAATCACACCCTTAATGTATTATTATTCACACCCTTTGATATGATTAGTAGTTATTAATGTTTAATGCTTCTGACATATTTCTTTTGCTATCTGTTTATTTTAAAAATATATTATTCACTGCTAGACTGTCTACTGAAAGAATGTTTTGAATTATCTTTCTTCCTGATAACATGATATTTGAGGATTTGCTATTGCAGTTTCCCATGATGTATAGATAGATGAAATTCTAGAATTCTTCCCATGTTCTTTTCTGTTTTCAATTCTTCCTTAAGCAAAAGTCCATTATATTATGAATTTTCAACTTTTGAAATTTTAGTTTTTTGGAGGGTGCCTGTTTGCTTCCAGTTTACTGTTGGTTTTTCCTGACCTTTATATATTTACAGGGTCCATGGAACTACAGTTGCAGAGATGCCTCTTATTGCAACTTGCAGTCAATACCGCCGCCAGGGAATGTGTCGACGCCTTGTGACTGCTATTGAAGAGGTAAAAATTTGTTCTTTACCGTGAATATATTGGACAGTTTTTGTAGTAACTGGCTTTTATCGATTGCCCAAATATTACTTGGGATGAGGTTTGCACATCCCAAATATTTATTTGAACTGTGACTCTTTTTTTTTTTTTTTTTTTTTTTTGGTATGTGATCTTGAACTTTATGGTTCTTGATGGAATTAAGTTATGAATCTTTTTTCTTCTTTTCCACGAAGAAGATATTTTAATACTTCCTTTTAAGTTTTAAACAGCATTTTGTTTCTCGACTGCCTTATGAGTACCTTACAAAGTTTCCTAATAAGATAAGGACAAAAAAAACAAGACACAGTTTCCTAATATATTTAAAAAGTTGAGGCCATCTGTGTTGCTCCCCCCTCCCTTCTCTCTCTCTCTCTCTCTCTCTTCCCCAACCCCCTCATCCCCTTTCTTTCTTCTTTCCCTTTTATTTTTCTTGGTAAGAGATCTCCATCGCTTATGGGAGTGAACTTGTGTAGTTTTATATTTCCAGATTCCACTATATTCTGCTACAACCTATGAGTAGAACATACCATCTTTAGTTTTCTGCACAAGGTATAAACTTTCAGAACTAAAACTCCAGTCATTGTATAGAATGTAGATCAGAGATCAATTTAAAGTTCAGTAGTCCCCCACATTTTCTTCATATCGAGTTTTTCTATTTGCTTCTTTGTGATATTGTTTGTCCGTGGCGGCATGGTTCTCTAGATGCTAGTATCTTTCAAGGTGGAAAAGCTTGTGATATCTGCCATTCCGAATTTAGTGGAGACATGGACAGAGGGTTTTGGCTTCATACCATTGGAAGACAATGAAAAGAAAAGTCTGAATAAGATCAACTTGATGGTTTTTCCTGGAACAGTTTTGCTCAAAAAACCCTTGTGCGAAAATCAAAAGGCAGATAAACATTCTGGTGAGTGTTTCCTCTTCTCTTTGTATTACTTCATTCATGTTGGCATTTAAATTTTTGAGAGTTTAATTTAATTCTTGGGTGATGAATTCTTGGGTGATGAAGGACCAGGTGATAAATCGCCTTTACGAACAGAGGAATCAACAAAAGTAGATACTTGTTCCAAAGGAAAGCCCATGGCAGAGTTCCTACAGCAATCTGATGGAAGTTCCGGCACTAACCAAGTTGGTGCTAAATTGATAATCGAAATAACCAATGGAAAGAATTTGCACGAATTTGAAGCTGATGGTAAAATGGCAATCGATGATGGTGATACAGGACAAGTAGGTATATCGTCAATAGGAATGAAAGAATCAGCTAAACTTGGTATTCATTCTGGAGGTGAGCCTATGATGGAGTCTGTACAGCAGTCTGAGGGAAACTCTTGTGCTAACCTAGTTGGTGCTGAAACCGAAATCAGACTTGTGGAAGGCAACAATTTGCAGGATTTAAAAGTTGGTGCTGAAACAGAGATTGAGTCTGTACAGCAATCTGATGCAACCTGCTGCACTGTCAAAGTTGGTGTTGAAACGGAGAATAGATTTGTCGAAGGCAACAGTTTGCAGGAATTCAAAGTTGGTGCTGAAACAGAGATTGAGTCTATACAGCAATCTGATGCAACCTGGAACAGATTTGTGGAAGGCAACAATTTGGAGGAATTAAAAGTTGGTGCTGAAACAGTGATCGCGTCTGTACAGCAATCTGATGCAACATGCTGCACTGTTGAAGTTGGTGCTGAAACGAAGAACAGACTTGTGGAAGGCGACAGTTTGCAGGAGTTAAAAGTTGGTGCTGAAACAGAGATTGAGTCTGTACAGCAATCTGATGCAACCTGCTGCGCCGTTGAAGTTGGTGCTGAAACGGAGTATAGAATTGTTGAAGGCAACAATTTGCAAGAATTAAAAGTTGGTGCTGAAATGGGGATTGAGTCTTTACAACAATCTAATGCAACCTGCTGCACTGTCGAAGTTGGTACTGAAAGAGAGTACAGACTTGTTGAAGGCAACAATTTACAGGAATTAGAAGTTGGTGCTGAAATGGGGATTGAGTCTTTACGACAATCTGATGAAATCTGCTTTAGAGTTGAAGTTGGTGCTGAAATGGAAATCAGACTTGTGGGTGGGAATTTGGAGGAATGTGAAGATGGTGCTAAGATGGAAATCATTCAGTCTGCAAAGAAGTCTAATGCAAACTGTGGCACTAATGAAGATGGTGCTGAATTGGACAACAGGATAACAGAAGTCAAGAATGGGCAAGTAGGTGAAAACCAAGGAAGTAGTTTGCAGGACCAATTTTCGAAGCTGTCCTGTGAAGAGTTGGTTCCAACATTAGGGGATAGCCAACCTGAAATGGTTTCTAGTATTGAATCTTCAGCTATGTATGATGAAACACAAATCTCGTTGGATGAACAGCTACAGACAGCCCGTGAGTTGAATGATAAGTGGAAATAAATTATATATTCAGAAAAATTATGTTATGGTCAGGGAACAAATTATTTTAGCTAGTTGGCATGGCTTATATTATATAAATCTGAAAAAATAACAAAAATGAAAGGTTTAAACTCCCCTCACCCCCTCCAAAATTTAAAAAAGAATAAAGTTTAGTAGAGGGAGAGAACAAAATGAGGACTGAAGTAATGCTAGAGACATGGAAAATTTTACAACTTGTTGGGATCAAGGGAGTAAATACCGTACCGGAGGTTGTACCGGTTTGGCTAGCGGTATGATATATTTCGGATACTAGTCAATACTAGTGTACCGTTTCGGGTTTACTGCTATTTTTTATATTTATAATATATATATGTGTGTGTGTGTGTGTGTGTGTATATATTATAATAAATATAAAAGTTTACCATAAAACATTTTCTCAATTCAAAACTAATTATTCATGAATTTAGACTTTAGTATCAATTAAAAGGAAAAAAAAAAAAAAAAACACAATATAAAAAAGGCATAAATACACTTTTGGTCATTACATTTTGGGTCATGTCTTGATTTGGTCTCTAAATTGATTTTGCTCCTAGGTCAGTTCTTGATTTCTTAAAATCGTTTTTAAAATGGTTCCTGCCGTCAACTCGGTAACAGAAAAATATGAGGTAGCAAACAGAGTGCATAGGTGACATGTTAGATGCTGATGTGGCTAATAAAATAACAGTAATAAATATCACGTCAGCATCTATGTCAGCATCTCAATTAATAAAAAAATTAAATTGAAAAAATTCAAAATAAAAAACAAGAAAAAAAAAAGAAAAAACTTTTTCAGAATAACATGGTTCTTCTTCTTCCCTTGGACATGAACTTCATGCTTCATGTTCTTTCCCAAATCAAGCCTAATAAATCCAAGAAATCAAACCTATAAACATTCAATAAATCAAACCTAATAAATCCAAGAAATCAAACTCATAAACCATCCAATAAATCTAAGAAATCAAACCCATGAACATCCAGTAAATCAAACTCAATAAATCCAAGAAATCAAACCCATAAACCTCTAGTAAATCAAACCCAACAAATTTCTTGGATTTATTAATAATAAATCCCCATTCTCCACCGCCATTTCCAATTCCTAGCTCACATCTTTCAAACTCCAAATCTCTGCGAATCGATAAAAGAGTTTTGTTCTATTTCTATTTCTAACAAATATGTATATATATAAAACAAAAAAGCTTTGAACAAACCTTTATCTTAATTTGAAAGTAAAGCAGAAACAGAAACAGAAACACATGGCTTATAATTTCCCAGATCTACACCAAACCCACTTCCTCTACTAACGAATTCAGATCATAAACCAGCCAACGTTTTTTCACAATGTCAGATCTGACATTTTCGGAGCCGCAATCCTACATCGACCACTTCGACCGTCTTCCTGACTCTATCCTCCTTTGATCTTCAACAGGATCGGCAATGTTAAAGCCTTGGGTTGGTGCTGCGTCGTTTCTCGTCGCTTCCATTCTCTCGTCCTTCAGGTCAACATTGTTGTTCGGGTTGACTGCGTTATCTCCGACGACGACTCTTCGTCTTCTTCTCTTTCCTCCCTGACTATCTCCTCTTTCACGGTTTTGAGTAGTGATGTATAGAGAGAGAGATTGGGAGATTATTATTAATAGACAGTTTTGAGTAGTGATGTTTATGGGTTTGATTTAGGGAAGAACATCAAGCATGAAGTTCATGTCCTGGGGAAGAAGAAGAAGAATGTTCTTCTGAAAAATTTTTTTCTTTTTTTTGTTTTTGATTTTGAATTTTTTTAGTTTAATTTTTTTATTAATTAAAATGCTGACTTGTCATTAAAATGCTGACATGGATGCTGACGTGGTATTTATTAATGTTATTTTATTAACCACATCAGCATCTAACATGCCACCTATGCACTCCGTTTGCCACCTTAGATTTTTCTGTTACCAGGTTGACGGCAGGGACCATTTTAAAAAATCAAGGACTGACCTAGGAGCAAAATTAATTTAGGGATTAAATCGAGAAATGACTCAAAATGTAGAGACCAAAAGTGTATTTACGCCTATAAAAAATAGAAAGCTTAAAAGTTACCATTGCATACTAAGAAAACAAATAATACTAATAAGTTAATGCAAATAAGTTATCATTTTGTCCTAACAAAAATTCAAAAATTACAAAACTTAAAAAAAAAAAAAAAAATTGTATCGGCCGGTATTGGCCGGTACGGCTGGTATTTAAACCGGTACGAAACGTTGATATTTCAATATCAGTATATATACCAGTACGGTACATACCAGCCGGTACGGTACATACCGGCCGGTATCGGTACGGTACATACCGGCCGGTACCGGTATGGTATTAACTACCTTGGTTGGGATGGCAAATTCTGATTGGTATAACATCAATTTCACATAGATCTATCATTGACATTATTATTATACATCAATCACAATATAGCATCTCAACAAGTGAAAAAAATAGTTGCAAAATGAGAATGGAATTATGTCTTTTGGAAATGGTGAGCAGTGCAAATATAGGAATAGGAAAAGACAGACAATCTTGAGAAATAGAGTAATGCTTCATATATATACATTGTTTTGGAGAAAACGTATATGTTGGGTTTGTTCAAATTACCCTAACATATAATATATTATTGATATATATAAGTATACACTGAGATTACATTTTTGCCCCTAGCTTTATACTCATAACACTCCCCCTCAAGCTGGAGAGTATTTTCATACAATCCTAGCTTGTTACATAATAAACCCAAATGAGTCTTACACAATGCTTTAAACATATCATCAATTTGGACTCTTGTAGAAACATATGGAGTAGCAATTACACTATCTTCTACTTTCTCCTCAGTAATATGACAATTTACTTTTATATACTTGATTCTCTCATGGAACACAAGATTGGAGGCAATGTGAATTGCTGATTGATTATCACAATGCATAGTCATAGGCACCTTCACAACAAATTTTAATTCCTCAAATAAATGCTTAATTCACATAAGCTCATATGATGTGTGTGTCATGGCTTTATACTCAGCCTCTGCACTAGATCTGGCAACAACAATTTATTTCTTGCTTTTCCAAGTAATTAGGTTTCCTCCCAGAAAGTGCAATACCTAGCAATGTATTTTCTATTTGACGGTGATCCTACCTAATCAGCATCAGTATAGGCTTCTACCTGTAGATGACCATTAATTTTATACAAAAGACCACGGTCTGGATGTGCTTTAAGATACCTCACAATCCAAATAACTACATCCCAATGTGGAAAGTGAGGATCTTTCATATACTAGCTCAAAAAACTGATTGCAAATGATATATCTGGACGAGTAATGGTGAGATAGTTTAGTTTACCGACCAAATGACTATATCTCTCAGCATTAGATTACAGCTCTCCCTAATCTTCATACAATTTGACATTAGATCCATAGGAGTCTCCACTAGTTTAGATCCTAACAAACCAGTTTCATTCAAAATATACAACACATACTTTCTTTGTGATAGACTGATACCTTCTTTAGATTGTACTACCTCAATATCCAAGAAATAACGAAGTTTCCCATATCTTTAGTTTGAAAGGAGTTTTGCAGGCATCTCTTCAAATCATCAATACCCTTCTTGTCAACCAGTGATTTTAATATCATCAACATATACTATCAGTAAAATCTTTTTTCTTTCAAAGGTATGAGAAAACACAGAGTGATTAGAATGGCAACGCCGCAATCCAAACTTTAACATTACTTTATTGAATTTACCAAACCAAGCTTTGGTAGATTGTTTAAGACCATAGATGGCCTTATTCAACCTACACACTTTTCCAGACTCCCCCTGAGCAACAAAACCAAGTGGTTGCTCGATATACACCTCTTCCTTCAAATCACCATTCAAGAAGACATTTTTAACATCTAATTGAAATAGTGGCCAGCCTAAATTAGCAGCCAAGGAGATCAAAATCCTAACAAAAGGTATTTTAGCAACAGGTAAGAATGTCTTTGCATAGTCAACACTATATGTCTGGGTATACCTTTTTGGCAACCAAGTGAGCCTTCAAACACGCAATAGAACCATCAGGCAAGTACTTCACAGTATACACCCAATGACAGCCAACAATAGTTTTTCCTGGAGGACGAGTAACCAAAGACCGAGTAGCATTTTCAGACAGAGTACACATTTCTGCCTCCATAGCAGACTTCCTACCAGGGATGGACATAGCCTTCTAGACAGACTTAGGAACAACAATAGAATCCAAGGACGTGGTAAAAGCATGGAGAGATGAAGACAAATGACCATAAAAGACAAATTGAGAGATAGGATGAGAGGTACAAGTATGCTTACCTTTGCGCAAAGCAATTGGAAGAGAGTTGGGTTCAGGAGGCAGGTCACTAAGCGGGGAAGAAGTCTTTGTTGGAGGTTTCTGCCGATGACAATACACCTGGAGTGGTTTTTGAGAAGGAGATTCAGTAAGAGACACAGGCAGTAAGCGAGGAAGACAAGGAAAAGAACTGTCACTACCAACCGAATGAGAGAAATAAGATTAAGACTCATCAAATGTGACATCAGTACTAGTGAAATGACAACAAAGAGTAGGTGAATAACATCAGTATCCCTTCTGAGTATGAGAATACCTAAGAAAAACACATTTAATTGATCTAGGATCAAGTTTATCACTCCTTGGACTTAAGATATGAATAGAGCACATACAACCAAAGATCTTAGGAGTAGGGGTGTGCATGGGTCGAGTTTGGTCGGGTTGAGGGGATTTTTTAACCCAACCCACCATGGTGGGTCAAAAAAAAATTCAACCCAACCCAACCCATCACATAAGTCCAACCCAACCCAACCCACATAGGTTGGGTTGGGTCGGGTTGAACCCATGGGTTGGACAATTTTTTTTTATTACTATTATTATTAAATTGAGTAGAAAAAAATATATCACACTTGCCACTTCAGTTGATAAACAAAATATATGTTAATATATAAACTAATAGTCCAACTTAGTTGTAAACAAAATATGTTTAAGTATCCAACTGAGTTGATAAACAAATTTTAATGAACTAGTATCCTAATTCACTTATAAATAAATATACATGAGTTCCTAACTCAGTTATAAACAAAATATATCTAAAATTTTTAAATTTTTTTTATTAATTATATAATATATTTAAATATATATTAAAAGAACTAATATGATTTTATATTATATATGATAGTAGGAACCAAGGTAGTGCTCTACAGCTGAGGTTTTTATTTTTATTTTTTATAATTTATTAAATCTATAATATATTTTAAACATATATTAAAATATGGGTGGGTCGGGTCGGACTTGGTGGGTTTGTAATTTTATGAACCAAACCCAACCCGACCCGCTATAAAAAAAAAAAATTGTAACCCAACCCAACCCACCAAGCCCTAAAAACCGACCCAACTTGGCGGGTTGGGTCGGGTTTGGCGGGTTGGCGGGTTTTCTGCACACCTCTACTTAAGAGATAGTTGAAATAAATGTGCATTAGGAGAAAGCACAGTATAAGGGATCTGACCACCTAGAATAGTGGATGGCATGCGATTGATCAGTTGGCATGCAATTAGAACAACATCACTCCAATGTGATTTGGGAACACGCGTATGAAACAATAAGGCGCGAGTGACCTCTAACAAATGACGCCTTTTGCGTTTAGCAACCCCATTTTGTTGTGGAGTATGGGGGCATGAAGATTGGTGAATTATACCATGGTCATCAAAGAATTGAGACAAGATGTATGAAACTATTCACGAGCATTATCAGATTGAAAAACACAAAGTGAAGCATTAAATTGAGTCTTTATTTCCATAAAAAATGATTTGAAAATTGAGTACAATTTAGACATTTCTTTCATAAGATAAAAATAGGTGACCCTAGAATAATCATCAACTAAAGTGACAAAATATCTAAATTCCAATAATGAGGGAGTGTTTATTGGACCCCAAATATCATAATGAACTAAATGAAATGGACTACTAACACGACTCTCATGCCTAGAGACAAATGGCACCCTATGGTGTTTACCCAATTGACATGCTTCACATTGTAATGACTCAATTTAATGACACATGGGACTAACAACTTCAAATTCTTGAGAGATGGATGGCCAATGCGACAATGATGCTGAAGAGGTGATAGACAGTGAGAAGCCACTAAACTGGAAGAACCACGCCGATCCAGGTAATAAAGTCCACCGGCTTCATGTCCTCCACTAAGAATCTTCCCTATCTTGAGATCTGAAAGATACAATGAGTGGATTAAAAAATGGCAGCGCAATTCAAAAGTTTAGTAAGCTTACTAATCAACAAAAGATTAAAAGGAAAATCGAGAATATATAAGAACAAGAGAGAGAAAGATTAAGACTAGTATTGGCAGTGCCCAAACCAGAAACTGTAGTGGATGAGCCATCCGCCATAGTAACATTGGGAAGACTACTAGAGTGCTCAAGATCAGAGAGTAAACCTGAGGTAACTGTCATATGATCAGTAGTACCTGGGTCAATGACCCAAGGTTCCTAAGTGGCAAGACAAGCAGTGGAAGTACCTTGGTGAGCCAAGGTAGCTGTAGAACCAAACCTAACAGAGTTAGAATGCATAGACAAGAGGCGATGATACTCTTCCTCAGGAATAGAAACTACTATGGATGATATATATAGTTATACACTAACATATAACATATTATTGATATATATAGATATACACTAAGATTACTCTTTTGCCCCTAGCTTTATACTCATAGCATACATAATATTTTGGCTAAAATCCAAAACTGACCCTCTAAGTTTCAACTTTTATCATTTCAATCCTTTAATTTTTAGTTTTGTCATTTCAGTGTTCTAAATTTTAGATTTTGTCAATCTAGTCCTCCGTTAGGCTTCCGTTAACTGTTGTCGTTTACTCTGACCAAAACGATGACGCTTTGGGCTCTTTTTTCGTAATTAAAAAAAAAAATGAAAAACTGTTATTACAAAAAAAAAGAAAGAAAGAAAGAAAAGAAACTAAGGGGAATGATGCTGTTCCCCTACAACTAAAAACAAAACAAAAAACCCCACCCCCACTGATACCCTAGCCTCATCGATTTTTGAGAAAAAAAATTAAAGGGCTGAGAGATTGACTAAGGAAAAAAGAAAGCGGGGGAAAGAGAAAGAGTGAAGGAGAAAATCGAGTCATATAAGTCCTTTGCTTGGTATCGAGCATCTAAAAACAATTCGGATACAATGCCACTAATGATAAATCAAGCAATATTCACTAGAACATTCCAAACAGAAAATATGATAAAATTTTCATTTTATGGGTGAAAATTATGAATTTGAGCAAACTATTAGACACAGTAACGAGAACAAAAACAATGCCACTGTATTCGGTCACTGCAACTAAACCACAGGTCATTTATCATTTCTGCTTTGTCATTCCGTAAAAAAAGCCAATAATATATGATCCAAATGTAAAGTGTTAAACTCATAAACGGAAAGCAAGAAGTACAAATGATAAAGAAGAATCCAGGACCGATTTTAATCGACGCTTGATGTGGATGACCCACTTGCGACAGTATACTTGGACAACCTTGCCCTCGCAACCCTTAAAGGTGCCACGGACGACTTGGACGTCATCGTCTTTTCACACGGGCATGGATCGGACGTTGTATTTGGATCTGAGCATGGTGGAGACAGGTGCGCTCATGAGGACTCGCCTCATACTTGATGGGGCAGTGAAGTGAGCCTCACTTTCTTTCTCCCTCAGTCAAAATCCCTCAGCCCCTTAATTTTTTTCTCAGAAATCGGTGAGGCTAGGGTATCGGTGGGGGTGGGGTTTTTTATTTTGTTTTTAGTTGTAAGGGAACGACGTGGCTCCCCTTAGTTTCTGTTTGTTTGTTTGTTTTTGGTTTTTTTTTTTTTTTTTGGTAGTAACAGTTTTTCATTTTTTTTTTTTAATTAATGAAAAAAAAGAGCTCCAAACGGTGTCATTTTGGTTAGAGTAAACGACAACAATTAACGGAAGCCTAATGGAGTTCTAGATTGACAATATCTAAAACTTAGAGGACTGAAATGACAAAACTAAAACCTAGAGGACTGAAATAAAAAAAGTTAAAACTTAGAGGGTCAGTTTTGGATTTTAGCCTAATATTTTTTACTAACAAATTTTATAACTGTCGAGTTGTCAAGTTGTTATTTTTTTTTTATTTTTTATTTTTGATAGCCAAACTCACTGAAATTTCATTAATAGGGGCAACAGCCCATTGGAGCTACATCCAAGAGCACTTGGTTTACAATTACAGGGGGGGTGTCGTCCACCCAAATAACAGTATCTGAAACTAATTTCGCATTCCTAGCCAACTGATGGGCAGCAACATTGCTATTCCTACTAGCATACTTTGCTTCCCGATCCTTAAAACTTTGGAGCAAACTTACAGAGCTTTGAACCACTTTTTGGATAGAGCTTGGGGGCTGATTTACGCCTGATAGAGCAGACATTACTGTCATGGAATCACCTTCCACAACCACTTCTCTAAGGCCTAAATCCCTTGCTAGTATAATCCCTTCCTCGGTTGCCTTGGCTTCCACCTCCAACGCCCCCAAGGGTAGAAGCAGTTTCTTTGACATTGCTCCCATAATTTGCCCTCTATCATTTCTGATAACTACTCCTATCTCGCAGCAGTGGGGGTCTCTAAAAATTGCTCCATCCACATTGATTTTGTACCACCCCGATTTTGGAGGGCGCCAAGGAG
Source organism: Quercus ilex subsp. ballota (assembly GCA_032727855.1). NCBI lineage: Eukaryota > Viridiplantae > Streptophyta > Magnoliopsida > Fagales > Fagaceae > Quercus > Quercus ilex. The sequence continues at coordinate 29,624,720 of CM064915.1, read as the reverse complement.
GCCTAGCTTGAGGAGGCTGATTTTGGGGCTTCGGGTTGGACAAATAATTCTGTTTATATTCTTCAACAAATCTGCTTGCTTCAACAGCAATGCTCTTCGCTTGCTTGCTCCTCCCTTCATGTTTCATCGCATTTCTATTCTTCCACACACACCAAGCAGTAGTTGCAAAGAGCTCCCAGTCAAAATCATTTGGCTTCTCCAACAAATTCCACACCAGATCAATGAAATCACCTTGAGGCGATAAGCCGTTTGGTAGCTTGATACCTGAATGTTTCCAAACCTCTGCCGCTGTTTTGCATCCCCATAGAGCATGGCCGGAGGTCTCCCTTTCTCCATAGAAAACACAATCCTCCTTCACAGCCAACTTCCTATTTTTCAAACAGTGGTTCGTTGGGAGAATGTTTTTGCTTGACCGCCACATGAAATGTTTAATTTTGCTTGGGCAATTCAAACTCCAAATCTTCTTCCACAATTTCTTCATTTGCCTACTTTCTGAACACTCTCCCCCATCACATTTGTGTTTCTCCTTTAGTACTTTAACTGCCACTCCGTAAGCACTCTTAACTGAGAAATCACCGTTTTTGGTCCACGCTCATGATTGGGAGTCTTCTGTCATGCTCGGACTGAGAGGGATTCCCAGGATTGTTTCCGCTTCATGATGCAGAAATGTGGCTCTCACCTTTTCAATGTTCCAACAACCTCGGTCAAAATCAATTAGTTCTTCAACCTTCTCTAGCCGTACCTCATGGTTTCTTGGGCTTACTACCTTGAAAGTATCCGCTGATGGCAGCCATCTATCATTATATATGTTCACCATTTTCCCATTACCCACATTCCACCTTAAGCCTTTCTCAATAATGTCTCTTGCCGCAACAACACTCCTCCAAACATAAGAGGGATTTCTTCCCAATTGGGCATCCATAAAAGATACTTTGGCAAAATATTTCGCTTTAAACACACTATGGAGCAAGGAGTTTGGGTTTTTCAGGATCCGCCACCCTTGTTTTGCTAACAAGGCCAAATTGAAGGCCTTTAGGTCCTTAAAACCCATTCCCCCCTCAGATTTTTTATTACAAAGCTTTTCCCACGACACCCAAGCCAACTTTCTCTCCTTCTCTTTTTGACCCCACCAAAAATTTCTTACCAAAGCGTTTAACTCCGAGCATAACGAGTCAGGGAGGAGGAAACAACTCATTGTGTAGGTGGGGGTTGCTTGGGCCACCGCTTTTATGAGGATTTCTCTTCCCGCATTGGAGAGGAGTTTTCCTTTCCAACTTGCAATTCTTCTACTCACTTGGTCTTTTATCCGACTAAGAGCTTTCTTCTTTCCCCTACCTACCATAGGAGGCAGCCCAAGGTATCGTTCATGTTGTTGTATTATTTGTGCTCCAAATAGATTCTTTACTTCCTCTTGAGTCTCCCTTGAAGTATTTTTGCTAAAGAATAGCGAGGTTTTTTCTTTGTTTAATTTCTGCCCCGAATTAACCTCGTAATCCTTTAGAATCTTCATAACTCGGTTGCCTTCCTCCTTTGTCGCTTTGCAAAAAATTATGCAATCATCTGCAAACAGGAGGTGTGATATCTGTGGTGCCCTTCTGCACACCGAGATCCCTTTTATTTTCCCCATACTGGCTTCCCTCCTCAGCATTGCTGACAGACCTTCCGCACAAATTAAAAATAGATATGGTGAAATGGGATCACCTTGCCGTAGGCCTCTTGCTGGTATGATTCTGCCCTTCGGTTCCCCATTAATAAGGACTGAGAAGGCCACTGATTTGACACACATCATAGATAGGGAGATCCATCTTTCTTGGAAGCCCATTTTCCTCATCACTTCCTCAAGGTACGCCCACTCTACTTTATCGTATGCCTTACTCATGTCGAGCTTAACTGCCATCAACCCCTCCTTCCCCTTCCTTTTTTGCTTTATGCGGTGCATGGTCTCATATGCAATAAACACATTGTCTGTGATCTGCCTCCCTGGCATAAATGCACTTTGCTCTTCGCTTATTACCTCGGGGAGAATTTTCTTTAACCTGTTGGCAAGTACCTTGAAAATAATCTTGTAAATTACATTACATAAGCTTATGGGTCTAAATTCTGAAATTTTTTGTGGGCATTTAACCTTAGGGATTAAACATATATATGTTTCATTAAGAACCTGAGGCATCCTACCTAAGTTTAAAATATTCAGAACACAATTAATAACAGAACAACCCACCACATCCCAGTACTTTTGATAAAAAATTAGGGGCATACCGTCTGGTCCAGGTGCTTTTGTCGGATGCATTTGATTTAGGGCCTTTTTGACTTCATCTTCCCGAAACTTCTCTAACAGCTTGCTGTTCATCTCTGTTGTGATTCTTGAGGTGACTCCCTCTACTTTGACTTCATGATTACTGGGCTGTTCAGAGCTGTACACCTCCGCAAAGTAGTCTAGAATCATTTGTTCAATCTCCTCTTGTTCCTCATGCCATCTACCGTCCAACCCCCTCAGTCCCTCAATCCTGTTTTTCCTTTGCCTTTGAGTAGCCGTGGCACGAAAAAACTTAGTATTACGATCCCCATGCTTCAGCCATAATGCCCTTGATCGCTGGTTCCACATCACTTCTTCTCTTGTCAAGCACTCATTTATTTCCTTCCTCAGTTCCTGGATTTCGTCTGCTGTTTCATGGAGCAAGTTGAGCGATTCAAGCTGTTTAAGTCTTTCTTGCTTCTGCTTTAACATTTTATTAACATTACCGAATACATCCTGGTTCCATCTTTGGAGGTGATTTTGACAATTCATAATTCTGTCCTGAATTTGTGTGTCTGGGCTTACCATGAGTGGATCCCACGCCCTTTCTATGATTTCTTTACACCTTTCATCACGAGTCCACATTTCCTCAAAGAAAAACCTCCTCCTCTTAGGCTTCAACCGACCCCTTTTTTCAACCATCAAGGCAAGAAGACAATGATCCGATGCAGAGGTAGACACATGATGTACCACTGCCTCAGGGAACATAGCTCTCCAACCTTCATTAGCTACCACACGATCAAGCCTTAACCAAGTTCTCTGGTTTCCTAATCTTTCATTACACCAAGTGAAGCTTTGCCCTACAAACCCCAGGTCTGAGAGACCACATTGCCAAAGACACTCCCTGAATGCTCTCATTTGATCGGCATCCCTGTCCAACCACCCTTGCTTTTCCTCCGGATGGGTGATTTCATTGAAATCCCCAAATATAACCCACGGCATATGACATTGCTCATTCAAAGTTTCTATTAATTTCCAAGACACGTACCTTTTGTTAGTATCAGGTTGCCCATAAAATCCGGTTGCTCTCCACGGTGGCTTCCCGCATTCGCCATGAATCGTCACATCTATATGAGAATTAGAGCAACTCTTGAACCTGATGTCCAGCCCCTCTTTCCAAATCATAGCCAGTCCACCGCTACGCCCATCGCTTGGTACCGAAATGCCTTGCGTGAGCTGAAGCTTTTGTTGAATACCTTTAACTTTGTTCCGATTTGCTTTCGTCTCCGCCAAGAAGACTAGGATCGGCTTCTTCTCCGTCGGTGAGAGTCCGAACCACCGGGGATGATCCAAGGCCCCGGCAGTTCCAAGCCAAGACTGTCATTGGGCTCGGCGGCGCTGCCCAGCAGCCGCCGCCACTCCGCCATCCACTTGTTCATCTCTCTTTTGGATTTTGTAGGGTTGCTCAGTGAGTTCTTTTGTTCTGCGTTCTGTCGTTTCTTCCTCCAGTTCAGCCACTGACGTTGAGCTTTCTCTTTTATCATGTTTTGGACCATGCCCCACCTCATTATCTTTTGCATGGGCTTCTCTAGCCAACCTCTTCCAATGCCCACTCTTTGGGCCTAATTTCTCTGCTACCCAGCCCATCTCCTTGTTATAAAGCATTGCCATTGGGCCTAACTCTTCAGCGTTGCTTTTTATAATTTCCTTTGGCCCATCACCCACCTGGCCTTGCTCTGTTTTGAAAAAAAATTTATATCCTCCCCTTGACTAGTCTTTGTCTCCCACAGCATCGTCTCCTCTGTCTCTCTTTGCTTTTCAGAATCTTCTTTGCTTTCTATTCCTAGGATAGGAAGCTTTTTGTCTGGGGTTGAGGTACCATGGTTGACCTCCCTATTTTCATGCAAGTTTTCCATGCGCTCCTTCTCCAATGAAGTTTTATTTGTCTCTTCCCTTCTGATACTCTTTCCCATGTGACTTGTAGCTGCCCTCGATTCCCGTCCAACCACCAATGAGCCCCTCGGCGTTTGTGCTTCGTCGGTCACGCCGCTCCGGTTTCCATCATCGGGATTCCTAGGCTTTTTTGGCTGATCATTGCTGCTTATCTTCTCTCTAAAGCTTCTTTTGATGATAGCTCCCCTCATCCATGGTCCATATTGGAGCTCCTTTGAATCCACAAGGTTTGTCGAATCCAAGGAGGTCGGACAGTCTCTTAGATCGTGGCTTAACAGTCCACAGTTATAGCAGAAATTTGGAAGCCTTTCATACTTGAATATGACCCATCTTTTCTCGTCTTCCTCGATAGCCACTTTCTTCCCTCGTACTAGTTGCTTGGTGACATCCATATTGATCCTAACTCTTAAGCATTTCCCCCAGTGAACACCACTGTCTGATGCTTCCACCTCTATAACCTCTCCTAAAGCTTTTCCTAGTGCCAGACCTGTTTCCCTTGTTCTGCTCTTCAGTGGCAAATTGTGAATCTGTACCCAAAATGGAGATTTCGTCAATGATATTTTCTGAGGTACCTGTTCTCCAACAAAATCGTGTAGAAGAATCAGTTGCTTCTCATAGCTCCACAGACTCATCTCCAGCACCTTTTTCTTGTCCTTTTCATCTCCAAAATCCACCATGTATAATTCCTCTTCTATCTCCATGATTTGCACCCCTTTATTGAGCTTCCACATCATTCTTAAGTTTTTCCGTAGAGCATCCAACATGATACTTTTCCGAGAGAGTATTTTCATCACTAAGCAGTTTTTACCTCGCTCCTTAGCTGCCTTCGTGCTATTACTTCCTAGGACAATCTTCTCGTCCTCCTCCTCCGTGAGAGATAATCTCTGCCATAGCACTTCCAGGTTCTCTGCCATCACTACGTTTTCTTTAACAGACCTCACCTAGAGGGAGGTCACCTCAAACTCTTGCAAGGGGGGACCTGCAAGACGTTTACTGCTTCTACATGCACAGCATGAGAGCACGTGTCATCCTGTCAAGTTGTTATTAACTTTTATCTAGATTCATCACTGACATTATTTTATTAACTACCATTAACATCTCACCGCCTCAAAAAATTTATGAAAAATAATTGTGACTCTAGACTTAATTGCGAGAAATATCACCACCTCAAAAATTTTATGAAAAATAATTGCAACTTTAGACTTAATTGCGAGAAATAAATGACCGAAGCCGTTCTGAGAATTCACGTGGGGTGCTAAAAATAAAATTTAATCTAGCACCCTAAAAAGTTATTTTATCTATTTTAGCATACAATTTAGAATTCACCCTACATCCTATTTCCCATTTTAACATAGGTCCCATTAAAATAATGTGAATCATTTCAACAGTTTTCACCAAAAAAAGAAAAAGAAAACCAGCAGTAAGATTACCCCCAACAACCACAATCCAAAACAAACCCACACCAAACACAAGCAACAACAGCTAGCCGACCGCCACCCATGGTGAGATCAACCAACACCAACCAAAACCACTGCGACCCAAACCTAGCAACCAACCATGACAAAAACATTCACTGTGACCTAAATTAGAACAAATCACTAGCAAACAATCTCAACAAATGCCACAAACACACGCTTATTTTAACAACCATTGCTCACCAATTGTAACAAATTGCCACCAACCGAGCTCAACGCCGATATGAACAACCACCATAAATGCATGCCAATTTGAACAACCACTGCACGCTAATCTCCATCACGATCCACCCCGATCTCCACCTCAAAGGCGTTGGTGGCGGGGTCTGAGAGAGAGAGAGAGAGAGAGAGAGAGAGAGAGAGAGAGGTAGTAGGTCACTATAGCACAAATGCTTCTTTTTTTTTTTTTTTTTTTTTAGTTTTAGTACACTTGATGTAGGTGTGTTTTTGCTCTTTGGGGTGCTAAAATAGGATTTTGGGTGTTTTAGCACACCCAATGCTAATGCTCTAATACATGAAAAACTAACTAGTATTCATCCAGGAAAATAGAGAAAAGAAGTAAAAACAATGCAAAAATACCTTTTGGTCCCTCTTAATTTGAGTTTGTAGTCATTTTGGTCCCTTTTACAACCTACTCTCCAACATGTGGCTTGCCAACGACCATCCTCACCATTATTGGACACCAAAAAATGAGAACAAATGAGTAGTGCTATGGGGATAACAATTTTACAACAAGTTTACCTCAACTCCACCTTTTGGGCGTCATTGAAACTTTATTTACTTGGTGGTGAATGAAGTAAATGTTGGTTGGTGTGTTCCAAAAAATTGGTTGTCTAGGAATAAAAATTTTGTCACATCTTTGCTTCCTATGCTCCACTAATGGCAACATAGCAATGGCACATGGTGTTTTTTTCTTTCCTTATAAAATAATTAAAGTTTAATTTTTATGGAAAGAATCAAACACATGAAATTCTACCATTCGTGGAATTTAGAATTTTTACTTGTCTTTGTTGTAAGTCCCACATTCATTAGAAGTGTACTCTTTCTTCTGTTTATAAACAATTGTGGACCTTCTTTGATATCTTAAGATATAAGGTCTAATGTGGGCTTGGGTCTCATTTAAAGAGTTCGTTTGGTAAGGCTATAAATGAGCTTTAAAGGGTTTGGTAAAATTATAATAGAGTTTTATAGGGTTTTTGAAGGGTTTTAATGTTAATGGAAAAAATAGGTAGAATCTAGGAATTAGCAAGTAGGCATGCCTAGAGCCAACTAGGAGTACAATATTTGACTTATATAGGAGTACTTGTGAGAGATTGCACCCTCGACCCTTTTTTTGGTGTTGGGCCAAACCACGTGAATGAGTGGAGTTGTGTTATTGCCTCTCAAAATAGAGGTTCGATCAATTATATTTTCCCCTTTAGATTAAGGGTTATACAATGGAGTCGCCACTTATTTATTTATTGGAATAAATAAGAAAACCAAAATTGAAAAATTCCTCATTTTATTGATTTGCAAATGAATTTACATTGATCATAAGAAATTACATGGCTTTGGTCCTAGATGCAATCTAAGATAAAGTACATGGCTTTGTTTTTTAGTTACAATCTAGAAATTGAAAATTACATGGATAAGTATTGATCTATCAACCTTTGATCTAAGCTCGGAGGCTATGTTAGAAGATGGGAAAGCGTTAGGCACCCATCTTGGCCGGTGAAACCGGTCCTCTAGACTATGGTGACCGACATTCATATCATATCATCCAATATGTTATCAATTAATTTACATGTTGAATTTAATGTGTGTGCATGTGATACACCCTAATTCAATTTATTAAGCATTGCATTTGGATTGAAAAACGTATTTAAGGAATTTAAATAAACACTAGCATGCTCTAATCTTAATCTCATCATAATAATATAAAAAAACAAGTTAGGGAAAGAGATTATATATGCATGTAAGATTCACACGTTGGAGGATGAGACTCTTGATGGAGCTCCAATGGGTGGAGTAGAAAAGAAGAACTAGGAGAGGGAGAGTGAGTCTTACCAAAACCTTGAGTCTCAGGAAGACTAAGATATGACAAGACTACTTTACTTTACTAGAACTCAAGAGAGGAGAAGAGATGGGGTTTTTCGTGTGTTTGGAATGGAGGAGAGTAGGGGTTTATATAGCAGTAGTGGAAAAAATATGAATAGAAGGTCATTTAATGAGGGTTGACGAAGGATCAAAAAGAATCATGAACCTAGATCCTATTTTAGACTTTGGGGAAAGCTAGTGCATTAAATGTAGAGATTGGTGGAAGTGAAGAGCAAGCAAAATTCGGTTTTCCTGTATCTTATTGTAACAGCCCGCAGAGATAAATTCAAAGAATCATATCTTATTCAACGCGGGTTGCAAAATGGGTTGTCAATAGTACTAAACCCTAATTCTAATTGTCAAAGGAAACCCTAATGACTTATTACCCAAAAAAAAAAAAAAAAAACCCTAGACTTTAAAAGAAAATACTAATTAGCCAAATTAAAAACTATGGCCTAGAATAAAAATGCAGTTGATGGCTAAAAGGAAATAAGATAAAAGTAAAGTAAGTCTTTGTTTGCCCTTCCTACATCATTCTCCCTTAGTTGACGAATGCTTGACATTAGAATTCTGATACTGGATACTAACACCAATTCTTCAATCACTTTGGTGAACACTAGAACAAAAAAAGCATTGTATTCCATCACATCATTAAATCCATTTAGAATTACAAAATCGAAGTGTGGAATTAGGGTTGCAAATGAGACAATCTTTTCTTGAGCTACAGAAAGCACCATTGTATTAGTCTTGTCCACTTCTTTAAATGGTCTAACCTCATGCTCCATAAAGGGCTGATTAGAAGTACACTCATTAAATGCTATTTTCATGTCATTTGCACCCTATAATATTTTACTCTCTTGTCAAGTTTGCCCTACATTGAGTATAAAGGGAAAATGCTATGGACACATAAAGTCCCACAACTTTTGCCACAATTCATCCCGTGATAAGTTGTGAATGGTGGACGTCAAATGGTGGGTCCACACCTCCACCACTCACAACTCACCACTTGGCGAGTTGTGGCAAAAGTTATGAGACTTTATATGTCCTTAGTATTACTCGATCAATATAAAGGATTGTTCTATAGGCTCTATGATAGGAGAAAATCTACCCTATTTCCGTTGCATGCTTTCGGAAGCATGCAACGGAAACTGAAAACTACCTTTTGCATGTTTTCAATTTCCTTCACAAATTGAGTTTTGAGAATAGTTTTTGTTTTCTATCCATTTTGGGTTACCAAACAAGTTTTTTAGTCTCAAAAATAGAAAATTGTTTTTGAAAACAAATAATAAGAGGAAAAAACAGTTACCAAACATACCCTTAGTGTTGAACAACTTTCATTAAATCTTTTAATGTTGGCTCCATGGTAGACTACTCTGGAGTGGGCTTAGAACATTCATTCTATTTTCTTTAAATGGTGCAATTAATGTGTTGTTCCATCGCCTTATGTTTTGATCTTGAAAATTACTATAATGAGATTTGGGTAGAGATTTTTGTCCTAAAGTATTGACAAATATTCATTGTAAAGTTTTTCTTACATAGGAAATTCTAATGACTTATTACAAAATACCCTATTATTAAATACTAGGGCTAAAATAAAATGACAAAATTTAGGTACAGTACCTTAGGTGCTGTTTTATAGGTTCTCTTAAGATTTAGCCATGTGACTACATAACTAAAAAATACACTTCCATCCCATGAGAAAAAATCCATATGGCAAAATCTTAAAAGGGGAACCTAAGAAACAACACCTAAATATTGTACATAAGTCTTGCTCAAAATAAAAATACAATTAATGACGTGAAAGAAATAAAAGGAAATTGAAATAAATCTTTGCATGTGCTTCCCATATTATTGTGTCATGGGTTTTCAAATATGAAATTTACTTTTATATACTCGTTACTTTGCATTTTATTAAGTCACTTTCAAATATTTTATAGAGTTATTTTTGGTAGCATAAAAATTGAACATGAAAGAGTCTTATTCTAACTAGTCACTAACTCGTGCAATGCACGAGAAAACTATAGGGTATATAACATGTACCACAATATATAATATTATATGATACATAAGGAAAAAATATAGTTCATTGAACAAACATCCAGGAAAAAGAAAAAAAATCTATAATTAAATAGACAATCAAATTATTTCAATAATACAAAACTATTCACTCATTGTAAACCAATTTGAAAACCTTTTTCAAAACCCAAGCTGCCTTCTTTTATTAAGAATTTCAATAACCAACAACTTGACCAATATTACCCTTACGCAAAGAGTTGGTTTCCTCTTAATTAGCAATCTCATAAATTGGGAGGCATGACTTTGGACAACTTAAATATCAAGAATCGTACAAGAGAGAGTGACATTGTTAGGAATAGAAGTTGCTTATCAACAATGGCTTGAAAGCTAAGAGAGAGAGAGAGAAATAGAAGTAAGTGTTATTTTGTTATGAGAGTTTACTAAAATAAAGCAATATAGTATAGTACATTAAAGGCTTCATCATCCTCTACAATTTAGAACATACAAATCATGAGTGGACCTTATTGTGAAGGTCAGCATTAACAACCTGAAAGTATATTAAAAAAAAAAAATTAGACCTTTTGAGTAGTAATTTGAACTCTAATAGAATAACCTACTAATAATTTAACGAAATTGATTCCTAGAAGACATCATGGTTTTGCTACAAAAGAGACCAAAATATTGATTATAAATCACTAACATTTGATCTATGTTTGCCAAGGTCTTAAAGGTGATAGCAAGTTAAAATACTGATCCAGTTTTGGCTGCCGTAGTCACTAAAATAAAAAAGAGAAACATGTGAAAGAGTTATGATGTTTTCAAAAGATTTTGCCAGTCTACTCTTAAAATTTGAATCTTAAGAGCTAAAAAAACATCAAATTATTGTAGGGATATTACTTGGTAAACTACTGTGTTGCAAACTTGATAGTATTGAAAGTGCTAAGATCATCCCTATCTTTATAGAAGCTCTATGTCAAAGGAATGAAAGAATTACCTTCTCTAAAGGGCATTTTAAGTACTCAAAAGATTTATTATCTTGTGAAAATTCAAAATACCTTTGAACATTAAATCAGAGCATTTGATATCCTGTCCTCAACTTCAGAGTTATCAACATAGTAGACACTGTTTTGAGTATCCGTATGAAGCAGCAAAATTAATATCAATGTCCAACTTTGCGGCATAAATGTGAATAAATTAATAATAAATAGGAACACATTTGTACATTATACCAATTTCTGCAAAAGTACATTAGTCATAGTTTGGAACTTAATTTGGAGTATATTAACCAAAGGATTGTAGTGTCTTATGAATAAGGACTATCCTAACCATAAATATATAATCCCATCTGATTGCTTCAAGTCCTCAACAACAAACACACAATCACAAAAGATGAATTTCTCATAAACATTACAATAATTACAAACAAATTAGAACTCCACTGTCCTCTTATTGTTCATCAAGCTTTAACTTTAGTCCTCTTAAGAGTATAGAGATAATTGAATTTGTTAGAGCAAATTGCTCTAACTGATACCATGTACATGAAAATTGGTGATCAGTTCATCCAACAATTTGGCCTTGAATCTTGGCCAAAAATTTCAAAGTCAATATATGTCCATGTGTATCATCTTTTCAAGAGAATAAGGAAGATCTGAAGCATTCTCATGCATTCAGTTAAGATTGGTTAAAGTTTTTATGGCCTTCCAATTTTCTAAAAATCAATCAAAATATGGTGAGATTGGTCAAAGTTTTTCTTGAGGCAACCTATATTTTAAAATAACATTAATACAAAAACAAATCATGATTTTTTGTTTTAAAAAATTACTTGAAGAGTTTGTGCGCTTCTAAAAGAAACAAAATACTTCAGTAATCAATCAAGGTCCATAATTATAAATTCAAAAAATAAATAAATGGTAGTACTTGAGTTGTAAGAAATATCTCAACCTCCATCAGCATTTCACCGGGGAGCATTACTTTACTCCTACCAAGACCACCCTCCTTATTTCCCTTCCAACTGACAACTCTCCATATATAAGAATTCTAGAATCAAACAAAATATCATTCAGGAATTTTATCAAACAGATTGTGTATATAATTTTTTTTTTATAGAAAAGTGCATATAAAATTAAGTTGTTCTATTGCCTTTTATTGATGAAAATCATATAGCAGAATTAGTAAAAAGATGTTAGAAATGAGATAAAGTAAGGGTTCTTTTAGTAAAAAATAATGTAACTTTTTAAAGTTTGAAAATGGAAACCGATGGCTATGCCTTCTTCTACTTTGCTTCTTTATTTCATCAATAGACTTGATCTCTATTTCAAGTAATACAGCCTCAGCATTGCAAGTGAAGGATAACTGGTTCAGTTGCACACTTTACTTTCTTTGCATATTTGTAAATGTAATTTGCAGACATATAAATGTTCAACTTTTAGTATATTTTTAAATGTTCTATGTATTAAACTTTCCCAACAGAACAATAGAATAAAAGCTAGTGATGGTTCAATATCTAATGGTTTGAAAGTATGTTTATGTTTTTGGTGGGTAAACACTATGCCCTTGTGCTAAATTAAATTCAACTTCAAATGCCCGACCCTCTGCAAAGCAGAATAGGATCCAGTAGCAAAGCCTCGGCAATGGCACATTGTCCCTATTTAATGGCGCTAATCTTGGCTTTGCATGCTAACCCACCATTCAACTATCCCATAAAAACAACTACGATACAAAACTCACAACCCAAATTCAATACCAAGGCTTAAAAAGATAAAACTTTTTTTTTTTAAGGGCCAAATGTAATTCACAGTAATTGGCAAAAAAAATTGATTTTTAGGGATCTTGAGAAGTGCTTTAGTAGTGTTGAGAGACATATCTAAATTAGAGAAAAGAAAGACAAAAGCAATCAAGTTTACAAATACGTGGGTGCATATGGCACTCTTAAAATCCAAATTGACTTCAGAAATCAATATTACTCAAACTAAAACCCAATTGACAACAATTATTAAATTAAAACTTAAATAGAAACTAAAACTGAATAAAAGTTATGAAAAAGACATGAACTTGTACAGAAGAGGCAGAAGGTTTGGAAAAAAATAAAACAGGGGGCTGAATGGAGACAAAGAAGGCTGGCATTTTAGGTAGCCAAATAATTATTCAACCAAACAGATGATTAAGCTAAGCTAAATTGGATATGCTAAAAAAACCTAAATAGCAAAATAAAGCAGAACTTGAAGATAAAGCAAAACCTGTAGGATTGTTGTCAGATTTTGAGGGTTAGGAGGCTCTTCAATACTATCTCTACTACGAAACCCATTCATATCCACAATATTTTCTTACAAAACTTGTAGAATTTGATTGTCTATTTATTCATAACCAATTTAGATGCGAGCATAATTGTTAGTATTACCTAGATATAGTCTTCTCGTTCTTCTTCTAGCCATCCTTCAGAACCTTATCTTGGATTTGGTGTGGTGCCAATATATTTGAGTCACTGATCTCTTTCAAATTAGAAAAGATTTTAGTTCCCTTTGTCCAATATAGCGAACTTGGAATGAGTTTTGCTTCCTAAATCTTCTAGTAACCTTTGTTGGACACACTTTTGATTCTCTCATCTACTCTTTGCTATCTAGGCATATTGAAAAAATAATAACAGGAAAAAATACTCAATATCAAAGCATCATAAATTCAATGTTTAGCAAGCATTTGAAATAATATATAAATCCATTAAAAGCACATTCTATTTGTAAGTAATCTGCATATTAATAATCATAAATATATATATATATATATATAACTGATTTAGGACCAAGCATCGTTTTAAGAAAATAACTCACTCAAAAAAGATACATGTGGATAGGAATTTCTAAGACATTTCCTAAAGACATCATCTCTCAATGAAGCTTAAATATAAAAATATTAAACCAATAGACAAACATGTGCCAGAAAATCAAATGGCATTCAAGATAATTAGTGTCAGACTTCTATAAGATTGTCGGGGGCCATTTTTTTGCGCATAGCCATGTGTCTTCTACTGGGAGTGCGACTTTGCTAAGCCCGGATTTGTTTTGGAGAGTTCAACCCAGAACTCGACATTGGGCCGCATAGACCAATGGCTTCTGGTGTATTTTTAAGCCTACAAAATAGATATAGCCCAAAGTCTTAGAATTATGATAATGGTTGAAATAAATAAATAATATGCTTAGCATGATAGCTTTGATTAAATGATTAGTTGAACATCATTATTATGTTTATTAAGTTACGTCCAATAATAGAAAGTAATTAATTAGGTGTCATATGTCCAGTGATGGGATGAGTCCAATAGTCCATATCCAATTGTGGTTCATGATTCATGTTCAACATAATAAGGTATGTCCAGCAATGGTCCATGTCCAAATAATATATGTCCAATGGTAGTTCATTTCCAAAAAATATATGTGCAATGGTGGTAGATCGATTTATTAATATGTATGTTCATTAGTGAAGTATTAGTGAGATCATGTTTATTAAATAGTGAGATAATATTAAAGTAACTTGCATCCAACGGTGCAATAACAATGAATTAACATGTATTTAATAATGTAATCTTGAATATAGAGAGATTTTGACTTATCTTGACAGTTTGTAGCTCTAGCCGTAGAACAATAGTGGACTTATGACATTTCAGCAGCGCGATAAAATGAGTCCAGCGGTACAATATGATATTATGAGTCCTTCCATGGTGACTTCATGATTTAAGGGGAAAAATGGGTGCAACTGGAGGGAGAGAGAATATGTTCAGTCGTGTACATAGGTTGGTTAAATTTATCCTCTTTCATCATGCACTTAAATGACTTTCCTCATGTAATGCTCTTTTAGTTTTTAGTCAAATATGAGTGATGTTTCCTTCCATGAGAATGACTTTTAGTATTATAAGTTTTTGCCTTTCATAAGAAGGGCTTTTAGCATTATAAATATATGTCTTCCATGAGAAAGGGCTTTTAGAAATAAGTTCTAGGAAGAGTGTTTGATATGTTTTAAGATGTGTGGAGATGGTAAGAAATATACATATATATATATATATATATATATTATCATGAAAATTATAATTATTTATCTTATGTTATATTATTTATCCCATTAACATTCAAAGCCCAAGACCAATAATACTTGGCACCATTTTATTAGAAGCCCAATATTAATTGGCAATATTTTAAAAGCGCAATATCATTTGGCAAACATTATCATAAAATCTTAAAAGTCCAAGACTAATAATACTTGGCAAATAAATTATTTCATAAAAGCCCAAAACTAATAATATTTGGCAACATAGATTTCCTAACATATATATGTACTTATCTATACCACAAGATTTATATAAAAACATAGTAACTATTTATCTTATGTAACACTATTCATCTTTCCAAAACCCGTGACAAACATACATCAAGCCCATGGAGAAATATGAACTTGTGTTACTACTAACATATAAAGGCCATATAGTTCATATTTCAGACCTACGGAAATTACATTTATTTTACAAACCCATGGCACACATTTGTCAAAAGCCCATGGAAAACTATATTACTAGAGTAATTATTTATTCTATAATTACACTAAATAATAAAAGCCCATGATTTAAGTCCATGGCAAAACTATTTTATCAATGGAATTCAATCCCATAATCAAAGCCCGTGGTTCAAGCCCATGGCAAATTATTTATCAAAGTCCAAGCCCAATAATGCTTGGCAATATCTTATCAAAAGCCCAATACACCTTGGCAATATTTTAAAAGCCCATGATTCAAATCCATGGCAAAGTTATTTTATCAATGGAATTCAATCCCATAATCAAAGCCCATGGTTCAAGCCCATGGCAAATTAATTGACAAAGCTCATGCAGTTAAGAAGAAATAGCCAGCAGTTCAGTAGTGATACCTGCAGCAAATCTAGCTCATACTATTTTACCGCTAGAACTCATACCAGCCATACCTTCTTAAGAGCTTCCAACAAAGAGCTGGAGATTCGATGCTCTCAATTATCATCATCTACTCAACAACCATTAATACATTTAGCAAGTCATAAAGCCGCCAAGGAATGAGGAACATTTATTCAAATCAAGAAAAGATTACTCCAACTGTAACTAAACACATATCGCCTAAACAAACAAAACAAGCTCCTTATGGCTGGAAGATCCCAACTATCTCTTTGCTACCCACACCAAAAAAAAAAAAAAAAAAAAATGATCATCTCAACTGCTGGATACACCATGTCCTAGTTCGCAAAGGAATCTAGTGGTTACATCCAAATCAGAACTCTAGCTGCTCATGTTTAGAATACCAGCGGTATTGCAGTCTATACAGACATCTCCAGCAGTCAAACTTCTACTAATCAAGCATATTCAAGCAAAACATCATTATACAAGATCATTACCACAAGTGTCTGAGCTATTTCAAACATCAAAGTGCCAAGATTCTACTGTTGAACTTGTCAAGGTGCTTCCCACATCACCCGTGTATGCTTATCCAACGCCTCTACACGCTTGGGGGCTTGATTCATTAAACCAAAAGATTCCATTTTTGGGGGCTACAATTGGGTATTGATCAACAAAGCTACTACTCCATCTATGGAAGTTTCAGCTACATTAATCTATTATCGTTGTACCTATGAGATAGCCAATGCAGTCCACATGTCCAACAATGCCTATTTTACTACTCTAACTGTACTATTAGCCATCATCTCTAGCAGCCAACAACCTTAGATTCGCTCATTTACAAAGCCTTCAAGAAACATCTTCACTTGTGCATGCCCTTGCAAAACAAGCCCTTGCAAAGCAAGCCCATGCACTCGGGGGATTGAATGTTGAGGACAAATTTTTCACACCACATGGCTTCATTTCATTGGTAACCTGCACCACGTCAACACTATCATGCATTTTTGAGAAAATCTCTTTTAAAGCCCAAAAGAGTCCATATTCACAAAATAACACCAAAGCCTATGGTCCAAAACTCATGGCAATATTATCTCATCGAAGCCCATAGTTTGAGCTCATGGCACAACATCTCATTTTTGACTCATGATCCAACATCGGGGGAATTTTGGGAGTTGTGGTTTGGAGGGCTAAGGAGTATGTTCGGTAAAGCTCCAGTGATTCAAAGTTGATAAAGGAAAGCATGTTGCTTGGCATGTCTTCCCAATTCTCTGAACTCTGACGAGTCAATGTGCAATATGTAACATTTGGTAAGTCTCTCATATCACATAACACTCAAAATGATAAAACTCCCCATGCTCTTTACATAAAAAAAATAATGTTCATCATATGATATAAGTTTAAAAATGTAATTATAGTATTTCACATAAATTATATTATTATCATCTAAATCAATTCCAAGCACATGGCTAAATATATATTAATATCTCATATCTAGCATTAAATGCTCTCCATACTCTCCAATATTTGGTTAAAATACAAAAAGACCATAATTACATTTCTAAAACTTCATCAAATATTAACCAACTAGTCTATTACTTACCAAAATTATATATGGACTACACATATAATTTTTCCAAAAGGGGAAACTTAGCCAAAAATACCAACAGTAGCTCCAGCAGCTTCTGCAGAAGCTACAACAGCTTTTGCAGAAGTTGCAATAGCTCCAGCAGAAGCTGCAGTGGCTCCAGCAGGTTGGCACATGTCCTAAAATAACATCACTTGCCCATTAATACCCAATCCCAGCAGCTGTTGTCATACCCAAAGAAATAGAATGATCTCATAAATATTATCTTACCATTTTTAGCGAAATCATGAATTTAATGCCAAATATTTTCCTCCAAGCAAAAGATGTCATTCAGATGACATCATCCAGCTGTAACAGCAGCTCCAACACCATTAAAGTCTCAAACTTTCTTCTTTTGGCTAAAAAAAAAAAAAAAACACTAATGAAACCACTTACTTTGTCAAAGACTTTTCCTTATTTGCTAAATTTCCCTTCAACTAATTCTAATCTAGTTACATACTTGGCTCTATATAAAGAGGACCAAGCCACACATATTAGAGGACACCATCCATCCTTCTCTCACTCCCTTATTCTGAAACTTCATTCATTTTGCTGCCACATACACATTTTCATACTTCTCAATCTCCATTACAAAAATATCTCTTCTTAGATAACACTATTACATCACACCTATTACACCACACCATTATACATTATCCATCTTTCCCACACTTTAATATTCTGAAACTTCATCATTTTGTTGCCCAAAAACACGAGAAATTATAAGATCCACATGGTGGACAAGTGATATGGTCTACCATTCCACTAAAAAACTGCCACTTGTTTAAAATTGTTAGGTAGAAATTTTTTTTAAATAGAAATTAATTACTGACTCAGCAATTTTAAACAAGTAGAAATTTTTTAGTGGAATGGTGGACAAGTAACATGGTCCACTAGAGAACTCTATAATTTCTCCAAAAACACATCTTCATCTCATTCTTTATTTCTCATACAAAATCTCTTTTCTTAGAAAGCAACACAACCCATGACATAACACAAAAATCACTCCAGTAGCAGCTATAATCTCATGTATTTACTATTTTTAACCTTCATATTATCTATCTCACACTTTCATATATTTTACAAACACATTTTTCACAAAATACCCGTACATACTTCTTATATATCTTTAAATTTCATGTCTCACAAAGTATACATATATAAGATCCATGTCCAACAAAGTATCTACATATAATTCCTATACATATTACAAACACCATATATCACAAATATATATATATATATATATATATTTCTTACCATCTCCACACATCTTAAAACATATCAAACACTCTTCCAAGAACTTATTTCTGAAAGCCCTTTCTCATGGAAGACATATATTTATAATGCTAAAAGCCCTTCTTATAAAAGGCAAAAACTTATAATACTAAAAGTCATTCTCATGGAAGGAAACATCACTCATATTTGACTAAAAACTAAAAAAGCATTACATGGGGAAAGTCATTTAAGTGCATGATGAAAGGGGTTAAACTTAACCAACCTATGCACACGGCTGGACATATTCTCTCTCCCTCCAGTTGCATCCATTTTTCCCCTTCAAACATGAAGTCACCATGGAAGGACTCATAATATCATATTGTACCGTTGAACTCATTTTATCGTGCTAATGAAATGTCATAAATCCACTGCTGTTCTACGGCTGGAGTTACAAACTGTCAAGATAAGTTAAAATCTCTCCATATTCAAGATTACATTATTAAGTACATGTTAATTCATTGTTATTGCACCATTGGATGCAAGTTACTTTAATATTATCTCACTATCTAATAAACATGATCTCACTAATACTTCACTAATGAACATACATATTAATAAATTGATCTATCACCATTGCACATATTTTTTTTAAGAAATGAACTACCACTGGACATATATTATTTGGACATGGACCATTGTTGGACATACCTTATTATGTTGAACATGAACCATGAACCACAGTTGGATATGGACTATTGGACTCATCCCATTATTGGACATATGACACCTAATTAATTACTTTCTTATATTGTACTTCACTTAATAAACATAATAATGATGTTCAACTAATCATTTAATCAAAGCTATCGTGCTAAGCATATTATTTATTTATTTCAACCATTATCATGATTCTAAGACTTTGGGCTTTATCTATTTTGTAGGCTTAAAAATACACCGGAAGCCATTGGTCTATGTGGCCCAATGTCGAGTTCCGGGTTGAACTCCCCAAAACAAATCCGGGCTTAGCAAAGTTACACTCCTAATAGAAGACACATGGTTACGCGCAAAAAAACCGCCCCCAACAAAGATTAACACAATGCAACATCTATATCTTAGATTGGCACACATATAGCACATAAAAAAACACACATACATGGGAGAAAAACCAATAGATCATTTACTCAAAAAACTCAAAGGTCAAACACGTAAAAGCAACAAAAGAAACACCACAAATTTATGCATAAAGCCATGCCTATATAACTTTTAAATCACCCAAATGTAGCAATATTTGAAGCAAATTTAAGGATTTTTCCCTCCATTCAGTGGCTCCCATGCATCTTTTTTTTTTTTGTCTTTTTCAAATCTATTAATCATTCTGCAACATGAAAATCATAATCAATATGTATACATCTCATCAAGCACAAATAACGTATTTGTTAATGTTCTACTAGTTAATTGAAAACAGTCCAAAGTTTACTACCAACAACATAGGAGTTATAGCTGTAACTAGAGATTGTACTAACTTTAATAAATATATGTATCTTTGCCTAAAAAAAGTTTGTAATTCCCACACATACAGCAAAAAAAAAAAAAAAAAAAAAAATCCAGGTTATCTTAGACTACAAAAAATTTGATTCCAAACAAACCAAGAAAAGAAGACAAACTGTACTTCATCCAAAAAACGTTTTCTATTCAGCATTGTAGTCAGCGGAGCTTTGATGGAGGTTAGGTTCTATGAGTTAGAGAACATTTTACTTTTGAATACAATATTTAACATTGAACATTTTATTTTGTATAAAGAAAATTATACTTTTAGATTTCAAAATTCAACAATTTCAATCCCCCTTACAAATAACATAGCAGGTAAGAGGGAAAACAAAACTTGACAATTAAAGTGAAGTGATTAAGTTTAAAGGATTACTAACCATTAAAACTCATGTAGGATTTCATTTGGCCGGTGTTTCCCTAATTTCAATAGATAAGAGAGGAAAAGGGTTATGAGTCGAAATTCCTAAATTGACAACAAACCATAAATGAAGAGAATATTAGGAAAAGAAATTAATACCTCTGCCTCTGCTTTAACGAAATTAGAGGCTATAGATTGTAGAAAGATTCCACGTCATCTCTGCAGAGAAAGAAATTGAAAGATTTGAATCCAAATGACAAATTCAAAACAAACCCATTACTATAAATACTGAATAAAAATAGTCACATATCAGAATTCTGAATCGGTTAGTTTTTTTATATTGAGAAACTTGTAATCAGTGTTTTAATGAAAACCCAAGAAATTATTTTTTCAATTGTAGCAATATATAAAACATAACAAAAGCAAATATAATTTAATAGGCTTATTGTAAATTAAATTGAGAAAGACAATTTTTGAGAGAAACCAAAAAATCAAATCAGAACCTAATGTAATCCAAATACCTAAATAAAAATCATTCCAACCAAATTTCTCATACCCAAATCTAAGAAAGAAGAAGAAAAAAACTTTACTAATGGTAGTTCCAACGATGAAGAAAGGGTTAGGAATTGAAATTCCTAAATTGATAGAAAACCTAATTGAAGACAATAGGAAAAGAAATTAGTCATAGATTAATTGAGAAATACCCAGAGAGAATGATCTAATATGGGGGCCGGGTTGAAGATTTAAAATGTTGGCACCCATGGTCGAGCTTGGGTTTGAATTTGAGAGAGGGGCACCCATGGTAGTGCTTGGGTCTGTGTTTGAGAGAGGTTTGATTCAAAGTTTTATGATTGGGTTTGCTTTTTTATATATTAAATATCAGGTTTGCTTTTGGGGAAGAAAGAGAGGGGTTTTAATTAGTTTATTAATTTTAATAGAAAGAAATAAATTAGATTTAAAAATTAAAAAAAAATTGGTAATGTGTAAAATTGTGGAAAGGTCAACCAAAAATCAGAGGTTTCGATTATATATATATATATATATATATATATAGATAATGTTGATGACGACATTGTAGGTGATTAATAAAATGAGAATTGGGTTCAAATATGAAAATAAAAAACACTTTTAATAAAGCCAAAAACGGTCGTCAGTCAATGACCTCGTTTGAGTAATGAAGAGGTAATGTTCCTTGTAAAGATGAGAGAGAAAGACACCGAAGTGGTGTTAGCCAACGATTCTCTGACGATTAAGTCAGTAGAATTCTCAATATCTCTTAAAGAATCAGAATGTAATTTTGTATGTTTGAATCTGTGTACCTTTTTCCTGCTGCTTGGTGGCCTATTTATAGCCTTAGTATAGCTGTTAGGAGGCTCATTATGAGTGTAACTGATGACAGACTCTTAATGGCTCTCTTGGTTGTCTTTTGTAACGTATGTCTGAGCTTAAATAAGGCTTAACTAGCTCATGGTTGGCCTTTTTGACCATTGGAGCTTTTCGGTTACGAAACCATTTATGACTGCACCATTAATGCAGTGTGGTTGTCCTCTCATGGACGGGCTTATGGATTGGATGCTTGTCATCGGTAAGGATGAGCCTGTAGATTTAATACTTGTCTCTTGCATAGACGAGCCTATAATTTTAGTAATGGTCAATTACCTCCTTATTCTTGCATTGACCTTTTGGACAACTATAGGAATATTAACGGTTTACACCTGTTTTGACGAAGACTCCTATTTTTGGATGCCAATTATATCACATATTTCTTGCTAATCTTGATAATTAGGTAGAACTTTTGATTTGTTGATATTGTTGATCTTGCCTACTTCTTTGAGAATTTTGTCAAAACAGTTATGCCTTTTGGTTTTTATATTTGTGACTTTAATCATACAACTTTATTCTTATTTTGAGAATTGGGCCGTTTATATGATTTTGTTCATAGGTTTTAATCTTACGAGTTTGATCACATGACTTACTCTTGTGTTGAGAATGTTTTGTCATCTATGTGATTTTTCTCGTCGATTTTAACCTTGTGGGTTTACTCACGTGGCTTTTACTTTCGTGATGAGAATTTTATCATCAACATGATTTTACCCATTGGTTTTTAACCTTGTGAGTTTAATCATATGACTTACTCTCGCTTTGAGAATTTGATTGTCATTGTGATCGTACTCGTCAGTTTTTAACCATGCATATTTAATCATGTGACTTACTCTCGCTTTTAGAATTTAATTCGTCATTATGATTGTACTTGTCGGTTTTTAACCTTATGAATTTAATCATATGACTTACTCTCGCTTTGAGAATTTAATCGTCATTATGATTGTACTTGTTGGTTTTTAACCTTATGGATTTAATCATATGACTTACTCTTGCTTTGAGAATTTAATTGTCATTATGATTGTACTCGTCAGTTTTTAACCTTATGAATTTAATCATATGACTTACTCTCGCTTTGAGAATTTAATCGTCATTATGATTGTACTTGTTGGTTTTAACCTTGTGAATTGAATCATATGACTTACTCTCGTTTTAATACTTTTGTCGTCAATATGATTTTACTCGTTTGAGTTTAACCTTATGTGACAATTTTACTCTTATCGAGATTTTCATCGTCTACTTGGTTTCACTTGTTGGACTTCAATGATGGGCTTTCTTCATGAAAAAAAAAATTGTCTTTTGTATAGTAAATAAGACTTTTAGATTTTCCAGGAGAACGACATTTATTCATGTGGGGGAAATTGTCCTCTTATTCATTCCTGCTTACAAAACAGTTTGATAGAAGAAAATTGAAAACATCATCTAACTAGAAATAATAGCTCTTGAGATGCTCTACATTCCATGGATGAGGTGACTGTTATAAGTTCCTCTTTTGGAATACTTGATGATGATATTGTATGGGCTTGTGTACTTTCATTGTCATTCTTTCAATTGGGGGAATGATCCTTCTTCTCCTTCTTTTTGTGTTGGGGCTCATCAATTTCTTCCCTTTTTTGCTTACTATCTATCCCCTTTGCCGTTAACGCATCCTCTCTGTTCATGTACTTCTGGGCTTTGAACAAAAGGTCTATCATTGAAGTCGCTGGGATCTTGGCTAACGAAAAGATGAAGTTCTTGGTCATCAAGCTAGCCTGGAAGGCCGTCAGTTGAACTTGGTCATCAGCTTCGTCTATCTCTAGGATTGCTTGGGTGAAACTCTTCACGTAAGCCCTCAAAGTTTCCCCTTCTTGCTGCTTTATCGTTAGTAGATGTGAAGTTAGCATTTTGTGTCTTTGGCCACCGATAAAATACCGTACAAAGGAATCACCTAATTGTTCGAAATTTGTGATCGAAGATGATGCTAACTTGCTGAACCAAACTCAAGCAGCTCTTTTGAGAGTTGTTAGGAAGGATCTACACATCACTTCATCGAGTGTTTCCTAAAGCTTCAGCAATGTCTTGAAAGACTCTATGTGGTCTTGTGGATTTGTATGCCCGTTATAAGTCTCCAATTGGGGGAGCTGAAACTTCGATGGGAGAGGGCACTCTAAGACCTCACTGGCGAATGGAGAGTTTGTTCTTTTGATCATTCCATCTAGGTTCCTGGACAACTTTCCTTTCAAGGCATTTTTCATTCGTTCATCTCTTTCCTCATGCTCTTCAAAAGCTCATCATTGTTTTGATTGGACTACCTTGTTCACCTGGAATTAGACTGCTCTGTTTGCCTGGAACTTTCTTCCCTATTACTGGTTCATGGGCTATGACCTTCCTTGTCATTGTTGTTCTAGTTACATTGGTGAGGAGGCACGTTACTATTCTTTTGAGAGAGGCGCTACCTCAACTCCTCGTTCTGTTTGGTCAATTCTTCAACACTTGCTGCAAGCGTTTGAATTTGCTAGGTCATCTACATTGGATCAAGTGGGGTTGATGAACTTGGATCCATTGGGTCATTTGAATGGTAGAGCTAAGAAAATCTGTATGATTTAGATCTACGTTCCCCACAGACGGCGCCAAACTAATTAAGCCAAAAACGGTCGTCAGTCAATGACCTTGTTTGAGCTATGATGAGGTAATATTCCCTGCAAAGATGAGAGAGAAAGGCATAGGAGTGGCATTAGCCAACAGTTCTTTATGATTAAGTCAGTTGAATTCTCAATATCTTTTAGAGAATCAGAATGTAATTCTGTATGTTTGAATCGTGTACCTTTCTCCTATTGCTTGGTGGCTTATTTATGGCATTAATACAGCTATTGGGAGGCTTATTTTGAGTATAACTAATGGTAGCCTCTTAATGGCTATCTTCTTGGCTATCTTTTGTAACGTATTCCTCAGCTTAAATGAGGCTTAATTGGCTCATGGTTGGCCTTTCTAACCATTGGAGGTCGTCGATTACGAAACCATTTATGACTATGCTATTAATGCTGTGTGATCATCCTCTTATGGACGGCCTTCTGGATTGGATGCTCATCATCTGTAAGGACGAGCCTGTAATTTTAGTACTTGTGAACTTTTATTTTATTTAATTTTTTATAGATATAATAAGATTTGAATTTATAGTCCGTTTAACTATAATTGCTCTTTAACTTTAGGTCAAGACACTGATGAGTTTCTTTCTGATAGAGTAGAGATTTGAACATAGGTCCTTTGTCAAATACTCTAAACAATAAAGCTCTTAATATGAGTTAAATCTCTTTATTGTAAAAGTTCTATGGATTTTTTTTTTTTTTTTTTTTGAAATAGTAAAAGCTCTATGGATTAAAACTCTACAACTATACCAAATGGAGAGCATTCACATCAGCACGTGTAAATTTTTTTGTCTATTTTAGCATAAGAATCTACATTTTCTATTTTACGTACTCATTTTTCAAAATACCCATGTCAGATTATCTATTTACACTACATTTTGTTAAAATATCAAATTTTCTTGATTTTTTAAAAATTGTTTTTCTTTCTTTACACACAACAACTACAATTTACTCTCTTTCTTCATCGTCAAAATACATAAAGAAAGAATAAAAAATAAATGCAAAACGAATAGTGCTAGTGTAAATTTATACAGTTAGAGCACTCACATTAGTGGGTGTATAATAAAAAAAAGTGTAAAATTTACATAGTTTTGCCTAAAAATGACTCACATCAGTCGGTATATAATTGTGTAAATTTACAAATTTGCTACAGTAACGGTATAAATTTACAATGACACTATTCATTTTGCATTTTTTTTTTTCTTTATACATCCTGAGAATGAAAGAAAAGAGTGGATGATGATTTTTGTGTGTAAAGAAAGAGAAACAATTTAAAAAAATTAAGAAAAATTGATATTTTAATGAAATGTAGTGTAAAATAGATAATTTGTTGTGGAGTGTTTTGAAAAGTGAGCATGCAAAAAAAAAAAGTTTTTATGCTAAAAGAGACAAAAGTTTTTGTATGAGTTGATACAAACATAACTTTGCATAGCCTGATATTGGTGAATGGACCATTTTTTATTTATTTTTATATAAGATAGAAATTCTACTCTAACCTAATCTAAGTATATATGTGTGTGGAGCTCTCTCTCGAATATTGTACACATTTGTTTAATCTACAATATAAATATTTCATTGATAGTATAATATAAACATATAATTTTCCTAAACTAATAAATAAAATTATTTTAAGTAGTAATAATTAAAATTCACTTAATGAAAATAATTAATATGTTCATTATATTAAGAAAAAATATGTCAAATGAACTTATAGTTTCTCATTTATTTTTTTGCTAGTACATATTATGGAGAAATTTTTAATGAGAAATTTTTAATAAGAAATCTTCGTAGAGCGCAAGATACATCTCTTACCCAAGATATATCTTCATATTGACCTCTCTAAAAAAAAAATCCTGTAGCTGCCGCGGGCTCTATTTCGAGGGGATGCCCAGAATTGCATCAGTAAAAAAAAATTGACATAATAAATCTTATGATTTTTGTGTGGGCCTCATATATTGGTCTTCTACTTACTACGTCAATCACGTTGATAGTGTAGGTTTCCAAGTTGGTGAAAAGTCAATCTCATATTTGTTAAACATGAGTCTTCGAATGGTAGGAAACGATTTTGAGAGACAATGAGAGACTGGAAAACGTAAGGCAAGTTGTTCACGTCTTAGAAGCTATGAAATAAATATTATATTTTATATTTAAAAAATAAGTTAGGACATACATGATACAATTTTTTTTTTTTTTCTTTTTCCAGTGAGAATCTTATTGTAGCTAACGCTCCGTTTGTTTTGATATACAATATTTTTCGTAAAATATTTTCTCATTTTCAAGTGTTTGATTGCATGTAAAATATAGTCTAAATATACATGTAACAACCAGCAAGTTTTTTCTTTTTTTTTTACTATTTGAAAATTGAAGGAAAATTAGTTAGGAATACATAAAGGTAAAAGTTAAAATCTATAAAAAAAGGTAAAAGTTAAAATATTATAGATTTTAAGAAATTGCTGCATGTAAAAGTCACGTGTTATATTAAATTTAGCGTGTGATTAATATCATACGTACACTTATATTCTATTGAAGGACAATTATCCATGCATTTGAAGTACTACTTGTTTAAAATTCTTATTCATAATCACTTTAAGTAATGTTAGTTTACAATATTTTCATAATAAATTTTAGATTGTAAATTATTATTAGGCTATTAGCAGATAAAAATGTAATGTTAAGGAGGTTTAGATTAAAATCAATGACAATTTATACCCTTCAAAATTTGCGGTAGAATTATTGTAAAAATGTTAATTCAATGAAAACTCTAACATAAAAAAAAAAAAAAAAGTTCATAAAATATTTCAATTGTTAAGATGGTTAATTGCGATGATAGTGGTGAGCCCAACAAAAACTTGTGAATTTAATAAGTATTGTGGTTTGTGAATAGTGAATATTATTATTGGGTAAAGTATTGTTTAGAGTTTAGAGTGAGAGTAATAAAAGAATCGGAAAAAAAAAGGGCAAAAGATGCGAGATCGAGATTCAAAATATTGGTAACTGCCACAGTGGCAGTAAATAGAAAAAGAAAGAAAGAAAGAAAGAAAGTAGGAAGGAGGAGGAGGCGGAGGAGGAAAGCTTCTCCGAAGTCGGTGAGTGATTTGTTTTATTTGATTCCATGAAACCCAACCCGTAGTCCGTACGCTCCTACAAGACTAGACTAGACTAGACTAGATATTAGCATCAGCATGCCTTCATCACCCAAGTTGTTCCACGCCCAGAACCGCCCTTCGCCGGCCTCACCGCGCAGATCGACGGTCCTTATCCTCGCCAGCTGCCTTCTCATCGGTCTCGCCGGCTTCATCTTTGGACTCGCTGCGCTCCTCAGCGCGCCACAAAAATGCGCGAACGCCGAGCCAAGATCGATCCGAGTCGTCTGGGAGCGAGTTGGAGACGGAGTCGTCCGCGATGGCGATGGAGCTGGAATTGGCGTAGATCCGAATATGAAGACGACGACGACGAGGAGGCAGAAGGTGATGGGTTTCGTCGGCATTCAGACCGGGTTCGGATCCGTGGGACGCAGGCGCTCTTTGCGCCAGACTTGGATGCCATCCGATCCCCAATCTCTTCAACGGTCAGTATATCGATTTTTTTTTTCTTAACCATTTATTTGTTTAATTCAGTATTGAATTTGAAAAAATGGCTTTGCAGATTGGAAGAAGCAACTGGATTGACATTCAGGTTTGTGATTGGTAAAACCAATGATAAATCAAAGATGTTAGAACTAAAGAAAGAAGTTGCAGAATATGATGATTTCTTGCTATTGGATATTGAAGAGGAGTATAGTAAACTTCCCTACAAAACGTACGTTGGTGCTCTTTCTGCTCATAATAAATTTATCTTCTGCTTCTAATTAAATCAAAAATTTTGTTTTGTTTGCAGATTAGCCTACTTTAAAGCTGCATATGCACTTTTTGATGCTGACTTTTACGTTAAGGCAGACGACGACATATATTTAAGGCCAGGTGAATATATTGAAAATCTTCAATGTGTTTCTAAGTTTTCTTTGAAAGAATTTTTTTTTTTTGGCATTCATTTAATTAGCTTCCACTAATTGTCAGATCGCCTATCACTGCTGTTGGTCAAAGAGCGGTCTCATTCGCAGACTTACCTTGGGTGCATGAAAAAGGGTCCTGTTTTTACAGACCCTAAACTCAAATGGTTAGTCCTGTTTCTTTATTTGAGGCCCTTCATTTCTTCCATTTTCATTTCTCTGCATTTTGACTTTACTAAGATGAGTTGCATTGGAAACTAGATTATTGATGCTAATCTATCAACTTAGAGATGATATTTAATTGTAATTGGGCATGCTCCAGCTCCATTTATGAAGATATTGGATTAAAAAAGAAAAAGAAAAGAAAGAAATGATTATATGATTTTAGCTCAATGATAACCCTAAGAAGTAAGAGGTCAAGTTTTGGTGCGATAGCAAATGCCTTCCATCAAAAGCAACAGATTGTAGATTTGAGTCCACAAATCAGCCTACCCTACAAAAGTGGGAGTTTTATGCAATGGGTATGACCTTTTTATAACCCTAGGGAGTAGTCAAATTGGTTGGGGACCACATCTCATGAAGTAGAGGGTCTTTTATCTGCTACCCCCCGCTTTTGTTCTATTCATTCATCGAATTTAATATCTTGATTAAGGTAAAGTGTTATAAAAACTCCCACCTTCTTTGAAATATCATGAACAGGTCCTGTAGGTTGAGCCCCCTTTCAAGGAAATATAGAATAGCTGGGACATTTAAATAGGTTTGATTTTTTATTAGATCATAAAAACCCACTTTCTGAAGATTTTTTTTCTTCTCTTTGACAGTAGTATGAATCTCCCCCTCGTTTTTACCTTGCAAAACTTACTTAAAAAAACAATGATATTAACTTAATGATGCTAATCTTTCGCCTTGCTGTGTTGGGCTGGTACTGTTCTAACCTTGAACGGATGAACTACATCAAAGAGGCCAAAATAGTCAATTGCAAATGTCTCACATCTAGACACATTGAATTTTGTTTGAAAACTTATAAATAGTGGCAATAGAATTGGGCAAAGTTAAGGTGTTTAATAATTAACAGAAAAACTATCTGTTTTTTACGTTTTCTTTTCCCTTTTTTTTAATCATTAAGTTTTGATCAATTCGGTTAAATTATGCAGGTACGAGCCACTATCCTATTTGCTTGGAAAGGAGTACTTTCTTCATGCTTATGGCCCAATATATGCCCTTTCTGCTGATGTTGTTGCAAGCTTGGTTGCTCTTAGAAACAATAGGCAAGTTTGTTGCTTTGCTTGTACCTCCCTACTTAGTGTCAATGTTTGGTTGGCCTTGAAAATTTTTCTTATTAGGAATTTGAAGTTGGTATTTATACTACCACATAAAGAGAAGTGGGCTGAAGGTAGGTTTTTTTCACCCCTCCATGTTCTTTTTTTATTGATCGGTTCACCCTCCATGTTCTCCTTGTATTCCACAGTTCATTTATTTAGAGGGTGTAATAGTAATCTAAAAGGTGGTCTCAGCATATTGATGAAAATTACCACTCCTCTCTGCCCTCATCCCATGGTGTTTGTTATATCAATTCTGTGCATCTGATTTTGGGATATAATTTCTAGTTATATTTTAATGTGCATGACACTGCCATTGATGGTTTGCATGTTAAATCTATCGGCAGAACATGCATGGGCTGTAGCTGTACACCTACGTACACACCCAATTTTTGTATAATATATATGTATGACAAAAGTTGAACAAAACCATAACCCTTTGTTGCCATCTTAGCTGAGGCCCAAGCAATTAATTTTCTATTTAAATTGCTCCCATGAGTTGTTAAGTTGTTTAGCAGCATCTGGGATTTATAATTTACTTTTTGGAGAAAAAGTCCCTAGCTAAACAAACAAACCTTTAGTGAATGCCTAAATTGTTTGTGGTCCTTTTTTACTCTAACCCCCACCCTCTCTTTCTATTGTCTTTCCTGTTAAAAAGAAAGTTCTAGTACAGGAGGCGAATGCATGTGGTACCAGCCATGGCCTTGTTTTAATCTTTGAATGACTGGTAGTCGGTGCAATTTCCCCTCCTCTCCTAGCAAAAGAAATCCAAATTACTGTGGTTATATACTCACAGCACCACCTATAGTTTCAGTAGCCCAAATGTCTAGAGGTTTTAGGCTTCATAACTGGATGGACTCTTGTTACATGTAGAATATGCTCAATGCCGAAGATATTTTGGTTGATTTATTTTGATCTTGTGGTGTGAAAACCTCTTGAACTGTTCTATAATAAAGTGAAAAGATAAATGTCATCTTCCAAATTACATGTTTAAATCACATGCTTTCCCAATCATTATGTTTTGCTACATAGATCTCTTATTAGGAGAGCTATTCACCAGTAAGGCAGCTTGATTCTTGCTTGTCTTTACTTTCATAATCTGCTTATTGCCCCTATGCTTCTGTGAATGGTAGGTGAAACCCATACAGTAATATTAGAGCATAATCTTATTATTCATATTACTAAACGAATAAAAAATGCCTACAAAGGTTAGTTTCTCTTTGGACAGCAGCTTTGGGACAAATTTTGACATTTTATAATCTACAAAGGCAACAAGTGGTTGTGGTGGATTGGAGTTGTATGTGTAAGAGGAATGGGGAGATTATTGATTACTTACTCGTACATTGCCCCGTAGCTCACTAGTTGTGGAATATGGTGTGTTCACTATTTGGGGTTCATTGGGTCATGCTGCATTATGTTGTGGAACTTTTAGCTAGTTGGGCAGGCAAGTTCAACAGACAGAACTTAGATGCTTTGGAGTATGATCCCTTATTGTCTTATGTGGGTTATTTGGAGGGAAAGGAATGAGCGTACCTTTCAAGGAAATGAAAGATAGATTCATGAGTTGAAGCTTTTCAGACTTTGTTTGAATGGGCAAATGCTTCGGGTGTTCTGACGTTTAATTCTCTGCCTGATTTGCTTGATTTTGTTATTTTCATTGTTATTTAGTTTATATTTTCTCTTGTCTCTATCTATTGCACACTGCCTGTGTGCTTGTTTTCTTTGTATTTTTTTTCAATTTTCAATGAAGTTTATTACTTATAGAAAAGTAAATAAATAAAATCCTGTATCCCAACATGGTTGTTCCATTTTATGCTCTCTGCCTGCCACATGTCCATTTTTTTTTTTCCATTTTAAAGTAACCAAAGTATTAAACGAAAAAAATTGGTGAAGTAACCAAAGTATAAAAGAAAAAAAATTAGACAAATGACATATGGTAGTTGATGGAGTAAAAAGTGGAACACTCCTAGTAGGACAAAGGATATTTTCTTCATTACTAAAAATGATTTAAGTTGTGGTCAGCTATCTTGCATTCTTGCTTTGTTTTGTTTTTTTTTTTCCTTGTACAAAACTCAATATGATGAATGAAAATTTGTGTGTGTGTGTGTTTTGTTTTTATTTTTTAAATTGTGTTTTCTTTTTTTGGTTGAAATTGAATAAAAATGCCATTTGGTTACCCTTGAAAAGGTGAATCATGATGGAGAAAAATGATATATATATATATAGATATATAGATAGATAGATAGATGCGTGTAAAAGCCACATTTCTTTTCCAAAATTTGAAATATCTACCTTGTTTAATTGGAGAAGATTTAGAGGGACTTCTTGTGGGGGATCTTCATGTGGAGTTCAAAATCCATTTGGTTATATGGCCTACAGTTTGTAATCTGATACATCAAGGGGTTTTGGGAATTAGGAAGTTGTTGAGTTTCAATCAACCTTTATTGGGAAAATGGTTGTGGAGGTATGGGTTGGGATGGGAATCTTTGTGATGGAAGGTCATTGATAGAAAATACGGTACAGACAGGTGTGAGTGGCACTCTAGAGTGGTAAAAGGGGCTTATGGAATGGGGTTGTGGAAACATATCAGAAAGGGATGGGATAATTTTGCATCACATACCTGGTTTGAGGTAGGGGATGAGTGATGACTCCCACGTATTGTTTGGAGAAACCATTGGGATGAAAGTGGCAACTTTCAAGACAGATATCTGGAATTTTTTAGATTTGCCAGAGATAAAATGAACTATTTTCTGACTATTTCGAATGGGTACATGGCAAGGTGCATTGGAACACCTTTTTTCCTTGAGAGGCACAAGACTGGGATTGGAGTCTATGGCTCAATTCTTGGATGATTTGTCTGCTGCACAGGTTACTCCTACTGATTGTGATAAATTGGTTTGGCTTCCTTCTCCCAAGAAAGGATTTCAAATAAAAGGTTACTATAGAGTGCTTCAAGAAAGAGCTGCTGATACGTTCCAGTTCCCTTGGAAATGCATATGGAAAACTCTTTCCCCACTGTCTTTTTTTGTGTGTGTGTGTGTGTGTGGGAGGCAGCTCTAGGTGAAATTTTTGATATTGAATAATCTCCATAGGAGGACCCATGAAAATACATCAATTTCTTACTTGTGCAAAGGAACTATTTCTTGGCAACTTGGACAACTTAGAACGATGTTTGTCCTGCTATCACTAGGAAGATCAGGATCTTTACAAAAAGGCTTTATAAAGCTTTTGTCTCATTGTTTTAGCAGATTGGAGTTATTTGTCTAAATCGGCTGGTGAAACAGTAAGTCATGTGTTGCTGCATTGCCCTAGAGCTTCTGATTTGTGGGCTTTCTTAGTCTGCTTAGTTGGGATTGCTTGGGTTATGCCAAGTTCTGTAAACTCTATGTTGGAGTCTTGGAGTTGTGTATTGGGCTCTCGTAGATGTACAACAGTTCAGGGGGCAGCCCCAGCATGTTTGATGTGGTGCATTTTGAGAGAAAGAAATCGCTGTATGTTTGACTATAAGGAGTCTAGTGTGCCGAATCTTAAGTTTCTTTTGTGAAGACTCTTTATGAATGGGGTTCGTATTTACTCTTTCTCCGTATTCATTGATGGAGTTTCTAGACTCTGTGTCTTTGCCATTAATGCTACGACTTGGATCTTTTATTTCTCCTTTCTTCTTTTTCTCTTTGCTGTTTTTTTCAGCACTCTATACCTCCTGTATATGCATTAAGTTTTTAATAAATTGTAATTGCTTATAAAAGAAATATATAATAATGTCTCTATCTTGTTCAAAAATTACAGTTTTAGGATGTTCAGCAATGAGGATGTTACAATTGGGGCATGGATGCTTGCAATGAATGTCAACCATGAGAATAACCAAGCACTATGTGAACCAGAGTGTACACAATCATCTATTGCTGTCTGGGATATTCCTAAGTGTTCAGGTTGGTGCTTGTTGCCCAAATAAACAATAGAAGTAATTACTGAAGAAGTTATATCCTTTTAGTATAAATCCATTCCTCAGTTTTATAAAATTTCCTGGAGATACTCATATTTGTTGAATTTATTTAGGGGACCACAAAAACATCCACTTCATGCTGGGTTGCCATACTACATGCAGTTTACTGACTATTTGGATGGAGATAAAATTGTTCCACATTTCATATTATCCACCTCATTTCGTTTTCTTATACATTTGAAGGCGCATATTTATCCTTTGGCTTGTGGTTCATAGTAAAAGGAAAAATTTAACCATTGCAAAATGATGAAGTCTAAATGCCAATGAGGACATGCTTAAATGACCTATTTATTGATAAATTAATGACAATTATGTGCATGATCAAGGCAGTAGTCTATCCTATAATTCAATGAAAGGCTTAAGTGATTGATTTCTAGTAAATTGATGACAATTATGCGCATGATAAAGGCACATCTATCCTATAAAATCAATGTTAACCTCATATTTTCATGTACTGCATAAAAAATTATGGAATATATCAGATTCATGAGGATAAAATTTTTAAAAAGTGCTTGGTTATTGCTCAATAGAGGTATGTATTACTCTAGGATAGTATATTTCATAACATTTCTATTCATGCAGGGCTCTGTAATCCAGAAAAGAAACTAATAGAACTTCATCAAAGGGAAAGTTGCTCAAAGAGCCCAACTCAGGCATCTGATGACTAGCATGCATGCAGTTTTTCTTTTCTTCCCAAAGCCAGTAAACTGAGAAGATACTTTTAGAGAAATGCTTGTTCCTATAAGGTCCTGCTGCTTCCAAATTTTATTCTTTCTGTCCTTTCTTTCATGTTACAAGTCGATTAAAAGAAAAACAAAATTTTACACGATACATCTTAGATTTTAATTTTTTTGGGTGGGGGGGTTGTAGAATGTGGGAAGACAGTTAGTCATTAGTGATGTGATGAACCATGTAAAATTTCATTCCTTTAATTGAATATAATTCTTTAAAAATTTCTATAGCTTGCATCAATTTCCTCAAAGTCTTGCCTTACAGATCTCTTAGTGATAATGATGAATTGCACGTTGGGTTTAAGGTTTTGTGTGCTTGTGATTGCTCACTTAACAACAATAATATCGTTATTAGGCTTTTTGTTTCTTCTGTCAAGTCTGCACATATACGAGCTAAGGTTTATGCTTCCCTAATATTATATTATTGATTTTTACTATATTATTATTATCCTTAAATCTTAACTTTATAACTGGCCTCAGGTTATGCTAATTTTGGCCCAGCCTATCCTGGTTGATTTTGTGCCTTCGCTGAAACAAAGATGATCAAGTGTAATGTTTTGTATGCAAAATGGAAATGGATTAATAAACTCAGCCCATGGAGCCTTACTGGGGGTCCAGGCTATGCATAAATTAGACAATTTTAAGTTCATCCATGATTCAACTAAATTATGTGTACGTTTGGTTTCAGCTGAAAGTGTTTTGCGTCTGCATTTTGCTCCTTTTTTTTTTTTGGCACGTGAAAATGAGACATAATGGCTACTGTTCATGCACTGTGCATGAACAGTAACCGAAAATTTTGATTTTTCCTACTTTTTCAGCACAAATTTTACTGTTTACGGACCCACAAATTTTACTTTTTAGCAACTTTTTCATTAAAAATGAGTTCTACGGTACTATTCACACATTTAAAAATTATTTTACTACAGTATTTTTTAGTTTTCAATTTCAGTTTTCAATTTTTAGCTGTATCCAAATGGACCCGTTCAAATTTGACGTGCAAAGTTTGGAAAATGTCATTTTATAGACTTGTTGATATTTTGCCTTTACATACCATGTGGTAAATTGTAACCATATATGCAGTCAAAATACATATACTTCATCTCAACTTTTTGAACACCAAGTTGCAGGTTTGTTGTAGTTGGTCTTAGTTTACAATTTAATTTTTGAAAAAAACATTGGAAGGTAACAATGGTATCCTTCAATCTGTTTGCCTTTAAAATCTTTAAATGCAAAATTGTAATTTTTGCATAGATAACAAATCAAGGTGTTGACATGACATGATAAAAATATTAAAAGTTAAAAATAGCTATGAATTAATTAAATGTTAGAATTCAAGAGACTTGTAACTCAATTTGCACCTCTTAGTATTTCTAACAGAGAAATCAGGGATTTAAATCCTACCACCTCCAACTATTGACGTAGCCCAAAAAAAAAAAAAAAAAAAAATTAATGGTAGGAGAAATGGGTGAAATTGATATCTTTTAAAATCTTGAAATGCAAAATTGTAATTCTTAAATTTGTACACAAATTGAACTTAGATCACATTTTAAGGATCAAAACTGTATTTCAACCTTAACTTTGACAACCATTTTTTGAAAACACTGTCAAACATGGCCGGAATTTAATTATTATTATGTTTTTTGGTTCTCTTTTCTCCTCAACTAGCGCGAATAAAACATTTTGACCCTGTGACCAACGAGAACTAGGGCAAAATAACCGTTCTCATTAGTCATTCTGCATTTGAGCTTTTTTTTAATTGATATGCGTAATTTCTTTGCTACATTCATCTTTATAATGTTGTTAGGTGACTCAATGTGATCCCCCTCTGTCTCTCATCCATTTTGATTTTCATGTTATAGGTGCCCATCTTCCGACAGTCCATCAAGCAGGTAGCAGTGCTATGCTACCATTTCAAAGTGCATGACACTATCTTATCTTGGTATATTGTGGATGACATGCTTACGACGAGTAGTCTAATTTGCCATGTGTACCCAAAAAAATGTCAAATGTGTGTGGTTGACATGCTTTTAGATTTAATATCTGTGTAGGTAGTTTTTTGAGCTTTTGGACTAAGGCTTCTGTAGAAGGTAAGGGAGTTGGGCTTGGCTCTCTCCGCGGGATTTCTCTGGAATCAATTTGTGCACAAGACAAAACACTCCAGGTAGTATATACACACATCAGGGCCGGTCCAAGATAGTTTGGGGCCTAAGGCAAAAATTTTAAATGGGTCTTTTTACCTCTAAATATCACTTAAATAATATTTAAATTATTTTTTATTTCAAAATCTATTATTAATTCATACTCATTAATACGAATAATTCACCCAAAGTGAGCTAATAATACTATATATGTTTTAAAAACTAGCATATCACCAATAAAAAAAAAAATTCAAACATTCATTTATTATATTGTTTAAGTGACACCGATCATATTCTTGGCACATCAATTTGTAAGTTTTTTGTCGTAAAATTTCTATTAGCTTTAGCATTTTTCATACACTTAATGAAGATTGGGTTGCATTTTTATTAATTCTTTTTTTTTTTTCTTTTTTGTTGAGAAAATACTAAACTTAATACAAATTTTATTACAAAAAGCTTACAAACTAATATAGCAATGAGGTGACACCTCAACAAAAGAATAGATGAGTATTGAATTACTTCATGTGATTGATGACATGTCAATTTATAGGACCTATTTAATAAAACTTGTAATATACTAACATAACTCTAATATTTTAGGCATTCTTTAAAGTGGGAAAAAATGTATACGTAGCTCACAATTTTTTCTTCAATTAGAAAAAGAAAACGAAAAAGAAAAAAAAAGAAAAAAAGAAAAAACCTTACTGCCCCCATATTTGGGGGCCTTTCTATGTTAGGGGGCCTTAGGCCATGGCCTAAATGGCCTAGGCCTAGGGCTGGCCCTCACACACACACGCACACATGTGGCAGAATAATTGTTAGTCCAAAATAAGGTCAGCAGCAATAATGAATATTAATGATAGCAGACAATAATGAAAGTAAAAGTATTCTCTACAAGATATAGACTAAAAAGAGCCCAAATTCCAACTTACATAACCTTATTACCCCTCAAGCCTATAAAGTTATGTAGTTTTGAGAGTAGGTCAAAACAGCTATTATCTTAAATGAGATTGCAGAAGGTTTGATTCTCTAAGTGAGGGAGGAAAAGAAATCCTAGTGATGCATGCTATACTCTTCTGTTGTTTATACTCTACTTTTTCTCTTCTCTCAAGTGCTACTTTCTTTTTCTTTTTTCACTATCTCATTTTCTCTTCAGATTGCTTCATATGTTTTTCCTTGATTTCTGTGTTCTTCTCTTATTTTGTTCATAGGTACTATTTCTATTTATACCCCATATCAGACCCACATGATTTCTCCCTTTTACCCTTGTTTGCACCAACCATTTTGTCTGCTGCAGGCATTCAGTTGACACCCACAACGTACTACCCACTATCTTCTGACCATATATAGATGGGTTCAATCCCACTAAGGGGCCTTGACTGGTCTTTCATGACAAAGCAATTCTCCATTTTGGTTAAGGATCAATTTGCCGAGAGACCCTTCCATCTCTCTCTCTCTCTCTCTAAACCGTTAAAGATTAATTCTCTTTGTCCTCATCCTCTAGAGTGTATCAGATGGTTCCCACATACTTTCTTCCCATTTTTGGTAAAGATGTCTTCCTAGCAAGGCATATTCCCAAAAGTGGTCTTGGCAGGATACCAAATCTAGGTCCATTCCCTTCCTCCACCAAACCACACCATCTGCATCTTGTTAGCCGTGGGCCCTGCCTCTCCTGCATTAGCTAGGTTGTAGGACGACAGAGCCCCAGCCTTGATGCGTTTGTCTCTTTTTTTGGTTTGGCTTTTTTCTCCTTCACTTAGTTCCTGCTGCTAATAATTATTGTCATTCCCTTTTTCTTGCTATGTTTGTCATTTCCTTTGGCTTGGCTTTTCTCTCCTTCACACGATTCTTGCTATTCCTACTATTGATACTTGCTGCTATTCATTGTTTCCTTCTATCGCATCTCTTTAGAATAGGTTTGACTCCTATCCTTTTATACAAAAGGATTTAGGCCTTTGTGGGCCAAATACTCTTTACTGGATCAAAAGGGTCTTGGACCCAATTTGCCCTAATCTCCTAAAGTCATTCTGCAGAAAATCTGTATTCCGTTGCAGGTCACTTTCCCTTGCATTTCTCTTTCAGCCTAGACGTAATTCTTGGCTTTTATTTCTTTTTTGTTTTCGGGCCTTTCTTGCTCTTCAGTCTTCTTGGTGGGCCTTTGGGCTTTGCTTTTCTTTTGGAATTTTGGATTATAGGACAACCTTAAAAATGGGCACCAACAATCTATTATGCTCCCACTCGCCTTTCCATGCTCCCA
Source organism: Quercus ilex subsp. ballota (assembly GCA_032727855.1). Taxonomy (NCBI): domain Eukaryota; kingdom Viridiplantae; phylum Streptophyta; class Magnoliopsida; order Fagales; family Fagaceae; genus Quercus; species Quercus ilex. The sequence goes on along the minus strand of CM064915.1, from coordinate 29,585,878 downwards.
CATACATATGATGCATTTAAAAAGGGAACAATTTAACAATTTGGGCTTTGCTTTTCTTTTGGAATTTTGGATTATAGGACAACCTTAAAAATGGGCATCAACAATCTATTATGCTCCCACTCGCCTTTCCATGCTCCCACATACATATGATGCATTTAAAAAGGGAACAATTTAACATTATTTCTTTATTTATGTTGCTCTTTTTTTTATTTAGAGTCAAGACCAATCAATTGAAAACGTCGGTTGTACACACAACTTTTAGTTGCAAAACACTTCCTGCTTAGATACCAGGTATAATTTAAACCTAATCTTGTTAGATTACATGTTTTCCATTTCTCTCTCCTTGCATGAAGTTGGTACAACAAATTAACAACTTTGGTAGCTATTAGTGGTCATTTTCATGACACATTTTTTATGGGAAAAAACTTACATAGTCCCAAAGTAGTGCTCGGCGCTCTCACAAAAGGAGGTGGGCCCCATGGTGGGTCCCATGTGTGGGTCCCACCCCCTTTGTAAGAGTTTAGGGCATTGCTTCAAGACTATGTAAGAATAACATTTTTTATGAGCCTAGCCTTCTTATGGACCCTATCATGTATTATATTATATTTTATTCTTTTAAGCATGAACCAAACTCATGTGACATATTGAGGAATTTGAGTGAGTGTGGTTTGAAAGATATGAATCGGTTTTTTTTGGGACCTTTTGCATGAACCCAATTCATGCGTGGTATCAAGTGGGCAAGGGATGCTGGTAGCACCTCAAGCTCATGGAGGAGGTCTTGTACCTAAGATTTTCACCCCAAAAGAGGTCTTATGCTCTTGTTGTCTATGACCTAAGTTTTTCACACTACACATTTTTTCTACCTAAAAAACACAGCTAACTCTTAAGTGGTCAGTCTCACATGCTGTAGCCATCAATTGCAGTCTTCAAGAACCTGCCATGACTAGGAAAAAGCAGCCAATAAGATTGATCCACTTTATTTCCCCAATTATACTTAAAGCAAGTCAATATTTTATCCAAACAAAAGGCAAACCGAAACAAACATCTCTCAATTTCCTCTTCATGCTATCCATGGGTCAAAGTTTCATACATGATGTTCTGAGTGTGTTGTTTTCATTTTTGTCATTGTCATTTCGATTTCTCTCTTGTTATAGCACTATTAACCTTTTTTCATCACACATTTGAAATTTTGAGCTTGACTCTCCACAAATAAACACTTCTAAAAGAACCCAAGGGGAATTTTAGGTTTGTTCTACCATTTTGGCCCTTGTCGTGAAGCCTTAAGATCTCGAGGCCTTTCTCTCTATATGGAAACTCCCCCTGTATCAAGGGATTCAGGTCAAATCTCCATTACTATATAAACAACAAACCCTAACCTTCTTGAGGTACATGAATTTTTCCTAGCTCTTGCACTCTTGAGTTCTTAGAAATTCTTCTATCCCTAACTTAACATTCGAAGGGTTTTTGGCCGGCACCCTACCGGTGCTTTCTATAGGTTCTTTCTCTCCTTTTGTTCTTCAGGTACACCCATTGGAGTGTGTGTGAATGATCAACTCACTAACGATTTTGTGCATCATTAAAATCAAAGCTAATGATCTTTACATAATTATTTTTGCTTGTTTGAAAAGAATAGTAGAAGCTTTTAACTCAATAGGAACTTATCATATTCTAGTGATTTGGAAATCATTGATGGAGTAGTGCTAGTGGAGTGAAGAATTTTGATTGATCCAATAATACAGGCCTTTTGATTGGTCCATCAATAAAAGCAATCAAGTAGGGCCCATCGAAGAATTTTCCAACCAATCATGAAAAAGAGAAGCCAGTTGCCCTGAAAATATTTAACCCAACCCAAACTAAACCTAATACTAATTAGTATAAGGTTTAAGGAGCAAACCTCCACAATCTGGTCCTGTAAATAATGGTGGGTTAAGTGGCTTAGGACTGTCCACCCACCACAGCAAACCGACCAACCCGCCCGAGCCCGAACCGGAAACTGCCTGAATCGACCACTCTGATGTCGGTTGCGGGTTGCCGCCCACGGAGCTTCGGGTTAGTTGGCGGGTTTCCTCCCCCAAAAACTGAGCCACTCGACCTGAGCATAAAACCAAAAACCTCCGGTGATATTCGAAGGATTTTCAACGAACACTTACAAAATCCGGCGATATTCGAAGGATTTTCAGCAGTATTTGGAGTTCTCCGGTGAAGATTACTTGAGATCCGACGAGATCCGGCGAGATCTCATCGAGATCTAGTCTAGATCCAATGAGATCTGGCCAGATCACGACGAGATCTGCCAGATCTCTACGGATCCGGCCAAAAATAGCTTTTCGGCGATACAACCTGAAACCCGACGAGTCCAGAACCGACTGATCCGACTAGCACTCCAGGTCAGTTTTGGGCTCCGTTTTCACCCAACCGAAAGTTTCGGGTTGAGTCCGGGTTGGGCACAAACCCGACTCAGCCCGACCCATGGACACCCCTAAAGTGGCTTTTCAGGTTGGTATTGAGCATATTTTTAAAAACCAGACCGGACTGGCTGCTCCAATCGGTTCAACCGGGAACCGGCCTTCAATCCGGCTTGGTTATGGCAAAAAATCGAAAATAGCCTAAAAACTAGTAAATAGTGCAAACCGGTCGGTTCAACTTGAGAACCGAAAATCGACGTGGTCGACCCAGTTTTGCTCCTCAAAAGAAACAACGTCATTTTTGGCTTTTTGCTTCTCAAAATTAACCCTAAAGACTCACACCTAACTCCTAAACACACTCGTCTGTCATCTCACGCCTCACTTTCTAAAATCAAGCTCTTTGCCTCACTCAAGCTCTCTCAAGCTCACCCTCTCTGAAATCTTGAATATCCCTCACTCTCTCTGCCTCACTCTCACGGTCTCACCTCTGAATTTTTTTTCCCTTCTCATCATTCCTCTCGGCGTTTGAAGCTGTGTTCTGGGTGTTTTTTTTTTTCTTTTTTCCCTTCGCATAATTGGTCTCGCCCTCGCCCTCTATGCTCTCTGCTTCTCGGCATCTGAAGGTAATATTCTTTTCTTTTGATTACTTCATTTTGATTTTGATTTTGATTTTCTCGATTCTGTTTTTTTTTTTTTTTTTTCATTTCTCTCGGCTTCATCAGGTAATGTTATAATTAATATTCTTTTCTTTTGATTTTGATTACTTGATTACTTGATTTTGATAATTTTCTCTCTGTATTTTTTTTTTTTTTTTGTTGGGGTAAATTTCATTATTATAGTTGATTTTTGAAGTTTTTGACTTTGATATCAGTTGGGTTTTGCTCAATCTAAATCTGGGTTCTATTTGAAAGTTAATTGAGGATTGGAAAAATTTTGTCTGCATAATGGTTTCTTCTGAGCTTAGGCACCTTATTATTTATTGATTTACATGCTTTATTTCAATTTGTTTTGCTTTGTTCTAGGCACCATATTATTTATTTATTTACACCCTGCTTGCATAATTGTGTTTGGATTTTAAAGTTAATCATTAAGTATCATCAATGACCACTGTTTGTTTAGTGTTTTATTTTCTGTTTGTTGTTAAACTTAGTAGTTGTTTGTCATTTGGATGTAAATGTAATGACTAATGAACTTATTTATTTGGTTTTGTTGAAAGTTTATTATGTTAAGGATGATTGTTTTGTAATGTTATTATGTCAAATTCTTTAAAAAGATGTTATATACTTATATACTTGTATTTTTTTTTAAAGGAAACGTATTTATTACTATTGGTTTGTTAGTTTTAGTATATTAAAAAATTATTAATTATTTATATAATTTAAATAAATAATAATTAAATTATTTATGACGTCACCAATTTGACCATTGGTCGGACCCCGTTCCGACCATGAAATTGGTAATTAGCTCCTTTTCCAGTTCTTTCACCGTACTGGTTTTTAAAACCATGGTATTGAGGGCTATGATAGGAGGACCATTTGAAAAACCATTGACTTGTTTGGTGGTGATCCTCTTAATCGAACTCTACTACGCAACTAAAATAAAAAAAATTGAAAGACACACAGTCAAAAGAGGAAAAAAAAAATTAAAAGTAGATCTTCTTTCTCAATTCTCACTTAGTCAAGGCCCATTTAAATGTTTTTCATCATTGTTTTCACCGTATATTGGAATAAAATAGTGCTACGAGCATTAGTATTGGTGGTGCTAAAAATCTATTTTTAGCAAAGGTGCAACATTGGTGGCGGTATAGGTAAAATTTTTACCTACACAACTATAGTGCATAGCCATATATGGATGTGCACTGTAGCTCAAAGCTAAACTCAAAAATAATTTTTTATTCCCACCTCACATTAAATATATTATTTCTTTCTTTTTTTTTTCTTTTTTTTTTCTATTTCTTTTTCCCGCTACCCGATTTCAGTCATTCCTCACTTTCTCAGATCAAACTCTCGGGATTTTTTAGAAAATAACTACAAAACCCAAACAATATTATTAGTTAGGCAACGTTTCAAACATATTGCATTTCTAACAATTCGACTTCAGAGGAGTCGATTTTACTGTTCATATCGCCTATTTTTTTGCCAGTTGAAGAAGGCACGTAGATAAAGAAATCAAGTCCTTTGGACTCATTTCTTATACACAGAAACCGACTTTGCTGGAGTCGTTTTCTATACAAAGAAATCGACTTCAGTGAAGTCTATTTCTTTGTGTAGAAACCGACTTCAGTGAAGTCGATTTCTTTGTATAGAAATTATATTCATCATAGACGAGCTCGGGGGAGGCACAACACACCCAAAGAAAATTTCTCCCTTTCTCCCAACGGCTGGACCCTTCATCTTTTAAGGGCTTTCACTCTCCAGCAACCTAAAACAAAATACCCACTGAAAAGAACCATGAAACACGATACACGAGCTCCTCAAAGAAACACCCAAAAAACCTTCCCTGCATAACCTGCCTATGCCCAGCTCACGAATTTGAATTTCTATACAAAGAAATCAACTTCACTGGAGTCGTTTTCTATACATAGAAACCGACTTCACTGGAGTCGGTTTCTATACAAAGAAATCGACTTCACTGAAGTCGGTTTCTACACAAAGAAATAGACTTCACTGAAGTCGATTTCTTTGTATAGAAAACGACTCCAGCGAAGTCGGTTTCTGTGTTATAAGAAATGAGCCCAAAATATGAACAGTAAAATCGACTCCTTTGAAGTCGAATTGTTAGAAATGCAATATGTTTGAAACGTTGCCTAACTAATAATATTATTTGGGTTTTGTAGTTATTTTCTAAAAAATCCCTCAAACTCTCACCTCTCACTCATATTCCTCAAACTCACACCTCTGCTATCGATTCATCATCCTCTCATCGTTGCCACCAAAGCTCACCGAAGCTCACCATCGTCGATTCATCATCCTTCTCCCTTTCCTTTTTTTTTTTTTTTTTTTTCTTCTTCTTTAACTTCTCACCGGCCCAACTCCCCTGCCCCACGCTGCCGACCCATGTTGACCCATCTCGCCCTCGCCGCCTACCTAAGCCCCAAGTCCCAAGCTGACCCACGCTGACCCATCTCGTCCTCTCTTCTGTCTGAGCCATCTCGGCCTCTCTTTTCTGTTTGGGTAACCAATTTCTTCAAAGCTTGATTGTTGATTTACAGGTGAGTTGTCTCTGTCTTCTGCATCATGTAATGCTTAGGGTTTTTGATTTGGGTGATTGGAATGATAAATTTTTCATGTCAATTGGGAATTTCTGTTTGCAAGGAATTTATATTTGTTGATTCTAATGATAATAAGCAGGGAATTGGAATGATAAATTTTCTATTTTTGCTCCTGATTTCTATTTGTTGATTCTAATTTATTACAATAAACGTCATGTTGGAAATTGTTTTGGGAAATTTCTAATTGCAGGGAAGTTTATGTTTTTTGTTTCTAATGTATTGGCGTAAATGTTAGTTTGAGAATTTTCTGGGTACAGGGAAGTTTACATTATTTTTGTTTCTAATTTATTGCAATATAAATTTTCAGGTAATTGGAATGATAAATTTTCTGTTTTTGCTTCTCAGTGATTTTCTATTTGTTGATTCTAATCTATTACAATAAATGTCATGTTGGAAATTGTTTTGGAAATTTTCTCATTGCAGGGAAGTTTATGTTTTTTGTTTCTAATGTATTGGTGTAAATGTTAGTTTGGGAATTTTCTGTGTGTAGGGAAGTTTAAATTTTTTTATTTTTTTTTATTTTTTGTTTCTAATTTATTATGGTCTTGGTCTTTACTTTCAGTTTGCTTGGAAGTATATAGTGTTGTTTCTAATTTATGGAGTCACAAGTAGACCTACCATATTACACAGGTATCATGAATGGGGATATTGATATTGACTCGCCACTTTTGAGTACATCTCAAAATAATCTTATGTCAGTTTCTGATTCTCTACCTCAAGTTGAGAATGCCTCTTCTAAGAAAGCAAAATGGGGTAGTAACTTTAGTGTAGAGGAAGATCAACTCCTAGTGTCGGCATGGCTCAATACTCATGTCGATGCCATACACAGTAATGAACAAACACATAATACATTTCGTCAAAAAGTTTGGGAATACTTCATGGAGCACAATACCTCCGGTACCACACATACTGCTATCTCCCTAATAAGTCGTTGGGCAACTATGAACAAGGAGACAAATAGGTTTTGTGGGTGCATGGCTAAAGTTAACACAATTCATCAAAGTGGTATAACTGAACAAGATAATGTATAAATTATATTGCAATAGTGTTAACATACCCATTCACCAATAGTTTGAAGATACTAATCATGTTATATATCTTTTAATTTTTTTAGATTCTCAACGTGAAGGCTTTGTATAAAAACAACTTTAGTAAATTCTTTCAACTTGAATAACATATTTTTGATTGAGGCACTTGGGAATAACATATTTTAGATTTAAGTTTTTTTGGTGTACATTTTTCTGGAATTTCAAAAATAAAAAGCAAACACAAAAACCAAACAGGAGAAGAGAACCACTGCACGAGGAGTGACAAGGTTTGAGTAATAAAACTTATGAACAAAGACCTGACCTACAATCAGGAGGAGGAGGACAAGAAAAGCAGTTCCTAAAGATGACTTATTTAGATTGCATTTGGAGCTATCAAGTTGTCTTCTTAGAGCACTAGTCGCTTCCTTCAAGTACTGACCTTTTAAATATAAATAAATAAAATTAAGCATTTCCTCAGTGGGAAAAATGAAGGCTTTGGGCCAGATACAATTAATTCAAATTAAATTTGAAAATTCTTTTTTAATGGATGAGATGAGGGCTATTCTAGTTTTGCAATCCATTGTTAAAAAAGCATCAAAATAACAACATTCCATCTCACGGGAATGTGGCATTGTTGATATTTTCTATTACTGTATGTTAGAGATATTACAAATTTTATATTAAAACAAAATTGCTAACGAGTGCATTCACGCATAAGGGGGAGTTTAATGAGTCTCATTGCATTGGAAAACAACAAAAACAAATAAACAAATACTTAATAAATAAACTCGTGTTACTTGTTGCGGATGTTTTGCGACAAGGGCTAAAAATGCAAGAATGACATAAATCTCTCCTTGGATTCTTTAGAAGTGATTATTTATGGAGAATATCAAGGCCAAAATTCTAATATTTTGCAAATAAAGGCTAATGGTGCTTTAACAAAAGAAAAATCAAAATACAAATAACGAAAATGCTTAAAAATACATAAAAAACAACACAAGTCTGAAACTTTGACCCTCAGTTAGCCAGAAGAGGAAATTGAGAGGGGTCGTGTGGAGGAGAGGGAAGGTTCCATTGTACTCATATTTCCACCCCCAAACTTTGGAATTGTGATAATGCATCCTGACTGAATGGGCTTTTGCTCTAAAGTTTAATAACAAAAGTATAGAAAAATATATAAAAACAATAGGTCTGAAACTTTTGATCCACAATAAGGGAGAAGAGAAAACTGAGAAAGGCCGTGAGGAAGAGAGGGAAGGTTTCCATGTACCCATATTTTCACCCCAAGGTTCAGGATTGTGAGAATCATTGCTAGCTCTATGAGCTTTTTGCTCTCTAGTTTCAGCTCTATGGGTAAAACATGGTTCATATTTGCTTTAATTGGGTAAAAGAGTTAACTTGCTTTATGTATAATTTGGAAAAGATTTGACTAAGCCTCCATTGGCTCCTCATTTTTAGTTGTTTTAGACTCTTGGGAGGCTCAACTAAGTGAGGGCTAGTAGCTAGAGTTGGCCAATGAGAGCCAACTATGTTTTAAAGGCAAAAATGGGTTAGGACAAAAACTTTGGGCCACAGTCAGTCAAAGCATAAAAGCTCTTTTGGGGTGAAAATTTTGGGTACAAGCTCTCCTCCATGAGGTTGATGTGCTACTAATGTCCCTTACCCACTTGGTAGCACACATGGGCTAGGTTCATGCAAAAGGTCTAAAAGAAACTGACACATACCTTCCAAACAACACGTCCTCAATTTTCCCAATATGTTGCATGGGCTTGGGATATTCTTAAAAGAATAAAATATAATATAATACATGAATTGGACCCATAAGGAAGTTGGGCTTGGTTAAATCGGGCTTGTAGAAAATGTGTTGTGAAAATGGGTATCAACACTACTAAAAAAAAAAAAACCTTAACCTTAACCTTAACGTTAACCATTGCCTTTAAACACTCATTAACCATTCCCTTTATAAAATAATCTTTCCGAACTGATGCGTCATGGAGCAAGTAATATTGATGTTTATTATCATGATTTTGACCACCTCCGAGGACATGTTATGTAAAGCTAATGAAGAACAAATGAAATTGTAAGTAAGAAACCATTGATCTTAGAGGTCTCTGCTTTCCTAAAAAGTGTTTATATATGATGATGTTGAAAATCTTTAGTAAGCCGCACAACACTCACATGCTCGAAACAAGGCCTATGAAACAACAACAAAGAAAAACCCTAGGAGAGTACCGGTGTGGTATCGGCCAAAGACCCTTCGAAAGTTAAGTCAGAAAACCTTTCTACAACTCTAGAGTGCCAGAGCTGGGGTGAATTATGCGTACCTTGATTTGTGAGAGTCTCGGGGTTTTTATAGTAATGTAGGGTTGACATCCATGCCTTGATTAAGAAGATGTTTCCTTGTAGGAGAGAAACTCTTTATTTTGTGTATCTTGCAGAATCCTTTCCTTGTAGGAGTCTTCTTGATTAGGGTGGGGTGTAAGATATTTCCTTATATATCTATACGTGTGAACCACGCAAGAAACAAGTTGAACTCGTCAGCTTCATCCCGTCAACTTCTTTTGTCATCCTGGTTGTCTCTAACCCATGCACTAATGCCCTTCAGTTGCTCCTCTCATCACTAATATGGGTCGTCAACCTTTTGGGGTCAGTTACGAGAATGTCAACGAAGTCATCAGTTACTTTAGGGTCGTCAGCTACTATAGGGTAGTCAGCTGTCACTTAGGCTTCAGGAATTATACTTATCAGTTGCCCCTTACTCTATAATCTCGTCAGTTTAAGCTGCCAGGTTGTGGAGTGTGTATATATATATATATATATATTAATGGATGGGGCATTTATTGCCTGGCTCCTCGAGCAGCCATAATGTCAGAACATGTGGCTTAAGCCAATTGGCCTTGTGTCTGGACGAGGGTGTCGCTTTGTCTTCTATGCGCTTATCACCCTATATATACTCCACTTCCCTCCTTACTTTCCTCAATTTCATTTCTGTTGATCATCAGAGAGAGCTTGTCACTTCAAGGACCTCACCCACGTCATTGTGCTTTTGTCATCGTTCTTTTGCTAAAATCGTCTCTATTTTCGAAACCGTCTGCGTTACTTGGTAAGTTTACTTTCACTACCTCACATCTTTTTACTTTTATCCTAGTTGATTGAGAAACTCTTATTTAGAGAGGCCGTCAACTTAGGCTCTTAGAATACCTCCGTCGCTTGTAGGTAGTTAGAAGTCTAGAGAGGCGACGAGTGAACAGTCGTTAGTCTGCGAGGAAGCGGGCTACGACAAGGTCTTCCAATCAAGTCATAAGCCCGAGGAGGGCTTCTCTTGGTCGTCAAAGAAGGAAACGTCTGCACAATCTTCTAACGAAGAAATGGAAAGTTATGGAGGAGAAGATGAGGTAGTAGGTGAGGGAGGAGACGAAGAGGATGAGGAGGAAGGGAGAGAGAGTGACGAGGGTGAAAATGATGGTGACGAGGAGGTTATAGAAAGTACTTTAGGAAGCCCAGGAGATGACCGTCCTTTCATTCTCCCTAAAGAATGGACGGTTAATGTGACGATGTCAGATAAGGTGTTCAAATCTTTACATGACCGGTATCAAATTTCGGACGACATCCTAATCCGTCTCCCTGGGAAGTTTGAGAAATGTTATTCAGGGAAGACCGTGGACGTTGGCATGTATGATGCCATGTTCGCGGCAGGATTGAGGTTGCCACTAACGACACTTCACCGTTAGTTGGCCAATTTTTTGGGTTTGTCCGTCAGCCAGATTTCCTCCAATGCATGGAGGATATATATTGGGGCTAAAATTTTGTGGGGTCGTCTAAGTGGCGGGAACCATCAGCTAACTATTGACGAGTTCTTTTGGTGCTATCTACCTCAACACATAGTTTCATCCAAGGGAATATACCACTTCGCGGTAAGGAAGAAGGCGCTGAAGTTGGTATCTGACATGCCTGACTCCAATAGGAATTGGAAGGGCAGGTATTTTTTTTTGTCAAAGGGACGAATTGGGTATGTTGTCAGGAAGAGTGGAAGACGATGCCCCATGGTTTTGACAATACTTGGACTTTTGTCAAGGACTCAGGTTAATCCCGTCTGTTGTTTTCCTTTGTTTATTTGTTTCAAACTTCTAAGACCGTCTACTTTCCCTGTTTTCAGCTAGTGTCCATCCACATATCTCAAACGAGCAAGAAGCCTTTATCTATCAGGTAATTGAGATCCCATTGGAGAAGCGAAAGTGTCGGGACCTTATTACACTTGATACTTTACACCTTTACTGCAGAGGTCCGGAGCCGATGCCAGTAGCTCATAAGTTAAACGCCTATTCCCGTCGTCGTAAGTGTCCCATAATTTCTCCCGTCGCTTTTGTATTGCCATCGCCTGTTCTAATGTTTATCATTTGTTCATTCAAAAATGGAGGTAGCCAAGCAGAGGGTGAGGGCAGCTGCTGCTCGTAAGAAAGAGGAGGAGAAGAAGGCTAAGTTAAAAGAGGGGGCGTCCTTAGCAGCCCCTAAGGGCCGTTGAAAAGGGGGCAGCCAAGAGGAAGCCTGACAAGAAGGACGATCGTCCTTCCAAGAAAGCTGTCGTCACCCCTAGGGATGCTTATCCTAAGAAAAAGTCCCCTCCTAAGCTGAGCCGCAGAGCAGGCAAGGGATTGATGACGTCGACCGGTCTCGTCGTTGAGGAATCCTGACGCCTTCTTACGCATAAGGAGTACGCTGTTGAAACCATGGGGTCAATCATAAGGCCGACGGATATGGACCCTTGTGTTGAGCTTGGGACGGGGGAGCTGGGGTCATTAGGCCTCTTTGACCTTGCCCAGGTATTTTTCTTCCTTTCTTCCTTTATTTGTTTGTTTTTATGCTAAGCAACTTACGAAAATTTCATTTTGTAGGCGATGGTTCGTATGAAGGCACTGCAAGATAGGGCGTCGCCAAAGAATGGGTGATAACTCGTTTGCATAAGCGCATCAAGAACTTGACCGATAGGTAAGAATAGTACAAGGACGCCCTCCATACCCTCAACCAGGAGGTGAAAGATTTGAAAGACAATCTGGAAGAGGAGGGTCGTCAGCGGAAAAAAGAGCAAGGAGCCAAGGAGACAGCGGAGAAGGAGCTAACAACACTGCTGGGCCAAGTGGAGATGGCCAAGGTCGATGCTGTAAAAGAGTTCAAGGAGTCACAGGCGTATATTGATTCCTGCATCGAATATTATGGTGTGGGGTTTGAGGATTGCCTTAAGCAGGTCAAATCCAATTACCCAGACCTGGATTTGGCGAAGGTTTCAATGGAAGATCCCTTGCCATCGACGCTTGCAGGTGACGCTATTCCTAAAGAGGTTGACAACTCAACTGAGTCAGAGCAAGATACCCAAGATGACAGCGTCGTCCTTGCTCAGCCTACCGTGAATCCCCCAGTTACTCCTCTGACTCCATCAGCCAATCCTCTCGTTGTTGACGACTCTTCAACTTAGGATGCTCTAGACCTCCTTCCTAAGGGTGACGAGGCCCCTCAAGACCCCCCGGCTTCATGAACTTTGCACTTTCTTTCCTTCTTATTGCAAATGTAATCTAAATTATGGACAATGCCTTTGTTATTTTTCTTGGGCTCTATTTGTAAAAACTTTATTTTATTTATGATATTTCATATCTGTTGCTTTCACATACATGTTGCTTTTTATTTGTTGATCTATATGCTCATTCCTTGTGCTTGTATGATATGTTTTCACAAGTTAGAGACGAACCCGTCTACTTTAAACGATAGGCTATAGCTTTCAGGTTCCCTTATGACTCGTTGATTTTGTGCTTTCCATTGAACCCGTCTACTTAGGTATAGGTCCATCAGTTTATTATGGTCTTTATCCTCACGGGATGGACCTGCTTACGGACTTAATCATGGACCCGTCTGCTTAGTTAGGTCCGTCCACTTGTTATGGATGAACTTGTCCATTTCATGGACTTGGTAAACTCGTTCACTTTATGGACCAATAAACTTGTCCACTTTTATGGACTTAATAAACTCATCCACTTTATGGACCCGTCCACTTTATGGACTAATAAACTTGTCTGTTAGGTTCTAAAGATTTAGAAATTTATGTATTTAGAACTCTAATGTGTAATGTTGGCAAACCATGATCAAAACAATATGTTTAGTCTTGTTTAGGCTTGCTCAAAGTTGTGTTATTCATGTAAAGTTGGAATTAAGAGGCTGCAGATGCATTGGTGCATTTCGGCCTGGCTCAATCGATCGAAAGTTAGACTCGATCGATCGAAAGTCAGCCAGAATGTTTTTTCTGCAGAATTTCCAACTCAGCCCTATCTCATTAAACGTTTTCGGTTTTCTGTTTTTGCCCTAGGTATATAAGGCAAAACCCTAGCCACATTTTGAGAGTTGCTCATACTTTGCAGTTTGTGTGAATCTCTTGAGAGATCCTTGAGAAGCTTTCCTTCACATAAACTTAGGGTTTTCAAGGTAGAGATTATATCAACATCTTGATGATCAACTCAGTTACTGCCATTGGAGCTTAAAGAATAACAAGCGTGGGTGCTTGTAGCAGTTTGGAGAATCTAAGAAAGAAGGAGTCCGTGGATTCGGAGCTTGCACGTGGTTGTGTCAGTAAGTTCTACTGGTGGGTAGTATTAGGAAGTCAAGTGGGGAGCTTGTAAGTCCTTTTGTATGAACTTCGATTCTTTCATATAGTGGATTCAAGTTTACCTTGAGGATAGCTAGGTCAAATCCTCCCCAGGTTTTTACCGTGTGGTTTCTTGGGTCATCATATCATTGTGTCATTTATTTTTCCGCCACTTTATATTCTTGATATGATTGTTTGATTGTGATAACCTAGATTTGCATAATTTGACTAAGTTAATCACTTGGCTAATTAACTAGGCTAATCTGGTTAGGTTAAGGGGTCTAAAAACCGTTCAAGTAGTATCAGAGCAGGTAGCTTTCTTGTTGTAGATCTTTTGATCTCTGAGCTGATCCTTGACCCCTGTTTTCAAGGAACACTGACACACTCTGGTTATTCCTCCTCACTTTGATGGAAATAACTATACTTATTGGAAAGTAAAGATGAAAGCATTCCTGAAATCTATTGATGAGAGGGTTTGGAATTCCGTTGAGTACGGATGGGAGAAGCCCACTACTCCTGTGAGTAAGTGGCAAACTTCTCAAAAAGAAGCAGCTGGTTTCAATCGCAAAGCTATGAATGCCATCTTTAATGTTGTTTCTATGGAGGAATTTAAAAGAATCTCAAATGTTGAGGTTGCTCACACTGCTTGGAAAATCCTCCAGACTATACATGAAGGCACAAAGGCAGTTGAGATTAATAAACTGTAGCAATTAACTTCTAGATTTGAAAGCATTAGGATGTCTGATGATGAATCTTTTGATGATTTCTATGCTAAATTGAATGATATTGTTAATTCTGCTTTTAATATGGGTGAAATCTATGATCAACCTAAAATTGTTAGGAAGATTCTTAGATCCTTGACTGAGGACTTTAGGCCCAAAGTGACTGCCATTACTGAGAGCAAGGATGTGGACTCCACCCCTGTTGATGAACTTGTAGGATCTCTTCAATCCTATGAGTTAGACCTACCCAAAGCAAACAAATCCAAATCAATGGCTCTTAAGTCAGTTGATGATGTTGAGGTTGGTGGATTTGATGATGAGCTTTCTGCTACAGAGATTGCGTACCTTGCCAAGAACTTTAGAAACTTTCTTAGGAATAACAACAGAAAGGCGAGAGGTACAAACACTGCTAAACCTAGAAACTTTAAGAAGAATGATCCCGCTAAGGTTAATAACTTTGAAAAACCTAGAGAAAAAGTTGGTCAATCTTCAAACAATTCTTTGGGTCCTCAGTGTTTTGGATGTCAAGGGTATGGTCATGTTAAATCTGAATGTCCTATGTTAGGTTCTAAAGATTTAGGAATTTATGTATTTAGAACTCTAATGTGTAATGCTGGCAAACCATGATCAAAACAATATGTTTAGTCTTGTTTAGACTTGCTCAAAGTTATATATTTTATGTAAAGTTGGAATCGAGAAGCTGCAGATGCATTTGTTCATTTCGGCCTGGCTCGATCGATCGAAAGTTAGACAAGATCGATCGAAAGTCGGCCAGAATGCTTTTTTGCAAAATTTTTCAACTCAGCTCTAACTCATTAAACGTTTTGGGTTTTCTGTTTTTTCCCTAGGTATAAAAGGCAAAACCCTAGCCACGTTTTTAGAGTTGCTCTTGTTGCATTGTTGCTCATACATTGCTGTTTGTGTGAATCTCTTGTGAGATCTTTGAGGAGCTTTCCTTCACATAAACTTAGGGTTTTCAAGGTAGAGATTATATCAATATCTTGATGATCAACTCGGTTGCTGCCATTGGAGTTTAAAGAATAACAAGCGTGGGTGCTTGTAGCTGATTGGAGAATCCAAGAAAGAAGGCGTCCGTGGATTTGTAGCTTACACGTGGTTGTGTCAGTAAGTTCTACTGGTGGGTAGCATTACGAAGTCAAGCGGGGAGCTTGTAAGTCCTTTTGTATGAACTTCGATTGTTTCGCATAGTGGATTTAGGTTTACCTTGAGGATAGCTAGGTCAAATCCTTCCCAAGTTTTTACCGTGTGATTTCCTAGGTGATCATATCATTGTGTTATTTATTATTCCGCTGCTTTATATTTTTTATATGATTGTATGTTTGTGATAACCTAGAATTGCATAATTTGACTAAGTTAATCACCTGGCTAATTAACTAGGTTAATCTGGTTGTTTTAAGGGGTCTAAAACCTATCAAGTGGTATCAGAGCGGGTAGCTCTTCTTGTTTGAGATTTTTTTGATCTCTGAGCTGATCCTTGACCCCTGTTGTCATGGAGCATGGACACTCTCTAGTTGTTCCTCCTCACTTTGATGGGAATAACTATGCCTATTGGAAAGTAAGGATGAAAGCATTCCTGAAATCCATTGATGAGAGAGTTTGGAATTCCGTTGAGTACGGATGGGAGAAGCCCACTACTCCTGTGAGTGAGTGGCAAACTTCTCAAAAAGAAGTAGCTAGGTTCAATAGCAAAGCTATGAATGCCATCTTTAATGTTGTTTCCATGGAGGAATTTAAGAGAATCCCTAATGTTGAGGTTGCTCATACAGCTTGGAAAATCCTCCAGACTGTGCATGAAGGCACAAAGGCAGTTAAGATCAATAAATTGCAACAATTGACTTCAAGATTTGAAAGCATTAGAATGTCTGATGATGAATCTTTTGATGAATTCTATACTAAACTGAATGATATTGTTAATTCTGCATTTAATTTGGGTGAAATCTATGATCAACCTAAAATTGTTAGGAAGATTATTAGATCTTTAACTGAAGAATTTAGACCCAAAGTGACTGCCATTACTGAAAGCAAGGATGTGGACTCCATCCCTGTTGATGAGCTTGTAGGATCTCTTCAGTCCTATGAGTCTGACCTACCCAAAGCAAACAAATCCAAATCAATGGCTCTTAAGTCTGTTGATGATATTGAGGTTGGTGGATTTGATGATGAGCTCCTGCTACAGAGATTGTGTACCTCGCCAAAAACTTTAGAAACTTTCTTAGGAATAACAACAGAAAGGCGAGAGGTACAAACACTGCTGAACCTAGAAACTTTAGAAAGAATGATCCCACTAAGGTTAATAACTTTGAAAAACCTAGAGAAAGAGTTGGTCAATCTTCAAACAATTCTTTGGGTGCTCAGTGTTTTGGTTGTCAAGGGTATGATCATGTTAAATCTGAATGTCCTATATTCTTGAGGACTAAGGGTAAAGCTATGGCTGTAACCATTAGTGATAATGAGGTTTCTGATGATGAGTCTGGATGTGACGAGGATGGAAACTTCATTATTTTCACTGCTACTGCTGTAGTCAATGAAAGCATGTCTGTTGAGGAGAACCCTTTTGATGGGGAACTCTCTGAGGATGTAGATCTTCAAGAGGCCTATAATAAACTTTGCAAAGTTGCTGCAAAGGATGCTATGAATGTTGAGCATGGCCTGAAGAAAATTGATTCTCTTGAGCTTGAAAAGAAAAACTTGCTTGTTAAATTATTTGATGCTAATGATCTTTTGAACAATGTGAAATCTGAGATCATGCTCTTACTTGATAAAGTCAAAACTTTGGAACATGATTTATCTATTGCTAGATTTGCTAGTTCTAAACTTGATCAAATGCTGAATGTTCAAAAGTATCCTTCCGATAAATCTAGGGTAGGTTATGTTGAAAGCATCTCTGTGTCTGCTCCTAATTCCACAAACTTTATTCCTTCATCTTCTTCTGAACCTTCTGTGAGAGAGGTTGTAAGTGAAACTGTCAAACCACCTGTGAGTGAGGTTGTCAAACCCGTAGAAGTTTCACCCCCTAGGAAGATTAAGGTTGATCTAGGAGAGTCTAAACCTAAGGAATCTACCCTTTCTAAGGATAAGATGCATGGTAAACCTGCTTGGGTTTGTCATTATTGTGGAAAGTCTGGACACATTCGTCATAACTGTTACAAGCTTCAAGCTGCTAGGAGAGCAAACAAACCAAAAGTGTCTGTGCCTCAAGCACAAGATCCTATGGCACTTATTGGTGATTTGGTAAAGGCGTTGAACCTTTATTCCAATCCTGGAGTTGGAAATCACTCGAATGTGAATAGGAACTCCAATGCTCGTCGTGCATCTAAAAGGTTTTGGATGCAAAAGACTCGATCTAATTGAATCTTTCTGACATGGTCCTTGTGCTTCATTGCTCATTCCTTTGTGACCATTGTTCTTTGGTTTTTGTGTTTTTTTTTTGTTTGTTTCTAGGATTTGCATTGCATTACATTCATGCATTTCATTCTAGGATTTATTTGTTTTGTATTTTTCTTGGTCTTTGAAATCAAGGTTGGTCAATTTATTTACACATAACATGTCTTGTGTACCTTGTTTAGCTTTGATGAGCTTATTTATTGCACTTTACTAGTTGAAACTTTGTAGTGCATGTTGTGGGAAAGATGTTTATGGTGTTTATCACTTTGTCTTAATCTTGAAGTCACATGTTATTTGATTGTCGGACTTGATCCTTTTGAGAAAGACATAAATAACCATCTCACCACTATTCACTAGCCAATCATGAACACCTTAGTGCATATCATAAGATTTTGTGCTCGAGAAAGTGTAGCACATGCACAAAAAGAACATAAGGTGTAGCCTCTGTTAATCACTTAATGCTTAAAATTGTGTGTACTATTAGGCTTGATGCCAATTCACATAATTAAAACTGGTGTGTACTATTAGGCTTGATGCCAAATTTCATCTAATTATGGGGCAAAATTCAAGAAACTTACATGACTGCAAACTTATGTTCTAGGAGATGTGGGAGTTATATGATGTAACTCTTTAGGTGATAGTCTCTTTTGAATTCTATGTGATGGATTTTGTAGACTTTGTGATTGATTGCTATTCACATATCACCTCACATGTATCTCAAGCTTTTGCTAGTTGCACACACTACACAAGTTACTCTTTGCTAAACAGTGTACATGTTATTGTGTGTGTTTTTGGTCTGACCAACCAAGTTTGAAAATACCTTGAGTTTTATGCAAAACATTTTTTTTTGCTTGAGAATTTAAAGGGAGAATGGCTGAAATTTTTTTTGGAGAAACTGGGATTAAAACTTGGGTTTTTGAAAAAGCATTCCATCTCATACTCATGCATTTTGTTTCAACAATTTTAATGCTTTGAGGAGTTGTTTTCAAAATGTAGTTTGTGTTTTTCAAAACTGTAATTTTTCTCAAAATGTTGTGAGTCGCTGCCTGTTTCGATCGATCCAACCTGTTTTTCGATTGATCGAAAATTTCTTAAAATTCTTTTAGAAATCTCAGATTGATTCGATCGATCGAAAGTAATTTTCGATCAATCGAATATCGTGGAAAAGGTTTTTAAAATATCAGACTTTGAATAGTTCAAATCACTTTTTCAAACTTTTCAAACCTTTTTCTCTCTCTTTCCGACTCGGCAAGGCACTACAGCGATTTTTTGTCGTTTTCTTCCAAAATTTTTGCAAGGTTTCTCTCTCCTTTGAGCTGGTATGAATATCTTACCCTTCATTTTTATTTTATTTTCACATTTCATGCATTTTTCATGCATTATATATTGGGATTTTCGAACCTAAGGATTTTGGGGTTTTTGATGATTCAATCCTTGTTTTGTGAAATTGATCAATGGGTTTTGTTGCTATATGGATATAATCATGATCTATGTTGGTTAATTTAATCAATTTGAGGTTTTGTGAAAAATTAAAATTTCTAGGGTTTGAAATTGATCCGAATTGGGGATTTTGTTCAATTGGATTTAATTGATGAAATTGGCTTGTTGTTTTGATGAAATTGGTCATTCTAATCTGTTTTCAACCATGTGTGATAATCAATTCATCAATTTGTTTATTTTTAGGGTTTTTGGTAGAAACTCTATGCTCAAGCCAATTTTGTGCAATCAAACTTAATTTGAACTTTGTTTACTGCATTAGTACATGCATCATGACATTGTAATTGTTCATGCATCATTTAGATTTTTGTTCTATATTTTTTTTTGTGCTAACTTGCAGTCTGCCCTTGGTTTTGTTTTATTTTGTTCTTTTGGTTTTCTCTGTGTGTCTTTGTCCTTTCCTTAGCACTATGCCTAGGAAGACTAGGGCTCGTAGGTCTGTTCCCTCACCTTCTCCACCCCCTCCTTCTTTTGACCGTGAGAATTTTTCAAGTGAGAAAAACCAAGAGATTTTTGAGAAGTTGAACCTTAGAAGAAAGATTTGGGCTGAACGTTCTGTTCTTTTAGATGAGCTTGATCCTGCCATTAGGGCAAACTTTGAGCGTCGGGGCTGGTTACCCTTGGTGGATATTTCTGATCCACCTCCACCTTTTGCCTTGATTAGAGAGTTCTTTTCGAACATCTCTATCCGCATCTATGATTCCAACACTTTGGCAAAGAGTTGGATATGAGGCGTAGAGTACACCATTACTCCCAAGGTAGTGGCTGATGCTCTAGGGGTACCTTTGGTATAGCACATTGTCTACCCTTATGATGAGTCTCCTTTGTTGAGTGATGTCATGTCTTACATCACTGGGTCATCTATCCAGTGGGGTTTTGATCCTAGGATCACCTCTGCTGAGCTATCTGGGTTACACTATCTCTTCTTTAGGATATATTGTCATTCTATTTGGCCAATTTCTCATGTTCACACCATTCCTCTCGAGCGGTGTGTATTTTTGTATGCTCTTGTGACTGATGCTCCTATCAGTTTTCCTCATTTGTTTCTTCATTCTCTGAACGAAGTTTATAGGAGTTCATCTTCTTCTCATGCCCTTGTTCATCCTATTTTTATTCATAGGATTTTGCTTTATCTTGATCTTAGTGGTTTCCCTTCTTCTGAGCCCGTTCATGTGATTGCTCCTATAGGTGCGTCTTTTCTTAGACAGAGGGCTGCTCATCTTCGAGCTGGCTCTAAACGCCCTAGGTCTGAGCCTTCTAGTAGCGCACCTCCTCCTTCTTCTTCTACAGGTCCTGCTGTTGAGGATGTTACTGATCCTGTTGGTGATGCTGCTGCTGCTGCTGATGTTCCTCCACCTCCTTCGGAAGACTTTGATGTTTGTCGTACCTTAGAGACTGTCATGACCGTTCAGGCGGCTCATAGTCAGATTTTGGTGGACTTGCTTGATGAGATTCGTGCTCTGCGAGTCGACTTGGCGCATCTTCATTTACCCTCACCACCTCCTTTTGATGATGGCTTGTGATTGCCTTTGACATTCTGTCACAAAAAGGGGGAGTAGTGTTTTTCACTTGTAGAGGGGTTTTTGTAGTTAGGGGGAGTAGTGTTTTTGTTTTGAAGAGCTAGTGGAGTTTTTAGATTGTATCTAGGTGCTTCACTTTGTATATCATTTTTGGGGCTATTCATGTTAGGGGGAGTAACATTGTTTTTGATATACATGATTCTTGTTTTTTATGATTCACTGTTTATTGATTTATATTTTTGAGTTGTTCATTGATATATGTCTTTATTATGTGGTGTGTGAATCATACAAGAATGTTATACCTGTTGATTTACTGTTTTCTGTCACACATGCATTTATGCGTTTGTTGAGTGTTTCAGGAATATACAGGTTGATTCAATTGAGCTGTTATCTACACTTGCAACTGATGGATAGTAGTTAGGATTGAATTTGAGTTTATGAGCATTATTTTTGTAAAGGGCTTTTTACTTGTAAATTTTGAGCTTTTACTTTGTGTTTTGTCACGGATTGCCAAAGGGGGAGTTTGTTAGGTTCTAAAGATTTAGGAATTTATGTATTTAGAACTCTAATGTGTAATGTTGGCAAACCATGATCAAAACAATATGTTTAGTCTTGTTTAGGCTTGCTCAAAGTTATATATTTTATGTAAAGTTGGAATCGAGAGACTGCAGATGCATTGGTGCATTTCGGCCTAGCTCGATCGATCAAAAGTTAGACTCGATCGATCGCAAGTCGGCCATGATGCTTTTCTACAGAATTTTCCAACTCAGCCCTAACTCATTAAACATTTTGGGTTTTTTGTTTTTGCCCTAGGTATAAAAGGCAAAAACCCTAGCCACGTTTTTAGAGTTGCTCTTGTTGCATTGTTGCTCATACATTGCTGTTTGTGTGAATCTCTTGTGAGATCTTTGAGGAGCTTTCCTTCACATAAACTTAGGGGTTTCAAGGTAGAGATTATATCAATATCTTGATGATCAACTCGGTTGCTGCCATTGGAGCTTAAAGAATAACAAGCGTTGGTGCTTGTAGCTGATTGGAGAATTCAAGAAAGAAGGAGTCTGTGGATTCGGAGCTTGCACGTGGTCATGTTAGTAAGTTCTACTGATGGGTAGCATTAGGAAGTCAAGCGGGGAGCTTGTAAGTCCTTTTGTATAAACTTCGATTCTTTCGCATAGTGGATTCAGGTTTACCTTGAGAATAGCTAGGTCAAATCCTCCTCAAGTTTTTACTGTGTGGTTTCCTGGGTGATCATATCATTGTGTTATTTATTATTCCGCTGCTTTATATTTTTGATATGATTGTATGTTTGTGATAACCTAGAATTGCATAATTTGACTAAGTTAATCACTTGGCTAATTAACTAGGTTAATCTGGTTGTTTTAAGGGGTCTAAAATCTATCATCCTACATTCTTAAGGTCTAAGGGTAAAGCTATGGCTGTAACCCTTAGTGATAATGAGATTTCTGATGATGAGTCTGGATGTGACGAGGATGGAAACTTCATTGCTTTCACTGCTACTGCTGTAGTCAATGAAAGCATGTCTATTAAAGAGAACCCTTCTGATGGGGAACTCTCTGAGGATGCAGATCTTCAAGAGGCCTATAATAAACTTTGCAAAGGTGCTGCAAAGGATGCTATGAATGTTGAACTTGGCCTGAAGAAAATTGAATCTCTTGAGCTTGATAAGAAGAATTTGCTTGTTAAATTATTTGATGCTAATGATCTTTTGAACCATGTGAAATTTGAGAACATGCTCTTGCTTGATAAAGTTAAAACTTTGGAACATGATTTATCTGTTGCTAGATCTACTAGTTCTAAACTTGATCAAATGCTGAATGTTCAAAAGGCTCCTTCTGACAAATCTGGATTAGGTTTTGTTGAAAGCATCTTTGTGTCTACACCTAATTCCATGAACTTTGTTCCTTCATCTTCTTTTGAACCTTCCGTGAGTGAGGTTGTGAGTGAAACTGTCAAACCCCCTATGAGTAAGGTTGTCAAACCTATAGAAGTTTCACTTCCTAGGAAGATTAGGGTTGATCTGGGAGAGTCTGAACCTAAAGAGTCTACCCTTTCTAAGGACAAGATGCATGGTAAACCTACTTGGGTTTGTCATTTTTGTGGAAAGTCTGGACACATTCATCCTAACTGTTATAAGCTTTAAGCTACTAAGAGAGCAAACAAACCAAAAGTGCCTGTGCCTCAAGCACAAGATCCTATGACACTCATTGGTGAATTGGTAAAGGCTTTAAACCTTTATTCCACTCCTGGAGTTGGAAATCACTCGAACGTGAATAGGAACTCCAATGCTCGTGGTGCATCTAAAAGGTTTTGGATGCAAAAGACTTGATCTTTGAGTCTTTCTGACATAGTCCTTGTGCTTTATTGCTCTACTCTTTTGTGACAATTGTTCTTTGATTTTTGTGCTGTTTTTGTTTCTAGGACTTGCATTGCATAACATTCATGCATTTCATTCTTGGATTTTCTTTGTTTTCTCTTTTTAAATAAATAAAAAAAAGGAGAAAAGCAAATAGTGTTTGGCATTATTTTTCTTGGTCTTTGAAAACAAGGTTGGTCAATTTATTTACACATAACATGTCTTTGTACCTTGTTTAGCTTTGATGAGCTTATATATTGCACTTGACTAGTTGAAGCTTTATAGTGCATGTTGTGTGGGAAAGATGTTTATGGTGTTTATCACTTTGTCTTAATCTTGAAGTTAAATGTTATTTGACTGTCGGACTTGATCCTTTTGAGAAAGGCATAAATAACCATCTCACCACTGTTCACTAGCCAATCATGAACACCTTAGTGCATATCTTAAGATTCTGTGCTCGAAAAAGTGTAGCACATGCACAAAAAGAACATAAGGTGAAGCCTGGGTTTAAATGCTTAATGATTAAAATTGGTGTGTACTATTAGGCTTGATGTCAAATCACATAATTAAAATTGGTGTGTATATTATGAGACAAAATTCAAGAAACTTACATGATTGCAAGCTTTTGTTCTAGGAGATGTGAGAGTTATATGATGTAACTCTTTAGGTGATAGTCTCTTTTAAATTATATGTGATGAATTTTGTAGACTTTGTGGTTGATTTCTGTTCACATATCACCTCACATGTATCTCAAGGTTTTGCTAGTTGCACACACTACACAAGTTACTCTTTGCTAAACACTGTACATGTTATTGTGTGTGTTTTTGGTCTGACCAACCAAGTTTGAAAATACCTTGAGTATTATGCAAAAAAAATTTTGCTTAAGAATGTAAAGGGAGAATAGCTGAAATTTTCTTTGAAAAATTGGGGTTAAAACTTGGGTTTTTTAAAAAGCATTTCATCTCATACTCATGCATTTTGTTTCATCAATTTTAATGCTTTGAGGAGTTGTACCCAAAATGTGGTTGTTGTTTTTCAAAACTGTGTTTTTGCTAAAAATTTTATGAGCCTCTGCCTGCTTCGATCGATCCATTCTGTTTTTCGATCGATCGAAAATTGCTTAAAATCCTTTTAAAAGTCTCGAGTTGATTCGATCGATCGAATGTAATTTTCGATCAATCGAATATCGCGAATCAGGTTTTTTTTAAAACACTGTTCTTGACTTGTTCAAATCACTTTTCAAAAGTTTCAAACCTTTTTCTCTCTCTCTCCGACTCGGCAAGGCTAAAGCTTCTATTTTTTGTCGTTTTTCTCCGAATCTTTTGCAAGGTTTTTGTCTTCTAAAGCCGGTATGTCCATTTTACCCCTCCTTTTGCTTTTATTTTCATGTCTCATGCATTTTTCATGCATTATTCATTCCAATTTTAGGACCTATTTCTTCTTGGGGTTTTTGTTGATTCAAGCTTTTTTAAGTGAAATTGATCATTGGGTTTTTGTTGGGACATGATATAAACATGTTATTGATGGTTTAATTTGATCAATTCTGTGTTTTTATGAAAAATTGAAAAATCTAGGGCTTGTATTTGATCCGAATTGGGGATTTGTTTCAATTGGGTTCAATTGATGAAATTGGCTTGTTGATTTGATGTAATTGATCATTATTATCTGTCCTCTAACTTATGTGATGATCAATTGGTTAATTTTTTATAAAATCGAACAAGTGGTTTTCAATTTTGGGGTTTTTTTCCTTTAGAAACTCTGTGCTCGAGCCAATTTTGTGAAATTGAACTTAATTTGAACTTTGTTTACTGCATTAGAACATGCATCATGAAATTGTAATTGGTCATGCATCATATAGTTTTTTGTTCTATATTTTTGTGCTAACTTACAGTCTGCCCTTGGTTTGTGTTTCTTTTGTGTTCTTTTGGTTCTATCTTTGTGTCTCTGTCCTTTCCTTAGCATCATGCCTAGGAAGACTAGAGCTCGTAGGTCTGTTCCCTCACCTTCTCCTCCCCCACCTTCTTTTGACCGTGAGAAGTTTCCTAGTGAGAAAAACCAAGAGATTTTTGATACTCTGAACCTTAGGCGTAAGATTAGGTCTGAGCATTCTGTAGTATTAGCTGAGCTTGATCCTGCCATTAGGGCAAATTTTGAGCGTTGGGGCTGGTTACCTTTGCTGGATATTTTTGATCCTCCTCCTCCAGCTACCCTGATTAGAGAGTTCTTTTCGAACATCTCTATCCACATCTATGATTCCAACACTTGGTAAAGAGTTGGATACGAGGCGTAGAGTACACCATTACTCCTACTGTAGTGGCTGATGCTCTAGGGGTACCTTTGGTCCTGCACCCTGTCTACCCTTATGATGAGTCTCCTATTTTGAGTGATGTCATGTCATACATCACTGAGTCTTCTATCCAGTGGGGTTCTGATCCTAGGATCACCACTGCTGAGCTATCTGAGTTGCACTATCTCTTCTTTAGGATAGCATGTCATTCTATATGGCCCATTTCTCATCTTCACACCATTCCTCTCGAGCGGTGTCTCTTTTTGTACGCTCTTGTTACTGATGCTCCTATTAGTTTTCCTCACTTATTCTTTCGTTCTTTGAATGAAGTTTATAGGAGTTCATCTTCCTCTCATGCTCTTGTTCATCCTATCTTTATTCATAGGATTTTGCTTTATCTTGGTCTAGATGTTTTCCCTTCTTCTGAGCCCGTTCATGTTATTGCTCCCATAGGTGCGTCTTTTCTTAGACAAAGGGCTGCTCATCTTCGAGTTGGCTCTAAACACCCTAGGTCTGAGCCTTCTGGTAGCGCACCTCCTCCTTCTTCTTCTACAGGTCCTGCTGGTGAGGATGTTGCTGATCCTGTTGGTGATGCTGCTGCTGCTAATGTTCCTCCACCTCCTTCGGATGACTTTGATATACGTCGTACCTTGGAGACTGTCATGACCGTTCAGGCGGCTCATAGTCAGATTTTGGTGGACTTGCTTGATGAGATACGTGCTTTGCGAGCCGACTTAGCACATCTTCGTTCACCCTCACCACCTTCTTTTGATGATTGCGTGTGATTGTCCTTTGGCACTTCGTCACAAAAAGGGGGAGTAGAGTTTTGACACTATAGAGGAGTTTTTGTAGTTAGGGGGAGTTTTTCTTTTGTTTTACAGAGCTAGTGGAGATATTAGATTGTATCTAGGTGTTTCACTTTGTATATCATTTTTTTTTTGGGCTATTCATGTTAGGGGGAGATACATTTATTTTGATATACATGATTCTTGTTCTTGTGTTCACTGCTTATTGATTTATATTTATGAGTTATTCATTGATATATGTCTTTATTATGTGTTGTGTGAAACATACAAGAATGTTTTATTTTTGTTGTATCTAACTTAAGGGGAGAGTTAGTTTACATATCTGTTGTTTACTATTTTTCTGTCACACATGTGTTTATGCGTTTGTTGAGTGTTTCAGGAATATACAAGTTGATTCAATTGAGCTGCTGTCTACACTTGCAACTGATGGATAGTAGTTAGGATTGAATTTGTGTTATGAGCTTTATTTTTGTAAAGGGCTTTTACTTGTAAACTTTGAGCTTTTAATTTGTGTTTTGTCACGGATTGCCAAAGGGGGAGTTTGTTAGGTTCTAAAGATTTAGGAATTTATGTATTTAGAACTCTAATGTGTAATGTTGGTAGACCATGATCAAAACAATATGTTTAGTCTTGTTTAGGCTTGCTCAAAGTTGTGTTATTCATGTAAAGTTGGAATCGAGAGGCTGCAGATGCATTGGTGCATTTCGGCCTGGCTTGATCGATCGAAAGTTAGACTCGATCGATCGAAAGTCGGCCAGAATGTTTTTTCTGCAGAATTTCCAACTCAGCCCTATCTCATTAAACGTTTTGGGTTTTCTATTTTTGCCCTAGGTATATAAGGCAAAACTCTAGCCACGTTTTAAGAGTTGCTCTGGTTGTATTGTTGCTCATACTTTGCGGTTTGTATGAATCTCTTGTGAGATCCTTAAGGAGCTTTCCTTCACATAAACTTAGGATTTTCAAGGTAGAGATTATATCAACATCTTGATGATCAACTCAGTTATTGCCATTGGAGCTTAAAGAATAACAAGCGTGGGTGCTTGTAGCTGATTGGAGAATCCAAGAAAGAAGGAGTCCATGGATTTGGAGCTTGCACGTGGTCATGTCAGTAAGTTCTACTGGTGGGTAGCATTAGGAAGTCAAGCGGGGAGCTTGTAAGTCCTTTTGTATGAACTTCGATTCTTTCATATAGTGGATTCAAGTTTACCTTGAGGATAGCTAGGTCAAATCCTCCACAGGTTTTTACCGTGTGGTTTTCAAGGTCATCATATCAGTGTATCATTTATTTTTTCGCTGTCATCATAAATTCTTGATATGATTGTTTGATTGTGATAACCTAGATTTGCATAATTTGACTAAGTTAATCACTTAGCTAATTAACTAAGCTAATCTGGTTGGGTTAAGGGGTCTAAAAACCGTTCATTGTCCACTTTTATGGACTTGATAAACTCGTCCACTTTATGGACCCATCCACTTTATGGACCCGTCCACTTTATGGACATAACCTTGTCCACTTTTATGAACTTGATAAACTCGTACACTTTATGGACCCGTCCACTTTGTGGACTAATAACTTGTCCACTTTTATGGACTTAATAAACTCGTCAACTTTATGGACTTGTCCACTTTATGGACTTCATACTTGTCCACTTTATGGACCTAATGATTTTTGTAGATAAACACCTTAGCCATATTTGAATAAACTCCTCTTATTATGGTAAATCATGCATTCATAGAAAAAGTAGTTCTCTAGAAGAAAAAGACCTATCCTTTGAGCTTAAAAAGTATTGTAGCAAAAATTAACTAAAGTAAATGGGAAAACTAAGGGGTGTAGTTAAAATTAACTAAAGTAAACTAAAAATGAAAGGTTGTTGCTCTTCATGCCGTCGTTTCTACTGGAAGTATTTTCATAGGTGTTTGGCATTCCATGGATGGTGTAACTTCCGTCCATCCAGTGTCTCCAGGTGGTAGGTGCCTTTCCTCTACCGTGACGTGATTTTGTAAGGTCCTTCCCTGTTGAGGCCGAGCTTCCCGTGGGCAGGGTCTCTAGCAGCGCCCATGACCTTCCTTAAAACTAGATCTCCAACCTGAAAGTCTCTGTGTCTGACCCGGGAATTATAGTACTTAGCCACGCGGTCCTGGTACCGTGCGAGTCTTTGTTCGGCTGTTGCCCTGACTTCGTCAATTAGATCGAGCTGTAGACGTATAGCCTCATCGTTTCTGCTTTCATCATGATTGTCCACCCTGTAGCTTATGAGTTCGACCTTGGCTAGAATGACCGCCTCGCTCCCGTATGTTAGTCAAAATGGTGTCTCTCCTGTAGGTGTCCTTGCTGTTGTCCTATACGCCCATAGTATGCTTGGCAGCTCTTCAGGCCATATGTCATTTGCCCCCTCGAGCCGAGTCTTGATAATCTTAAGCAAGGATTGGTTCATGACTTCAACCTGTCCGTTAGCTTAAGGGTGGGCGAGAGAGGAGTAGTGATTTCTGATCCCCAACTGCGAGCAAAAATCCCAGAAGGAGTCGTTGTCGAATTGTTTTCCGTTGTCTAAGACTAAGACTCTAGGGATCACATACCTGCATATGATGTTCCTTTAGACAAAGTTTCGTACGTTCTTCTCCATAATGGTGGCCAAGGCTTCAGCTTCTACCCATTTTGTGAAAGAGTCTATGCCTACTATAAGGAACTTTAGCTGTCGCACCGCTACTGGGAATGGTCCCATGATGTCTAAACCCTTACTGAGCAAACGGCTATGGGGCTGTCATTGGGGTCAACTCTTCGGACAGCTGTCTGATGACATTACTGAATCTTTGACACTTGTCGTAGGTTTTAACATAAGTCTGGGCATCCTTCTGCATGGTGGGCTAGTAGTACCCTGCTCGAATTAGTTTATGTACCAACGATCGTGACCCTGAGTGGTTTCCGCAGATCCCTTCGTGAACTTCTCTCATGACGTAGTTCGCTTACTTCGGACCCAAACACCTTAGGAATAGGTAGGAGAAGCCTCTCTTGTACAATACGTCCTTCATTAAAATGAATCACGCTACTTGGACCTTTAGCTTTCTTGCGGCCTCCTTCCCATCTGGTAAGAAGCCATTTTTCAAGTAGGAGACAAATGGTGTAGTCTAGTTGTTTTTTCAGAACCTATCTCCTGCGCATTGACAAAATATATTAGTGGAGAAAACTGAACAAAAGAGAGTATATTATCAAGGGCGATCATATGTTCAGCTGAAACGGCTTTGGCAAGGTGGTCGGCTTGCTCATTTTCTCCTCTGGGGATTTGGACGACCTTGGCCTGCAGGTCGTCCACCCTTTTCCTTACTTGCTCCAAGTATTTCTTCATCCTTTCGCCCTTGCATTCATAATCCCCGTTTACTTGGTTAGCGACAACCTGAGAGTCGCTATGAAGAACCACGTTTGTGGCTCCTGCTGCTTTAGCGAGATCGAGTCCTGCCACTACAGCTTCGTACTCTGCTTCATTGTTGGTGATAGGGAAGTCGAGGTGAATCATACATTCAAATAGAGGAAGAGCTCTTCCCCGGGTTGTGAAGGACTTAGCAGCGGTGGGGAAGAGAGGTAAGCTTTTAGATCTTCGAATGCCTGCTGACACTTGGCGGTCCATTCAAAAGATTATTTTAGCGTGTGAAAGAAGAGTAAACATTTATCCATTGCCTTTGATATGAACCTATTCAGGGCAGCTAATTTACCGTTTAAACTTTGTACTTCTTTTACGTTCTTTAGGGGGGCCATTTCTACTATGGCTCTGATCTTGTCCGAGTTAGCCTTAATACCTCTTTGAGACACCATAAAACCTAAGAATTTTCCTACCGTCACTCCAAATGCACACTTATTTGGGTTGAGCTTCATGTTGTAGGAACAAAGGGTACCGGATGTTTCCCTGAGATCCTGCAGATGGTCATCCTCCCTTCGGCTTTTCACCAACATGTCATCGACATAGACCTGAACATTCCTCCCAATCTGGTTTGCGAACATCTTGTTCATGAGCCTCTGGTACGTCGCACCTACGTTATTGAGGCCAAACGGCATTACTTTGTAACAGAAGAGGCTTTGGCTGGTAACAAATGAAGTCTTCTCTTGGTTTGCCTCGTCCATCCTGATCTGATTATATCTTGAGAAGGCGTCCATGAAACTTAGTAGTTGGTGCTGAGCTGTAAAGTCTACCAATACGTCAACTCAAGGGAGAGGGTAGCTATCGTTGGCGCACGCTTTGTTAAGGTCCGTGAAATCTACACACATCATCCATTTCCCGCTGACTTTCTTGACCATCACTACGTTTGCCAGCCAGTCGGGGTAGTAAACCTCCCTAATGAAG
Organism: Quercus ilex subsp. ballota; assembly: GCA_032727855.1. NCBI lineage: Eukaryota > Viridiplantae > Streptophyta > Magnoliopsida > Fagales > Fagaceae > Quercus > Quercus ilex. Next base: position 29,555,601 of record CM064915.1, on the reverse strand, counting down.
TTTGCTTCTTGTAGCTTATGAACTTCATTCGCTATTGCTTGATCTCATTCTGGGGTGAATACCTGCTTCTTCTGACTGATGGGTGGAAAGGAGGGCGATACATTCAGTCAATGCACCATGACTGAAGGGTCTATTCCTGGCATGTCTTTATGGCTCCAGGCAAATACATCCCGGTTATTTCTAAGAAAAGTCGTAAGCACTTGGCAGACCGTTGGGCTGGCAAGGGTACCAATCTTTATCATTTGGTTAGTTTTGGAGTCGTCAAGAACTATCCCTTCAAGCCTTTCAGCGGGCTTTGTCACCGTTCGGTGTTCTTCTATGTTCATGGCTTGGAGGTGATCATCCATCTCCATCATAGCTATATAGCATTCACGGGCAACCACCTGATTTCCCACAGCTCCCCTACTCCATAATCTGTAGGGAACTTGATCATTAAGTGGTAGGTTGAGGTTATAACCTTCCATGAATTGAGGGTGGGTCGTCCAATAATGGCATTATAGACGGACGAGCAATCGACCACAAGGAATGTTACGTCCTTAGTGATCTGCTAGGGGTAGTCGCCTACCGTTATAGATAATATGACCGCGCCTAGAGAGAATACCCTTGTCTCATCTGTTAGAATGCTGGGTAGTATAGGATGTCCGCCGAGCTGCCATTGTCGACCAAAACCCAGTACGTGTTGTAATCCCCTGCTCTTATGCTGACATTGTTGGAAAATCTGGTTTTGTATCTCATACAAAACACACAGCGGAAGCAACAAACATGGATCTATTTCATTCATGATTGATAACATGCACTATGTAAATTTCAGAATTTAAGAACAAGATAGCGTACCTTGGTGCAGTGAAATTCAAAACAAAGTATTAGAAGTACTTGGGAACATTTTTAATCTTCACTCCAATTCCACTTTACGCCCAAGAAGTGTGGTCTCTCAATCAGTTTCCAAGGGAGAATAATCGAATGGCTTCACTCACACATACACACCATTTCATAATGATGTCTCTCTTTTTCTTTTCACTAATAAAAAAATTTTGTATGTTTCTCCCTTTATAATTAACTGATTATCTAATTAGGCTGGCCTATTGGGCCTTTCCAATTGGGCTTTAGTATGTGGCTTGGAGTGGAACCAAAAGGGACCAATAATACGCTAGCTCCAATGGGCCTTGAGCTTTTCTGTCAACTCTTGACAAGTCCTAAGTTACCATTAATTATATTTAATACCACTATATAAATATAATTGCACTCTAAACCTTATTAATAAATTATATCACAAGACTTTACTATACATGCAACTCCTTTATAAAATATTCGTAGTAATACAAAGTTATGAATGTAGATTGTCACTTTGTAAATTACTACATCTTATTCCTTGAGTACCCGGTTTAATCCTATAATTTATTCATCATATATTTATGAAATCCAACTTCATAAATATATACTTTAGTAACTATTTACTAAAGTAGTTAGGCCTAACATTCTGAATAACAAACCCATTAAACTTATCTCAAGGGAATATTTTGTATCTCAGTTAAGAGACTATGAATTCCATCTTAAGAATATATGTTCCATCAACACTAAATATGGTTGCCCAACATACTGAGGTTTTAACCGTTACTTTAGATTTCACTCCTGATATATTAAAGCAACCTACACTTCATGATCAGGTTCATTATTCTCTCAGGATTAAGAGTTTATGTAAATATATAAGTCGTGAGATTTATTATTCAATTGACAGTCGCTAGGAGAATAATAAATCTCACAGTGGTTCAGTTCAATATGTTTTAACTCTTAAAACATATCAACATATCAACTAGAAGTCACCACTTCCATGATCAAGATAAATCATCTTAGTTAATATATTATAGTCTTCGCAGATGAAACGCCCAATTTCATCACTGACTACGAAATAAATTCTGAGTTTACAAAGAACTTGCGATTTATATCTTCTGTGACTTTTCACATAAATCGCATACTATGCATCTCATGGACTCTGTGATAATATCCGAATATTCATGTTACCATTATTTCAAATAATAATAAAACAACTTTATTAATTACAATATTAAGTTATACATAATGTCATACATAATGTCATACATAATGTCATACATAATATCATACATATCATCATACAATAGGATTTAAGGGCATTAATCCTAACAGACAACAAGTGCATCGTCATGTGGATGGTGAAGACGTCGGGCATCTTCTTCTAAGAATTCGATGACGGGGTTGTCTATCAACGCCATCTTAGGTACGGAACCTGTCAGCTAGACGTTCTGAACCATTCTAAGGTAAGTTTTACGGGCCTTTTTTGACGATCCCGTTACCGTTATGCCTCCTACAATCATTCTTATATCTCCTATGGGCAGCCTGGGGCGCTCATTCTCCCGTCGGGGAGCTTGCTCTTGAGGTGTTTCTATTCTCTCCTTACTGACGAACCTTTGCAGCCTTCCATATCTGATAAGGGCTTCAATTTGTTGTTTAGGTCGTAATAGTCAGTTGTGTCATGGCCGTGATCACGGTGGAAACGGCAATACTTGTCTCTAGGCCTCTTATTTGGATCTCCCTTCAGCTTGCCGGGAAATGTCAGAGCTCCTTCGTCTTTGATTTGCATCAAAACTTAATCGATTGGGGCAATCAGCGAGGTGAAACTTGTGAACTTCCCTGTGGAGGGCTTGGAGCGTCTGTCCTCCCGCCGTTCTTTAGTCCTAGCCATCTTTCGCCCCCTGTCCGAGCGTACATCTTCCTGTCTTTCCCTTTTCTTGGGCTTCTCTTCTCGAGCCAATAGCGCGTCTTCTGCATTCATGTACTTGGCAGCCACAAGTATCTTGTCGTCGGCTTCATCGATCGAAAAAGCCTATTTGTTAAAGCGAGTGATGTAGGATCTTAGCGTCTCATCCTCCCACTGAACCAGATCCTTAGCCTGCTGAACCAGATCCTTGCAAATCCCTTCAGCGTAGCGCGGAAGGCTCTGCACATGATCTCGTCTGGTATCCCTTGTAGGTGCATCAGGGTCTTGAAAGACTCCAGGTGGTCTAAGGGGTCCTTGGATCCATTGTAATTTTCCACCTGTGGCATACGGAACTTTGGTGGAAGGGGGAAAGACGAGACAGATGCGGTGAAGGGTGAGTCAGTTCGGTAGACCAGGTCATCGAGGTCACTAGACACCCGTCCCCTGAGGGCATTCATCATCTGCATCTCCGCAACTATGTGAGGGGGAGTCGTATCTAAGCCGAAAAGACGGCTGGTATCTTGTCTGCTTGAGGCGTTACTGCCTTTCGGCCCCTCTTGGTTCCTTCTTTCAGCGCTGGTTCCTTCTTGATCTTCCTTTTGGGTATTCAAGGCTGCGTTTTTCTGGCACAGCTGTTCTTCCAGGTCGTGGTTTTGTTTAGTGAGGCGTTCCATGGCAGCAGCTAGAGTTTGAACCTGTCTCTCAAGGACAGTCTTGGGTGGTTCGTCTCCTTGAACGTCGTTGGTGGTTGCCATTAAGCGAGTGAGCACCATGCAAAATTTTGTCTGGGAGGCGATAGTATGGCTTACAAATTGCAAGTTTCCCACAGATGGCGCCTATTGATGATGCCGAAAATCTTCAGTAAGCCGTACAACACTCACGTGCTCGAAATAGGGCCTGCAAAACAACAACAAATAAAAACCTTAGAAGAGTACCGGTGTGGTACCAGGCAAAAACCCTCCAAAGGTTAAGTCAGAAAACTTTTCTACAACTCTAGAGTGCCAGAGCTAGAGTGAATTATGCATACCTTGATTTGTGAGGGTCTCGGGGTTTTTATAGTAGTGTAGGGTTGACATCCGTGCCTTGATTAAGAAGATATTTCCTTGTAGGAGAGAAACTCTTTATTTCATCTTGCGGAATCCTTTCCTTGTAGGAGTCTTCTTGATTAGGGTGGGGCGCAAGATATTTCCTTATATACCTATGCGTGTGAACCACGCAAGAAACAAGTTGAACTCGTCAGCTTCATCCCGTCAACTTCTCCTGTCATCCTAGTCATCTCTAACCCATGCACTGATGCCCTTCAGTTGCTCCCGTCATCACTAATATGGGTCGTCAACCTTTTGGGGTCAGTTATGAGAATGTCAACGAAGTCGTCAGCTACTACAGGGTAGTCAGCTGTCACTTAGGCTTCAGGAATTATACTTATCAATATTAGTTTGAACTTTCAGCATATCAATCTTGATCTGCCAAATGAAAAAAGAGAGTTAAATTTGTACGCACTTTAAACTACAGAAACAAAGTCACCAATATGGCTGTTTCACTTACTAAATGAGCATCACATGCCTTTGGAGCTCCTCTTTTGTCTAAATGACCAAAGTCTCATTTATTATCCTTGATTAATCATCTGAGAAATAGAAGTAAGCTCTGCCATTTCTTTGTTACAAGGTAATGATAGCTGTGCCCTGACATGTTCACTGGTCTGCCATTTTTCACTCTAATTCTATTTTTAATTTGCTTTTAGACTGACTCAAACGTGAACTCAAAGTTAACAAAGCTTTCTTGGAAGAGAACTCTATATATAAAGACAATAATAAACAATAAAAGAACAAAGGTACAAAAGAAGGTAAAGAAACCTAACAAGATAAAACAATATGAGCTTAGGAGCGTGGACAAAATAAAACCCCAGCAATGAACTCACAACTCTTTTCCTCAGGGACGGAACTAGCTAGGGGCTAAAGGGCCCCCTTAAAAAAAACTCCCTATTATATATATATTAGCATAAAAAATTTACTTTTGGCTCTAAAATTAATATACTCGGCCCCCCTCTCCCAAAGAATTTACAAGCTGACCCATGAAACCAAAAATGAAAAAAATTTATCAAATCATCCCTTGTCTAGTTGTCCCAAGAATATCAAGAAAAACATTTAGCTAAACATTTGGACAATTTACAAATTCGGATAACAAGGAAAATCTACAAAACAATTCACATATTCAAATAATAATAAATAAAAAAATCATTGGACACAGTCTAAGTAATATATATATATATATATATATATATATATATAACAAATCAATTATAAATCCTAGCAAAACAAATCACAAAAACCCAATAATCTTTCCCCAATTTTTACCTCTAATTTGAGAGCTCTTTGTCCCTCTCAAATGACTCCACCCCATAGTCACAGAGACAAATCATATGCTGCTAATCACTCCATCTGACACCAATTAGTGTCACTAGCAACTTAGATCAGTTGGTGTCTTTAACTCAACCCATGAATTTTTTTTTTTTTTTTTTTTTTTTTTAAGAGCTGCTGCGCTTTAACACAACCCATGGAATTTTTTTTTTTTTTTTTTTGAATGATAGAATTTTATTAATTTTTAATGTTTTATTAACTTTGGGACACACTTGGCATGCATGCATAAATGTAATACACGTGTGAAACAACAATCTACTGTTTTGTATCTTACCTAAACTGCCACCAAAGCATGTGTGTAATTAGTCTATTGGTAATAAACTTTGTGCCTTAGCTAAATTAATTTAGTGATGGGAAAATCTTTATTATTTACATAGTTGAAGACTCAAAGTTAACGTTCATTATCATGTGATTGTTTAACAGATCTCTTTTTCTTTTCTTTTTTTACTAGTTTTTCAAAATGGAAATTTTTTAAAAGAAAAGATCTCACATCTTTATGCTACCTCAACATTAACCAAGTAATTATAAATAAAAAATTCCTTAACCAAGACACCAATAATTGTCTCACCCTTTTTTTCGCTAAATATTAGTGCATGATGTTGATTAACCATAATTTTAGTTGTTTTATTAATGTAATACTAGACATGGATTTGAACTTTTAACTATAGTTTTTTTTTTTTTTTAGAATCTTTTATATATAGCATTATGAAGTTATTAGGTATAGAATTATGTGAAAAGAATAAATAAATTTAAAAAAAAATTATAATGTGGATAGAATAAAGAATTAGTCTAACCTCAGTCAGACCTTGAAAATATCAAGACATGCCAATTGACTTACAAAACTCTTGATTATAAATATCTATTATTGATTTAAAAAAAATAAAAAAATAAAAATTAATGCTAATAATGCATCGTTTTCAACCTCTAGTATTAATATTCCAACTTTCTAAAATTCTTGAACAAAGAACTTTGGCCCTCCTAAGTTTGAATCCTAGTTTCGTCCCTGCTTTTCCTGTTACTGTAAGAGCAGTGATAGGCCAAGAATATATTGACCCCTTGGGTAAATTAACCAATTAATTAGCCAAGTGAATTAATTAAGTCAATTTAACATGCAATAAGCGTGTTAGCACAAACAAATCGCCAAATAACTAAATGTAGCAGAAATTAAATTTGACACAAGTGATTTGTTTACGAATGGGGAAAACCACCGAGGCAAAACCCCACCGGATGAATTTAAGGTCACCACTCCTAAGAATTCACTATTATCAAAACAAGCGGTTACAAGTAAAGGAATCCCAGTACCTTATACTAACCTACAGTTGAACCCTTACCCTAATACTCAATTGGACTTGTAATGTAGTGACAATCTCTCCTTTCAATGCACGGCTCCAAGTACGTGACTAACCAATCAATGCATGGATCCCAGTACGTGACTAATACACCAACTTGAGAAAGATGTTGGCTGCAAAGTTTTTCAGTTCATCCACACGATGAAGATCAAGAAGCTCCTTAGTCACAAAACCCTTGGCGTATAAACGCAACAGCTTTCACAAGAAAAATATGAACTAGGGCAGATTGTCTCCGGTCACAATGTGCATGTAACAACAAGTGCAACAACCTTTGCATCAAGTGAGACGGCCCTTAAAATAATCCTTATATATGTCTAGGATTGTGAGAAAAGAAAACCTAAACACATAGCTTGGATATGCGTGAAAAACAGATCTGAAAATCTGAATTTCGTAATTCTCAATAGATAGGATATCTGTCGAGCATCGGACTAAAATTGCCTTTTAAACCTCAATAGATACAATCTGTCGAGCTATCTATCGAGTTTTAAAATATAGCACTTCTTCACTTGTTTCTTAAACAAATTTGCATGGCTTTAACTCTTGACTTGAACAACATGTTTTTTGAAGACTTAAACCATCTTAGATCTACCCAATTACAAGTAAAGTGCGTTTTATCAAATGATTAGCCAATTCGAAATGACATGTGTTCATAACATGTTCCACATATGTCCTAACAAGCAAGAATCCAAGGTGCAACTGGAACAGACAAATTATATTCCATCCAATTAAGAATGTTATTCATATGATATATGCTAACTTTAAAATAATTTAATGGACCCCCAAAAGAGATCGTTTGGTGGAAGTAATGTACAAAACTTACTCTAATTCTTTGTTATTTTATCTAGTATCCAATTTATAAACTATTTTTTGTTTCATATATATTTTTATAAATTATCATGGGCTGGAAGATGCACACTGATTAAAACTATGACTCAAGTTCTACCTATTGGAAACGTAGTTTTGCATCTCACACAAAATAAGCAGCGGAAGCAACACAAGGATTTACTTCATTCATGAGAGATAACATCAAACTTTGAATTCTAGAACAAAGAATAGAAAGCGTACCTTGATGTAGTGAAAATAAAAAATAATAAGCAAATAGTATCTTGAGAAAACCTTCGATCTTTATCACAATTCCACATGGTGCCTAAGATGTGTAGTCTTTCAATCAATTCTTACGTACATACTTTTCTTTTTGTTGGAAAATGTGTTCAACAGGGACCAAAGAGAAAACTGTTTTCTCTTCTTTTATTCATATGTATGTTTTAACTGCTTAGGCAGTTACTTTATTAAATAACTCTTAGGCGAAAACATCATTTTGGTCCTTACATTTTGGGAGTAATCAATTTGGTCCATATTATTAACTTGCAGTCAATTTGGTCCTTACTGTTAACTCACTATCAGAAAATGTTTACGTGGCAAACCGTGTGCATTGTTGGCACACTTGAAGTCTATGGCAATTAAAATAATATTGAACCTCAACAACTTAGCAAATAGTTTGGACCTCCATGGCCAATGATTCTCTTGCCACTGCATGCCACCACCACCATTGGCAGTGACTTCTCTTCTTCATCCCCCTCTCACTTCCTCTCTCCTCAACTTGATTTGATCTCTTTGAACTAAACCCAAAAACGCAAATCTTAGAGATCAATTGGTTTGCGATTTGATTTTGAGTACAGATTTCAATTGACGATTTCGGTGGAGCAGATCTAAGCAAAGAGTCATTGAAAGCAATGTCGTCTCAAGTGGATCTGAGTTTTTTTTTGTTTTTTTTTTTCTCTCTCTCTCTTTTAGCATTTAGAGAGTGCAAAATTTTCTATTTTTGAATATTCGCCTTGATTTGCTAAGTAGGTGGATTGTAATTGAACTCTACCAATTTCCTAACAGACAAATACATCTACAACAGAGTTTGGTTGTAACAGGTTACGGATCCAAGAAAAATTAAATGAAGCTTGCCATTCGCAAACCTTAACGTATTAAGAGGTTTCTATTATTTTTTTTCTTCTTCTTGATTTTCTTTGGACTTGCTGGGTATTTAATCAACACATCATGCATTAATATTCAGAGAAAAAAAGGTGGGACAATTATTGGTGCCTTGGTTAAGGTTTTCTCATTTTTTTTAATAATCACTTGGTTAAGGTTGAGGTAGCAAAAAGATGTGAGATCTTTTCCTTAAAAAAATTGCAAGTTTGAAAAAATAGTATATTGAAAAAAAAAGATATGCTAAACAATCACATAATAATAGACGGTAACCTTGAGTCTTTAACTACGTAAATAATAAAGCTTTTCCCATCATTACATTAATTTAGCTAAGGCACAAATTTTATTACCAATAGACTACACATATGCTTTGGTGACAATTTAAGTAAGGCACAAAACAATAGATTATTGTTGTTTCACACGTGTATTACCATTTATGCATGCCAAGTGTGTCTCAAAGTTAATAAAATATTAAAAATTAATAAAATTCTATCATTCAAAAAAAAATTCCCATGTGTTGAGTTAAATGAGTTAAAGAGCAGTGGCTCCCCACATCACTTAAAGGCAGCACCCTAGGGTATATGAAGCTTACGGTAGAGGAGGAAGAGGTCATTATGATATTTGAGGAGGCTAGGTTACTTGAGATTGAAAGTTGCAATCTGAGTTTAATCGGCAAATTTTTGACTTGCAAGGCATTTAATAAAAGGGCGGCATTATCAATGATGAAAAGAGTATGGGGGATGCAGTCCGGCCTGCAGATTGTTAAGGTGGGAACGAACCTGTTTCAGTTCAAGTTTCAGAGTGATTTTGATCTAAACCGTGTTTGAAAGGAGGACCGTGATGTTTTGATAATCAACTATTAATGCTCAAGAGATGGCATAAGGGGATGACAGCAAGTAATGTGAAATTGAAGTGTGCATCTTTGTGGGTTCAGATTTGAGGAGCTCCTTTTGATATGCTTTCTACTAAAGTAGCGACTGAAGTAGGTAGTAGATTGGGTACTATGGAAGATGTTGAAAGGCGTCGAAGACAAGATATGCAGAATTTTTTCATGAAGGTCTGGGTTGCTTTGCCTATTTCAAAACCTCTGAGGCATGGTGGTTTTATTTCAGATTCTGATGGTGTACGCACATGGGTAACGTTTAAGTATGAGAGGTTACCTATTTTCTGTCATTATTATGGACTCCTTGGACATTATTTATGCCATTGTGCTAGTCACTATGCTGTGGAGAAAAATGGTGGGAGATAGAGTACCAATATGGAGATTGGCTGAAGGTTGCAGGTAGTCAACAACAATCACCACCACGTAAGGAAGAGACGGCGGAGGAGGCTGGTGCATGGAGGTCCGAAAATCTGGGAGAGGATTTCTCTCAACATGCTTACCAGGCCAAGAATCAAGGGATAGAGGTGAGCAGTCAAATGGTGTGCCATGAGAAACGAGGAGTAGAAGAGGTTGATGATGATACAGTACCTCTGGAGGTTGTGCATAAACGCCAGTCTGGTCCTACTGATGCTGATACGGAAGTGGGCAACTTGAATGAAAATTATGAGGAAAAAGGAGTAGTGGACAGGCTGATGTCAGGTGATGTGGGCTCGAATGAGGGTAATTTAGTATCAAATTTGGAGATGCCATAAGCAGATCAGGTAGCTAGGCTAAATGGGCATCATGGGCCTATACAAAAATCTACATGGACTAGAATTATGAGGATGGACTATGGGCTAGGAAGCTTCACTAAAGCATTTGAATGTCCAATTCTAGGGAAGAGAGTTAGTGAGCAGTATTCTAATCTCTCTTTGTCACATGCAGAGGAAGTTCAGAAGGTGAAACGTGGGAAATTATCTTCAAGTCTTGTAGATGGATCGGCGAGGGTGGACGACCACCCTTGCCGGGAGCAATGAAACTCTTAAGTTGAAACTGCCAAGGGCTTAGGAACCCTTGGACAGGTCGAAGCCTTTGCAAAATTGTGAGGGAACAAGCTCCCAATGTGTGTTTTCTGATGGAAACAAGGTTGGATAAAGAAGGCTTTAATAGATTGTATGGTGAGTTGTTTTATCCGCATAAAATCATTGTTAAAAAAATGGATATGGGTGGCGGGTTGGCTTTAATTTGGAAGGAAGGGGTAGTGTTAGATTTGACTAATTACACAGATCATCATATCCTAGTGAAAGTAAAGGAAGAAGATGGGTTTGAATGGTGGTTGGCATGTTTCTATGGTTGGCCTGAAACAAACATGAAATATAAGTCTTGGGAATTATTAAAGCATCTCAAAACTTTTGTAGGGGGACCTTGGATGTGCATTGGTAATTTTAATGCAATCATTCACTCTACAGAAAAGCTCAGCAAAAGACCACCTCAAATGAGCCAAATTGGTGCTTTTCGTGCTTCCTTGGAGGTCTGCCAGTTGGAGGATTTGGGGTTTAAAGGATATCCATATACCTGGAATAATAAACGACTGGGTGATGCAAACACAAAACTCAGGCTAGACAGAGTTGTTCCAACTAAGGAGTGGAGAGATAAGTTCCAGCTAAGTTTTGTAACTCATCTTCCTCCTCATGAGTCAGATCATCTTCCCATTATTCTTAAGACAGAATACATGAAGCCGAGAAAGGGTAGAAAAGGCTTTAAGTTTGAGGAAAATTGGTTGCTTTAGGAGGATTGTGAGGAGGTTGTGTTAGAGGCCTGGATGACTGGTGAGGTTGGGGGTCACGGGTTGGGGATGATTCAACAGAAAATAAAGTGTTGTGGTAAGGCTTTAGGGGCTTAGGGTTCAGCTAAAACAAACCTGAATACTGAAGAAATTAAACAATTGCAGAAAAGGCTGGAACTGTTAAATATGAAGGAGACTACTGAAGCTATGCGAGCTAAATTTTCGGGTGTAAGCAAAACATTGGATGATTTACTGTTAAAGTAGGAGATTTTTTGGGCTCAGAAATCTAGAGTGGCTTGGCTGAAACATGGAGACAAGAACACAAAATTTTTCCACTCAAAGGCTTCACAACGAAGAAGGAGAAGTCATATAAAGGGGATAAAGAACTCTGAGGGTGCTTAGGTAGAGGAGGAGGAAGATATAGCTGTGGTGGCGGCTGATTATTTTGATAACTTGTTTGCTACAAGTACATGTTCTCAGATTGATGATTGTCTTAATACTGTGCCTTACAAGCTGACCCCAGAAATGCAACAGGAGCTAACTTGTAATTTTACTGCTAAAGAAATCAAGACTACATTGTTCCAAATGGGGCCAACCAAGGCACCTGGGCCTGATGGTATGAACGCACTTTTTTTCCAAAAATTTTGGCATGTGGTGGGTGAGAGTGTTATTAATGCTGTCCTGGATTATTTTAATTCTGGTGTCATGGTTCCTACTCTAAATTATACCCACATTGTGTTGATCCCTAAAATAAAGTCTCTTGAGAAAATGTCTGATTTCCACCCTATTAGTTTATGTAATGTTATTTATAAGATTATATCCAAAGTTTTGGCTAACAGGTTGAAACAGATTCTCCCAAGTATTATAACCCCAACCTAGAGTGCTTTTGTCCCAGGGAGACTCATCACAGACAATGTATTAGTGGCCTAAGAAACCTTACATACCATGCACTCTTGGAAAAAAGGCAAAAAGGGATATCTTGCATTGAAGCTTGACATTAGTAAGGCGTATGACTGTGTTGAGTGGCACTTCCTGCAGGGTATTATGGCAAAGTTGGGTTTTCCAGTCACTTGGATTAATTGGGTGATGGGGTGAATCACCACGCCTTCTTTTTCTGTTCTTATTAATGGGAAGCCATATGGCGACATCAGGCCATCTAGGGGGATCCGCCAAGGTGATCCTTTATCACCATACATGTTCCTGTTATGTGCGGAGGGTTTTACTTCACTACTGGCAAAGGCTAAGATGGACAGGTGAATTAAGGGTGTATCTATTTGTAGAGGGGTGCCAACAATCTCAAATTTAATGTTTGCAGATAACTCTATTCTCTTTTTCCGGGCAACTACTAGAGAGGTGCAGGTGTTCAATGAGATGCTACAGGTTTATGCTAATGCTTCAGGCCAGTGTATTAATATGGAGAAGTCATCGGTTTATTTTAGTAGCAATACCCATGATAACCATAGGGATGAGATTGTGTCACTCTTGGGTGTAAAGGAGGTGGAGCGATTTGACTCTTATTTGGGTTTACCAACATTGGTGGGTCGAGCAAAATACCAAACTTTTTCTTTCTTGAAGGATAGAGTTTGGAAAAAATTGCAAGGTTGGAAGGGGAAGATGTTATCCAAGGTGGGGAAGGAAGTGCTTATCAAGGCAATCGTTCAAGCTATTCCTACTTATACCATGGGGGTATTTCAATTACCGGTGAAATTGTGTGATGAACTCAACTCCTTGTGTGCTAAATTTTGGTGGGGGCAAATAGGCAATGAGAAGAAAATTCATTGGAAGAGTTGGGATTGTTTAACTCCACCAAAAAAGGAAGGGGGTATGGGCTTTAGAGATTTGAGGTATTTCAATCTTGCTATGTTAGCCAAGCAAGGTTGGAGGTTGCTGAAAAATCAAGAGTCTCTAATGTTTAAATGCTTCAAGGCCAGATATTTTCCTCGATGTAATTTTCTTCTTGCAAAAGATTCTCCAAACAGTTCTTTAGTTTGGAAAAGTATGGTGGCTGCCTTACCAATTTTGAAGAGTGGGTGTTATTGGAGAGTAGGGAATGGAGAGTCCATTGAGGCTACTATGGATAAATGGATTCAAAACTACCCTTCAAATAAAATTCTACATCCGGTGCATGGTATGGAGGAGGGCTGGAGAGTTTCAGATCTTACTGACTGGGACATTCATGGGTGGAAAAGGGACATCATTATGGCACAGTTTAATTGGTAAGAGGCTGAAGCTATTTGTAGAATCCCATTGAGCCGAAGGGTTGTGGAGGATTCAGTGGTAGGGCTGCATAATAAAAAGGGAGAGTATTCAGTTCGGTTTGGGTACCATCTTGCACGACAGGTGTTGAGGAAAGCTGGCTGGGCCGAATCATCAAATAGGAGTGGAAGGCAGTAGCTCTGGAGCATGTTATGGAAGCTGAAAATACCTGGGAAAATTAAAATTTTTGGCTGGAGGGTGTGCCATGATATTCTTCCCACATGGATGAGTCTAGCAAAATGAAAAGTTGTGCCGGAAAGCTTGTGTCACTGATGCCAGAGGGAACTCGAGGATGTTGTTCATGCTATATGGGGGAGTGGAGCAGCCCAAGATGTTTGGGCAGGAAGCCTCACCGTGTTGCAGAAAATTCGGACTAACCATTGTGATTTTTTGCAGCTTGCTGAATCGTTGGCGGACAGGTTAGATACAACAGAGTTGGAGCTTTTTTTTATCCAGTCTTGGCTCATCTGGAATCAAAGGAACGTGGTTGTCCATGGAGGCCAGATGAAGGACCCACGGTGGCTGAATAAGAGGGCAGCTGAACTGTTAGACGAGAACAAGAAAGCACAAGCAAGGATGATTATCTCCAATGCAACACCAAGATGCCGCAGCTACTGGCAGCCCCCTGCGCAGGATGTCTACGAATTAAATTTTGATGCAGCGGTCTTCTCGGATATAAATTGCTCTGGTGTTGGTGCAATAGTTCGAAACCATGAAGGTGAGGTGATGGCTGCTATGTCGGCAAAGGGAGAGTATGTGCACAATAGCGATGAAGCAGAAGTTTTGGCCTGTCGCAAAGCCTTGGAGTTTGCTATGGAAGCTGGCTTCTCAAACCTGGCAATTGTGGGAGATAATTCAAATGTCATGAAAGCACTTTCGGCACCTGCAGTAAATAATTCCTTGTATGGGCATGTAGTTGATGACATTAGATCTTATTTTTTGGGTTGGCAATCTGTTGGGCTTAGCTGTGTTAAAAGGGAAGGGAACATGGTGGCTCATTCCATAGCTAGATTTGCTAGGAACATTGTGATTGTTTTGTATTGGATGGAGGATAAGCCCCCACCTGCTGTAGATGCTTTGCATTATGATCGTTTACATTTTAATGAATGAGTGATTCTTTCGTCTTCAAAAAAAAAAAAGAGAGCAGTGGCTCTTTAAAAATAATAAATTTTTTTCATGGGTTGAGTTAAAGACACCAACTAATCCAAGTTGCTATTGATATTAATTGGTGTGTGTATGGGGTGATCAACGGTATAAGAGTTGTCTTTGTGACTATGAGGTAGAGTCAATTGAGAAGGGCAAAAAGCTCTCAAATGAGAGGTAGAAATTGGGTAAAGGTTATTGCTAGGAGTTGTAATTTATTGTTGTAATGGTTTTTGCTTAGACTATGTCCAAAGATTTTTTTTATTATCCGGATATGTGAATTGTTTTGTAGATTTTTCTCATTGTCCGGATTTGTAAATTGTCCAAATGTTTGGCTAGAGGTTTTTCTTGATATTCTTGAGACAACCAGACAAGGAATGATTTGATGAATTTTTCATTTTTGGAATTTCTTGGGTCAGCTTGTAAATTTTTTGGGAGAAAGAGGGGGGGTGGGTGGGGTGGGTGTGGGTGGGGCGGCAAGTATATTAATTTTAGAGCCAAAAGTAAATTTTTTGTGCAAGGTAGTTCCTTCCTTGCGTAAAGAGCACATGCGCATGCAAGGAAGTAACTTGTTTCTAGTTGTGAGATGATGTAAGAACTAACAATGGTGGGGTATAAATATGAATATGTTACTCTTTCACAAACACAGACGACAAATAAGATTTCATACCCGATCAATAGAATGAAATTTTCATGTTTGTAAGTGTTTTCTGCCTTGCATGAATTATCCAGGAGTAGTCTCATAACTTAGATGCTACTACCTCCCAAACAATCAACTGGCCTAATTAAGAAGTCGCAAAAATGCAATGGGTCGGTGCTAATATGTGCCCTAGTTTTGTTCTGTTGTGTTGGTATTGACGGTTACCTGCCCATTTTTAGTGGAACAAAATTTCTCTCCAAACTAGTTTGGAAATAAATTTTTCAAATTTCTCATATGTTTATTTTTTGAGTGTGAATTTTGAATAAAACCATTGAATTTCATGTTTCTTATGTACTTAATATGCATATCAAATTTCATTTAAATTGGATGTTATTTACTATTCGATCAATAAACTTATTTTTTTATACAAAATTTTAGATCACAAAAACTTGAAATTTTAACATTTTGATGACATAGCAATTGATCTTTAATCTTCTTAAAATTTTGCAAGCATAAAGTATATAATAAGAATATGTAATTCATCAGTTAGATTTTAAAAATTCACACTCAATTTAAATATATATGAAAAGTTTGTAGGGTTTATCTCGAAACTAATTTGAAAAGACAATTGTTTTAAAAGATGAATAACTTTGCTTTACTAAGAACCTACTGGAGTACCAGATTCTATAGCTTATAGGTTGTTTGGATTTCCCAACAAACATGCCACATCAGCTTGATTATTAAATAGAATCCATTCTAGAAGGAAGCGATAGAATGTTGGGTCTTCAATTAACATTAAGTGTGTGTTTGGGTTAAGATTAAAAATTAAAATTATTTCACTATTCAGCTTATTTTTGCTACTATTCATGAGCTCCACTATACTATTTTAACTAACTTTTACCTTTATCTACAGTACTTTTAACAATAGTTTTTCAGTTTCAGCAAAATAAACAATATCCAAACACACCCTAAGTGTATGTTTGGCAAAAATTAAAAAGCTAGTTTATTTTACTATTCAGCTTATTTTTACTACTATTCATGGCCCCACTGCACTTTTTGGTACTATTCATGGGTCACACTATACTATTTCAGTTAACTTTTACTTTTATCCACAGTACTTTTAGCAAAAAGTTTTTAGTTTTAGCAAAATAAGCAGATTCCAAAAAGACCCTAAGTATAAGTTTACAATTGCTTTGAAGCGGTGCCCATTGTCACATTCAAAGTATCATCAACTCCTTATGATGATAAGTGTTGGTTGTTGTAGGTCAAACTTTTTTTTTTTTCAACTCCTACTAAACAAATTAATATAACTAAATATTTTAAAAATATAATCAATGAATTGCATGTTCTTTATGCTTTTAAAATACATTTAAATTTCATGTTAATCGAATATTATTTATTATTTGATCTATAAACTTATTTTTTATGTGTAATTTTGGACCACAAAAACTCGAAATTTAAACATTTGATTAATGACATAGCTATTGATCTTTGATTTTCTTAAAATTTTGCAAACATGGAGAATATAAGAAGAAAATGTAATCCAATGGTGAATTTGTCAAAATTCACATCCAATAATATATATATATATATATATATATTGAATGGAGTTGTAGGCTTGTAACTTTAGTCTATAAACAAAACAAAAAAAAAAAATTTGTTGTTAAATAGACTCATTATATTGTTATTCTAATATATACTGAAAGTTATGTTAATGCTACATTTGGCCCTAGGGAAAAAGTTTTTGACATTGGATTGTAGGGTAGGGGATGTGATTGCTCATATTGTTGAAGGTGATGCTGAAAATATAAACCGAGTAGTTTTTGCTTAGAAAATTTCATATTTGGGAGAATTATGCTAGAAATATTGTGTTAATCATTATTTTAAACATTGCATTGATTGAAATTTATAATGGTTGACTTTCCGTGCATTGCATAGATTTGTGACTAGGGTTTCATGTATAACGAGACAATAGTATTTTTTTTTTTTCCTTTATAAAATTATTGGATCAATCTATCAGAATAAATTATTAGATTATAAACTTGATGATTTAATATATTAGCAAAATTTCTTTGTAGTTTTTAATTTTATTTTTATTTATATTGAGAAATACGAATATTTTTTTTTTTTTTTTTGTTGAGAAACCGATAAGAAAATTTAATAATGCAAATCAAACTAAAAAATATCCTCCAAATCACGTGGTAGATATTATAACCACACATCTAAATCAGCAGATGCAACTGCTCTACGAGCAAGGTTATGAGCAAGTTTATTCCCCTCTCTCTTAACATGACAAAAACTACATTCAACATTAGAAACTAAACTATGAATATCAAAAATACGAATATATATAATCATATTGGGTTGATATTCATTAAATACTTGATAAAGATGATAAGAATAACAACATGCTTTAATCAGACTAGTTTCTAAATTATTTAAAGCCGAACATGCTAGGACAATCTAGGCTGGGTGTGTGGGAACAAGTGAGGTGACGTTTGGAGTTGTAAGTGCCTGTGAGGTGTGGGGGGTAAAGGCCGGGATTCAAGTATTCAAGAGAGAACTTCACACACATATACTCTTAGATTAGGCTAGAGTAGAATTCTAAGTAGTAAAAAAAGAAAATCTATTATAAAGGACGACCTGTTCAATGGATGTCTTTATGAGGACCAAATTTAAACAATGTAACTGGTCACTGGTAAAACAAGCACAACTTTTATAATTCAAATAAGTATTATGGGAATTTATATAATTTTATTTGTTTTGTCAGAAAAAATAAGAGCAAATTAATTATGTTATTAGCGGGATCTCTAATACTTTATATAGATCACGACCCCACCCCTAACCTGTTTCCCATTTCCACTCATTGAAAAACTCCAATTGACTTACAGCGGCTCAGGAAATAATCCACGTCGGCCCATCCATTTAAATCCTCAAATTCCTACTGATAAAACACAATTTCGCTTAGCCAGCATGTTCCTCGTCAGTACAATGGACGACCTTGAAATCCTGTATGAGAGAAAACACTCAGTAAATAATGACACCGGTTTGGGGCCTGTCAAGGACCCTCCGATGCTTGAATTAGCTTAAACGCTTTAGAAATCAGTAATCTGTAGAATAATTTGTGTGATGTTCAATGTGAATTACTTACTTGTCTCACCTGACTTTATATAGCTTTTGTGTGAGTAAATATCCAATTTGTTGGCATTTCCTTACATTGTACCTAAGCTGAAGGATTAATGGCTCAGTAATAACCACTTAAACCCAGCCCTTTAATGTTCGTAACGGCTATTAAATGCACAGAATTGGATGGCGGTAACGGCTCTGCACTCATTCATCATTTGGTCATGAAATGTTGTCTGGGATTATTGCGCTTACGCTTGTCCAGACTTTTACTCGTCATTGGCATGGACAATTGGCAATATGGATGAGCATTTTATTGCTATCCGTCAGCAGCCCCCTTTGATCCTTTTTTTGTCATTGGTTTGGACAAGCAAAGGAATATGAATGGTTTTGATGGTCTAGCTACCTTCGTTTTCCGAGATTTTTGTCCAATCATTATAAATGTGATGTGACTTTCTCGTCAGACAATTGACACGTCCTTTTTCGATCCGTCACGCATGTGGAAATTTTATGGAACTTCCCGCGACTTGATTTTCGTTTCTTCCTTTTGAGAAACATTTTCTTCTTTTTCTACCTTCTTCAACCTTTGTCTTTGAAGTCCAAAGCTCTCAAAAACTCCCAACTTCATCCTGGTAAGTTTTCTCTACTCTGAATCTCCATTAATGGTTGATTTTGTTTCTCTTAGGCAACAAACTCCCTCTGTTTCCTTTTTCTTTGCTAGACTAGGAGTTTTCCTTGAGCATTCTGATGGGAAACGTCCCCAAGTAGGGTTGTTCTTACCTTGTAGCTGTGCTGCATTTAGACCTGTCTTAGTTACCCTTTAACCTCTAATCCGACTCTCTTTGATTAAACATCACTCAGAGATGGTCATCATAGAGGAGGGAGATTCTAAGCTTAGGTCTAGCAAGCTTGAGATGGGTCTATCTTCATACTATGAGTCTGAGGAAATAGGTGTGGACACTGCGGTGTCGAAGCCTTTGCAAACCCCAAACCCACCTTCGTCTTCTTCTTCGCTTCCTTTTCATGCCTCTCTGAGTCTTGTTGTCTACAGACGAAGCATTTGAGGTCCATAAGAAAAAGATTTCAATTCCCTCATGGCACCATCGCTCGCTTGCCTTGTCCAAACGAGAAAGATTATGCCTTGCCCATGGTGAGGTGTGCTTTTACGAAGCTGCCTTCTCGTGTGGCCTTCGCTTCCCTATTCACCCGTTCATAATGTCGCTTCTTTACTCTTTCAATCTTGCCCCTGGACAACTCGTCTCAAACGCCTGGAGGATGATTATAAGCTGTATGTCGATTTGGTATCCGTCCATGAAGGGGACATGATATCACTAAACAAGTTTCTTCATTTGTATCGTCTGAAACCTTCTACCCATTATGGGTATTATGAGCTTTCGCCATGGAATAGGAATTATAAGATCGTCTCTGGATTCCCTTCTTTCTTCCATGATTGGAAATCACGATCCTTTTTTGTTTCTGGCTCTGGATGGGAAACCATTAGTGACGACCTTTAGGGTGGAGTCTTATGGTTACTACGGAAATGGGAGATCCCATCTCTTAGTGCATCTTTTTGAACTTTTTTTTATTTTTTTTTTTAAAGACAACCATTGTATCATATATGTAATAGTTCTTTTGACATCTATTTTGCAGCCACTAAATGACCTAACTTGGAAAGCTATTACCACAGCCGAATTGAAGCCGCTTTAGAATTTGCTCGCAGGATTGACAATTTTGACGACTTGGTGGATCCTCGTCATCTATACGACCATTGTCTTGGACCTGAGCCTTCTCAATACGTGTTGAGAAAAATGCTTCGAGAAGAGAAAAGTATGCATACCTTCCTTCTCCTTTTCTTTTCTTTTTTTTCCTTCATTTGTTTCTGCTTCTTGCATCTCTTTTTTATTTTGTTTTTGCAGAAATGGCCACTAGGTATAGCAAGGATAAATATGCACATGTTAAAGGGATGAAGAATGAACCTCTATCTCAGCTGGCTATTGAAACAAAGAAACACAAACTGAATAAGGAGAAAGGTGAGACAACCACTTTTCCCATCATCTGTACTGTCCCTTCTTCTCCAACTCTATCTCTCGAGATGGTGACATTCTTGCCTTCCACCACTCGTTCCAAAAGGAAGAGTAAGATTGGGAAAAGAATCTGGGAGGACCTAGCCACAGCTCTTGGTCGGGCTCACAATGTGGTTACTGACAAGGAGCTTAAAGGGTTGTCTTCCATCCCGTTTCATAAGTTGGTCAGTCATCATATACATAAGTTGGTGCAAGTATTATACTCATTTCTTTTCCATTGAATTTTTTTACTCTATCCACGAAGTGTGACTTTATGATCCCCTTCCAGGTTCTTGGAGAGTCACTACGTCTGACAGTTGATTATCTGCGCATTGAGGAGAAGGTGGTGGTTGCCAACTACAAGGTCGAGTCTATAGAGGCTGAGAGCTCAAGGCTGCGGAAAGATCTAATTGAGGCTATGGATGAAGCTACAAAGGCAAAAGGGAAGCTCAAAGAGCTCAATGAGGCACTGAAGGTGGAAAAGCTTCTCGTCGCTCAAAAAGATGACGAAATTCAGGTTGCTCTTCTTCAGACTGATGAGGAACATGAGAAGGTGATCAATCACTTCCTAAAGTCTGAGCACTTTGCTGATCTTCAATTCATCCAGTACTGCAAAGGCTTTGAGCTCCTGCGTAAATGGATGGTGAAACATCATAGACAAGCTGTGGACTTTTCCAACCTGGACTTTGAGGCCATTGACACCAATGTTCTTACTGATGAAGCTAAGGAGCAAGAAGAAGCTACTGCCGCTGTTTTTGAAGGTAATGGTGCAACCAAAGGCAAACCAATAGACGAGGGCCATGTCGATGACCTCATCACTGCACCTTGAAAAAAGACTTTTAATATCTTTCTTCTTTTTTTTCTTTTTTGAAAACTTTGGCTACCTCGTGTTTTGAGGTTTTAACTTAAAAACAATGGATATCTTGGATGCCTCCTGTTTTGAGGCTTTTATATCTCGTATTTAACAACAGTAAATATTCTGGGATGCCTCATGTTTTGAGGCTTTTTTCTTTGGAAGCAATGACTTTTTTAGACTTTAAGCTTTATTCATGCGTTTAGTCTTGGTTGTCTAACCTTTTTTCAATGCAGTTCCCTTGAGAAGTTTTGCTATGACTCAAACTTGAAGTTTTTATCATAACTTTAAACTTCGTCGTTTGGGGTTCTTTTTGTCATACGTGGTATTTCCCTTAGGAATGTATGATCTGAACTTGTTGTTGGAGTTTTTGTCATTAATGACATACCCTTGTGGTTTTATGGTTTACACTCGTCATTGGAGTTTTTACCATTGATGATGGTTTAAACTCGTCATTGGAGTCTTTAGCATTGGTAGCATTCCCTTAAGAAGTTATGATTTAAACTCGTCATTAGAGCTTTTACCATTAATGATGTTTATGATTTAAACTCGTTTTTGGAGTTTTTACCATTGATGATGCTTGTGATTTAAACTTGTCATTGGATTTTTTACCACATTTATGATTTAAACTCATCATTGGAGTTTTTACCATGGTTATGATTTAAACTCGTTATTGGAGTTTTTACCATGTTTATGATTTAAACTCGTCATTGGAGTTTTTACCATGGGTATATGTTCATCTATTTTTCATGATCTAACTTCATCTACAACTTTAACCCTGAGATTGTGTTGTTATGGACGACTGAGTCAAGGATCAAGCCTTTTGAAAAAGAGATGGCTTATGGAGCCTTATTATTTTGTTCATCCTTATTTATGAGGGGATTATAAGGGAAATAACTGGAAATAACTTGACCAAACTAAAATGCTGAAAGGAAAAATGCTTAAAGTAAAAGCAATGAAATCTCGCTTATCTAATGCATTGTCAGGCGAGGTACTCCTATGGACGGAGCTTATTGATTTAGGTGCTTCCTACTAATAGTACTTCTTGAGGTGCTCCACATTCCAAGGACGAGGCAATGGATTGCCGTCAAGGTCCTTCAGGTAGTAGCTTCCTCTTCTTGGGTAACAGATGACCTTATATGGACCTTCCCAAGTAGGGCCTAACTTCCCCTAGGTTGGGTCTCTAGTGGCTTATGAGACTTTTCGCAGTACCATATCATCAGGGTTGAACCTCCTAAACTTTACCCTTTGATTGTGGTATTTTGCCATCTTCTACTAATATCGAGCCATCCTTAGGGTTGCCTCATCTCTAACTTCAGATAAACAATTCAAATTTAGTCTCAACTCGTCATTGTTTGAACTCTCGTCATAATGGGCTCGCCTAAGGCTAGACAACCCCACTTTAGCAGGAATAACTGCCTCCTACCGAAGGCCAACTTGAGTGGTTTTTCTCCTGTTGGTGCTTTTACAGTTGTTTGATAAGCCCATAGTACTCCTGGTAATGAGTTTGAGCAAAATACAATTTGTTACCTCTATCTGACCGTTCACCTATGGATGGCCAGGTGACAAGTAGTGGTTTTTTATTCCCAGTTCTGCACAAAATACTCTGAAATTTCGGCTATCAAATTGCCATCCATTGTCAGAGATGATCGTCCTTAAGATTCCAAACTTGCCAAAAATGTTCTTCCAAATGTGTTCTGTATCTTGCTTTTTGTGATTATTGCTAATGGCCCTGCTTCAACCCATTTAGTGAAATAATCAATAGCGACAAGTAAGAACTTAACCTGTTTCTTCCCTTGTCGGAATGGACCAACAATGTCAATCCCCCAGGTGGAAAATGGCCATGGTCAGGAAATGCTCATCATTAGTTCTCCAGGAATGTGTTGCAAATTTTCAAACAATTGACAGTTATCGCATTTTTTGACAAGCTCAACTGTGTCTTTTTGCATGATAGGCCAAAAGTAGCTTGCCCTGATTGCCTTTCCAACTAAAGATCGAGGTCCTAAGCGATTATCGCATATGCCTTCATGGATCTCTCACAACACATACGTCTCTTCTTCAGGATTCAGGCATTTTAGGTAAGACAATGAAAATCCTCTCTTGTAGAGTTCTCTGTTCATGACAATGAATCTTGCTGCTCTGACCCTAACCTTCTTTGCTTCGGACGAGTCCAATGGGAGCTAGCCATCTCTGATGTAAGAAAGGATCAAGTCCATCCAGGTGCTTTATTGCAGGACTGGGAAGGCCTGTAATCCCTTTATGCTAGGGATTGTCTGAACTTCCATATATAGCCAAAGCTTTTCTAGGGAGTCTTCAGTTGATGCCATTTTAGTGATCTCGTTAGCAACTAAATTGTTCTCTTGTGGGATTTGCTTGAACCTGACATCATCAAAATCATCAATCAATTGACTCGTCAGTCTCAAGTACCTCTTCATTCTTTCTTCTTTTGCTTCGTACTCGTTGGTTATTTGCCCAACAATTAGCTTAGAATCGGTTCTCAGCTTCAAATTTTGTACTCCTAGAGCTTTTGCAATCCTTAGGCTGGTGAGGATCGCTTCATACTCTACTTCATTATTCATCACTAGAAATTGGAGTTGAACTCCATATTTAAGGATGTCCTTCTTAGGCAAGGTCACAATCACACCAACGCCTCCAAGTCCTACGACAGATGAGCCGTCTACGTAGATCCTCTAGTACTCTGCTTCCAGATCTGGGTCTAGAAGAGTGAATTCAGCGATAAAATCTGCTAACACCTAGGTTTTGATTGTTGTTCTTGGCCTATATTCAATATTAAACTGGCTTAGTTCAGCATCTCACTAGACCATGCACCTTGCTACATCTGGCCTGTTCATGGCTTTTCGAATTGGCTGGTCTGTCATTACCATGATAGTGTGAGCTTGGAAATATGGACAGAGCTTCCTTGAAGTGATGATTAATGAAAAAGGCCATTTTCTCTATTTGTGTTTACTTCACTTCAACACCTTGAAAAGCTTGACTTGTGTAGTATATAGGTTGTTATACCTTGGATTCCTTACGAATCAAAGCTAAGCTGATGGCTGTTTGTGATACAACCAGATATAAGAACAAATCTTCTCCTTCTACAGACAGGCTCAAGAGTGGGGGCTTGGCTAGGTACTCCTTGAGGTTCTAGAAGCTGCTTCACACTCGTCTGTCCATTGGAAGGCTTGCTTAAGAGTTTTAAAGAAGGGGAGGCACTTATCAGTGGCCTTGGAGATGAACCTGTTCAATGCTGCGATTCGTCCTGTCAGCCTGTACACCTCTTTGACTGTCTTAGGAGAAGTCATGTCAAATATGGCTTTGACCTTCTCTAGATTTGCCTCAATTCCTTGCTAAAATACCATGAAACCGAGGAATTTTCTTGACGAGACTCCAAAAACACATTTCACAGGGTTGAACTTCATTCTATATCTTCTCAAAGTATCAAACGTCTCTTGGAGGTCGTCAAGGTGGGTTTTTGCTTCCTTGCTTTTTACAAGCATGTCTTCCATATAGACCTCTATATTTCTTCCTATTTTCTTGTTGAACATTTGGTTTACCAGTCTCTGGTACGTGGCACCTGCGTTCTTCAATCCAAACGACATGACTTTGTAACAATATAGGCACTGGCTAGTCACGAATGCAGTTTTCTCTTGGTTTTCCTTCTTCATGAGAATTTGATTATAACCTAAAAATGCATCCATAAAGGTTAGCAGTTCATGGCCAATTGTTGAATCAACAAGCTGGTCAATTCTGGGAAGAGGAAAACTGTCTTTGGGGCATGCGTTATTTAAGTCTGTGAAGTCTACACACATTCTCCACTTTCTGTTGGACTTTTTTACCATGACAATATTGGCGAGCCATACGGGCTAGTAGACCTCTTGAATAAATCTCGTAGTCAATAGTTTTTCTACCTCTTCCATAACTACTTTGTTCACTCTGAGGCAAATACTCGTCTCTTCTATTGGACGGGCTTCTTCATTGGGTTGACATTAAGGCAATGCTCTATTACATTTCCGTCTATTTCAGGCATATCTTCATAGCTCCATGCAAATACATCCAGGTTCTTCTTCAAGAATTTCACCAGTTCGTCCTTTAAGGACGGTTGGAGCTCTTTCCCTATCTTGGTAGTTTTGGAAGGGTCTCCTTCCACCAACTCTATATTCTCCATTTCTTCCACGGGCTTGGGCGGCTCTTCCTCCACCATCCAAGTGTGATTTTCCTTGGACACCAGGACCGCCTAGTAACATTCCCTGGCTAAAAGTTGGTCTCCACAGATTTCTCCAATCCTTTGGGGGTTGGAAATTTCACCTTTAGGCCGTATGTAGAAGTTGCAGCCTTCAAGCGATTAAGGGTTGGTCATCCTAGAATCACATTATAAGATGAAGGACAGCCAACAATTAGAAAGTCTACCTCCCTTGTTACCTGGGCTGGGTGAGTCCCTGTTGTAATCAATAGGGAAATTATGCCCTTAAGATATACGCGGTCCCCACTGAAACTGACTAGGGGAGACCTTAAAGGTCTGAGGCATTTTGGACCCAATTTCATCTGCTGGAAAGCCGTCATGTACATCACGTCTGCCAAGCTTCCGTTATCTACCAAAACTCTCCAGGTGTTGTACCCTTTAATGGTTAGCATGATAATGAGGGGGTCGTCATGTGGCTGCCTGACTCCCCTTACATCTCATTCGGAAAAAACAATGCCTTTATCTCCGATGCGATGATGTTTGGCTATCAGGTGTTTTATATGAACACTGTTGAGTTGCCTTTGGACTGCCTTTCTCAAAGACTTTTATGACCCCCCCTGCGACCGGTCCTCTAGTGATCGTCCTTATTTCTCCAACGGCTTGTTTAGGATGATCTCCATCATCTTCTTTGTGGTCATCAGTAGACTTCTCTTCCGTCCGGTGGTGGGTCTAGTAGTCTTTCTTGACAATTTTTTGGAGTTTTCCTCTCTAGATTAACTCCACTATCTGTTCTTTCAAATCCCGACATTCGTTAGTGTAATGACCATGATCCTTGTGAAACCGACAGTACTTCTTTAAATCTCTCCATTTTGAAGATGAACTCAACGGTTTAGGCCATTTTAGAGCAGGCTTATCCTTTATTTGCATGAAGATTTTGTCCATAGGCATTAGTAAAGGAATGAAATTCAAATTTTTCTTCGATGGTGCTTTCAGACTACTTTTGCTGGCCTTGGTATCTGAGAGATTGTCTTTGTGATCCCTCTTCTTGCCTTGCGACTCAGCATTCTCTTCTTTCTTCCATTTGCCCATCAATCCCTTTGCAGTTAATGTTTCTTCTCCATTCATATACTTCTGTGCTTTGAACAACAGATTTTTCATTGAGGTTAGTGGGGTCTTCCCTAGAGAGAAGACAAGGTCAAGATTGTTCAACCCTGCTTGAAAGGTCGTCATTATCACCTAATCGTCTGCCTCGTCAATTTCTAACACTACTTTGTTGAAGCGTTTTACATACTCTCTCAAGGTTTCCCCCTCCTGTTGCTTCATAGTTAGCACATATAAGGTGGGCCTCTTATGGCTTTGGCCCCCAATGAAATGGCAGACAAAAGAGTCGCTTAGCTGCTCAAAGTTCGCGATAGATGCCACAGGCAGCTTGCTAAACCACACTCTTGCTACTTCTCTGAGGGTTGCTGGGAAAGATCTGCAAATCACCTTGTCTAGGGTCTATTGGAGGTTTAATATCATCTTGAATGCCCTTATGTGATCTAGGGGATCCTTGTTGCCATCATAAACCTCCAGCTGAGGGAGACGAAATTTGGGAGGTAAGGGACACTCCAAAACACTGGCAGTAAAGGGTGAGTCAGTCCTCTTAATCATGCCACATGGCATTCTTGACTTCGTCTAACTCTTTCCTCATGTTTTTCATCATTTGATCATTACTATAAGTCGACTATGAGGTGTGCTTAGAAGTTTCTCTTCTGCTATTTCCTGAACTATGGGCTTGTCGTCATTGTCATTGCGATTATGTCTTGAATGTGACGTATTAGTGCCCTCTAGACGCACTCGCTGCTTCAAGTCTTCATTTTGTTTCATCAATTCTTGCACATTGGCTGTTAGTGCTTGGATTTGTTGAGCCATCACCACCAGGTCCGACAGTGCGGTTGTGGTTGAGTCCATTGATTCTAAGGAACTTAGTTAGTAGAGAATTCAACGGCTTATTAATTGATAGCCTGTCGTCCCCACAGATAGTGTCAAACTGATAAAACACGATTTTGCCTCGTTAGTATGTTTCTCATCAGTACAATGGACGACCTTGAGATCTTGTATGAGAGAAAACACTCAATAGATAATGACATCGACTTGGGGCCTGCCAAGGACCCTTCGATGCTTAAATTAGCTTAAACTCTTTAGAAATCAGTAATCTGTAGAGTAATTTGTGTGAGTGTTCAATGTGAATCACTTACTTGTCTCTCCTGTCTTTATATAGCCTTTGTGTGAGTAAATATCCAATCTATTGGCCTTTCCTTATGTTGTACCTAAGCTAGAGGATTAATGGCTCAGTAATGACCACTTAATCTCAATCCTTTAATGTTCATAACGGCCATTAAATGCACAAAATTGGACAGCAGTAACGGCTCTGTGCTCATTCATCATTTGGTCATTAAATGCTATCTGAGATTAATGCGATTACACTCGTCCATACTTTTACTCGTCATTGGCATGGACGATTTGCAATATGGACGAGCATTTTATCACTATCCATCACCGACTATTTTAATTTAGATTTGAGACAATATATATATATATATATATATATCAAGAATCCAATGCTCTAAAAGATCTCATGTAAATCAACAACAAAAAAATTAAATTAAAATAAATGCCCACGTGTCTCACATAGTTAGAAAATTGGTGAGAATTAGAGAATTTAATAAGAGGGATCTTGTGTAGTTAAAAAAGGGGTTTGGCTCACCTCCCATTCAAAATTCTGCCATTCTCTCCCATTTTTATTAGGATGAGTGACACATGTCAGACATAAAACCCAATAGTGAAAACAAACCCATCAAAGTTTTTTTTTTTCTGTTCTCTTTCTCAAATCATTTTCTTCTCTTCTTGGCCTCTCTCTCCTCTCTCTAAAATCACAACTAGGGCTGTTTATGGGTCAGGCTAAGTCAGGTTTGTGCCCAACTAGGACTCAACTCGAAAACTTCAGGTGGTAGAAAATGTAACTCGAAACCGACCCAAAATACTCATCGAATCTTTCGGTTGAGTTTTGGGTTTTGTCACTAAGGCCGAGATTTGGCCAAATCCGTCAAGATCTAGGTAGATCTGTCGAGATCTGGCCTAGATCTCACCGAATATGGTCCGAAATGCTTGAAAATTCACCGATCACCGGAATTTATGGAAACTTCGAGCAGGTTAGGTTTCACCGGTTTTGAAAGGGAAGACCCGCAACCGACCCGTTGGGGTCAGGTTTATGGAGGTTGGGACCCGCATCCGACCACCAAAGTAGTCGAATTAGGTGGCAGCAGGTCAGGTACAAGTGAGTTGGGCAGGAAGGCGGGTGGGCTGAACACCCTTAATCGCAACCGTGAACCGTCACTTGAGTCTTTCTCTAAGTTCCTCTTTTTTCTCGGTAAAATCATGGCCCTTTTGCCCTTCAAAGAGAACCCAAAATAATTCTCCTCGTGCTCTCTGTTCCTCTCTATTATTCTTGTACTTTCTTTATTTTGATTTTAATTTTAATTGTTTAAAACTATAGTACTGTATTGTCTCTAAATCAACAAGATATTTTCCCTTTCATTTTTCTCTTATACTATCCTGTGCTCAGGAAAAAAAAATGGCATTAGATTTGGTGGATAAAGAAGTTGAGTTGAACCGTTTAGATCCGCAAATCGGCGCAAAAACCCAATTTTTTTAATGAGAGATAAATTGGTGAAATCTTGAAACTTCCCTTCGTTCCATTTCAAATTTGAGTTATTCTCTCATTATAGATTTCAAACAGTATTGGTGATTTTGCTTCTTCTCTGGTAGGCACTGAACTCAGAGAGAGAGAGAGAGAGAGAGAGAGAGACCAATTAAAAGGAGAAAATGACTTTGGAAGGAAAAAGGAAGACATTAGTAACGTGTATTTAACGAGGGTTTGTCTTTACCGTTGGATTTTATATTTGACAGGGGTCACTCATCCTGATAAAAATGAGAGAGAATGGAAGAATTTTAAATGGGAGGGGAGCAGGACCCGTTAAAAATTTGGTGAGAATTTAAGAATTTAAGAGATGGGGATCTTGTGTAGCTCTGAATCTTATAAAGATCCAGGTCTTGACATCAATACCCCCACTTGAAAGACAACCTTCTCCCAATATGTTATGGTTCTGATACAAAGATGCCTAGATCGACAGAACTCGTTTAAGCCTTTCAGCAGCATCCATCCACTTATTCTAAGTTCTAACCTTTTACTCAAAAACAAAAAACAAAAAAAAAAAAAAAACGAAAAACAAAAAAAGAAGCTTCCACTTATTACACAATTTTAATGACAATATTTTTCCCCCTCCTCTCAGAGAGCAGACATAATAAGCCAATGGCTTCAATAAAATCTACAGCAGTGTACATAAAATATCAAGTACCATTGGAGGACACTGGAGAGTATCAACTTCAAAACTACTGACGAGTTTGTACCAACTGGTAAGCCAAAGCAACTAGCTTTTAACAATGACTTAAAACAATTTTGACTAAAGAAGAAACCTACCAGGCATGAATATTATATATAGAATAGTTTGCCACTTAATGGCCCATTTTATCATACAAGTTTCACAAGGCTTCCATGAGAGGAAAACAATGAACGGACAGCAACTGGAAGCTTTGAGAATATTAAACTCAGTTGTACCAAATTTCCATTTAAAATTGACAGTCAATAGCATACATTTCATTAATGTTATTCAGGGGAAGCAAAACTTTCCACCATGTCATCAGGCACCACTTGCGTATAAACGGGTCCACTCCTTTGCTGAAGGATAGGTGAAAACAGAAAACAACAAAGAGAGAACATATTAATTAAACTCCTTTAATTGGTGTTACAATATCAACTAATTTTGAAGAAACCAATGGAAGTCGAGACTCACAACATTACCTGTTTCAACTGCTTCAGCCTCATTCGTTTTCCAATGCTTAGCAATGTTCTCAGAAAGTGGATCGTCAGGGTTCGGAGCACTCAGAAGAGCTTGAATACTAACAAGAAACAATGCCAAGAGCTTCAACATTATCTATTTCCGTTTTTCTCCAGAAAATCATATTGTAAAAGATCACTTTAAAGAATTCAAACTCTTTGCCCAATAGAAGCAAAAAAATTATCCAAATTCATATATTGTCCCTTTCTCCACAGGTGGTTTCAATTTTCTCATATCTCACAGTCAGTTCTAAAACTAGATTGAAAAGAGACGGCTAAATACAATTAATAGCTGGAGAAAAAAAAATTTGCAAAGCAGTTAATGTGCCAAGAATATTTCCCATTGGGTTTAGGAGAGAAGATTCCAGAGTATGCAGATAGAATACTTATATAAGATCATAATCAACTATACCTCAAAAGTACAGTTCGAATTTGAAGAGCAGGACTCCATTTGTCTTTCAGAATATCAAGGCATATCCTTCCAAGCTGCATTGAGAAATTTTTTCCATAAGAGGCACAAGATATACTTACTTCTGAAACATAATTTGAGTACAAAAGTAAAACCGCACATAGCCTACCTTGTCAATGTTAGGATGATATATTTTGGTGAGAAATCGGACCTGTTGGAAGGAATATGGTTAAACACTAGAAAAGCAAATGCACACAAGTTTCACAAGGGAACTTCCCAAGAGAGCTTCAACGCATTACAGAAGCAAATGCACACAAGCAACCGTAACCTTATGTATTTTTGGATTTGTATATATGAACAAGTTACAAAAACAGAGAAATACATTTATCAGACAATGCACACAACAATTCTATCAAATTAAACACCAGAGGAGAGACAGCCACCCACGTTCATAAGAAATAAAAGTTTTATTTTATAAAAAAGTCAACCTACTACAACCCTTTTTTATCTGGGCTTAAGACTTGCTATGCAAAAGGATATAACAATAAAGTATGACAAGGCAGTTGTTAATCAGCCAAAAATAAAATGGTATGACTTACACTGAAAAAAAAAAGGGGGGGTATGGCTCCCCTACAGTTTATAATTCTCCTGATTCCTCCTATTTTAAAATAGATGAATGACACTCGGAAAAAAAAGTGATCCAACAGTCAAAAACAAAAAACAAAAACTTAATCTTTTTAATTTTCTTATCTTTCTTCCTCCTCTTCAATCTGCAATGTCACCACCATCACTTGAGCATGTGAGAAGGTGACCCATCGCTAATCAACGTCAGAGGAACGACAGCCAGCGGTGGCGCAAGGCAACCAAAAGCATTTTTCTTGGATTGAGCGTCATGGTGGTGTTGCAGGTCTGAGTTTGGGTTACAGACTCTGCAGCATCGCGGGTCACAGTGGCAGAGATTTGGGTTGACGTTGGGTCAATGGTTCACAGCAGTATATGTAGCAGGTCACTGGAGTGAGGAAAAGCTGAGGTTGACGATTTGAGCCGCCAGTGGCTGTGATTTGTGGGGTCTGGTGGATTATGGTGGCAGTGGTAGGTGGTTTTCGGTTTCAGTTTGGCTAATTTTTAGCCTTTATATTTGTGATATTAGGAGTGCAATTTATTGGTTTCACCAAGCGAAATTGATTGAAAATGGGCAGTGTCTATTTTCCTATAATGCGATACTGGGGCATGTTTGGTAGACTGTAATAAGCGTTGTAATGTAATAGTTATTCCTAAAGTTTAATTATTCTTTAGTTTGGTTATGTTTTTATTATAAGGAATAGTTATTCCTTATGAACAATTATTCTTCAAAATGAGAAATAACTATTCCTCTTTAAAAGGTAGTATCAGTTATTCCTTAGTAAGTACAATAATTTTTAAACTTAATATATTTCCAAATAAACAAAATTTCCATATACATCTAACAATTATAAAAATAAAAAATCATAAAAAATAACACATATCTCTCTTAAATTTAAAAATAACAATTCTTAAAGAGATATAATTGTATGAGTAAGATATTTCCTAAAATAAATGTTAAGTTTCATTCTAATGTTATAACTTACAACCAAACTAATGAATATGTTTAGTTATTATATTACAACACACTTTATTACTAGTAATAAAGATTACAATTCCTGTCGTAATTTCCATTCAGTGTACCAAACATACCTTGGGTGTGTTGGTAAGAGCAAATATGATCAGTTTGGCCAAGGCTTTCTATGCTCAAGTGATGCTGGTTATGTTGCGGAGTGAAGAGGAGAGGAAGAAATATGAGAATATTACATAGATTAAGTTGGCTTTTTTTTTCTAACTGTTGGATTACTTTTTTTCCACGTCATTCATCTATTTTAAAATGGGAGGAAACAGGAGAATAATAAACTGGAGGGGAGCCTCACCCTGCTAGTTCAAGGCTAGTTATTAGAATTTGCTTTACATGGTATGAAACCATAAAGCACCTCAATTTCACCGCAACAACCGGACAAGTCTAGAATGAATACAGAATCCCAATCAATACCTTGGGTCATATCAACAAGTTCCCAATAGTTATTACTACCATGTTTATCCCATAACCAACCAAACCATCAATGATTCCATCCCAGGTCACATGGGCAGTCACCAGCACCAACATGGGTACACTCCAAAAATAAAATTTAAATTCTAAATAACCGAAAAAGAAGGAAGGGGGGGGGGGGGGGGGGGGGGGGGGGTGTTGATTCAGAGTGATGGCCCAGTAATGTTGGCACCCTCTGTGGTGTCCAATGTCTAGCGTTCAAACCCCATCACCACACTCCCCTACCATTTAACTTGCCAAAAAGAAACCTAAAAGAGGTTCAACAAGATACAATTCCAAGCATCATAAAAACCATGGAATCATTTCTCAAGACCAACTCTAAATTCAGTTCCCAAACAACTAGATAGTCCACCGACAATGGATGTTCTAAATCACAAGCCAATGACAATCTGAATCATATTTCTTTCCCACATATGATATGGTATTCTGCATTTTAATTATGGGATAAAGGTAGAGGAAGACAAATATAATAAACAAAATACAGTAACAAAGAAGCACACAATATCTACAACCACTTTCATGAGAAGCCTCAACATCAGAAACAGATGCATCCTACATAACGCTGGATCAGCTGATCAAATAGAATTAGGTTGAGTGCTCCCACCCTTCCCCCTCCACCCTGCCCCCTACCTCTGCCACAAACTCTTCATGTGGTTCCTATATAATTTCCATCACCACTGTTCCCTTCTTTCCCACGACATATTCCACCACCACCTTGTCCAAATGCACAAGCCTTCCCATCCTACGCTCCCCAAAATTTTCTCCCCACCCCACAATATTTCTTCCCTCCACATCCTATCCCTCTCCAACAAACTTTCTACTGGCCAAGTCACTATACGCCGGCCCAACCCTCCCTAAACTTAAAAGATTTGAACCCCAAACCTTCTACGTTACAACATCCACCAAAATCTCTTCCCAATTCCCATACTACACAAGCTAAGCTTGGAAACTCTGCATCTTTTCGTATTGACTCAAAGGCATTCTTCTTGGCTTTTGATGGGGCCGTATGGATTCATATTCCATCATTGAAAAACAGGGCAAGCATCATGGTTCTATTCGGGTTTGTAGATCGGGTCTGGATTCAATCATTGCATGCTTGGTAGAGTTATGCTGTTGGAATTTTAGCAAGCAACATTTTTTCAAACAGTTTCATAAGAATTAGAAAATATTGGAGTTTTCTAGTAGGTCGAATAAGGGTGGTATTTTTGTGGAAATATCAGAGTATCATAATGGGGCAAGACGTGGTTGTCTGCGTGTCCCAGAAGGATTTAATATGGGTGGTAGGGCTTTTCTTGAAGTGAAGTTACGTGATTTTTTCTTGGGAAAATCAGCTTCTAGGCCGGGGAAGGAGGTGGTTGCCACAAAATCAAGTTTGGAAAGAATTTAATGGGCACGTGAAATCAGGAAATGATTTATGTTTGGAGAAGTAGTTTCCAAATCTTTCTGGCAATTTAAATCAGAAGGAGAGATTTGGGGGATTTGATTTTATTCAAAAATCAAATATTCCAAGTCACTTCAAAATTGGGCACCCCATGCGTGTAACATCTGTTAGGTGGACCCATGCCCATTTTTCTTTAAAAATTTCTGCACCTTTAGAAGGTTTAGGCCAACGTTTGGTTAGTTGGGCCAATTTCGTCCAACCCAAAGGTGCAAACACTGGCCAATTCTTTAAACCATCTGGGCTCGGGCCTGCTTTTAAACAAGACCAACACAACCAACAGGCAAAAACCCAACAGCCCAACCCAGTGTTTTAACCACTTGGAGAAACAAAGCCATCTAAGCTCGTGGAAGATGGGTGAAGGATCGGGCTCCCACAACTCAGCCAAGAAGCCACCAATGGTGTCTTCAAGTTCCGGCAAGGTGGTTGGGGTATTTCCGAGGTCCGACGAGGGCCTCGATGTGGCTGTGGCTGGCAGCTCTTCTTCTGTGGACCCACCAAGCAGCTGTGCCGAGATGGGGTAGGTAGTTCTTGCAGCTACAGCTGTCAATAGTCCAGCTGTGGGCTGTCCAATGATATTGGTTTTCGAGTTCTCCAATATGCTTTGCCATCAACAATTGTTGAGACAAAACCAATTCTCTCCTCTTTTTGAACTGGTTTCTGATTCAATCATAGATGACACTTTGATGTTGAATTGGGACAATTCCATGGGGTCAAGTAAGGCTGAGGAAGATCGAAATTCTTTGGATTTTGTACCTCTTGCTCAATGGGATTCTTATGGGGGTTTGGATTTAATGACAAAGGAGGGTGAACTGCATGACACTTTTGTGGGGGATGACTTGGAACCTTCAGTTTAGGTGAGAAGGATGATTAAGGGCTTTCACAAATTCGTGGGTTTTTCTATTGATTCTTGTGAGAAGCAGTGTATTTCTTTCTTTCAACAACTTGAGAAAGTGTGGGAAAGAAAAGCTGCAGCAGGTAGTCTTCGTCGTACTGTTTCTTCAACTAAAAAAGATACGAGGGAATTAAGGAACTTAGTTTCTACCGTTAATTATGATGGGCAATCTAGTAGACAAACCATAGGGAATGTGAATTCCATTGGGATGGGCTTAGATCATTGTCCATGAACTTGAAACTCTTATCTTGGAATGTGAGAGGATTAAACAATTCTCATAAGAGGGATATTGTGAAGAATTTACTCAAGGAGTGGAAGTGTGATGTCGTGTGTTTTCACGAAACCAAATTAGACTATACCAATTCTTCTGTTGTGAAAAGTCTTTGGGACAGACCTTTTGTAGATTGGGTAGCTTTGGATGCCATTCACACAGAAGGGGGAGTTCTCTTGGCTTGGGATAAAAGAGTGTATGAGAAAATTAATTGCGTAGTTGGTAGTTTTTCTGTTTTTATCTTGTTGAAGGGTGTGGCAAAAAGGGATTGTTTGGAATTGTA
Organism: Quercus ilex subsp. ballota; assembly: GCA_032727855.1. Taxonomy (NCBI): domain Eukaryota; kingdom Viridiplantae; phylum Streptophyta; class Magnoliopsida; order Fagales; family Fagaceae; genus Quercus; species Quercus ilex. Next base: position 29,519,861 of record CM064915.1, on the reverse strand, counting down.
CAAGGGAGTATGATCCAACTGTTGTTGGTCTTAGGGATGCTTTGCGGGCAGAACTTGATAGTGTGAGAGCGAGGTGGAGTTCGGCTTGGTGTGTCTTTGGTAATTTCAACATCATCAAATATCCAGTAGAGCAACTTGGTTATATTTCTTTTAGTCCAGCCATGTTCAAATTCTCAAACTTTATTGAGAGGAATTTTTTGGTCGATCTACCTTTGGTGGGGGTGAGTATACGTGGTTTCAAGAATTTGAAAATCCTTCTATGTCTAGAATTGATAGAGTTTTGGTGTCAATTGTCTAGAAGGATCACTTCCTGGATGTGACCCAAAGGCCTCTCCTCGTGTGGTATCGGATCATTGTCCTCTTCTTGTGGAGGCTAGTGGTATGTCGAGGGGGGAAGAGTTCCTTTAAATTTGAATATATGTGGCTTAAAGTGCAGGGTTTTGTGGATCAAGTTTGGTGTTGGTGGGATGGACATCATTTTGTGGGGCCCCCTAGTTTAGCCTGTAAATTCAAGGCTCTTAAAGGAGACTTAAAGCATTGGAATAAACATATTTTTGGAGAAGTCTTTTAGGAAAAAATGTTTGTTGTCTAAGCTTTTGGATCTAGATACAAGAGAAGGGATGCAAGTTTTGTATCAGGCAGATAGAACAAGAAGAACTGAGGTTAAGGCCAATATCGAGTATTTAGCCTCCTTGGAGGAGATTCCTTGGAGGCAAAAATTGAAGGCTTTATTTTTAAAAGGGGAAATAATAATACTGGGTTTTTTTTTTATAGGCTTGCTAATTCCCATAGATGAGCTAATACTATGAGGGGTGTGGAGGTCGAGGGCATTATGTATGAGGCTGAGTCAGATATTCAGGATCAGGTGGGGCGTTTTTATAAGAATTTATATCAGGAATCTGAATCTTGGAGGCCCACTGTTGATGGGTCAGAGTATGCTAGTTTGGATGATTTCGATCGGCTTTCACTAGAAAGGGAGTTTGAAAAGGAGGAGATCATTGTAGCTCTTCGAGAGGCTGAGGGTGATAAGGCTCCTAGTCCTGATGGCTTTACCATGGCTTTCTTTTAAATGGTGTGTGCTTGAGAGGGATGTTATGGCTTTCTTTGCGGACTTTCATAAATAATGCATCTTTGGGAAATCTCTCAATGCCACCTTTCTGTGTTTGATACCCAAGAAGATCAATGCGGTTAATTTTAAAGACTTTTGTCTATTAGTCTTGTGGACAGTTTGTACAAACTTCTGTTAAAGGTGTTGGCTCATAGGCTATGATGTGTGTTGGATAAACTTATGTCCAACTCCCATAATTCCTTTGTTGGGGGAAGACGGATTCTTGACTCTGTTCTCATCACAAACAAATGCTTGGATAGTAGATTGAAGAGTGGTATTCTAGGTGTGATTATCAAGTTGGATATTGAGAAGGTTTATGATCATGTGAATTGGAGTGCTTTGTTTTACCTTATGGAGAGGATGGGTTTTGGGGAAGAAGTGGGGGTGATGGATGAAGGCATGTATTTCTACAATATGTTTTTCAGTGCTTATTGATGGGCTCTCCAAGTGATTTTTTTGGTAGTTCTCGTGGTCTTCGTCATGGGGACCTTTTATCTCCACTCCTTTTTTCCTATGTTGGTGATGAAGGTGCTGAGTAGGCTATAGAAGAGAACAGAAGAGGGAGGTTTTTCTTAGTGGTTTCCAAGCAAGTCCCAATGCGTGAGGAGGTTTGCATATTTCTCAATTTCTGTTTACTGATGATACTATTCTTTTCTGTGATGCATCCAGGGAACAATTATTATATATTCAAATGGTGTTGATGTTCTTTGAAGCTATCACAGGCTTGAAAGTAAGTGTTGGTAAGAGTGAGATTGTGCCGAGGTTGGGAATTTGGATATTCTGGCTCATATTTTATGTTGTAAGGTTGGTTGTTTACCAATGACTTATTTGGGGATGCCTCTTGGGGCTCATTATAAGGATTCTTCGATTTGGAACCATATATATATATATATATATTTTTTTTTTTTTGATAGGTAATCAAAGAACTATTGATGAGTAAATAAGGAAGAGTACAAGTTGTTCTTGATGATGAACAACAAGAAAAAGATAAAACAGCCAAAAAAAAAAAAAAAAAAGAGGGTAATCAGGAAACTAATCTAAGGGAAAGTATAAACTTAGAGAAAGAAGAATAATCAGTAAAACCCCAACAACGAGACCACTCAAAAAGACTACGCTAGTATAAAACTTTTAACTCATCCCGCAACTTCTCATTGTCCTCAAAGGAGCAACAATTTCGCTCCAACCAAACAATCCACATTAAGCACCCTGGAATCAAATTCCAAATGTTCAAATTATGCTTCCCAAGCCACTAATGCCAACAAGATAACAATCCTGCCACCGATCCTGGCATAACCCAATGTATACCAAAAGCCTGAAGCATAAAAGTCCATAAAGTATGTGTAACTGGACAATGAAGAAGAAGGTGGTCCATCGATTCCCCATCACAACAACACATACAACACCGATTTGTCAAAAGGCAACCCCTAAGCATGAGATTATCCAAAGTGAGAATCCAATTATGAGCAGCTATCCACAAAAAGAAAGCCACTCACTTTGGAACCTTTGGTTTCCAAAAACCTTTCCAAGGAAACAAAGAATTCAGAGTACCCCGAATCGCATGGTAGTAAGGCCAAGTGTCAAACTTACCATCACCTTTGAGCCGCCAACAAAGAGTATCTCTCCTATCACCCCGAGGAATACGAGTTTGGATAAACTGAAGTAGAGAATAAGATGTAGCTACCTCCCAGTCTTCAAAAGCTCTATAAAACCTTAAATCCCACACTCTGACAGTACCCCCTTCCGGGATCCACAAAACCTCAGAGATACAAGCATCCTTGGCAGCTGACCAAACATAGAGCTCAGGATAAAGATCTTTTAGGGTATTATCACCAATCCACCTATCATGCCAGAAGCGGATACGAATGCCTTCAGCCACTACAAAAGACAAATGCTTGGAAAAGCTCTCCCACCCTTCATGAATGCTTCTCCAAAGGCCACATCCATGAGTCCTCCTACAAACTTTAGTATCCCACACCCCCCCCCCCCGCCCCGGACCCTCACCATATTTTGTGGAAATAACTCTCCGCCAAAGATGGGTAACTTCATAGCCATACCTCCACAGCCATTTCCCTAATAAAGCTTGAATAACGACACCACACTTCTTATCCCCAAACCACCCAATTCGATGGGTAAACACACTTTTTCCCAAGCCACCAAAGGATATTTGTAACTCCCCTCAAAAGACCCCCAAAGAAAATTCCTCTGAATACTTTTCAATCTAGCAGCCACAGCTTTAGGAATAGTAAAAAAAAGATAAAAAGTACGTTGGAAGACTTGAGAGAGTACTCTTTAATAACGTGAGCCTACCACCCTTAGATAGATAGAGACACTTCCACCCTGATAGTTTCTTCTCCATCTTCTTTAAATAGGATTCCAAATCGAAGCTGTCTTAAAAGAAGTTCCCAACGGCATCCCCAAATATTTCATAAGCAAACTGCCAATTCTACAATGAAGAATATTAGTCAGTGCATCTAGATTATTCACCTCCCCAACAGGGACAATCTCACTTTTCCCAACATTGACCTTCAAACTCGTAAAAGCTTGAAAACAAGACTACGCCAACCTTATGGACAGCATCTGTTCCCTAGAGGCATCACAAAATAAGATAGTATCATCAGCAAACAACAAATGGGAAATACGCACACCGACTTCACTGCTCCCACATGAAAACCCCGAATAAGATTATTCCTCTGTCTTCCTCAAAAGTTTGCTTAAAATCTCCATTATCAAGAGAAATAAAAGTGGGATAATGGGTCTCCTTGTCTCAACCCACGAGAGCTTCCGAAAAAACCTTCAGGGGATCCATTTACCAGGACTGAAAAAGGGACAAAAGTAACACAAGCTTTAATCCACCCCTTCCATTTCAACCTAAAACCCATCTGGCCCAACAAATAAAACTAGGCCTCCCAATTAACATGGTTGTAAGCTTTTTCAATGTCAAGCTTGCAAACCACACCCAGTATCCGACTCTTCAACCTACTATCTAGGCATTCATTTGCAATGAGCACTGAATCCAAAATCTGCCTTCCGCTAACAAACAAATTTTGAGTCTCAGAGATGAGATTATCCAAAACTGCCCTCAACCTGTTAGTCAACACCTTGGACAGCAGCTTGTACACACTACCCACCAAACTGATAGGGCGAAAGTCCTTAATGTTAACGAAATTACACTTCTTAGGAACTAAAGTGAAAAACGAAGCTTTCATAGACCATTCAAACACAGAGTGCCGATGAAAATAATCAAAAAAATCCATGACATCCTTTTCCACAACACTCCAACATTTGTGAAAAAAAGACACAGTGAAACCATCAGGACCAGGGGCTTTATCACCCTCCATCTCCCTCAAGACCTGGATGACTTCCTCCTTCATGAACTCCTTCTCTAAGGACAACCTCTCATCCTCTTCAATAAATGCAAAATCTAACCTGTCCATAGTAGAGCGCCCCACCTCAATTTCCTCATACAACCCCTAATAGAAGAGAACTAACTGGGAGCGCACATCAGACTCATCCTCATAAAGAACACCATCCACCTCAATCCTCTTAATTTGATTAACATTTCTATGTGAGTTTGCTAATCTATGAAAGAAATGAGTTTTATTATCTCCCTCCTTCACATACAAGGCCCAAGACTTTTGTCTTCAGGAAATCTCCACAAGAGCAGCCAACTATTCTATATCTCCTTTGAGTTGAATTCAACGAATCTGTTCATTATTCAATAGACCCACCAACTCCTCTCTAGCATCTAAACCCATCAGTTCAGTCAGCAAATTCTTCTTTCTAAAAGCCAAATCACCAAACTCCTCCCTGTTCCACTTTTTTAAATCTGCTTTTAGAGCCTTCAATTTTTGTGCCAAAATAAAACTTAGAGAGCCCGCAAAACTGTACCCATTCCACCATTGCTGAACTCTATCAACAAAACCCTCGACTTTTAACCACATATTTTCAAATTTAAAGGCACTTCGACCACGTCGAACAACACCAGCTTCCAACAAAAGCAGGCAGTGGTCTGAAATAACACAAGGAAGCACCCGTTGGGATACATTCTCAAAATGTTCCTCCCAATCTAGAGAAACCAAAGCCTTGTCAATTCTTAACATAAAGGGAAGACCAGAATCTCTAAACCAAGTGAAGGAAGCCCCCTCTAAAGGTAAATCAACTAAAGAATTACTCTCTATAAAATCCGAGAATGCAAACATAGCAAGGCTAAAAGACCCACAGCCAAGCCTTTCACTTGGGTACCTGATAACATTGAAATCACCTACTAAGCAGCACAATGCTATGGGCCTCCTAGCATGCACCTGTGATAACTCCTCCCACAAAATAGACCGCTATCCATCGTCATTGGGGCCATACACACCTGTACAAGCCCAAACAAAGTCATCCACCACTCCTCTCAATAAGACACTAACAGAAAACTATCCAACAATTACATCCAACTTTTCAAAAACTCTCTTATCCCAAATCAGCAAGACCCCTCCCGAAGTCTGCACAACATCCAAAACAGCCCAATCAATGAAAGGACTACCCCATAAACTCCGAACAAAAGCAACATCAATAGAAGATACTTTCGTTTCTTGAAAACATACAATATCACACTTCCACCCTTTTAGAAGATTCTTACAAACCTCTCTCTTCCGAGAATTATTAAGCTCCCTTACATTCCAAGAAAGTAGTCGTAGAGTCATTTAAAACTACCAACAACCCGCATAGCAGTCAAAGAAGCTCTGCTCCTACTCCTAGAAGAGACACCATCATAATTAACTTTAGAAATAAGCCCCTTAAGCTCTCTAAGACCTCGAGACCCTGAGTTTGTAGGTCGCTTAGGCACCCCCATCATCAATCACCTTGAGACAGTCTTGTTCCAAAAGGCGAAACAGAGCCAAACATTAAGCTTCATGTTTCACAATAGGGAAACCAACCATATTACAGAAATTTTTCATCAACTGGGACACCCAATTTAAAGGTGGCCCGGCCTCACCTGAGTTCCCTCTACAGAATCCTGAACCAGCAACAACTCACTAAGTTCATTGGGTTCCCACCGAGACAGAGGGTCACACTGCAACACACAATTGTCTCTCTCCACTGCCACTACCACGGTCATCCACCCCGCTGATCTCCCACGGTAAAAGGTGAAGCCCAAAATCTGTCTGAAATTCCTCAACAGAATCCACTAACCTCTGCTGCATCGTATCATCATAGTGACTACTCCTCTGTTCTTCTTCATGATCTTCCCCTTCCCCACACTCAGCTTCCACCCCATTACCCAAGTCTAAGAGAGGAGAAAATCGATTTTAAACCACCCATGGATGCCGACAAAGGATCGGTGACACATCTTTCAAAATCGGAGACTTAATCGTCGTCATTGCAGAGCTAACCACCATATCACTGGTGAACCTAGAGTCTCGATTACCTATTCCATGAGTTACCTCAGCATTGGAGCCCGTGACCACAAAGAAAATAGCCTTGACGGAATTGAGATTAGCTGCAGCAAAGCTACACCTTGACGCCAAGTCATTTTTGGTCTCTAGATCACCAAATACTCTCGTCGGCATCGTCCCATCACTACTTGAGCTCTCACCCACCTATCTCTCTAATGGCAGCAGACCCCGAGACTCACTCTCGCCTAGCTGATTCACTATTGGCTTCAAAACCTGAGATCCCAGCACATACAAAGGTTGGGCTACAAGCTGGACTAAGGGCTGGGCTACGGGCTGGACCGAGGGTTGGACTAAAGGCCCTTTGCCTTTAGGGTCTTCCGGAGCCAATGTGTGGGCCTTGTCAAGCCCAGCAGAAACAGTCCTTTTTTAGGAAGCACGGGTGCGGGTGCAGGTGCGGGTGCGGGACTCGGCAATTTTTGAAAAAGGTGGGTGCGGGTGCGGCGGGACTCGGCGATTAAAAAATTATTAAAAATATATTTATTTATATTTTTAATATATTGCTAAGCACACTTTTTCACATTATATAAACATATACCAAATTTAAGAGCAATAGTAGATAATAATTAAAACAATAGATTCAATAGATTCAATTTAACCTACAAATAATAACTATTAACTAAATAAATTAATAATAAATCAAACCCAATTTCACAAATTCACAAATCCACAAATCACAAATTCAAGTCCTCACCCAGTCAGTCAGTCACCCTACAAGCCTAAGATAAAAGTTACAGAAAAATTAAGAAAATGCACTTGTTTTTTACATAATTTATAAGTAGAATAACAAATTAACAATACACACAAATCCCAAAATCATTTCCAAAATAGTGAAAATACACACAAAATGAGTATCTAAACAATCATCAGCACACCTATCATTATTTACTAACAAGTGCAACAAGTCACTGCTAAAATTTCATAATAAGTAGAATAGCAAACTAAGATTCACAATCAAACACAACAGAGAGGGACGAACAAGCACACAAACACAACAGAGAGGGACGAAATCGGGTTAAAAACAAGCACACAAACACAACAAACACAGCACAGAGAAGAGAGAAATAGAGACTAAAAGGGAAGTAAAGGAAAGAGAGAGCACAGTCAGCACACCAGAAGGAGAGAACACGGCAGAGAGGGAAAGGCCGGAGGCGGAGCCGCGCGCGGAGAGCACAGAGAGAAAGAGAGATGAGGGACGGACTGAAAGGGTGGGTTTTGGGCAAGTGAGAGTGCGTGAGTGTCTGATGTATTTTTAGGTTAGGTCAAACGGTGCGTTTCGCACCTTTTTTTTTTTTTTTTTTTTTTTTAATTTCGACCGGAACCGGAAATTTCGGATTCGGCCGATACAGCCCAAGTCGGCCCGAGTCGGCCCGGTTCGCGCCGCGTCGACGCGAGTCGGCGATGCCACGTGGCAGGACGCGGCCCGACGTGGCACGGACTTGCGGTCAGCGGCGTCCCTGCCGCGTCGCCGCGTCCGGCCGAGTCCGACTCCGGTGCGGCTCCTCTGGAGCCGCGTCGGTGCTTCACAGGATTTAAAAATAGGAGGAATGGGCACCCGAATTTCTACATTTAAAGGCCCATACTTAATGACTTCATTGGGCTTTAGCCTAAAGCACTTTCTCTTCCCATCTTCAGATTTAAAAATTCTCAAAGCCATATTCTCAACAGTCAACTTAAAAATATATGCACGTGTGGGTCTACCATTAAAACTATTTTTGGTAGAATCACCAAGAATCACATTATTACCCAATTTATCTCCCAAAATTTCAAAATTCCTAAAATTCTTCCCATAATTATTCACAGCTTACCTATTCCAGCCACCATTGGCTGGCAGAAAAACACCGCTCTCACCTCCATTATATGGCCTTGATTTGTCACCGGAAAAGAAGAGGCATAACTCTTTGTGAAACAAAGACCATCCAGAATGGTTAGTGCTTGCTGGTATCATAACACACCCTCGGCGAGCCCCACCATAGTACTCAGCTATGGCCACAAAAATGCCAGCCTTATTCGATCTCCCACAAAATTCCAGCAACTTATTATTTTCTCGGCAATGTTTACAAAGAGAAACTTTCCCTGAAACCCAATCACAAATATCAGCAAAACAAGGATCCACTCAAAGCCTTTACGTCCTACCTAAATAGTGTGCTTCACATGCCGGCTACTCTCGTGTATAGCATACGAATCAGGCCGCCCACCATTGAAAGAAAAAGAGAAAAACTTTGCATCAATATGGAAAGAAACTTTTCTGCCCCTATGATCCGATAAAGGTAAAGAGGTTTTAAGGTGTGAAACTAGTTTGGTTTCAGTTTTAGATAGTGAGATATCGGTTAACAGTGGAGGTGTAGGCACAGAAGGTTTTTTAGGCAATGTAGATGGTTGTATGGGGTGTGACGGTGGGATTGAGCTAGTGGGGATTCCCATATAGGGGTGACAAAAGGTGTATGATGGTAATCCAAAAGGTGGGAATTGAGGTGGGAACAGAAAACGATAGGGGGAGAGAGAAGGAATATGTGGGACTACCGGTGGTAGGAAGTGGAAGAGAGGGGGAGTTGGGGGCGGTTAGCGGTGAGGGTGAGGGTGAGGGTGAGGGTGGGGGAGGGGTGGGGAAAAAGCTCTCGGGTTGGAAGCAGTTATATTTATCAAAAGGGGGTAGGCTTACTTTATTGAAGAGCACTCTGTCAAGCCCTCCCACTTATTATATTTCTTTGTTTGCTATTTCGCAACATGTGGCAAACAAATTAGAAAGGATTTAGAGGAATTTCATTTGGGGGAAATTTGCTTAAGTTTTTAAATATCCGCTTGTTTCTTGGGAAAAGGTTGTTTGGCCGGTGGAGGCAGGTGGTTTGGAAATCAAAGGATTAGACTGTTTAACCAAGCTTTGCTTGGGAAGTGGCTATCACGTTTTGCAAAATGAAGTCACCCATTTATGGCATCAAGTTATAGCCACCAAATATGGGGAGGGCAATGGAGGTTGGTGCACTAGAGTTGTTAAAGGGACTCATGGTTGTGGAATGTGGAAGAACATTAGGAAAGGTGTACAGTTTTTCTTTGATCATGTGGTGTATAAGGTGGGAGAGAGATTCGCATTTGGTTTTGATACGACCCTTGGAGTGGTCCTATTTCTTTGAGAGATTTGTATTCGGAGTTGTTTGCCTATGCTGTGGCTCAAGAAGCTCGGATTTTTGACCTAGTTTTTACTACACCAAATGGGGGAGGTAGGAGCGGGAACTTACTTTTCCGTTGTGACTTTCATGACTAGGAGTTGGAGAGATTTTACTCTTTCTTCAAGCATATCTCCTCCAAATTACCAAGGGGGGAGGGTGATGATATCTTGATTTGGCAGTTGACTCGTAGTGGTGTTTTTTATGTGCACTCTTTTTATATTTCATTATCAGAAGCCCCTTCTGTTTCTTTCCTTTGGCAGAGCATCTAGTGTGTTAAGGTACCTAAAAGGGTGTCTTTCTTTTTATGGATAGCTACTAGGGGTGGGTTTCTTACAATCGATAACCTTGTTAAGAAGAACTTGCCTCTTGTTAATTGGTGTTGCTTATGTCGGTGTGATGAGGAAACTGTGGATCATCTTTTGCTCCATTGTAAGTATGCTCATGCTTTGTGGAGAGAATTCTTTCTTATGTTTGGGGTTGAGTGGGTGATGCCAAATACAATTTGTCTCTCTCCTTTTTTCATGGAGGAATTGGTTAGGGACTCATTCTTCAAATGTTTGGAATATGGTACCTACGTGTCTTATGTGGTTAATCTAGAAGGAACGCAATGCTTGAACATTTGAGGACATTGAGAGACCTATTGATATATTGAAGTCTTTCCTAGCTAGGACTTTCTTTCTGTGGTCTCGTATTTGGGGTTTTACGCATTGTATTATCATGTCTAATTTCCTTATCTGTTAGCTATTCCTTTTGATCTGTTTGTATTCATTTCAAGTGCAGTGAGTTTACTATCATAAACACATTCTACTTTCCTTATCAATAAAACCTTTATTACCTATCAAAAAAATAGGTTGAATTCAAGCCTAAGGCAGAGTTGGCAGAGTGAAAATTGGGCAATGTCTTGATTTAGCCGGAATTCAAAACTAACCTATCTGGCAATTCAATCAATTGAACACCTTCAAATATTTTATTTAAACATAAAATAAAATAAAATAAAAAAATTAGGTAATATGGAGCATACTTCAAGATAATTGGGCTCTTCATAAAAATGATTCAGCTCAGAAGCATATGCAAAAGGGACCTACATAATATAGGTCGAGTCCAAGCTTGATCTAGAATATGAACGCTCTAAATCTGCCCCACAAACTCTCTTTCTTACTCTTTTTGAGCAGGGTCTGCAGTGCAGAACTTAAAAAGCTATCACAGGCCAGCCAGCCGGTTAACCTGTTTAGTTTGGGAAGCCTTCAACTTAAGATCCTCTATAAAACCTAGCCAAAAAATACTATAGGCGAATATAAGCCAAAAGCTATCACAAGATGTTGATTCTAATCCTTAATGCCCTCTTTGCTTTGAGATTTCTAACAGTGATACAAATACCCACTTCTAGTTTTATAACTACAAGATCTAAGGGCTTCTTTCATACAAGTTTTGGATAAATCAAGTGAAATATAGATAGGTTTTAATTCACATTAAAAAGGAAGGCAAACTCTCCCTTAAAACACAGGAGTGAAAAATTCAAATATAAATTAGATATTCAAATTAAGCATGGAAATCAAGCTCCAAGTACATTCCAATTTCAATAGTGATATCTAGGTCATCAAAGTAAAGTGCATTTTTTAAAATTCTAAGTCAATCTTGATCTTCATGTTTGCTACATAGAGCATATTACCATATTCTTGGTGAATTGTGGGTGACCATGATTCCATATAATTATTTTTTTGAGAGAGAGGTAATTGATGATTCCATATAAGTACACTAAGAAATAATGACATATACAGTATCCAGTATAAAACTACTAGTACACAGTTGGTCCCTAATCTTTCACTCATGAGCAATTTTTTTTTTTTTTTTTTTTTTTTTTTGACATAGGAGAACTTCACTCAGATTACTTACACATCATAGAACATATTATACAACAATCCTCACTGTTAATCAAACTCCTACAAGCAACTGACCCCACCAGCCAAAACCAGTTACCAAGAAATCCATGGGCTTTTCACCCCTAATGGGCTAAAAGCAATTTATCCTCATGGCCAGGAGGCTCTCATGAGCAATTTTAATTCTTGAAATTTAAAGTGGTCACTTTTAGTCCCTAAAAAACTTGAAGTTATCAATTTTAGTCCCTAACAAACCTAAAGTAATCACTTTTAGTCCTTGTGGATTAATGACATGTCAATTAGTTTGGCCACATCATCTAAGGGACTAAAAGCAATCATTTTATATTTCAAGGACTAAAATGCTCATTTGCTAAATTTTAGGGACAAATAGTATAATACTAAACTGCTAAAAATTAATTAAATGCTTGGTTTTATGTGACAAATCACAAACAAAATCAATGCGTTGTTTTAAATGGCATCTCATCTTGTCTAGATGGGGTGGGGGGTGTTCATTGAACTTTTGGTGTCTTCCCTATTTAGACATCATATATAGTAAACTGTAATAATAGAGTTGTTACTAACCCCTAAGGGTTAAAATTAGGTTGGTGACCACGCGTCAAGAAGTGGAGGTTACTCATTCAAATCTCCCATTCTCCTTCCCTTGGGGGCATAACTTACCATAAAAAATAAAAACTAACTAAAACAACAAAAAGAAAAGTTTGAATAGCTAATCAACAAAAACTTTTAATTGACTTCAAATCCAATATATTAAATATTCCCAAACATGAGAATTTCATATTCCCAAAATTCTTACCAACCCAAACATTCCCATGGATGCCAGCGTGTATTATATTGAAAACCCAAACCAAACACTACATTAGTGTCATACATAGTCTTTCTAGAGAAATGCATGGTCCTAAGCTACCACTGGACTGAAGCACACTCAATAACCTGAATGAACTCCATTTTTTAGCTATACCAACCAATAAGGCATGGCATATCACCAAATTCCAAGCATGTTTCAGCACAAAGGATAAATTAAATGTTTGGAACAAAATGAACTTAGACATTATAATGTACAATGAGAACAGCAACAAGAATAACATGTCTCTAGCAGGTTCTAGCTATTAGGAATTGTAACCACAATATGAAATGGCCCCATTTTTCAAAGGAAGGCAACGGCCAAATGTACAATAAAAACAGCAACATCTCATAAATGAAGGAAAACCAGTGTAGATGGAAATGACCCCAAATCAAAGTACCTTAGGAGCAGCCATTGGATATTCTTCAGGCAAAAATAGTTCCAACTTGAAAACTCCTCCTAAACAGATATTTCAAAAAGGAGGACACATCATGTCACATAAAACATACAAATCAAACTATGGAGAGAGAAATGTAATAAATGGAATTTCTTGACATATCATATATCAAAACATAAACAACTGCCAATTTACTATCACTTATTAATTAATCTAAAGCTCAATCACAGGAAAAACTAAATCATTACTCAACACACAAAAAAGGAAACTTTCTAAAATGTTAAAAGTATCACAACCATAGTTTTTTCTTTTTCTCTTTGGTAAGACAAAACCATCACAACCATAGTATAGATGGGTCTGTTATTGGTTGGTGCAACAGATGTGTCAATATTGACCTTTAAAGATGCTTCCTCATGCACCAAATCACTGAATGCTGTCAAACTCCAGCAGAGCCCACAAGGCAACAACCATTCAATATATTGTAAAGATGGTTCAAAAGGGGTGGCCCATATAATCATTATTTATAAATAGCAACTAGATCCATCATATACTCTGCTTATTTTTTTAAAGGCCTCACATTTAGGTTATGAACTGAATTCTTAAGAGCAGTTTACATCTAATTTTTATTTTTTTTAAAAACATATATAAATGATTAATATATTGTCAGGGCAATTATTAAAAGGGGGAAGAGCAATAGCACTTTGGTACATCAATATGGTAATACTTTTATATTGTGTTCGACAGTTAGCTCACACCATGTGTTCGAACCCCAGATTCCAAGCACCATAGAGGGTGATGATACCACTTGGGCTATCACTCAACCCCCAGATGCTTGATTAGATATAATGGACAACTTAAGATGGTGACTCAAATTTTCCAGCCAAACTAATTGACCTTTATGATGATTAAAAAACGAACATGTGTAAACCAAGGACCACTTTTCAAATAATATCTTACAATGAAAATTTTAGTATTCCCTCGCTAAATGCATTTCTCTTCTACACCAAATATAGAGCTAGAACATTCAAATGAACATACCATAGCTTTGAAAATTCGGACACAACAGTATTGTTTCCAAAAGCATTTTTTTATATGGAAAGTGGTATTATCACCTCAAAAATATATGTTCTTCCGGACTTTTCCCAAAACTGTCCAAAAGAATCATTCAAAAGTGCATATTTGACAGCTGAAAACAACTTAAAAATTATCAACTCTTTAAAATACTTCCAGCATTCAATCTCAAAAAGCAAAAACATCTTCAAGAATGTGTAGCCAACCAAGATAGAATACTAAGGTAAATATTAAGTCCAAATTGCATGCCATACAGCTAGTTACCTTCGTATGGAGACTGTGATGGGCCGAGGATCATTACATTAAAATATCGCATGTTGTCCTCTGATGGAGAAGCACTAATTCCCGGTGCTGAACAATAAATCACAAATTAGATCCCAGCAAACCCTTAAACCTTCACCCTCACAATATAATCAAAAACATTATAGCACAACTACATTATTTATCTAAATTCTTTCCAGTGAATTGAACACCCAAATAGAGAATTTTTGTCCTCCAGCTTAGCGGTTTTTCCTCCCACCTGACTTGGGTGCAACAAATAATGATATCACCCAACATACCAAGTCTATCTATCATCCCACACATAGTAGGCTTTTGAAGAATCTTTCCTCTTCAATTATGCAGAATTTACCGAGGTTGTCTCTTACATTCTCAGGAGGTCAAGCATATGCCTAACTGCCCAGTGTCCGTCCGGGGGAATGGATGCCATGGCCCCCTGGCTTTTAAAATTTTCCTCTATTACCCTATTAAAATATAAGTTGGGTCAAAATTTTCTTAAAATCCCAACTATCATTCATTTAAATGAAGAAAAAAAAAAAGATGTCATTTCACACCACTTTTATTCTCTTTTTAAACAAAGAGATATAATATAGGCTCCCCCAAAAAGTAGAGACACAAATTTCATATCTAATAATAGAAGCCTTTACCTCTTGATTTCACCAGAATAGGGTAAAAGCAAGATGATTTTTCCATGATTTTATCTTAAAACCTTTGCCACCTTTACCGTCCATTATAAATATTTCATAAAAAGTTATGTTTCAAATTTATTATATTTCATTTTTACGTTTTTAATTTCTGTTTTCAATTTCATTAGAAGAAAACATTGGAGAACATCTATTTTGTTAGGAATTTCTTGAAATAACTGGTATTCTCTTTTGTATAACTCTATATATTTACACCTTTTTTTTGAGCGGGTGGTAAGTTGAGCACTAATAATATTTTCTTTGGGGTCAGTTGCTTAGTTGGTATCTTCTAAATTCTGGGTTGGTTGGTTGGTTCTTATATTTCTTAAATTCAGAATTGTATATGTTGAAACGTGTAAAAGTTTTTGATATTGCATTTTGGAATGTGATCATAAATAATGGGAGCACCGGAATATTAGACATTAATAAAGGTATATATATTTGTGTGTGTGTGTGTGTGTGTGTGTGTGTGTGTAATTAGGTATATCAAAAGGGAATTTAGTGCTTTTTTTTTTTTTATGGGAAAGTATTAGTAAATAAAAATTAAAAAAGAAAAAAAAAAAAAGCAGTAACCTGGTTCACTTAGAAGACGCTGAGTTTCCTGTAGGATGAAGAACACAAAATGATTAAACAAAAGATTACAGTTGTATGGTGTGGTGGTGGCGGGGATCGAGTGATGAAGAAACGAACCTTGATGATTCTTCGGGGGAGATTACTGTTGGCCATTTTTTCTTTTGATTTCCAGACCAGACCCACGCTGTTACTACTACTATTGCAATTGCAATTACCTTTTCAAAAGTAAGACGAAAGTGCCGAGGACGAGGACGAAGACGAAGACGAAGAGGGCTCGATTCCGCAAATTTCTGCCCTTTTTATATTGCGCAATACCCCCTTTTCTTTTCTTTTTCTTTTTTTAATATTTGGCCGACCTGTGATTTTCTCAATTGTTTTGGGCTTTTGATTTTTTTTTTTTTTTTTTTTTAAATTCTTTTCGCTGGTAACTGCTAACATGCCAAATTTTAGAGAATAAGAGCATTCTCATCAGCTCTCTTAAATGTGTTAAATGTCAAATATTTGATAAATTTGACACACCAAATACAAAAATAAATCCTCATCAGCTATGCTAAATGCCTTAAAATTTTGAAACATGCTACAGTACGCTCTCAAATATAAGAGCGTACGGACAAGAATGCCAAACACTGTTTGGCTTATTTAATTTGTTTTTTCTCTCTCCTCCTATCAAATGTCTCTCTCCCATCTCACCCATCTCTCTCTCTCTCCGTGTGCAACCCATCTCTCTCTCTCCGTCTGGCCACGCCGATCTCGCCATCACCGATCTCGCCACGCCGAGAGACAGATCGCCCAGGCTCGCCACTGTTGCTTGCCGTGTGTCATGGGTGAGATTTTCTCACCATGAATGGTGGGCTTTGCTCACCGTGGGTCTGGGTTTTGCCGTTGTGGGCATGGGTTTGTTGAATCGATGTTTGAGGCTTGGGTTTGAATGGGTTGTGGGTTGTGGGTCTTAGCTATGGTTTTTTTTTTTTTTTTGCTGTGGTTTGATGGGTGGGTTGGGCAATGGGTGGGCTCGGATGGGCAGTGGTAGTGGTGTGCTATGGGCAATGGTGGTGGTGTTATGCTGATTTTGGTGGTTTGGTCGATTTTGGATTTTAGCTATGGTGGTCGGTGGTAGTGGGTTGGTTGGTTGATTTTGGGTTTTGGTTATGGCTGTTGGCAGTGGTGGATTGTGGTGGTTGTAAGGGTGGGCTACTATGGACAGTGGTGGTGGTGTGGTGCTATGGGCAGTGGTGGTGGTGGTGGTGGGGGGGGGAGGGGGGCTGTGTAGTATATATTACTGTTTGAATTTTTTTTAATGATATTTTAATGTGTTGTATATATTATTTTAATGTTTAGAATAGAATAATAGAACATCTGATAAATGGTATATATTACTGCTTGAATTTTTTTTAATGATATTTTAATGTGTTGTATGTATTATTTTAATGTTTATAATAGAATAATAGAACATCTGATAAATGGTATGTTGTAAAATGATGTGCTAAAATGGTAAAGTAGGTTTTTGATGTGTTAAAATGGCATTTTTTTTTTTTAAGAAAGTTGATGAGAATGCTCTAAGGTTTAGGAATATTTTTCCAAAGAAAAAAAATAGGATTATTAAATTTTTTTTTTTAATTTTTTTAATTCAATGGTGGGGATAGAGACTAGCCTCTCTTAAAGAGGGTTGAATTTTTCACTCAATTTTTGCCTGTGATAGCTCTAAGTCCCTAACTTAGTCTCACCCAACATCACATACACACTGCAAGAAACACTTAAAACAGATTATATAGGGACTCACACACACAATACACACTATGTTTACAGGGAACCCACTTTCACCCTTTATTACTTAGTTTCAAGTACAAAGGAAACTCTTTACAAGCCTAGAGAAATACACAGAATTCTCCCAAAGGCCAATTACACACTGCTGTTGACATCCCCAACAGCATTAGGGTCATATACACAGAAATAACTGCTATGGCATGCCTAGGCCTTGGACAATCTACCACTTGTGGTCTGACTTAGGACACTTTCAACTAATGTTGTCTTGCTCTGTTCTCCACGTTTTCAACCCCTACACAATAAGTCTGAACATCAAGAAAACCATGAACTACTTGGTAACTGCCTAATAACTGCTCCTACACATCAGTACATTCACAACCCATGTCTCAGCAAAACAGAGGGCTTTTGCCCATCACTTAACAGCCCACTTAATATGTTTCCCCATGTTTTGGGAGGCTTGGCCCATGCCCAAGCCCTCCCTATCTGTAGACACCGCATTTTGTATTCCTTACGACTCGGGCCTCCATTCCCCAATGATGGTAAAATTCTAAAACCCAGGTTTGTTTAAGGCTTGATCAAATTATAAATTGACTTGAGGAATGTTTTTATGGAATATATAACTCTTTTATGAATAAAGTAAAGCTATCTTTAGAAAATAAATGCCACGAAAATCCTAAGGCTGCGTACGCATACACGCATATGCGTATGTAGATTTGATGTATACGTACGCATACACGAGCCTGCATGTGCAGTTAGGGTTCTAGAAGTTATGAAAGGCAAGTTTTTCTACATTAAAGCTGAGAATTGGAATGAATCCTGCATCATCTAGAAGCCGTTCCAAACCCCAAATTTTCAACTATATAAAGCCTTACATGGTATATTTCAAAAACACACAAAAAATCCTAAGGGAGAACCTAAGATTCCCTAGAAATAGTGAATCAAAGATGGAGTTTTTCACAAAACATCCTCAAGTCAATTTTCTTTTGGAAACTTTTCTGGTCTTGATCTTCAAGTTTTGAAATTTACTAATCAATTTTGTTTGGTTGTGAATAAATTTGATTGAGGGGAACGGTCAATATCAAGCCAAAGAGCTTTTGTTTTGAGGTATTAGTTCTAAACTTTTTTTTTTTTTCATTTCATTGTTTTTCCTTGTTTTAATCTTTCTGTTTTCTTTATTTTCTTGTTCATTTGTGATATAACATGTTTGTTTAAGTTTAGGTTTTCTTTGTTTTCTGTTAGCATGTTAGGTTGATAGATTTATAGTTTTAAGTTCTGCTTTGTTTTTCTGTGTTTTTTTTGTTTTTAGGTTAGGGTTCTAGAGCAAGTCTACGTGCGCATGCTTCTAGCAAGCGTATAAAGGCTCGAAGTATGCGTACGCATACAATTGGCCTCCATACGCAGGCCTATGTATGTGCACATATACTCTTGCCTAGAAACCCTAATTTGAGTTTTTTGCTTCTTTTTCTTTATTTCTTTCACATAAGATGCCTCTGTTTTGACCATCTTTTATGTTTTTGTGTCTCTGTTCCTCTGTTTGATTGTTTGTTTGCTTTTAACATGCTAGATTAGGGTTTTTCTTCAATGTTTTCTTTGTTTTACCATGAACATGCATATAATATGATCACGCATTGATGCATAGATGCTGTGATGCAGTAAAGTAAGCGAGGTAAGGCATGTATTCACATGTACATGCATTTGATTGGGATATGATCTTATTTAGATTCGATGAATGTGACATGTGAACTTGGAATATGTTTGTGTTCTTGATGCTCTTTAATAGTTCTTTGATTCTGCCATGATTTGTTTGCTGCCTTGAACGATATGCATGATAGATGTATGCTAGATTTGGTGTAGATTACCATGATAGATGTATGCTAGGTTTGGTGATATGATAAGCATGATAAATGTATGTTAGGGTTTGGGATGAAATGTTATGTTGTATGCTTAAATGTATGCTAGTGTGTGTGTGTGTGTGTGAGTATAGAATGCAATATTGAATGTACCTTTAATGAGATTAATACACGAGACACAATGAATGGAAGCTGACCCACGAGGCAAGTGGTTTTGGGTGTCTAACACCTTCCCAAAATCGTACCTAAACTCCAAACCCACACTCTGGTACTAAGATCAGTCCTTCCATGTAAAAGCGCTATGTAAATGGTTTCTAGACCTAATCTAGTTAGCGACTCCATCTTTTCTCCACCCTAGTCCACTCGCCCGAGGTGTACTCCCCTTTCCTTCTAGGAGGAAAAGCCGCTTGTGCCCATACCATCAACAACACAGCCCACACAGCATGCCCACATGTAGCATACCAAGTAACTGCCATCAGCCCACTAACATCTGTCCATGCATTTAGCCAGCACCCATTAGCCCAATGCCTTGCACATAGCATCTGATCATCATAGCAGCCCAACCTTGTCTTACACATAAGCCACCAAGCCCACACATAAGTAATTAACAACTAAGCCACCAATGCCATCCACCACATAGGGTCAACACCACCTATTGCTGCCCACCATAAGAACCAACTCTACCCACTATGGCACTCCTCTGCCATGGCCTTAGGGTATCATGTGGAGTAAGGTGCCTCCACATGCTGCCTCCTCACACTGCTCATCAATCCAACTCAAGTAGGAGGACTAGGCATGTCCCCCCTCAAAGAGCCCTTTGGAGCATTACTAATCTAGTATGAGGAGCCATCAATGTGTTGAGAAAACATGAAGCCAAGTAACTAGCCCTTTGGAGCATTATTAATCTGGTATGAAGAGCCATCAATGTGTTGAGAAAATATGAAGCCAAGTAACTAGCCTAATGCTGCCCAAGCACCCTCATTCCTTATGCCATCATCAGCAACAAGTAAAGTTCCTAACAAACCACCCCCAACAGAAGAAGTTGATGTCCTCATCGGTAGGGTAGCTTCAAATGCCTTCACCTCCTTCTCAAACTACCATAGTGCTGATGCCTTCTCCCAACTTACTTCTGATTCAATACCCCCTTTCCATTTATCCAAGTAATAAGTTATCATATTTCCTCCCTTTCAATAACTTGTTACCTTCTTATCAAGAATTCTGTCTACATCACAGTCAAACTACACCATGACAATAGGTGGAGCACGTCTTGTCTCATTTCTTTCAAGATCCTTACTATCCTCGTGGTAAGGCTTTAGAAAACTCACGTGAATCGTTAGGTGAATCTGCAACCTTTCTGGTAGTTTCAAATTGTAAGCAACATTACCAACTCTCTTCATAACTTCAAAAGGGCCATCACACTTTGGAATCAAGCCTTAATGCAGACTCTCACTTCTAAACTTCCTCCAAATCTATGAAGTTAGCTTCAACAGCACTTTGTCCCCAACCTGGAACTCTAGAGTTCTCCTCCCTTTATCAGAATACTTCTTCATCCTTTGTTGTGCTTTCAACAAACTATCTTATGCTTCTTGCATCAACTCTTGCTTATTCATAGCAAATTTGTATGCTGCAGGACCTTTTCCCCCTAAACACTGTTTTACAATCTCATGAGGGGTCAAGGCCTGCTGCTCCATTGCCAACCCAAATGGACTCTCATTCATGTTGAAGAAGACTTATGCAAATTGTAAGCAAACTGTGCTGAATCCAACAAGTCCAGCCAGTTTTTCTGGCTTGCAATTACATAATGCCTCAACTAATCTTCTAACATCGCATTGATCCTCTCAATCTGACCATCTGTTTATGGATGATTAGTAGTAGAAAACTTCAACTGTGAACCCAGCAACCTAAACAAAACTGTCCAAAACCGCCCAGTGAAACAAAAGTCTCTATCACTCACAATATATTCAAGCAAACTAAAGTACTTCACCACATTTCTGTAAAACAGATAAGCAACCACCTCTGCTGTGCAAGTATTTGGTGCAGCAATAAACACTGCATACTTTGAAAACCGATCAATAACTACAAACACATAACCCATCCCTTTCACTTTAGACAAATCAGTAATGAAATCCATTGAAATAGAAACCCATGGATTCTCTGGAATAGGAAGAGGTTGCAGCAAATCAGCTTCCTTTTGAGTTATCCCCTTCTTGTTGACAAACAAGACAAGTTTTAACATACAACTCAATGTCTAACTCCATCTTAGGCCAATAGTAAGAACGGGACAGTAATGCATTCATTCTTTCCTTACTAGGATGTCCTGCCCATTATGGATCACGAGTCTCTTTCAACAACTCTCTACGGATCTTCCCACTAAGGACATACAGCTTGCCACCTTTTACATATAGCAACCCATCCTCAAGCTAATAGCGACGCAAGCCTACAGTCACATCCCGCACCAATTTCTTGTAGGTAGCATCAAGCTTTGAACTCTCCTTGATCCTTTCCACAAAATTTGACTCTACTCTGGTCAAGGCAGCAACATATTCTTGTACTTGTTTGTGGCTAAGTGCATCTGCTACTTAGTTGTGCTTGCTAGGTTTGCGCTCCCACACAAAATCATACTTCTACAACAACTCTTACCATCTAGCTTGCTTAGAGGACAACTTCTTTTGTGTGTTGAAGAAGGTGTTAGCTATATTATCAGTCCATACCATAAACTTAGGCCCTAACAGGTACACTCTCCATGCTAGCAAACAATGTACCACTGTAGTCATCTCTTTCTTATGTGTCGAACACTTCTGTTCTGCTTCATTCAGTTTCCTACTGTTATAGGCAACTGGATGCTTTTCTTGCACCAACACACCACCAATTGATTTGTTAGAAGAATCAGTATGGACTTCAAAGGGCAACTCAAAATCGGGCAAACGCAGCACCAGCTCACTTGACATAACAGCTTTAAGCTTCTCAAAAACTTCTTGGCATGCATTTGTCCATACCCATTTCTTATCTTGTATTAGTAAATCTGTGAGATGAGCAACCTTCTTGGAATATCTTTGAACAAACTTCCTATAATAGTTAGCCAACCTAAGGAAAGACCGCAACTCAGCCACTTTGCTTGGTAGAGGCCAGTCAAGGATAGTCTGCACCTTCCTCTCATGAGTCACACATACACACACATTGGTTAAACAAATAACTAAGGAATAGTAAATGAACTAAAAAAAGAGTGCAAATAAAAGGAACGTTAGGGATCCTCAAAATAGAGTGAGATTATATTTTCATTATATTACATATTTAAATACATTGAGTCCTACTCCGCTGGGATGTATCACAAGGTTCAATAAAGTTAAAAAATCACAGACTTAGATAGCTCTCTTTGGGCTTCTAAGACTTGTGAAGTTTAAATCCCTTTAAATCTAAGTGTATCCTCCAATATTTTCATAGGATCTCTCATGGTATCTCGCTCTCTTTACTGTATTTCAAGCTTACAGCTCTCTTTTGTATCTTTTCTAGTGTATTAAGTGCTTCTTTGTTGAATGCCTTTTGGTTGGAGCTCTAGCCCCTTTTATAGTGCCACTTCTAGGGTTTTTCCATGCCATTGATCCATTATTTTGTGCTCTAGGTACTGGAGCCAATGTTATGTCTACAACATTGGTGGCTGGTCCTTTCATCTTTCTCTCATTGTTTCCCCTTTTGAGGTTTAGCAACCCAAAAGTCCCCAGTTGACCTTCCTCTTATGGGAGATCCTGTTTGAGTAATCCTAGATGTTCTTCCCAAGTCAAGACTTCTCATCCTTTTCCCAAAGTCTTTGAAAAGACATCTCAGAGCTCTAACTACTTCACATTTTGTCCCTTTTCTCTAAATGGGCAGATTCTTCATTGTTGATGATGGAAGGTAGAAAGGCTTCCAGCCACCTTCCTTCTTGGTTTCCCCTTCCTGCTTTACCCGAGGTATTAGGCTCTTTCATCAGGTGCTGACTCCTAAGCCACCATCTGTTCCCAAAGCTTTCTTCTGAATTGTGGGCAACTGATGGGACATAACCTCCTTCGTTCCTTGTGCCCATGGGCATGTCACTTTGAGCTGTCCAAATCCCAGCTTGTTTTCCCCTGCATTTCCCGAGAATCCCCCCTTGACTCTGTTGGATCCTACGCAATCTGGCCAAGCTCCTACCTGCCTCCCTTTTGGGCTTCCTTGGGCACAATCTCTTGCTTAAGCCCATGACCCATGCTTCCCTTTGTGCCTCTTTTTTCTTCCTAAGACCCTATACTTTATTCTTTTCTCTCCATGGGCCGGGCTCCTTACTTCTTCTTTGTTTTTTTAGAGGGCCAAGCCTTTCTTGTTCATGGGCTGGGCCTCTCTTACTTTTAAGGGCCTGATTCCTTATTTCAATTTTGAACCTCAACAATTATCAAAGTTCATATTTAGATAAATATAAAATAAAAAAGAGAAAAATTATTTATATTAATATATATATATATATATATATATATATATATGAATGTAAAAGATATGGATATTTTTATATCATAATATGTTTATCTCCATCTTGTTCACTAGAGGGGACCAATAATCTGGAGAAAGAAAATAATATGTAAATAATCATACATGGTATAAAAGTAAGGTCACGAGTACTCACAAAAAAGAAAAGAGAAAAAAAGAGTCCACCCATTTATTTACAAATTTATACCGGGTGTTTGGTAAGTCAAAGAACCAGTCCAATTATGATACACAAGTGAAAGCAAAATTAAAACCAATTCAAATTAAATTAATTTTTTATTATTATATATAATGTGTCTAAAATCAGCTAAGGGCCCGTGTTACTTTAAATGTAATTTATCTTAAAGTCTATCAATCTAAATACTTGTTTTAGTTTATTTATTCTTCTAGATTATATATTCTAATTAAATTTTTTTTTTTAAAATTAAATGTATTGAAAACATAACTATAAAGTTGATACTTAAAAAAAAGGGTGGGGGAAGGATAAACACAACCTTCCTGTATTTTGTTCTTGCGTTAGTTCCACAAGTTGATTAGTAAATCCTAACCCGTTGAAAAACAAAAAGAGAACAACTTCAACTTTGTTTTTGGGTGTGTAAGTGAAGAAAAGGGAGTAAGCATTTATAAATTAAGAGTTCACAAATATTTAAGATGAATTTTTTTATACAAAAAAAAAAAAAACCAAAATTTCAAACTAATTTTGATTCTAACGTTGATTATCAAATAAAATAAATTCTGGGAAAAAAATTCAAAAATAGTTTACGGTGAGAATATACATGTAAAAAAATTAACATTAACTTGATTTTGGAAAGAATATGAATTTTAAAAACCAAAGTAAAAAACTTAAATCTTTTTATTAGAAAAATCTGACAAAATTGAACAATGAAAACAAATAATGATTTTTTTTTTTGGTTGAGAAGAAGAATAATAATGATGTTTTTAGTTGGCATGAATATGATTATTGATTTATCAAACACCCCAGAATTCATATATTCTTAATTTGGCACTTGGCATGAACTATGTTCCAAGGAACATGTCTAAAACTTCATCAAAAAAAGAAAAAAGAAAAAAAAGAACATGTCCAAATAAGCTTGTACAATTGGACTTGGAAGTTAAGGGCGGCACGTTTGCGTTAGTCCAAAGCTAGCTGACCTTTCGGTAAGGTGGGTTTGGTCTACAAGCCCAATGCCGAAAGGAAAAACCGAAGTGCAAATGCCATGTTGGAGGAAAGAGAAAATTTAAAAATACAAAAAAAAAAAAAAAACTTTGATACTTGATGATGTGGCACATTTTTAGTGGTGAGTAAAAAATAATATTAGTAGTAGATATAGATAAAAACCAATAAGATTCTAAAAAAAATATATATATATATATATATAAAAACCAATAAATACTTGCCAACTTTTTATTTTTTTTTTATTTTATACAAGATAGAATTCTACTTTAACCTAATCTAAGTGTATATCAGTATATGTGTGTGAAGCTCCCTCCTAGAGACTTGAACTCCGACCTTTACCCCCCACACTTCACAAGCACTTATACTTGTGGAGTGATCATCGCACCAAGAGTGTGTAGTGGTAATACTTGCCAACTTAATAAGTGTGAAAAAAGTTGTCAAAGTTTATTTAATAGCATTACTTTCGAAAGAACATGTCAATGGATCCAATAATTGATGATTTTATCTCATTTTTAACTTTCTTCCCTTTTCCTTTTTTGGATTTGATATAAAAATATTGAAAAATTTTAGTTACAAAATTGCTTGTAGCATAAGGCTACAACCTTATTTGATATCTTTTTATTGGAGTAGAATTTTGAGAATTCCATCATTGAATTACATCTTCTTCTTATATCTTCCATACTTGCAAAATTTCTAGAAAATTAAAAATCAATAGCTATGCCATCAATAAATTGTTTAAATGACTAGTTTTTGTAGTTTAAAATTATGCATTAAATATAAACTTATAATCATATAGTATATAATATCTGATTAACATAAAATTTGACATGTGTATTAAGAGTGTAAAAAACATGCAATTTAATGATTAGATTTTTAAAATATGTAGTAATGTTTATTTTATTGAGTAAGGTTGTAGCCTTAGGCTACAACTAATTTTTTAGATAAATTTTGTCCTAAAAATATAGGCTTCATTTGTTTCATTGTGAATTTTGTTCATGTTCGACAACAGTTTTAAAGAAAAATATTTCCTTTTCAGTGTTTAGTTATGTTATTGAAAAATACTCTAAAAAAACATTTGATGGTATATAGCTAAGCTTATATGAAAAATCACAAATTTTCATATAGATATGAAATAAATTAAGTTGCATTTTCTTAAGCCTTCGATTTGGTTGGAGTGATTATAGGGAGAATGGAGAAAATATGGGAGAGAGAGAAAATGGTGTTTGTGGTTGTTTAGTTAATGGTAGAAAAGGGGGTGAGAGATTTTGGTGAGGCCTAGGAGTTTTCTATCTTAGCCCACCAAAACACAATTTCTCCAAGTTACAGAGAAAAAGAGAGAGAAAATGGGGCAAAAATATCTAGAAGCTTTTTATTCTACTGTTCAGTGTGAACACATTTATCTTTATATTTTATTTTTTTATTTTTTATAGAAACATTTGTCTTTGTTGTTTACTAGCATGCACTTTTGTTTTATTTATTTATTATTATTACTTTTTTAATAGAACGTATGTCCTTGTTATTTTGGTTGGTTGGCTGTCTTTTTTTCTTTTTTTGCTACCTGGGTGTAAAGGCTTTTATTTTGTGTTTTTTTTTTAAAAATTTTTTTTAATGAAATGTCTATTTATATACAGTTTTTTAATAAAAATATAATGTGAAATTTTTTTATCTAATAGGGGCATAAGAGTAAATTTATACAAACTCTATTTTTTTATCTTCCCATTTTTCTCTTCAACCAAATAAAAGAGTTTTTAATCCCTCTACTTTTCCATTCCTCCAACCAAAAACAAATGAGAAAAAATTAATTTTTTTTATTTATTCTCCAACTTTTTCATCTTTCCACTAATTTCTATCAACCATCTTTTCCATCTCTCTCAACAAACGAACTCTAAGACTTCTTTGTCTACATTAGATTAGTATCACAGCCTCATTACATTTTATATATTAAAAAAAAAAAAAAAAAAAGCAACCATCACTACACATTGTTATTTAGTGTTAATACCTCTTGGGAGAACTAATCTCAAATATTTGGATTCATTTATGGTGCATTCGGGGGACATGATGTTGACCAGTATTTTGATCATTTTGGAAGATAAGGGATTTCAAATCTAGATCTTTCAGTTATTAAAGTATCCAAACAATGGATTTAAAATTCTAAAACTTCAAATCCTCCTAAGTATAAAATGGATCAAAACAAGAAATTTTAAAATTTATAGATTAGGAATTAATGCATTTCAAATTTATTGATTTAAAATCCAAATCCAAATTAATATCCAAACGCAACCTTGGGTTGCATTTGGGTGCGTTGATTCCAAATATATAAATTTAAAAATTCCTTATTTGGATGTGTTTGGATACTTGATTTTTAAATCCAAATCCAAATCCTTGATATTTGGATACTATAAATTTAGAATTTTAAATCCATTGTTTGGATACTTTAATAAGCTAAAGATCTAGATTTAAAATCTCTTATCTTCCAAAATGATCAAAATACTAGTCAACATTAGACTTTTGGGGGTAGTCGGGGCATTTTTTCCATTTAATACCATACTAACATTTTCGTTAGTTAGCAGGTTTTCGAAACTATTAAAGAAACTAGCATTTCAAGTCTCTTAGACTTGAATTCACTGCAAAAAATTGAGCCTAAGAGACTCGAGTTCTACCTAATGGCAATAGTTGACATGGAATTTTGATCCACGTGGAACTCGAGTCTCACTGGCTCGAGATCCATAAAGCAAACTCGAGTCTTAGATAGTCGGGTTCCTTAAAGTGATTACACACACAAAACACTCAATTTCTAAAAGCCAACTTGAACCTTAGAGGCTCAAGTTTCTTAAAGCAAACTCGAGTCTTTAAGACTCTATTTCTTGTGGGATATATATCTAAATCAATCACTCTCTCACTCCACTTTCACTCTAGATTAGTCACTCTCAGCCACTTGCAGTCTCCCTCTCAGCATCAGTCATAGACATCCTCACTGAACTCACACTCTCATCCTCTCTCACAATGCCTCCCTCTCTATCTTATTCTCTTGTCTCCATCTCTCTCTCTTACAATCTCAATAAATCTGCATCTCAGGTAAGGGTTTTACGATTTTGCACTTGAGTTATATTTATTGTTGAGGTGTGAGTTAAAACTTCTAACAATTTTATTTATTTATTGATTTAGGTTTTTATCACAACTTATTTAAGATATTATTCTAAATATTGTGAAAATTTATTTAGTTTTGTTAGTGTAAATATTGTGATTATTTATTTGCAAGGTTTTTATAATAACTTATTTAAGATATTTAGTATTGTGTGGTTTTTATCGTGAATGAGTTTTTATCATGAGGTATGAAATGGATAGTATTGCTAGATTTTTTATCATAAGTTATTTGAAGATATTTTTGTTTAAGATTTGAATGGGTTTTGAAAGTCATGCCCTTAGAATAATTTGAAATTTGTAATGGGTATGAAATGAATATGAGAGTTTTTATATGAGATGTGGGGTGAGTATGTGAAAATTTGCTTTGAGGTATTGGGACATAATGTCATAACTATACCATATGTTGTAACAAGGTGTTGTTGGCATTTCATACGTAATGTTTGTACTTTGACTAGATAAAATATTTTGTCATTGACATTGAATGAAAGTATTATATTAATTTGTCACAAACAAATTACATTTGACTTTAATAGATTTACAATGACTATAATTGATGTAAATCTAAACTACAGTGGAGCGCTTTGCAATGACAATGACAATGAGGGATTGTCATTTAAAGGGGGTTGTCAGGTGCTATTATATTTAGATACATCATAGGTTGAAGACCCTGAATGATTTGAAGATGATAATTATGGAAGAACTGCATGTGAACCTTGCTTTGCATGACTTAAAAATTACTTTTTGTTCTCCACATGAAGTCCTCCATCAACATATTAATTATAGGTTTATGGCAATAAAAGAAGACAAACATTTGAAGATCATGTTTGACAGGATGGAGAAAATAGTCCAAATAATGCTATTGAGTTGTACATAAAGTTGGAGCTGCGTGCAGAAGTTGGAGCCGTGGAAATGCAACAAACAACTACAAATCTACAGTTTATACTCCCAGATGATTGATGCACCACGTTGGGAGGCTATACACCCCCATGTCAAGAGACACTAAAAACAATTGAGAATGAAGGCGGCAATACATATCGAGATGAATTTTGTACACCACAAGGTGAATCTTTTACACTCCTAGGGGAGGAAGACGAAGACTGTGTTAATCATACTACCATTAATGGTGAAGATCTTGACAATAGAGAGAGTATGAAGAGAGGATTGAGCGAGACGAATTTGAGAGAGATGTTGATGACCATTAAATTGCTGCCAATCTTCATGTCGATGATATATTTGATTGTGGTGAAAATGATGCGGATGATGATATTGCTGTACATCATGTTACAAACACAATCCCCAACTTCACACTTCCTGCCTCTTCATTCTATGCAAATACTTGGAAAAATATAGTTGATTCTTCACATCTTGAGATATCATTTGCTTATACTTGGCAAAAGGGGACGAATTTTAGTAAATGGTTGATTTTTGCCAATAAAGAAAGGGTGAAGTACGCATTAACAATTTACGCCGAGGGAAAACAAACATTATATAATCACTGGGTTGACCAAGGTGAAACTGTGTGCGAAATGCGTTGATGAGTCATGCAAATAGTATGCTAGGATATTCATGAAGCCTAAACTTCATGGACTATGGATGGTCACAATTTACGTGGGTCCTTACACTTGTACCCCACAATGCCTATCCTAAGATAGTACATTATTTTGATTTAATCCTAAATTCTATCATTTGGGATTTGACTAATTTATTTGGCGTTTTGGATTCAAAAAAATATGTGGGATGCAAAAGCATGGATATATATGTGTGTGTGTATGTACACACACACACGTGAGATACATATAGTAACATATGGAGTACTATGTACTAGCATATGAGATGTTTTGTACTAGATGTGAGGAATACTATATACTAGCATACAAGATACCATGTACTAGCATGTGAGGAATCCTATTTACTAGCATATATGAACACAATGTACTAGCATGTGAGGAAATACAATTAGGCATGCATAAAGAAATTACTTTTAAGTACACGAGGGTTGCATCACTCCTTTAGGAGTTAGCAATCTAATACTTAGCATCTCCCATAACATTCATGCAAAAGAAATACTAAGGGTCTGTTTGGTTGGGTAGATTTTAAGAAGGATGGAAAAAAGAGGAGACAAAATGGGAGAGATAATGTGTTTTGAAATGTTTGATTGGGTGGGTTTTAAAGGGGGAAAACTGGTCGGGCCCAAGTGTTTTCTCTCTAAGCCCACCAAAATGCTAACTCCCCAATTTGGAAGAAAACTCAAGTGGTTTTGCTTAACCATTCTAGTTCCTTTTTTACCCCTCAATTGTAACATTGAAGTCAATGAACATGCATCTCTATTTCCTTTTTTTCTTTTTCTTTTTGTCATTTTCTTTCTTTCTTTGTTTTGTTAATTTCATGTTCTCTCTCTCACTCCTTTTTTTTTTAACTAATATTTTCTTGTTTATTTTTTGGTTGATGTGGTTATTGTTTTTTCCCTCTTGCTTTTTCCTTCTTATTTTGCTTGTTTGGTATCAATCTTAGTGTTCTTTTTTTTCAATTTTTTATGAAAAAGTAGGCGTAAATGCATATTTAGTCCTTATATTTTGGATTTTTTCCATTTTAATCCCTACATTTTAATTTTACCACTTTTAGTCCCTAAATCAATTAACGCATTCCATTTTGGTCCTTTCCATTACCCTACTACTGGAAATTGCTTAGGTGGCAGACGGAACTATTAAAATAATAATAAAAAAATTTATTTTACTATTAAAAATGCCACATCAGCTTATAAATTAAAAAAAAAATCTATTTATTAATTTTAACTAAATTAAAAAATTAAAAACAGATTGTTTAAAAAAGAAATTAAATAAAAGAAATTAAAAAAAATTATTTACATTATGTTCTTCCTAGTCATCATGAAGAACATGTTCATGTTCTTCCTCAAATAATATGTTTGGTTGCTGAGGAAATTAAAAAAATCAAGAACATGCCAACATGGAACACGTAAAATCAAAGGGCACAGATCTACAAAATTCAAAACACAAAGAACACAAACCCAAACCCAACCCTCAATCTCTAGCAAACCCAGAACATCACATGAAAAATCAAACCCTCCATACAAATATCAAACCCAGAAAAAAACCCATAAATTTCAAACCCAAATTCGAGAAACCCGTAAACAAACCTAGAAATGTTAAACCCACCAATCTAATAGAGACCCATTGATTTGTGAGAGATTGGAGGTAAACCACCGCCGACCTCAGCCCCTCCACTGTCACTGATCAGTCCATCAAGCCATTGCAACCCACACCAACGTCAAACCCATCCAATGATCCACCCCCACCGAACACTGGACCAACCACTACTTCACAACCATTGATCCAAGAGAGAGCTTTAGAGATTTTTCCAAATCCACGATTTGAGAGAGAGAGAGTTTAGAGCTTTAGAGCTTTAGAAAGATGAAAGAGAGAGGGAGATTTTGGTTTGAGAAAAAGATTTTTAGAGATTTTCGTTTGGGTAAGCAAACCCAGATCTACGATCTCTCTTTCTTCACCCAACCTCCAACCCAATCGTGCTCCTTTTCACTCGAATTTGACCACAGATACTTCCCCACCATGAGTCCAGCGTAGAACGAAAGAGATGCATACTTTCTCAAACCTTAAAAACCCAATTCTACCCTTGTCCCCACCAACCTCCCTTTGCTCATTCTCGTCTTTTCACTCCTCTGCTTTATCTTTGGCCTCGTCGGCACTATCCTTGCCGTTTCTGCTCTATGGCAACCCAGATCCGTGCCCATTTTCTGATGTGGCAGATCCAAAGACACTTTCCGGGCTTTCTACTCGAAAGGTGACAATGGTGGGGGCTTGGTGGAGTGGCCTAAGCTACTTGGGTTCGTTGGTATTCACACTGGGTTTGGATCCTCCGATCGTCGCTTGGCTTTGAGAGAGACTTGGTTTCCTTCTGACCCAAATGGGCTTTTGAGGTGTCTCAGCTTTTTGTTTAGCTAAATTGTTGTTTTTTGGAAAATGGGTTGTGATCAGATTGTGCGTTGGCATTGCAAATGGAAATCAATGGTGGGTTTTGCTTGCATGTGATTGTTTGTTCTTTGTTGATTTGAACTAAATTAAGCGATTTGTTTTTAATTTTTTTTTATTTAGTTAAAATTAATAAATAAATTTTTTTAATTTATAAGCTGATGTGGCATTTTTAATAGTAAAATAAAATTTATTATTATTATTTTAATAGTTCCGTCTGCCACCTAAGCAATTTCCAATAGTGGGCTAATAGAAAGGACCAAAATGGAATGCGTTAATTGATTTAGGAACTAAAAGTGGTAAAATTAAAATGTAGGGACTAAAATGGAAAAAAGTCAAAATGTAGGGACTAAAAGTGCATTTACGCTGAAAAAGAAATAAATATAATGACAAAAAGGAAAAAAAAATATGTTTAATGTTTTAATTTTTATAAAATATTATTTTATTAATTTTAATTGATAAATAAGTAAAATTGTATTACAAATAAATTACTTATTATATATAATGAAATAATGACATAAGAGTAAATTTATATAAAATATTTTTTCTATCCTCTCACTTTTTTCTCCAACTAAATAAAAGAGTTTTCCTTCCTTCTACTTTTATCTCTCAAACCAAACATACATGAAGGAAAACTAAATTTTTTCTATCCTTTCACAATTTTCTATCCTCCCACTTTTTTATTTCCCCAATCAAACGAATCCTAAGGGTGTGTTTGTTTGGAGGTAAAATAGGGTGGATGTAAAATTTTGGAGAGAAAATAAGAAATAAAACTTTTTTGGAGTGTGTTTGATTGGGTGGGGGGGAAGGAAAATAAATGGTGGGGTTCGGGTGTTTTCTCCCCGAGCCCACCAGAAAGTTTTCTCTCCAAAATGGAGAGAAAATTGAGTTGATTTCTGAAAAATGTTGTTTTAGTCATGCTTTTACACTTATGCCCCTCTTTAAACAGCAACCAACTATGCCATAGTTTTTTTTTTTCTTTTTTTCTCTCCCCCTTTCCAGTTTCCACTACGTTCCAATATTCCACAACTCTCTCTAGCCAAATCTTCCTATTTTGTTTGTTTCTTTTTTTTTCTTTCACACACACACACACACACACATACATATATATATATATATATATATATATATTACAATATAATATGATAACAAGTAAAAATAATACAATATAATATGTATGATGTGTAAATTTTTTAAAATATTATTTTAATAATTTTAATTAATAATAAGTAATATTTTTATTATATAATGAGTATAATAAAAATTATTTCTTACATATCATGTAATAAGGGTATAAGATTAGATTTACATAAACTACATTTTTTACCCTCCCACTTTTCTCCTCAACCAAACAAATGAGTTTTCTATCCTTTCATTTTTTCATCCCTCCAACCAAACACACATGAGGGAAAATTAAATCTTCTCTATCCTCTCACTTTTCTATCATCCCACCATTTTCTATCCTTTTCACTTTTCTATTTTCCCAACCAAACAAACCCTAAAGGAATTGTTGTGTTTGGGGAGGAAGGGAGGGTGGGGGGTTGTTGGCTTATTGATGAGTCACGGGCTTAATTAATTTAAGCTATGGATTAAACACAATTTGAAATTTCATTTTCTTTTGAAAGAACCACTTTTATTATGGAAAAAGGGGTTTTTATTCTTTTGGAAAAGATTATTAGTATTATTATTATTACTATTTTAAATCTCATGAGTTTTTGAATGAAAATAATCTAAAAGGGTTTTTTTTTTTTGGGTGAAAATCTCATGAGTTTTGATAAGAAATACCCTGAAAGGGTTTTCAGTGAAAATCTCATTAGATTTTGGTGGAAGCATTTTTTTGGGAAATTTCAAGATACTTTTTGGATCAAGAGATTCTTGGATAACACTTTTGGGAATATTATTTGAAAAGGGTTTTGAAAATTAATTAGTAACAATTTTTAGAAAACATTTCTTTGATTTTTTTGTTGTTGTTGAAAGGGTGCTTTCATTAATCCTTTCATCATGAGATTATGAGTTCATAATGCCAACTATGAAGATGGTATGAAAACCCACATGCATCCAAGGAAAATTAAGATAAACATAATAATATCAACTAAATTTTAGTAGGAAAGGATGAGATAAGCATATTGACAAGCCAAACATGTGAATTCCAAAAAGGACATCATGCAAACTTAACCAATTATAACATAAATTTATTAACAAACAAACACATAGTGATAGCCATGTAAATTAACATACATACTAGTTGTTGATGGTCATTTTGTGACTCATTTTCTACAAAGCCCAACTTCCTTGTGGGCCTAATTTGTGTGTTTTCTTCTTTTTGCATGACCCCCAAGTGGGTTAGGGACGCTGATAGCACCTTAGGCCTATGGAGGAGGTCGAGTACTCGAAATTTTCACCCCAAAAGAGGTCTTATACTCATGCTATTTATGGCCAATGTCTTTTGCCCTTGCCTTTTTTTGTGTGTGCCTAAAACACTTAGTTGACCGCCTTTAGTGGCTAGCCTTGCTTGCTGCATCAACCAAATACAGCTTCCAAGGACCTGCCATGACTAAGAAACAGTAGCCCATGAGTTTAGACCATGGTTTTAAAAACCGAACTGGGTATCGAACCCTTTTTTTTTTAATTTCTGGTTCAACCCTGGTTTTTGATCGGTTTTTGGCCAATTTTTCGGTTGTTGACCGGTTTTGGGGCTTTTAACCGGATCGAACTGGCTCTTGGTTCCCGGTTGGACTGGCCGATCCGGTCCGGTTTTTAAAACAGTGGTTTAGGCCACTCTATTTCCCAATTATATAAAAAAAAACATGCCAACCTTTTTGCTTAATTAAAGCAAATCTGACCGTTACCTATTTGATTAACACTTTGGGGTCCAAAGCCTCTTTTATTGACCAAAAACTAGTCACTAAGAGGACAAAATAAAAATAAAATCAATACAAAAGGTCCTAATTAGATTCAAAATAATGAACCATGTTTTACCTTTAGAGTTGAAACTTTAAAGCAAAAACTCATTCAACCAACAAAGATTCCCACTACTCTAAAACTTGGGGGTAGAAAATACTAGTACAAAGGAACCATCCCTCTCTCCCTTACACCCTCTCTCAATTTCATTTTCCTGTTGGTTTTAGTCTGAAGTTTCAGACATTATTTTTCAGTACTTCTTTACATTTTTTGTTATTGTCATTTCAATTCCTCTCTTGTTAAAGTACCATTAGCCTTTTTTTGTTGTGCATTGTGAATTTTGGGATTGACTTTCATATATAATCACTTCTAAAAAACCTGAGAGGAGATCTGTGTCCATTTCTACATTTTGGCCTATGTCTCACAAACGTCCTCGACGCTAGTCATCCTGAGAATCTACACATATGAGTAGATAAAGTTAAATAGATTCAAGCATACGAACCGATACATATCCTAACCAACATGTGAATGGAAAAATATAGACCTAAAAATATATTATCATTTAACGTGCAAGTTTATGTCAACTTTGAAGATCAAGCATGCATGAAAAGGATTTTATTAAAGAACATGTGAAAGCACATCAAATCCTATCACTAATAGCAATTTTACACACAAATTCACAAAATGAAACTATCCATACAAAATATCATTTTTGATAGAGAATATTTTCACCAAAGCAAAGTGAATCCAATACACGAGAGTCGTCATGTCTCCGAGGGATCGTCATGTACAAGGGGATTGTCAAGTACCCATGTTTGGTACCTTGTGATGCAATCCGTCCAACGACCACTCTTCCAGTAAACCATTATGACAGACAAATAGGTTCTAACGATGATCCCCTACACTTAGTCTTCCAGTGTGCATATCCACCACTCCACTATCTCCATATGGAAAGAACTTGCACACCATGCCCAAATATCCTTCTACATGTTTGTACCCTCAAGTATGGGAAGTTAGACTCGAAGATCTTGGGACATTAACTCCACTATGCTCCCTATAAGGGAAGTGCCTAAATTCACGGGAACTTGGTTAGCTTTATACCACTATATAAGCACTAAATCTCCTCCTCTCCAAAGTATGTAGAATTTCCTAGCTCTCATACTTTTGGAGTTATTAGAAATCATTGAGTTACTAATTTAACCTTCGGATGGTCTTAGGCCGGCACCACATTGGTGCATTCTGCAGGTATTTCATTCTTCAGGTACGCTGGAGATTGCGTGTTTGGACTATTGGCTCACTAACGATTCATTGCATCATCAATTTTAAACATCAATTTGAGCATGTATTTATTAACACAATTTTAAATTAACATGCCAATTCACATATGAGCCCACCATGATCCCCAATTTAATTTTTTTTTTAATGATGTGACATTCTAATTTGGGATTGTTGTGAATTTTTGTTGTGTGCATAGTATTACTCTTGGAAACAAGCATGTGTTTTACTTAACTAT
Organism: Quercus ilex subsp. ballota; assembly: GCA_032727855.1. Taxonomy (NCBI): domain Eukaryota; kingdom Viridiplantae; phylum Streptophyta; class Magnoliopsida; order Fagales; family Fagaceae; genus Quercus; species Quercus ilex. Next base: position 29,483,559 of record CM064915.1, on the reverse strand, counting down.
TAGACTAAAAATGTGTGTCTTAGTATGTTTATAGGTAATTATATATAAAAATAAATTAGTGTTTATGTAATAGGAGCATGAATAAATTTACGCAAATTACATTTTCCATCATTTTATTTTTCTTCCCAAATTAAACAAAGAAAATTTGCATCCTTCTCCATCCTCCCAAGACCCAACCAAATACACATGGTAGAAAACAATTTTTTTTTTCTTTCTATTCTCCTAGTTTTCTACTCTCCGAACATTTTTCATCCCTCTACTTTTTAAACATCCCAACCAAACGAACCATTAGACTATATTTGGTTAGAGGGAATGAGAGAGAAGGGAAGAGAAACTTCATTTTCTTTTGTTTGGTTAGAAGGAAATAGAAAAGAGAAAGGAAATATAGAGACAAATAATTTCCATGGGTCCATCAATTTTTTATTTTTTACTTTACCTCCAAATCCTTAAAATTACTCCTATACCCTTCAAAATTTATGATTTTTTTGTAAAATTACTTTTACATTCTCATAATTAATTATTAATTTATAAGGATAAAATAGTGAGATAAACTTTTATTATTATTATTATTATTATTATTATTATCTTTCTCTCATTTCTCTTTTACTTTACATTCAAACACATGTAGAGAAGTATTTTCTTTTCATTTTTTTTTCCTTTCCCTCTTCTTATTCTTTTCCCTTCTTTTCCCTTCCTTTCCCTCAAACCAACATAGCCTTAGTGCTTGGGGGGGTACTAACTCACCCAGATGATGCAGTGCTTGGTTAACAATTTTGTTGATACAGTTATAATGTGTTTGGCAAAAACAAGGAGAGGGAAGGTAAAGGAAAGGGAAGAGAAATGATAACATTTTTCCTTTTATTTGTTTTGTTTGTAAGAGAGAGAGAAAGATATACGGTGTATATATAAATATATATATATATATATATATCTCTCTCTCATTGGTGGGCCCCATCATCAAAATTCTCCCTTCTCTCTCACCTTACGCCAATTTGGGAGAAAATAATATGGTGGTCCATCTCCATTTTCTTTTTTTTACCTCAATCCACCCTAACAAAACAAGAGATTTTGATTTTTCTTTTTCTCTCATCTTTTTTTATTTTCCCCCCAATTCTCTTAAACCAAACATAGCCTAAATTTCATTACTTTTCTCATTACTTATTGATGTGACTAATTAATTGTAAAGTTTAGTTAAACTTAAAAATGTTTTCTATAGACCGTAAAATCTTTTGTAGGATGTTATAAAACATTTTACTTTTAAAGAATTGGTAAAATATTTTACAAAAATATATAGTGGCCCCTCAATCTAGTAGCTGAGTTGCTAGAACTGGAGGTTCGGCAATTGGATTGCCGAACCATCAGCTCCTTTGACTGAACTAAGCTGCTAATTTTGATAGTTTATGTCTTAGAATTTTGACATGTTACGCCAAATACTTAATTAAAAAAAAAATAGAATATTAAAAAAATATTTTAGGTATGAAAATATTTTATAGCAAAATAAACCGTAAATTAACAATTTTGTAATAACTAGTGTGGGTTGCACGTGCAAGGTACTTGCTGCCTATTTAGTGAGAAAATTAATATAGATTTTTTTTTTTGGTTGAAGAAATATGAAATCATGTACTTAAATTTAAAATAGCTATTTGAATATCTATTTACTATGACAATTTCTTAGAACCTATTTACTAAATATAATATCTACTCACCAAAAATGCTACAAAGAATGATAATGAATGTCATCATAATTCCACAATATTTAAATATTCGTAATGAATGATGATATATGCTACAATTTTTTTGAAGATTTTCATCAAATTAAATACTTGTAACCATCTACAATAAAGATTTTGTTATTCATATTTCATTTTTTATCATCTTATTTTATGAGTCTAACTACGATGTTTCACTTACTTATTTTTAATGAACACCCTTTTAAGTAGAAAATGAAATTTAAAAAAGAACAAAATAACAAAAGACATCCGTCATCAAAATTTCTATTAGATAAAATTATAAGTTTAGAAGATTTAAACCTAATAAATTAGTGTTCTCTAGGTAACAAATAGAACACCATATATCATCATTCTAACTTTTTAAGTATGACTACCAGTCTACCACATAATATTCAAAATGCACGAAGAAATTTTTTGGACATCAAAATTTAGTAGGAGTATTTTAGATATTGCATAATGGAATATTTTAGGAATTATAAGATTTCGTTAGGGTTTAACTAAGAGAGTAACAATAGGAGTATATGCTCATTTACAAAATATAAAGGAGGAAATTATTCAACTTTAGTTTAGGGGGAATGAAACTACCTTAAACATAAAGGAGGAAAGTGCTACTTCATCACTTTGTGTGTGTGTGTGTGTGTGTAAAACAATGTGTTTTGAGTCAGCATGTGTATTTCTATTTCTAGGGATTTTTGACAACTGAAAAGACTCAAATCCAGATTGTAAATATCTAACCTGATTCAAATATTCCTGCATTCTGAGATCTCTGGCTTCCAACTCTCCTTAAACTTGGCCCACAACTAGCCTTGAATCAGAGAATATTTTCACTACTTTCCACCCATCTTCTGAACCATGGTCATCCCTACTAGTAGAGCTTCATACTCAGCTTCATTGTTTGTGACCAAGAAGCCCAATCTCAAGGATTTCTCAATTGTAATCCTCTCAGGAGATATCAGAACTAGCTCCACTCCAGATCCCCTATGGTTCACCGCACCATTAATGTAGACCTTCCAAGACAAAGGTTCTTGTAAGGAGATTACACCAACTAATTTTCCATCCACGTTTTGCTCCTCTACTCTCTCTTCTAATGGGGTTTTAGCAAACTTAGCTACTAGGTCGACAAGGACCTGACCATTGACAGAGGTGCGAGGCATGTATTTGATATCAAAAACCCTTAGGATCATACCCCACTTTGCAATTCTCCCTGTGTAGTAGCACTCTGAAGTAGAGATTTGAGCGGAAGCTAGGTTAAGACAACAACTGTGTGTGATTGGAAATAGTGGGGGAGCTTATGTGTAGCATGCACCATTGCTAGAATGGCCTTTTCAAGTGGTAAGTAACGGATCTCGGCCTCATGTAGTGACTTACTCACATAATAAACTGGCCTCTGTACACCATTATCAACCCGTATCAGCACCAGTCTCACCGCGTGGGAGGCCATTGCAACGTAGGCAAACAAAACCTCATCCACCTTAGGTCTAGACATAATGGGTGGCCGAGAAGGATACTCCTTCAACTGCTGGAAAGCTAGGACACACTCCTCGGTCCATTCAAATCCTTTTCACTTGTTCAACAACTGAAAGAAAGGCCTACACTTGTCTTCTAATCGAGAGATGAATCGGTTTAGAGCAACGGTCATCCCTGTTAGCTTTTGGACCTTTTTGGGATTCTGAGGTGGCTATAAATTATTGATTGCCTTAATCTGGTCAGGGTTGACTTTAATTCCGCAGTATGTGACCATGTAGCCCAAGAACTTCCCTAATCCGACACCAAAAGAACATTTGGATGCATTAAGTCGCAGCTTGTATCTCCTCAAGATCTCAAAGATATTCCCGAGGTCATTAACGTGCTCAGATTCCAACTTGCTCTTGACCACCATGTCATCTATATAGATCTCAGTGTTTTTCCCTAACTATGGCTCAAACATCCTGGTCATCATTCTCTGATAGGTAGCCCCTACATTCTTTAAACCAAAGGGCATCACTTTGTAATGGTAATTCCCGATAGGAATAACAAAAGTTGTCATCTCTTGATCGTTCACAGCCAAAGGTATCTGGTGGTAGCCTTGAAAAGCGTCCAAAAAGCTCATCCGAGGATGACCTACGGTGGCATCCACTAGTTGGTCTATCCGAGGCATGGGGAAAGGGTCTTCTAGGCAAGCTTTGTTCAGATTTGTGAAGTCCACACATACTCGCCACTTTCTATTTTTCTTCTTTACAACCACAGTATTGGTTAACCATTCAGGGTAGAACACTTTTTTAATAGCCCCAACCTACTTAAACTTCATCACCTCGTCTTTGACAGCGTCAGAATGATTCTTGAATGAGCGTCGAGGTGGTTGCTTTCTGGAGATGATAGATGGATTGACGTTTAAATGATGGCAGATGAAGCTCGGATCCACCCCTGGAGCTTCGTAGGCATTCCAAATGAACACATCAACAATCCCCTTGAGAAACTTTACTAGCTCTACCTTTTCCTGAGGTGGTAGCTAAGCCCCAACCTGAAAAAAATTCTCTGTGTCATCACCTACATCAAATTTCTCTAAATCCTCACATTTCACATCCTCTGTTGGCCCATCTACATGCAATACCGGAGACTTTGACTACTATAAGCCTCCCTCAGTAGAGGTCGAGGACTCAGCTGCAGGCTGATGCATAATTGCAGCCACGAGGCACTACCTAGCCATGGACTGACTCCTTACCAGCTCCTCAATCTGGTCCCCTAATGGATACCTCACTTTTTGATGTAGAGTTGAAGAAGTGGCCCCCAGGGCATGAAGCCAAAGTCTAGCCACAATGACAGTGTAGGGAGATTATGCGTTTACTACAATGAAATCTACTTCAACCACTTCTGAACCCGCCTGCAAGGGTAGTCTAATCTGACCCTTTGGAATGACGACCTTCCCATCAAAGTTTACCAAAGGCGAATCATAGGCTGTCAAATTCTCGGGCCTTAAGTTCAGCCCTCTGTACAAGTCAGGGTACATAGTTTCTACACCACTATCCTGGTCTACCATCACCTTCTTCACATCATATCCCCCTATTCTAAGGGTGACTACCAAAGTATCATCGTGTGGTTGGATGGTTCTCATCTTATCCTAGTCCAAAAAACTCAGTGCCAGTTGGATCTCCACTCTAGCCCTCTTCGACTCAAAATTAGAGTCATCAGCTGCTATCCGAGCTACAGACATTATCTTGGAAGGCTAAGAATCAGTTCTCCCAGGTGTAGCAAAGATGACATTGATTGTGCCCAATGGGGGCCTTGAAGAAGCACTCCCTTGAGCCCCTAACCTCGCTTGACTTCCTTGCTCGTTGGGTCGATACAAAAACTGCTGTAACCTTCCTTCCTTAACCAGTTACTCCAGATGGTTCCACAGAGTTCTGTAGTCCTTAGTGGTATGCCCTCGCTCCTGGTGGTATTGGTAATGAAGGCTCTGATTGCACCTCAAGGGGTCTCCACTCATCTTGTTTGGCCATTTTAAGTATGGCTCGTTCTTGATCTTCTCCAAAACTTGATGCATTGGTTCTTGGAACACAGTGTTTACCACCTGAGGAGCTGTAGGCCCAGATTGCCCAATAAAATCTCTCTGGGGTCTGTTATTGTTGTAGTGGTCCGACCTGAAGTCCCTCATCTTCTGAGGGATAACCTTAGCCTTTCCCTTACCTTACTGTTGGTCCTCCTCAACCCTTTTATACTTATCAATCCGATCCATAAGCTAGCATACACTAGTAACAGGTTTCCAGTCAAAGACTTCCTTAAGCTATGCTCGGTAGGTAGGCCGACCTTGAAAGCCCTAATGGCCACGTCGTCAAAGTCACCATCTATCTCATTGAACATTTTCCAGTATCTATCTAAATATGTTTTCAAGGTCTCCCCCTTCCTTATGGACAGGGACAACAAGGAATCTAAAGGTCGAGGAACCCTGCTGCACATGATAAAGCGGGATCCAAATGCCTGGGTGAGTTCCTTAAAGGAATTAATGGAACCTACACCCAGACCATCAAACCACCTCATAGCCACATGCCTTAAGCTGGATAGGAATACCTTGCACATCAAGGCCTTGTTCTTGGAGTGCACAACCATTCTTTAATTGAAGTGTCTAACATGCTCTATAGGATCTATTCGACCATTGTATATGGTGAATGTGGGCTAAGTGAATTGTTGAGGAAGTTTCCCTCCTTCAATCCTATGTGTGAAAGGTGATTTGGAAATTTGGTTGAGTGCTCTACTCATAGCGTCATTTCCCAGGCCTCTCAAAGATGAATTTCTGTTTCTGCGCTCATGATGGTAGTCTTCATCATACGAGAAAGACTCACTAGAAGGAGTCCTTGATCTGCGCCTATAGCTACCATTCTCTTCACCATCGGAAGAGAAGTTAGAAATGGAAGGAGCTCGCTTTCTCCGTTCGTGGTGTAAGCTTCTCTTCAAGTGATCAATCTCCAGCTACATGACTTTGGTGTTTTTCTTATGAGAGAGGTGGCTACCATCCTAAGAGTAGCTCATATTAGTATGGGTAGTATGTACACTCCCTTCCCGGTCCCTCCTTTGTTCAAGATCACAGAAATGATCTTAACATTGAGACCCCATGGATTCTGCCTAGTTTGAACCTAAACCTACCATCGTTGAACGTTGGACTCACTATAACACCAGTAATTTCTCACAGATGGCACCAATTGTAAGGACTAGATTTGAGTTCCTAACCCAAAAGGTGGGTGGACTTAGGCCCAAAAAGTCCAAAACAATGAATTTGTAGAGAGTAGGTTGGAAAAACTGGGCTTTAATGAATCAGACAAGTACTAAAGTGGATTCCGATCACTAGAGAATGAAAATAGACAAACTTGTACTAAAGAAAATCGTCCTTGACACAGTCTGAGGAAATCAGTTCTTATATATTTCTTTCAAGTTAGGTTACAAATGCAATTTATGATTGCTACAGTATTTTTCTCTTAATTTCTTGATCCCTTCACTGTGGAGGGTCTCTTCCATCATATAGTTCTCTTTAGACAATCTTGGCTCTCAACTTGTTGATCATCCAAGCTATTACTTGAGTGCTTGTTCTATCGAACACCCTCTTAGGCCCTCTGTGTATTGGGGAAGCCAATGCATCACTGTTCAGGAGTCTTCTCCACATTAATGCAATTAGAAAGTTAGTTGCAGAGCATTCAATGCGGTGATAGCAGCCTTCTCCTTAGATATTTTAGGACTCCCTCTTGTCATATGTTTCTACAATGCTTATTCGTGCCATCAGAACTTCCTAGAACGTTCCCCTGGGCGGCAGACCACCAATTCGGACCTTGGCTTTGGTTAGCCAAGGAGACGTTCATCCTTGGCCCACCCTCCTAGACCATTATGACCAAAACTAACTTCTTCATGTACTAACACGGACTCCCTTGACAATGTTTACTCATCCTCGGACGACCTCTAGTCCTCGGCCTGGGCCTTAGGCCTAATATATACGTAGATAATGAGCTCCTAGGCCCAATGCTCCTACATCACATATAAATAATAAATATTTAAAGGAAAAGAACAAAAAGTACAAAAAACATAGGCGAAGAAAAAAAAAAAAAAGGCCAGATGAACAGTGCGCACGGGTTGAATAAACCAAAGCACCGTACAACATTATTGTTTGCGCATTCGCGCTTTTTATATATAGAGATATAGGGGGAAAAAAAAAAGCGAGTGAAACAGTTTGGTTGGATAAACCAAAATCATTATAGCTTTGCTACTATTGCTTTACACATTGAACAAAAAAGTGTTGTGAAAAATATTGTGAATGTCAAACTTTTTTTTTTTCACAATATATTTATATTTTAGTTGTGATTGGTTTCTGTAGGGACTGTGTTTGAGCACTTCTACTGTTGGGTTAGTGGACTCAAGCCCAGCTAGCCCAATACAATGAATTTGTAGAGAATGGGTTTAAGAACTTGACCTTAACAAGTGGACAACGGCCAATGCAGTGTTCACCGCCATCCAACGCAGACGAATCAAAATTATCCTCAAAAGTCTGTCCTCAGCCCGGTCCGAGGAGTATGGTGGTAGTCCTTCTCCCATGAGAATGGTCCCTCTCTTTAATCTGTTTCTTCTTCTTATATAGTCCTCTTCTAACGATCCCTTTCCTCCACTTGTTGATCATCCATGCCTCTTTCTGACAACTCGTCCCATCAGCCACCTTACCAAAACTCCCAGTGAGTTGCAGCAACTGAGGCAGCACTGCTCAGGGGTTATTTCCCTATTAATGTTGCTAGAACATTAGTCGTGCGCATTTAATGCAGAAATGACAGTTCAATCCTGGTTTTGTTCCTCGGCCATTCTTCCACGGCTGATGTGTTGTACTTGGTCTTTCTCCTTAAATGCCCTGGAGGGTTGCCTATGGTAGCCTGTTACTTTCTTCTGCCATGGTCTTGCTTGGCCGAGGACATGGTTGTCCTCAGCGAGGGCACTAGGCTTCCTCCTCCTCGGCATGGGCCTTGGGCTTGGTATAAAGTGGGCTACTAGGTTGCCAAATTCTCCAACCCCACAATAGCTCCTCAAAATCCTGCTGTCCAGCTCCTCAGACGGGGAGGAGGATTTTGATGTCCTCGGGCCTATACCGTGGCTTGTCTAGTCTGGTCCCAAGTCAGCGCTTGAAGTCTTTCCACCTGTCTAGCGTACGTTTCTGGCGCTTCGATATGCGGTACGCACCTGTATTAAATTTTGGCGACTTCATACTCTCCACGTTCAACGGTGTGATAGTAATCCAACAGCGTGGATTTTTTGCCATTATGGGCGGGAAGCCTGGTACAGTTGTCTTTGGTGAAGGGGTAAATAACCATTTGAACCGGTTTGCCTCTTCACTTCTGCATTCAAGGGTTCTTATGCACACACCCCAAATCTGGTCAAGTTTCCAACCCAATTCGGGTCTCTTCGCAGCCTAAAAAGCCTGTTCTGAATGCCTTCCTTCATTTTTGTAAGTTTTCTTCTTACTCTATCTTATACTTTTCCCTTTCTGATTTTCCTCTTCCTCTACCCCTTTCTTCTTTTTGCCCTTCCCTGAGTCTCTTAGCCGTTCTACAGGATGGGTAGGTTTAAGAAGCTGGTTGGGTCTGAGGAGACGATGGAGGAGTTCATCACCACTTATAGGATACCCTGTAACGTGGGTCTAAGGTACTGCGGGGAAGGGGATTGGTACATCAGGAGGGAGGTTGGTGAGGTAGTGATTCCCATAATCGCCTTCCTTAAAGGTGGTATGAAGATCCCTATGGGGTCAGTGATGAAGGGCTACCTTAGGCATTTCCGATTAGTCCCTACCCAGTGCACCACTAACGTGTTTAGGATCCTGGGTTGCGTGGATACCTTGAACGAGAAGATGGGGTTGAGGTTAACTCATCACGACGTGAATTGGTGCTACAATCTCCAGCACCTAACGGGTAAGTCCTACTACATGAAGACGAGGGATGACAGAGTTAGGCTCATCCAGTGTCTCCCCGAGTCTAGCAAGGGGTTGAATAAGGATTTTCTCATAGTGTCGGGGAGTGGCACGACGGCCTTCACTGCCCGACAGTAGAGGGAGAGTCAGGTAGGGTACTCGGAATAAGATAAGGTTGATCTATTATGTTTTCATTGTTTGTACTGCTCGGTTGTTAACAGCGGCTAGCTTTTTCTTTTGCAGATCCATACGCCTTTGAACGGCATTTCAGTTTGGTCAACAAGGAAGACTTGGAAACTGTACTCAGGGCAGAGGTCTTTGTGAACGAGGCTGACAATCAAGTTAGAGCCGCTCACAAGATTCTTGGATACAAACCGATTCAGAAGTCTTTCTCAGCTCCCAGATTCGTGATCAGAGCCAAGGACCCTAGGCTTCGCCAAATCACTGTGGTGGAGCACGGATTCTTGTTTTCTTAAAGATCTTCCATCCCCGAGGGTGTCTTGTTGGCAGGCTCTTCCTCATCCCACCAAGCTACGGAGGCCGAGGGAGGAAGTTTGAAAAAAGAGGGAGAAATAGTTTATTTGGGTTCGTCCGAAGACGAATTTGGCGCATTCGACCAAGTCCATCTATCTGAGGATTCCTCTGGTGACTTGGGTGATCCCTATTTATCTGAAGGAGACCTTCTGCCTCCAAAGATTGGTACTCAGGCCGAGGTGGGTTTCAAGAGACAACCACAAACCAGCCTGTTCGACCTGCTTGAGGGTTAGCTAGGGAAGGACACACAGCGGAAGTCACAATCCAAGCCTCCTTTTCCCCCACCTAAGCTTCCCCCTCCCCCACCTAAATCTTCGCCCGTGCATACTAAGTCGTCTTCTACTCTGCCGACCTCGGACCCTCAGCCTGAGTCCACCTATCCGAAGAGGAAGAGGACTTCCAAGGGTAAAGACCCAGTGGATGAGGGGAGATCTCGTTCCTCCCAAGAGGAAGATGAAGCCCGCCGACCTTCCAAGCAGCTGAGGATTGGTGGTCAGGACAATGGAAAAGAGGTCATTTAGCAGTCCGAGCCCCAGGCCTGGCTGCCTACCGCCATGCTTCATGGGAAGCCTTTGATGGATGACTCCACCCTCAGGGGCTTTTGAGGGGGAGAGGGTGCTCGCGTGGCCGATGCCCTGGAGAAGTCCCTGCTTCTCCCCGCCGACATGGCCGAGTTAGGGGGCATGAGAAGGCAAGAAGTTGCCCATAACCTCAAGAGGTACCTGGGTATGGTAAGACTTCTGACACTTATGCTTTTGTTGGAATTTTATTCCTTAGTTCCCGACTTACGGTGTACTCGTTTTGATTGGCAGGCTGTCCAGGCCATCTTTAGGTTGGAAGAGGAGGCCGACAACCAGGGTAGAGCCCTGGATCAGGAGTGCGACAAGTACTTGGATGCCGCAAATACTCTTAAGAAATCTGAGACTGATCTCAAGAAGGCACGGAAGGACTTGAAGAAGATGACGAGGGCCCGAGATAGTGCGGCATTCGACCTAGCCAGCGTTAAGAATAGGCCGAGGACCAGACAGGGCACCTGCAGGAGGTTGAGGGTCAGCTGTAGGTCGACAAGGAGTATATCGTCGACTTGAAGAAGAAACTGGCTGATGTACAGTGGGCTAAAGGCATTACCGAGTACGCTAGGGACGAGGCCTTGAGGGTTAAAGAATTGGTCGAGTTTGTGAGAACGGATGCTAAGAGCTCTAAAGAGCAAGCGGAGGAGAAGGCCTTTGCTGAGGGAGTGACTAAGACCAAGGCTAGTCTCAAGGCTCAAGTGCCCAAGGTGTGCAAACGCTACTGCTTCCAGACTTGGAATGAGGCCCTCTACCAAGCCGGGGTTGAGGCCTCGTTTGAGCTTAGGAGGGCTGAGAGGGTGTATTATCCCCCTGCCATTCGTGAAGCTGCCTCTGCTGACCTTAAAGCTGGCACTGCCTCTTAAGTGACGGACGAAGGCCAGGCCAGTGCTGCCAACGATCCGATGTTAACTGATAAGCCTACTGAGGAGACTAGGCCTTAAGAGACGTTAGGGAAAGAGGAAGTCAATAACCCAGCAGCGCCCTAGGTCGTAATGAAGCCTCCTGTTGACTCCCAGGCTCCTCCCACCGAGAAGGAGTCCTCCGAAGTTGCACCCCTGAGCCAGGATCCTGAGGTGTCAGACGAAGCTTCTCGGCAGACCCTCAAGGACAAGCTGTCTATCAAGTTGAAGAAGTAGGCAATCTCGTCGGGTCTCCTTACTTTGTTGACTTGTGCCATTCTAGTCTTCCTTCCTCTTCGCTTTAATTTACAACTATATATTTTGTTTTGGTTTATAGCACTATAATGCTACTTTTAAGTTGGATGCATGAATCCTCTTTTTTTACTTGGCGTTCATTGTCATTGTGATGAGTTTCGCTACTTGTATAACCTGGGCTTTAATTATTAGCTTCACAATCTCAGAGGCTCAGCATGTTTTTCATTCTAAATTGGCAACCAAAAAATGTAAAGCCCCTAGTGATAGTTCCCACTTGGACCTTGATCAATAATTGAACTACCTTAACACCACGACCTATTTTTGTCAGATTGAATGCTGAGGGAACGTCTTCACAATATTAGTTCTACATCTCATGAATCGATTACTGTAAACGGTAAATAATGCTTAAGAAAGCCGTTAGTTGCTGATTATGCTAAGGGGTTAGGTTCAATGTGCCTCAGAATGCCTTAAGTGACGCTCATGGGCTTATGTTTGTTTACTCCTTTGCTGAACGTAGCCAGTCTCTCCAGGGACCCGAGTCTGAGGGCTGTGCAAGACCCTGGTACTGTCGAACCTTTAGGTTCTTCTCTGAGTAGCTAGTTTCCCCATGGGTTTGAGTCCGTGGACCATGCAAGACCTTGTTTCAGTCTAGCACTTGTGTTCTTTTGTAAGTAACTAGTTTTCCCATAGGTTTGAGTCCGAGGAACATGCAAGACCTTGGTTCAGTCTAGTACCCAGGTTCTCCTTGAAGTGGTTAGTTTCTTCATAGGTTTGAGTTCGAGGACCATGCAAGACCTTGGTTCAGTTTAACACTTATGTTCTTCTGTAAGTAACTAGTTTTCACATAGGTTTGAGTCCGAGGACCATGCAAGACCTTGGTTCAGTCTAGTACCCAGGTTCTCCTTGAAGTGGTTAGTTTCCCCATAGGTTTGAGTCCGAGGACCATGCAAGACCTTGGTTCAGTCTAACGCTTATGTTCTTCTGTAAGTAACTAGTTTTTTCATAGGTTTGAGTCCGAGGACCATGCAAGACCTTGGTTTAGTCTAGTACCCAGGTTCTCCTTGAAGTGGTTATTTTCCCTATAGGTTTGAGTCCAAGGACCATGTAAGACCTTGGTTCAGTCTAACGCTTATGTTCTTCTGTAAGTAACTAGTTTTCACAGAGGTTTGAGTTCGAGGACCATGCAAGACCTTGGTTCAGTCTAGTACCCAGGTTCTCCTTGAAGTGGTTAGTTTCTCCATAGGTTTGAGTCTGAGAACCATGCAAGACCTTGGTTCAGTCTAACACTTCGTCGTTACTGCTCGGGGTGAAGGAATTTGTCCTCGACGCTGGAATGTTTGCTTCTAGAGCGATAACGACCTCAGTCTCGTTTTGCCTAGGAGGGACTCCTCCTTAGTCTGGGTAATTGGCCCAATATTGACCTAGACGAGGGCGACTTGTCCTTCCCCCTTTATGCACAGTAGTAGCCTCGTTGCTTAAATTTTTTTGCCACTTCTGATTACGAAGCGTCCTTTGGCTATTCGAGTTGTGCGCCTGACGCTTCGGTGTGTGAGGCATGCTCTCATTAATATTCTCGTGGATTAACGCAGATCCAGCGGCTGGTGGCCTTCTTGGAAATTGGTTGGGATTAATGTCGCTGGTAATTCTTCCTTTGAATTCTATGCGGGTTAATTCCCACCAACCTTCACCTTCTATATAAGGCTCTCTAGGGGAATCATTCTCCCACACTTCACGAATCCTTAAGTTCAACAAGAACTCTGAGCCTCCAACCCTCTAAGCACCTTCGTTAACCTTGCTAGGATTATGATCAGGGCTTGGGGGAATGGGACGGCCCTGGATGAGGGCAAGGGTAAGGAAGCCAAAGGTGTTCCTACCTTTCAACCGAGCAAAAAGGGTGGTCTTCCTTCCTTAACAGAGAACTGTGGCAGTTATAAATCACGTCAGACTTTCAGCGCGACAAGTCTTGGGCGTCATCTTGGTGGTAGTGCGCCTGGCAGTTAGGAGGGAGGTTTATGAGGAACATAATATTTTTCTTCGGTACGCGTCCATGCTTGCCCTTCAAGCTGGTAGTGATTTGCGCCCAGCTTACCCGCCGATGGAGGTTCGTAAGATTACGTTATGATCGGTGCCCGGGTGTTGCCGCCTCCAATGCTTAATTATCATGAGGCTGGGGGAGCATCAAGGGAGCGTTCTGGAATGGGGCCGTCCGGCGTTTCCACTCCTTCTTCTTTCTTATCACCGGTACCATCCATACGGGATCGGGAGTTGTTGGTAGCCTTAAAACAAGCCTGCCTCAGCCTCCCCTTCCTACGGTTAGTTTTAGAACAAGCCTGTCTAAGCCTCTACTTGTACATTTAGCTCCAGAACAAGCCTGGCCGGGCCATTGTTTGTATTTTTAGCTTTAGAACAAGCTTGTCAAAGCCTTCGGGCGTATAATGTACTTTTTTCTTCATTTAATAAAAGGTTGTATTGTTTACTTGCTTCATTCTCTAAACCTTTCATTTTTCTGCAACAACTATTTCTTGAGTGGGTGCATTGTTTTCTCTTTTTCTCTTTTTTTTTTAACGAGACTCGGAATCGGTGTTAGTGGCGGCGATGAAAAATTTGCCTAACTTTGTTCGAGCTAGCAATGTAGGAATAATTGACCATCGCGCTTGCTAACGCACTAGTTCTTCCCACAGACGGCGCCAATTGTAGGGACTGGGTTTGAGCACTTCTACTGTTGGGTGAGTGGACTCAAGCCCAGCTAGCCCAATACAATGAATTTGTAGAGAATGGGTTCAAGAACTTGGCCCTAGCAAGCGGACAACGGCCAATGCAGTGTTCGCCACCATCCAACGCAGACGAATCGAAATTATCCTCAAAAGTCTGTCCTCGGCCAGGTCCGAGGAGCATGGTGGTAGTCCTTCTCCCATGAGAATGGTCCCCCTCTTTAATCTGTTTCTTCTCCTTATATAGTCCTCTTCCAACAATCTATTTCCTCCACTTGTTGATCATCCATGCCTCTTTCTGACAACCCATCCCATTAGCCACCTTACCAAAACTCCCAGTGAGTTGCAGCAACTGAGGCAGCATTGCTTAGGGGTCATTTCCCCATTAATGCTGTCGGAACATTAGTCGTGCGCATTTAATGCGGAAGTGACAGTTCAATCTTGGTTTTGCTTCTCAGCTATTCTTCCACGGCTGATGTGTTGTACTTGGTCTTTCTCCTTAAATGCCCCAGAGGGCTGCCTATGGTAGCCCGTTACTTCCTCCTCCCATGGTCTTGCTTGGCCGAGGACATGGTTGTCCTCGGTGAGGGCACTGGGCTTCCTCCTCCTCGGCATGGGCCTTGAGCTTGATATAAAGTGGGCCACTGGGTTGCCAAATTCTCCGGCCCCACAGTTTCGATTTGATATTTTTTTATTTTATTTTAGCTTATAAAAAATTAACACCTCAAAAATTGTAAAAATATTATAGCAATTTGTTATGATAATATTTTAACAACTAATACGAAGACAAAAAAAAAAAGAGTAAAAAAGCGTGTTCAGACTCTTCAGACGATATTAAAAAAAAAAAAAAAAAAAAGAGTTAAAAGTTTGGTTGAATAAACCAAAATCACTGTAGTTGAGCACTATAGTTGAGCGCATAGGCTCTTTTTATATAGTTAATAGAAATAGATGCAATGTCTATTTTACAATTTTTTACATCAATCATATATGATAAAAAAAAAAGTTTCTCTCACTCGTAGGAGTCTCTCCCTTCCTCCTCTCCTTTCTAGAAGAGATCTTACTCCCCCTAGTGGGGCACCCCCCCCCCCCAAGCACGCACTCTCTTTCTCAATGGAACAAGAAGTGGTAGATGGACTTCAAAACCTCTGCCTCACCAAGGAAGAAGAAATGGAAATACCAATCACAGCACAATGCAGAGTAGATCTCCTAGAGGAATGCTCACTTAGCCTGTTTGGATTGCTCATCTCAGAAAAACAACAAAATCAAAGAGCTCTGAAAAACACACTAAGGGTAGCATGGAAGATAGGATCAAAGCTAAGAATAATCGATGTAGGGAATAACACTTTTCAGTTCAAATTTGGCTCTCGCTATCAGATGGAATGGGTGGAAAATAGTGGGCCATGGAACTTTGAAAACAATCTGCTACTCCTTTGCAGATGGAAGAAGGGTCTCATAACTGAAAACATAGTCTTCACCCTTTCCCCTTTTTGGGTGCAACTATAGGGCTTACCTTTTGAGCATATGTCCGAGGAAGTAGGTCGAGACATAGGAAACATCATGGGGTGCTTCATTGAGGTTGACAAGCGAGCTAGCAATCTGACCAAGTGAAGTTTATGCGTATTAGAGTAGACCTTCCAATTGATAAGCCGCTCCGCAAGGGAGGAAATGTCATGGGCATGAAAGGTGAGAAATTCTGGGTTCATTTTAAATACGAGAGGCTTCCGACATTCTGTTTCCTTTGTGGAAAGATGGGTCACGGCAATAAGCATTGTCAAGCTTTCCCAGATAAATAAAAGGCCATGACTCAATACGAAGACTGGTTAAGAGCGTACGGTATTGCTAAAGGTGGGAACAATAAGCCGAGAAACTTCTCCAATAGCAGCCACAACACCTGAGGTGAATACAAGGTTAGTGAAAAAGGCCAAACCTTTGAGAATATGCTCTAGTCCACTCTGGTATCTCACAGTGGGGGAAGCACTAGTAGCGGCAGCATTCAAAATTCAAAAAATTCAAAAGCTTCAAACAAGTTAGATCAGGTGTGGGGATGTGACATGTCAGGCACCCTAACGTGTCAAGCGGCGGAAGGTAGGATCAGATGGGACAAAATGGAAGTAGGTAAGCAAGCCTTGTGGCAGAACGAAGGCCCACATGATAGGGGGTGTGCACCCTCCCCAATGGAAGAATCAAAACTTGGTGCACGGAAAATTGTAAGTGATGCGTTATCCAAAATGGGCCGAAGTGCACAGGAGACTAAAAATTCCCCTGAGGTTACAAGCCCACAAAAGCCCAAGAAATTGGCCTAAGCATATGAAGTTAGTATAGAACAAAAGACAGGCCAAGGGATTATGAAGATCCAAAATAGTAAAGGCCGAATAAAGAAACTTGCTAGGGAGCAAGGGCTAGCCCAAGGTAAGGATGTTGAAGCCCAAAGCCCGATTATACGATTAAAATGCGAAGGTTCTCTAATCTTCTCAGAGGGTGAAGAAAGTGCAGCCAGAAAAAAGAAATGTGAAGGTTTAGTTGGAAGCTACAATAAAGAGGATATATCGGTGGTGGCTGCTACGCAGCGCCGTCGGGAGCTTTGAATTCTTTAGGATGGAACTATTGGGGGCTTGGGAACTCTCGGTCAGTTCGAGCGTTGCACGACCTTGTGCGACAATGGGCTCCCAAAATAGTTTTCCTTTCGGAAACTAAGGTAAAAACAACACGTATGGAAAGAATTAGATACAGAATCAGGTTTGCAAATGGGCTTATTGTCCCGAGCTGTGGTTGTAGTGGTGGTTTGGCGCTTCTCTAGATGAGAGAGATTAACTTGGAGATCAAAAGCTTCAGTAATCATCACATCGATGCAATAGTCATAGAGACGAGTTCAAGCTTTAAATGGAGAATTACAGGCTTCTATGGCCACCCCCAAACACATATGAGGAAGATTTCATGGGACTTGCTTGCTTTCCTGAAAGACCAATTTCAACTCCCATGGATTTGTTTTGGCGACTTCAATGAGATTTTATCCATGGAGGAAAAATCAAGTGGACCGTTGAGACCCCAAGGCTAAATGGATAACTTCAAGAACGTGGTTAATCATTGTGGCTTTAAGGACTTGGGTTATGTTGGGTCGGACTTTACTTGGTGTAACATGCAAGCAGGAGATGGAAGGATATACCTACAACATGACAGAGTGCTTGCTACAAACGACTGGGTTGACAAATTTGGTGAGGTCAGAGTCAACCACCTAGTTGACTCCATCTCAGACCATTGTGTTCTGTTCATATTCGACCCCAAAGCTTCTAAACAAACCTGTGCTCGACGCTTCCACTTTGAGGCTATGTGGACAAAAAGAGAGGAATGCAAGGAGATTATTGAAGTAGTGTGGTGCTCTAGAAATGAATTGAACACGCCAGAAGAGGTAGCTTCTGCTTTGAAATCTTGTGCCTCTGATCTTAAGGCTTGGAGCTCAGCAACATTTGGACAAATCCCAAAGGAAATCCAGGAAAAAAGGAAGAAGCTCAGTACATTGATTTAGCTTGACAGAGACGGGTCTTTTGGTGAAGAAGTAAACCAAGCAAGAAAGGAAATCAACGATCTCCTAGATAGTAAAGAAATTTATTGGGGTTAACGCTTAAAAGCTTACTGGCTCAGAGAGAGAGAGATAGGAATACCAAGTTTTTTCATGCAAGGGCCTCTGAAAGAAGGAAACAAAATACAATCTTGGGAATCTGGGATAAAGATGGAAATTGGTGTGGTGATTAGGATAGTATTGCCAAGGCTACCATTTCCTATTTTGAGGAAATATACTCCATCTCCTTCCCAAGTCAAACAGAGAATGTAATTGATCCCATCCCAGCCAAGGTGACTAATGGAATGAATTCAGAGCTTTCTAGAGCCTTTACCAGAGACGAAGTGGTCTCTGCCCTTAAGCAATTGCATCCCACAAAATCGCCTGGTCCTAACGGTATGTCAGCACTCTTCTTTCGAAAGTATTGGAGTATTGTAGGTACTAATGTCTCAAACATGGTTCTAAATGTTCTTAATTTTGGCATGTCTCTATCTGAAATTAATAGAACCAATATTGCTCTTGTGCCAAAAACTAATAATCCTTAAAGGATGACTGATTTCAGGCCAATTAGCCTCTGCAATGTGGTTTATAAGCTTATCTCAAAAACTCTAGCTAACTTTCTCAAAGCTATCCTTCCACATATTATTACAGAAAATCAAAGTGCTTTCACGGCTGATAGGCACATCACTGACAATGTCTTGGTGGCGTATGAGATTATGCGGGAATGATAGCTTCATGGCAGCAAAACTTGACATGAGTAAAGCTTTCAACAAAGTCGAATGGATTTTTATTGAAAAGTTCATGAGGAAGATGGGCTTCAATGAAGGTTGGATCAATTTAGTGATGAAATGCGTATCCTCTGTGTCATAC
Organism: Quercus ilex subsp. ballota; assembly: GCA_032727855.1. Lineage (NCBI taxonomy): Eukaryota > Viridiplantae > Streptophyta > Magnoliopsida > Fagales > Fagaceae > Quercus > Quercus ilex. The sequence goes on along the minus strand of CM064915.1, from coordinate 29,465,027 downwards.
TCAGTCATTATCAACGACACGACTCTTGGAAACATTGTACCTACTAGGGGGCTCAGACAAGGCGATCTGCTATCCCCGTATTTATTCCTTTTGTTTGCGGAAGGCTTTTCAACCTTCATTCATGATGCGGTAAGGACCAAGCAGCTAAGCATATCCATTTGTAGGGGTGCACCAAAAATCACTCAACTCTCCTTTGCGGACGATAGCCTCCTCTTCTGTAGGGTCAATGGTGATGAGTGTAACAAACTGAAGGAAATTCTTGGAATCTATGAGTCTGCCTTGGGGCAGAAAATCAACACTGACAAATCCTCTATCTTCTTCAGCCCAAATACTTCCCAAGACCTCAAAGATGAGATCCTGAATATTCTCGGGCCAATGCAAGACTCAAGACACTCAAAGTACCTTGGCCTCCCCTCCATCATAAGCAGATAAAAAAAGCTTATCTTTGCGGAGATTAAGGAAAAGGTTTGCAAGAAGCCGGCTGGCTAGAAGGGTAAATTGCTGTCTTTTGGGGGAAAGGAAGTTCTCATCAAAGCAGTGGCCTAGGCCATCCTCACTTACATGATGAGTTGCTTCCAACTTCCAAAGAGTCTTTATAGACATTGAAAAAATGATGAGGAACTTTTGGTGGGGGGAGAAAAAATAGTAATCCAAAATGGCCTGGGTTAGTTGGAAAACGATGTGCAAGCCGAAATCTCTAGGAGGTATGGGTTTCAGGAACTTGAAAGCCTTTAATCTTGCCTTACTTGCAAAACAAGCCTGGAGAATCCTCACAAACCCGAGCTGCCTGGCTGCTCGTATCCTCAAGGCAAAATATTTCCCTTTCAGTGATATTCTCCATGCAAACTTAGGCAGCAGTCCCTCCTTCACCTGGCGGAGTATTTTCAACAGCCTTGAAGTCATTCGAAGTGGAACAAGATGGAGAGTGGGAAATGGATGACTAATCCACATTTGAGACGACAAATGGCTCCTAAATCCCTCAAATCCCCTCCCTGAGCCCATAGGACTTTCCAATGGTATCCTCTCTCATTGATTCGGTGTCAAGATGGTGGAAAATCGAGGTTGGCAGAACTCTCTTCTTGCCCTTTTAGGTAGACACGATTTTAAAAATCCCCTTAAGCCATAATCTGCCTGAAGATAAACTCATTTGGATAGGGAATAAGAGGGGTGAATTCATAGTTAAAAAGTGCATACTTCGTCGCAACCAAACTCCTTGACACGAAGGATGAGGGGGAATGCTCTACTGGAGAACAAATGCTCGGCTTTGGGAAAAAATTTGGTCGTTAAAGCTCTCTGCAGAAATCAAGATCTTCTCTTGGTGAGCTTGTGTAAATGGCCTCCCTGTGCTTACAAATATGGTTGCGAAGGGTATGCAAATTTCTTACGTCTGCCCAATTTGCGGTGAGGAGACTGAAAATCTAATCCATGCCTTAATCTCCTGTGACTATGCTCTCTCGGTGTGGTCCTTTGGCAGGATTGCCCTATTGAGGTACTGCTGAATGCAAAAGACTTCACTGGCCTAGTACACCAAATCAGCTCATACTCCACCGCCAAACATCTTGAATTTTTCTTCGCTATCTCCTGGTCTATCTAGTACAATAAAAACAAGCTTGTCCATAATGAGAATGGTCTGCCACCCTTGCAAATCTGGGAAATGGCTAAAAACATTGTTGAGGATTTCTAGGAAGCCATCTTGGTGGACTTTCCCTCTAAGCAGCCTATTCAGAGGGGCTGGGTAGCTCCCCTGTTGGGTTATTTCAAAGTAAATGTGGATGGCGCTTCATCCATAGATGGCTGTGGGACTTTGGTGTTAGGGTGATCATTCGCGGTGAGGCGAGAAGGGTGGTTGCAGCCCTTTGTAAAGCTCTACCCTTGCATTACCGTGCTGATTGGACGGAGTTCTTTGCAATAGAGCAAGGTGTTCTCTTGGCCCAGGAGATGACTCTTCCCAATGTCATATTCGAATCTAATGCTATCTCTGTCATTCAGGCAGTTTCCCAAGACCTCAATGGTGGTGCAATGGGTCACCTGATCCAAGGTATTCAGCTTGCAAAGTCTTCCTTCTCTTGCTATTCTTTTCATCACGTGAAAATGAATTACAATAGGGCTGCCCATGAGCTTGCCCAATTTGCCAAATGTAATCATGCCAACAACCTTTGGAAGGGTGTTACCCCGCCCTTCTCAGTTCATCTGATTCAATCAGGCATAGGATGAATTTGTATGCTTTTAGCCTCTCTTGTACTCCTTTTTTTTTTTTTTTTTTTTTTTTTTTTTTTTTTTGTGTTAATGAAATATAAATGTCTTCTAAAAAAAAAAAAGGCGAAAATGCATTTTTGATCCCTACATTTTGGGCCTATTCACAATTTGGTCCCTAAATTGATTTAGCTCCTAGGTCAGTCTCTAATTTTCAAAAATCGTTTTTAAAATAGTCCCTACCGTCAACCCAGTGACAGAAAATGCTAAGATGGCAAACAGAGGTCCTAGCTGTCAAACCCATTTATTAAAATAATAATTAAAAAGCCATGTGACACTGCCACCTCATCCATGTCAGCATTTTAATAAATAAAATAAGCCACATCAGAAAATTAATCAAATATTTTTTTATGAAAGAAAATTAATCAATTAAAAAAACATTCCAACACTAAAATAAATCAAAAATCATATATATTTAATTAAAAAAAAAAAATCTTCAGGTTCTTTATGTTCTTCAACATGTTGTTTGTGTTCTTCCCAAATCAAACCCAGCAACAAGAACTCAAACCTGCCACAAGAACACAAACCCAGCAACCAACAACTCAAACCCAGATCACTAGGACATAAATGACAACAACAAGAAAAAACCCAAATTCAACACCTCAGAGATCATCAAACCTAACACCGTCAGATCTACTACAAATCAAGACCATTGAATTCTTCATGTTCTTCCCCAAATTCTAACACAATCAACACCGAATTCTCCAGCAAATCAAACCCATAAACCCAGTAAACAAACCAATCTCCAACAAACCCATAAACCTATAAATTTTCTTGGGAAACAAATACAAAAAACCCAATAAACATACCTTTTCTTGTTCTTCCCTATTCTTCATGGCAGAAACCCATCTTCCCCACACCCACACCGATCTCCACCTCAATTACAGACCACCCACCCCCACGGAAATCCAAAAAAAACCCAGCCACCTCCAACGAAACCTGTAAACACCAATCCAAAACCCACAATCCAAAACCCATGGCCACACCGATTTCCATGGCCACAACCCACCCCAACGAAAACCCATAAAAACCCAATCAAACCCACTACCACCATCGCCGATCAAACAAGAGAGAGGGAGAGAGAGTAACCTGCTGATTGCAACAACGATGGTTGAAGATTCGAGCTTCGAGGATGATCAATAGCGATGGTTGAAGATCCGAGCTTCGAAGATTCGAGGATGGCAACACCGACGACATCGTTCGTGCATCTCGTCTCCTCAACACCGAGATTCGCATCCTTAAGGTCCTCTTTCTCTCTAGCTAGAGTTTCTTCAGCAATATCATGAAAACTAAAGTAAGCCTCTTGATCCGTTTGTTTTCATATTTTTTAATTTTTTATTTATCTATGCATTATAATTATAATTTTATTGATTGATTTATGAAAAACAAATTCCAGTTTTTGTATCTGTTTTAATTTTAATGTAAAGCTATCTTTTTCAAAAAATATATATGATTTTTGATTTATTTTAGTACTGGAATGTGTTTTTAATTGATTAATTTTTTGACGTGGCTTATTTTATTTATTAAAATGCTGACATGGATGAGGTGGCAATGTCACGTGGCTTTTCAATTATTATTTTAACTAATGGGTTTGACAGCTAGGACCTCCGTTTGTCACCTCAGCATTTTCTGTCACTAGATTGACGGTAAGGACTATTTTAAAAATAATTTTTGAAAATCAGGGACTGACCTAGCAGTTAAATCAATTTATGGACCAAATTGTGAATAGGCTTAAAATGTATGGACCAAAAGTGTATTTTCGCCCAAAAAAAAAAAAAAAAATCATATATGATAAAAAATATTTTAAAATTTTAGGCGTGATTAATGAGACTAATTGGCTTTTCTTTAGAAAACACAAAAGTCAAAGAAAAAAAAGATATTCTTGTCTCCCACCTGCAGCTGTTTGATTTGATCTTTTGAATTCTGAATTCTGACATGTGTTAAGCAAAGGATATAATAAATCCAGAGTCCAGACGCAACAATCTTACCTAAGCTTCTCAAAAAAATAAAAAAAAACTTACCTAAAAAGGAAATTATTGTGTTTGTGTCTGATCTTATCGCGAAGACAGTATACTGGTGACTGGATAGGATATGAACATCATTATCATGATTCTGATTCACGTGGGATCTATTAAAATAAAAAAATAAAAAAAATAATGTGGGATCTTATTGAATCCGGTATAGTGCATTGAAGATTTGATGTAGTACTGGCCTGTAAGTGGATGCCCTGCCCGCCTTAAATAGTGACACAAATAACGAAGTGTTATAAACCTGTCACAGACACAGCTCACAAGTCACAGCTTAATGGCCACTCCATTATCATCCTTCAACTTCAACCCTTCAACTTCAACAAATACAAAACCCTTTCTTGAAAACACCCATTATACTTATACCCACTTTTTGTCAAACTCTCACACCCAAAACCCAGACCTAAAACTCACTATCACAGGGCCTTCTAGGCTGTGTGGCCATGTCCCCATCAGTGGTTCCAAGAACTCAGCATTGGCCATTCTGGCTGCCACCCTTTGCTGCTCAGGCACTTGTAAGCTTAACAATGTCCCCAATGTATCAGATACTCGAGATATGGCTTCCATTTTGACCTCGTTGGGTGCCCAAATCCATGTCTCTCTGTCTCAATGTGATGGCCAATACTTGGTTAACACTGATGGGGTCCACTCCCTCGAGCCTTGTTCCGATGCCATTCGCAAGATTCGAGGTGGGTTCTTCGTTATCGGGCCTTTGCTGGCTCGTTTCGGCGAGGCCACTGTCGCATTGCCCGGCGGCTGCGACATCGGGGCTCGCCCTGTCGACTTGTTCATTCGAGGCCTTCGTGCTCTTGGTGCTATTGTTTATGTCAGGTAGGGGTAGGCGTAGCTTTCTTTCTAAACTCCTCATTTTCCATTTCTTGCTTATCTCTACTCTAGCTATGCTACAGTACTTCTTTTTGCTCTTTTCTTGTTGATATCAATCACTCGATTCATTCTAGAAAGAACACAATTTGCTGACTTGTGCGACCGCCGAGTGGTCTACATTTTTTTTGTTTTGTGCAGCAACCCACCACATTACTTTGCTCATCGCACTATAAATTGGGGGCGTAGAAATGCTTAGAATCATTTTAATCATTATTTTAACACTATCTTGCGCGCGCTCTCTGTCTCTCTCTCACTTGTAAATACAGTTTACCTGTTAAAAATGTAACTTTCAACTCAATGGCATGCATTATTTTAACAAGTGGAATTGAGTTTTATTATCGTTATGCGATTTTGGCATGTTGTGTGGTTAATTGGCTATTGCACAAAATATTCCTTTTATGGTGCTGAAACCTTTTTTATTTTTTTGCATATGATGGATTGGGTATATTAATATCTATCCTTCTTTAAAGTTCTAGGATTCTTTTCTTGGATTAAAATCAATTTGTTGGCAAATTATTATTTTGAGAAAGGGAAATGTGTATAGCAGATTAGCAGATGTGAGAAATTAAGATTTAGGGTCTTTTTGGATACCGTTTATTGCTGAAAACTGAAAATTTATTACTGGAAAGCAAAATAATTTTTAAACTATGAATAGTGCCCATGGGACCCAGATTTATTGTCTCTTGCTGCGTGTTCCGTACTTGCTGGTTCCGTGAACGGTGCGTAGGACCCAGGGAAAAACGCAAAATGCTTGCCGCGTTTGCTACGCAAATGCACACTTAGTTTTGATGATCTTTCTTTCCAAAGAGGCTTCGATTGTCAAAATTGCAGTAATGTCCATTGGATACCTTCACGTAGGTGATAAGACAGTGGACGCATTTATAATATAGCCGTATGGCTGTAAATAACATCACTTTTAAGTGGGTTAGTGTCTTAAGATGGCCTTGTCATGTGGAATTGTCATGGGCCTCATGGTTCCCAACATTCCTTTTCTTACATTGTCTGTCAGTGTAATTTTAAGGAATTCAAAACAATGACTTGAGAGGATTAGAGTGATGGATTCCAAACTTGAATTATCTGATTATCTCACCCTTATAAGTTATAACATGGTCAATGATGTAAATTTTTTATGGATGAGCTCAATCATTAAGTCATTATGAACATTTTTCATTATGTCATAGTGATCATACTGCAAATTGGTTAATTTGGACACTATTTGTTTTTATGTATAATGGAGTTTGGAAAATGCAAACTAGTGTAACTGCAAAATTTAACCACAAATGCTCAAGTTTAACTGGTATTGTAGGTTGTAAGGTCAGTTCTCTTCTACGTCTTAATTGATCTTACAGTTGGGCTCATCCAAAAAAGTTAAAGAGTGGGTTGGGATTAAGTGATGAGATCATAAGAGTGGATAGAGATAAGATTCCTAGGGTGTAAAATGCTTTACAAATCAAAGTGCATAGGCTAGCCCCGCATTGTCACTTTGAGTTGCCTACTTCATGTCTATTTTTATTTTTTATTGTCCCATCGTAGTAATCAACACTTTTGAGTAGTTGTATTGTTATTTTCTTTTCACTTACTTTGAATGGAAGTTTTTCTACTCCTATTCACATGGTGGTTTTGGTATTTAAGATTTGGGGCTTAGGTGTTGTGGGTTTATGGTGAAAGGTGTGTAACTCGTCTTCTGGTATTGTGAGTGACTTATGCAGTAATTTATGCAGTAAATCTTTGGAAAACTACTACGATTTGAATGCATCATACATTCAAGAAAATGACTGCTAATATTATCTAGAGAATTTTTATCTACTTCATATGATGGCTGCTACTATTCCTTATATGATAGATTTTTTGGAGAACCTTATCAACTACTTAGACGATAAGTATACAATTTCCCTTGGTTCCAAAGACTAAGCATTAATCATGCAGCGAACTGTGTAATCAACATAAGGACCCAGAAGAAATAAAGACTCCAACAATCCCTTTAGCTAAGAAGGTCTCAATTGGGGGCCATGCCAATTTTATGGTTTTGAATTCTGAACCAGATTTACATTATGGAAATCAGATATGCATTCTTCTGTAAACCTTCCCAAACTGCTGATCATGTTCCTAATAAAATTAAAACTGAACTGGGTTCAAGCCAAAAATGAAAAGATATTTGAAACTAAAAAAAGAAAAAAAGAGAGAAGAAGAAGACTTGCCAGTTAATGATAAACCTATTGTTAACAGGATCTTATTGTATTGGAACCCACTAACATGCAAAGAATCCACTAAATATTATTTGTGCAATATTACAGGAATGGGAAAGTTCAAGCTCATACAGAGAATGGCAGAGGATTGGTAGGGGGGAGATTCCAACTTGATTACCCCAGTGTTGGGGCAACTGAAACTCTTATGATGGCAGCATGTATGGCTGATGGAGTCACTGTACTCTCAAATGTTGCCCAAGTATGACATTAGGAATCTCACTGATTTTTCTAGATTTTGGTTGTGAAGATGGTGGAACTTATTAATGAAATTAAGGTGTTGTCTAATGGAATAAATTGAAATATTGAACTGAGTTCTTGGCCCAAAATTTATCCACAGGAACCAGAGGTGGTGGATCTTGCTTGTTTTCTAACAGAGAGTGGGGCCTGTATAGAGGGAGCAGGAAGTGACCGACTTATTATCAAGGGAAAGTGTCAATTGCACGGTGTTGAATGTACTATTTCACCTGATCGCATTGAAGCAGGCACCTTTATGCTTGCTGCAGCAATTACTCGCTCTTGCATCTCAGTGTCACGTGTCATCCCTTCCCATCTAACATGTTTGATAGACAAACTATTAACTTCTGGTTGCAAAATCAGACAGTGCAACCATGACACTTTTGAGGTATATAAAATTTTTGTAATTTTGTTTTTGTTTTTATTCTCGTTTTGTTTATTGCTTGAGCTATTCTAATTCATCGGCATTGTAGATTTCAGCAGCCTCTACAGATGTTAAAGATCTGCGAGGTTTTGATATTAAGACAAGCCCATTTCCTGGGTTTCCTACGGATCTTCAACCTCAAACAATGTCTCTACTCGCCACATGCATTGGTTCTAGCATCGTGGAGGAATGTGTATTTGACAAACGTATGGGTCATGGTATGCAGTAAATTAGTCGTCATGGTGTGGCATTGAATACTTTTTCACAAGCAGATTTATCATTTTTCTTTTTGCGAGCAAATGTTTTAAAAGGGCATTCAAACTCAAGTTCAGTTTTTCCTGCCTAGAAATGAATTTTCCAATTGAAAACTGGAATTTGTGTCTGGCAATGAGCTCTAGCTCAAATGAGTTTTCCTTCCATAAGAACTGGTGGATAAGGCTGTTGGTTCAAAATCCACTAGGTGCATGTCTAACCTGCTAACCAAAAAAAATAACTGGAACATGCTTCCAAGAATGTTTTTCCTATAAGATTGGAGGAGCATTATGATCTAAAAATGTGTGTGCGCGCATGTGTGTTTTGATGCTTGTCATGCAGATGGTGTGGTGCTGCTTAGTACTTCATCTACAAAATGTGGAACCATACAGTGGTTACATTGTTACATTTTGTGTCAAACCTTTTTTTGTTTTTGTTTTTTTATTTTATTTAATTAAAGATGCCTAATGAAAAGAGAGTCTAGGCAGAACAATGCTTATTATGTTTTATTCATCCTTGCCCCAAATGTTCATTCTTTTGCATGTTTCAAAAACTAATATTATAAATACTTCAATATCTTTCGTGAACTAATGTCTCATGTTTATTATCTCTTTTGGAGTAGTAAAAGAACTGCGTAAGCTTGGAGCAAGAATTCAGCTTTGTGGGAGCACTGCTCTAGTTTTTGGGAAAGATAAAGGGAGGTATATTGTCTTAAAACAATGATTGTGTAATGCTTGCCTCATCTTGAGATATGTTAGATGGTGATTCTTTTCTTTTTTTCCTTTTGCAGTCCCTTGCGTGGTTCTCAACTAGTTGCAACTGATTTAAGAGGTGGGATGGCGCTGGTATTAGCAGGATTAGCAGCAGAAGGAACTACAGAGATCAGTGGTGCTGCTCATATTTACAGAGGTTATGAGAATTTAGAGATGAAGTTTCAGTTTCTAGGAGCTGATATCAAAAGATTGATTCCCCTTGCATGTACATAGTAGCAACCGCAATACAAGCTTCCTACTTTGGAAAGCGATGCTCATTTTCTCATTTTAAGTAGAGTCTAGGGTACCCACAGAGCATTTGTTAATAGGTCATTTTAGGAAAATTTTAATACCACTTTTATAAGAAATATAAAAAGTTGTCATAAAAGTAAGTTACTTTTTTTTCCCCATAAAAAGTATCTAAAAATGGTCTACTAATAAATGCTCTTAAGTCATTCATTAACTTTTTCATTTTAAATTTTGAAATCAATTTTATGTGGAAATTGGTTTTTCCATTACCGATTACCAATTTCCTTTGTAATATTTATCCATATAGTTTTGCATGAGATATTAGGTCTTACTAGCAATAGGATCTTATTAATTTATTCCATAACTTCAGCGGCATGGACCTCTTATTATACAACGGGCGATGTATCCTTTTTTATTTTTTTATTTGTATGATCATATGCTCTGCTCCCCTTAGAAAAACAAATGGCAGCCAATCATATATCAGTGCTGGTCCAACAACGATAGAGTTATTAACTATATTTTGAGGGAAGTCCAACTCACCCCTTAAGGCAGATAAGAGTTAAGTGCTCATAAGTCATAAATTTAATCAAACTTTGCCTGTGTAGTGAATTAGATGGAGTTTACAGTTGCATGTGTGACCCTGAAGTTTTATAGATAATTTTTTTGGTCATCATCACATGGTCTAGTCAATATGTTGAATGTATTGATATTTCCAATTTCAGAATTAATCCATGGCTCCACCAGTACTCAAGTTGACCAACATTGTAATTGGACTAATCAATGGTAGGGTTTCCAAGCTGACAATGAACAATTAGACCATCAATCAAATTAAGTTCAATCCAAACAATTTTTCTCGCACAGCCTCTGTGCATTAATCTCTTACCAAGAAACCTTTCAGATTAATCAATGATCGGTTCTTTGATACCCTAGTTTCTACTCAATATAACTTGAGCCAAGTGAGGAACAAAGTGACCTGATATTTATATATGTTAATAAAACGTAACATCAGCTAAAACACTCGTCAATACCTTTATCAAATCAATAATAGTACGTATGATTGAAAATGATACCTCGCTCCAGCCATATAAAAATCCCTATATTTGTGTCGTGGGAACCTTTGAAGCCACTCTGATAGAAAAGCACAACCATCCTTGGCTAAAATGTCACAAACCCCATAAGAAATCAAGAAAAGATATAATTTAAAAAGAAAATATGAAACTTTTGTTTAGCTAATATGTGGGTGAAGGGTGAAGGATGGAATTGAAACTTGTATTTTTGACTCCATACTTTGTTGGTGTGGGTGTATGTTTCAAACACTTCATTCATTGTTGAGTCTCACATAGGTTAGGATGCTTTGTATTGTGTTTATAAGCCATTGTTTATCTCAGTTAATATCTTAAAATAGTCGGCCTGGTCTGCACTTGGACTTTATTCATATCACATGAGATCCAACTAATTTTTCTTTGGGTTTTTATTTTCTCTCAATGACAATTTGACTGACCCGTTGGTTCTGCCTATTGGATTTAGCTTCATCGGTAAGAAAACTCATTATTTTCTTTTTTCCAGCCCATTGGATGGTGAATGTGTTCGGTGACCGTTTGGCTGACCCATTGGATTGGTCAGTGAATGTTGGGTCTGCCGGTTAGAGTTTAGCAGCTTTAGTAAGCGAACTTATTATTTTATGGACAAAATTTAACTATAAAATTAGTTTTAATTTAAAATTACAACATTACTCAATAAAATAAATATTATTACATAGTTTGAAAATTTAACTGTTAAATTGTATGTTCTTTACGTTCTCAATACATATGTCAAATTTTGTGTTAATCAGATATTTTTTACTATATAACCTATAAGTTTATATTTAATGTATAATTTTAAATTACAAAAATTTGCAATTTAAACAATTTATTGATAGCATAGTTATTGATATTTAATTTTCTAGAAAAGTTTGCAATCATAGAGGATATTAGAAGAAGATGTATATAAGTTTATATTTAATGTATAATTTTAAATTACAAAAATTTGCAATTTAAACAATTTATTGATAGCATAGTTATTGATATTTAATTTTCTAGAAAAGTTTGCAATCATAGAGGATATTAGAAGAAGATGTAATCCAATGGTGAATTTATTAAAATTCATCTCCAACAAAAAGATATTGAGTAAGGTTGTAGATTAAGACTACAATTAATTTTGCAACTAAATTTTGTCCTTATTTTATTATTTTTTTGTGCTAATAAAACTTCTACTAGACCTCACATTGTTCACACATTTTTTCTTTGCTGCATTAGTAGAACATCTTCTGCTCTTCCTTGTTCTTCTAGTTTGATCTACTCTTCCTTAGTAGAAGACCAAGTTCTGGTCTGCTCTTCCTTAGTGGAAGACCAGGTCCTATTCTGCTGAACTCCTCTTGTACTGGTTTGCTCTTCCTCTCCCACATATTTTATTAAGTGCAGACCACACTTCATATTTAGTGCAAACTACACTTGCTAAAGGAAAGGCATAGTACTAGAGTTGTTCTTGAACCTTTGTTGTTGGGAGTGTGTTCATTGCGAAGGTCGATGCTATAGTCTAATTTTGGGGGTTGATTGGCCAAGAGAGTGATAAGCACCAAGTTCTATTTCGAGTGGCACGAATCAACTTTGAGGGACAACACTTTTGCATGATTTTATAGCAATGTGAGATTTTTCCTCTCTTCCTCTTTATTTTGTTCTTGCTAATTATTTGGGATCTTATCTGTGAAATCAAAACTTGTTTTTCATTAGAGTATTTCCAACATACTTTTCATGAGACCACTGGGGAATCCAAGAAAAGTAGATTTGCATTTGCAACTTAACAAAAACTTCTCAATAATTGGATAGGTTTAGTCAAACAGAAGAACTATTGCAAAGCATCTACCTAATGCTCTGAAAATTCAGTGAAATACAATGCTTAAGTATGGATTAAGAAAGCCATATGATATATATATAAGCCATGAACCACTCTTGTATTCTGCACATTGATGGATTATTAGCAGTCAAGAAACAGAAATTTTGACAACAAAGCCCATGCAAACAAGATGAGTTTAACTAATTGGTGCTAAATGTAAACTCACTGTATATCTGAAGAGGTGAAAATAAGTTGAAGGATCCAAGTAAGGTTGATGGACGGGCCCATCATGTGCAAAACTTGGTGAGGACGGATTTGTTGGCCACGTGTCAGACAGAATCCTTATATGGAAATACTTGGGGCATACACCACAAAATCTTGGGGAAAATAGAGTCCTAGTGCGATTAGAGTTCTAGAAGCTACGTGCATTAATGGAGATCTTCTTTATAAGGAAGAGACTTGTCCATCACGTTTAGGATTTCTGAAGAAGACTCATACAAGGAAAGGACTTCAATTCCATGGAAAAGAGGTCAACTGTCGACTACTATAAAAACCCCAATACCCTCATAAATCAAGGTAAGCATAATTTACCCTCTCTAGCACTCTAGAGTTGTGAGAATATTTCTGACTTAGCCTTTGGAGGGTATTTGGCAGGCACCATACCGGTGCTCTCTGTGAGGTTTTTCTTCTTCGTATTGTGCAGGTTCACGTTCGAGCGTGTAGATATTGTGTAGCTTACTGGTGAATTTCTCGGCTTTATCAGTTGGCGTCGTCTGTAGGAAACTTAGTTGAGATTCATAAGCCATACTATCGTTTCCCAGACTAAAGGGTTGCATGGTACTCACCCGCTCGATGGCAACCACTAACGACGTTCAAGGAGAGGAACCACCCACAACTGCCCTGGAGAGACAGGTTCGAAATCTCGCTGCCGCCGTGGAATGTCTCACCAAACAAAACCACGACTTGGAAGAACAGCTGCACCAGAAGAATGCAGCACCGAATGACCAACAAGAAGATCAAGAAGGGACCAGCGTTCCAAGAAAAAACTAGGAGAAACCTGAAGGTAGCCACGCCCCAAGCAGACCGGAGAGGCAAAACTTGAGCATGCCATCCCTCACGGATGCAACTTCACCACATATTGTGGTAGAGATGCAGGCAATGAGGGAACAAATGGAGGTTATGATGAACGCGCTCAAGGGGCGAGTTTCCAGTGATCTTGACGGTTTAGTCAACCGCACCGACTTGCCTTTCACTACGGCCGTGAACTCCTTCCCCCTACCCCATAAATTTCGCATGTCGTATATAGACAGCTATGACGGCGTGAAGGATCCTCTGGGCCATCTAGAAACTTTCAAGACCCTAATGCACCTTCAGGGGGTAGCAGATGAGATCATGTGCAGGGCCTTCCCCACAACACTCAAAGGCCCCGCAAGGGTATGGTTTAGCCGATTGATGCTAAACTCCATCAGCACCTTCAAGGAGCTGAGCGCTCAGTTCACTATGCATTTCATTGGAGGGCACAGGTATAAGAAATCCACAGCCTGCCTGATGAGTATTAAGCAACGGGAGGACGAGACGCTGAGGACCTACATAACGTGCTTTAATAAGGAAGCGCTCTCAATAGGCGAACCCGACGACAAAATACTGGTAGTGGCTTTCACGAACGGGTTGCGGAAGGGCAAATTTCTATTCTCTTTGTACAAGAACGACCCTAAGACCATGTCAGAAGTACTCTATAGGGAAACCAAATACATGAACGCTGAAGACGCATTGTAGGCCCAAGAGGAAAAACCCAGGAAAAGGGAGCGGTAGGATGAAGAACGATGGGACCAAGGGTCGAAGAGGCCAAGAATGGGAGACCGAAGGGATGAACGGTGCCCTAAGCCACCAGCAAGGAGGTTCACGAGCTTCACCCCGTTGACTGCCCCAATAGAGCAAGTCCTAATGCAAATCAAGCACGAGGGGGCTCTAACCTTCCCTAGGAAACTGAAAGGAGATCGCAGCAAAATATCAAGAGACAAATATTGCTGTTTCCACCGCAATCACAGTCACGACACAGCAGATTGCTATGACTTAAAGCAACAGATAGAGGCCCTTATCAGACAAGGGAAATTACAAAAGTTCGTTAGAAAAGAGAGGATGGATCCGCCACCTCAAGAGCAGCAGCTCCGAAGAGATAATGAGCGTCCTAGACCCCCAATCGGAGACATAAGGATGATTGTGGGGGGAATATCAATAACCGGGTCATCCAAGAAGGCCCGAAAGACTTACCTCCGAATGGTTCACAACGTCCAGCCAACGGGCTTAGCACCAAAGATAGCGCGGAGAGATAGCCCGATTGTCGGATTCCCAGAGGAAGATGCACACCATCCGTATGACGATGCGTTGGTTGTCACCCTACGAGTGGGAGAGTATAACATGCACAAAGTGTTGGTGGACAACGGTAGCTTAGCGGACATTCTCTATTATCCAGCGTTTTAACAAATGAAAGTTGATAGGGAACGATTGATACCAACAAACGCTCCATTGGTTGGCTTTGGAGGAACAAGAGTGTTTCCATTGGGCGCAGTCACACTTTCGATGAAGATTACCCCCGACAGATCACATAGGACGTAACGTTGACTGCTTATCCACGTACAACGCTATCATCGGACGACCTACCCTCAATGCATGGAAGGCGGCAACATCAACTTACCACATGATGATCAAGTTCCCTACAGAGTACGGGATCGGTGAGTTACGAGGGAACCAGGTGGCCGCCCGTGAGTGCTATATTGCCATGCTGGAGATGGAAGAACAGCAGCAAACCATGAGCATAGAGGAGACATGGACGACAGCAGAGCCAGTGGAAGAACTAGAAGAGATAACCCTTTATGAGTCAAAACCTGAACGGACTACCAAAATGGGGACGCTGGCTAGCCAGCCAATCCGTCAAGCCCTCATAGCATTCCTCAGAATGAATCAGGATGTGTTCGCCTGGAGCCACGAAGACATGCCCAGAATCGGAAGCTCAGTCATAGTTCATAAGTTGAACGTAAACCCATCATTCTCGCAAGTCTGACAGAAAAAGCGAGTGTTCGCCCAGGAGCGAGACAAAGCAATAGCAGATGAGGTGAAGAAGCTGTTAAAAGCAAACTTCATTCGAGAAGTCTACTACCTCGACTGGTTAGCAAACGTAGTAATGGTTAAAAAAGCTAACGGGAAGTGGCGAATGTGCATCGATTTCACGGACCTCAACAAAGCATACCCAAAGGACAGTTACCCACTACCCCGGATAGACACCTTGGTAGACTCAACGGCAAGACACCAGCTCCTGAAATTCATGGATGCCTTCTTAGGCTATAATCAAATTAAGATGGACGAAACTGATCAGGAGAAAACCTCCTTTGTCACTAGCCAAGGGCTCTTTTGTTACAAGGTGATGCCGTTTGGACTCAAGAACGCAGGTGCGACATACCAGAGACTGATGAACAAAATGTTCGTGCACCAGATCGGCAGGAATGTGCAAGTTTATGTTGACGACATGCTCATAAAGAGCCTACTCGAAAATGATCACCTGAAGGACCTCCAGGAAACTTTCGACACTTTTCACTCGTATAATATGAAACTTAATCCAAACAAGTGCACGTTTGGGGTGACGGCGGGAAAGTTCTTGGGGTTTATGGTATCCCACAGAGGAATAGAAGTTAATCCAAAAAAGGTTCGGGCAATCATGGAGTTGGAACCACCAAAGATGATCAAGGACGTGCAAAGACTAAATGACAAAGTTGCCGCCTTGAATAGGTTCGTCTCGAAAGCAACGGACAAATGTCTAACCTTCTTCAAAACACTAAGAAAATCGTTCGAGTGGACGGAAGAATGCCAGAAGGCCTTTGAAGAGTTGAAGAAATACCTCATATCCCACCATTGCTCAGCCCCTCCAGACCAAGAGAAGAACTCTACCTCTACTTAGCTGTTTCACAAGTGGCGGTCAGCGCGGCATTGGTAATAGAGGAAGATGGATCTCAAAGACCCGTCTATTTTGTAAGTCGGGCATTCCGAGGAGCAGAAGAGAGGTATCCATAAATAGAGAAGTTGGCCTTCGCATTGGTAACTGCGGCAAGAAAGATAAAGCCGTATTTCCAAGCCTATACTATCATAGTCCTAACGAACCAACCCCTGAGAAGAGCCTTGAGTAGCCCTGAGGCAGCCGGACGAATGGCCTTGTGGGCAATTGAGATGAGTGAATTTGACATACAATATCGCCCATGAACTGAAATTAAAGGGCAAGCTGTGGCTGACTTCATTGCCGAGTTCGTGCAATCGGAAGGTAAGGGGGCCAAAGTGGTCGCGCAGTGGTGCATCCACACTGACGGATCGTCAAACAAAAAGGCAAGAGGAGCTGGTGTTGTCATCCAAAACCCGGAAGGGGATAAAATCGAGTGCATAATCAGACTCGACTTCCCCACAACCAATAACGAGACCGAATATGAAGTGCTAGTAGTGGGACTAGACCTCGTAAGAGTAGCAGGTGCTGAAAACATAGTCGTACACTGTGACTCCCAGGTTGTAATATGTCAGATCAATGGCAGATACGAGTGCAAGAGTGAGAGGATGAAGAAGTACTTGGAAGAAGTGAAGAATCGGATCAGCAACCTCGAAGTAAGATTCGTCCAAATCCCAAGGGAAGAAAACAAATGTGCTGACCGTCTTACAAAAGCAGCCTCGGCAGAACTTATGCTTGTTCCCGAACAGGTATTGTCGTTTGTACAACTCTCCTCGCTTATTGATGTCGGAACAAACGTACAGGAATTTAGTTTTGAGAACAATTGGACTACGCCATTAATAGCGTACCTAAGATCAGGCATTCTGCTAGATGGGAAAGACGCCGCTAGAAAACTAAAAGTCCAAGCCTCACGATTTATGCTGATTAATGATATCTTATACAAAAGGGGATTCTCACGACCGTACTTGAGGTGTTTGGTTCAAGAGGAAGCAGACTACGTAATGAGAGAAGTCTATAAGGGTATCTGTGGAAACCATTCGGGGACACGGTCCTTAGTACACAAACTGATCCAAGCAGGGTACTACTGGCTTACAATGTAAAAGGATGTAAAAGGATGCACAAGCTTACGTCAAAACTTGCGACAAATGTCAGAGGTTCAGTAATCTGATCAAGCAACCAACCGAGGAACTGGCACCCATGACGGCCCCTTGGCCATTTGCCCAATAAGGGCTAGACATCATGGGCCCCTTCCCGACGGCAGTAAGGCAGCTAAAATTTTTGGTAGTTGGTATCGACTACTTCACTAAGTGGGTGAAGGCAAAGACCTAGCCACTATCACGGAGAAGAACATTCAGAGTTTTGTATGGAGAAATATCATATGCAAGTACGGGATACCCAGAGTTCTCGTCTCCAACAAAGGGAAGCAGTTCGACAATAGTGCGTTCAGGGACTTCTGTTCGGAGTTGGGGATCAGGAACCACTACTCGTTGCCAGCACACCCACAGGCCAATGGGTAAGTCGAAGTCACAAACCGGTCCTTGGTCAAGATCATCAAGACCCGACTCGAGGGGGCTAAGGGCATCTGGCTTAACGAACTACTGAGTGTTTTATGGGCATATCGTACTACGGCAAGAACACCCACTGGAGAAACACTGTTTAGACTAGCATACAGAGGTGAGGCTGTCATTCCAGCGGAGGTAGGGCTTACGAGCTATCGGGTGGAGAACTACAACGAGGATAAGAATGAAGAGGCCTTGAGGTTTCAGCTAGACCTGGTAGACGAGGTCCGAGCTACACCCACAGGCCAATGGGCAAGTCAAAGTCACAAACCGGTCCTTGCTCAAGATCATTAAGACCCGACTCGAGGGGGCTAAGGGCATCTGGCCTGACGAACTACTGAGCGTCTTATGGGCATATCGTACTACGGCAAGAACACCCACTGGAGAAACACCGTTTAGACTAGCATACAGAAGTGAGGCTGTCATTCCAGCGGAGGTAGGACTTACGAGCTATCGGGTGGAGAACTACAATGAGGATAAGAACGAAGAGGCCTTGAGGTTTCAGCTAGACCTGGTAGACGAAGTCCGGGCTACAGCAGAGCAGAGGATGGTGCGATACCAGAACCTCATGGCAAAATACTACAACTTCAATGTTAGACACAGAGACTTTCAGATCGGAGATCTTGTGCTACGGAAGGTGATGGGAGCTGCTAGGGATCCTTCACAAGGAAAGCTCGGCCTTAACTGGGAAGGACCATACCAAATTTCATCCTGGCAAAGGAAAGGGACCTACCACCTCGAAACTCTAGACGGGCGAAAGCTATAGCACCCATGGAACACGGAGATACTAACAGTAGAGACGACATGAGGAGCATCGACACCCCCTAGTCTCTAGTTTATTATTGAGTTTTATTAGTTTTTACTACGAACAATTTTTTATTATTTAATTTTACTATCGCTAGTTTTTACTTCGAACAATTCTTTCTACAAGTACCTTTTTAAGCCCAATGGGGCAGGTGCTTTTCTACATGGTTTTCTTTCAATAAGAGAAATATTCAGACACGACTGTGTTTTTCCTACTTAATCAACTAAGTCCATAAAGTGGACAGACCATCTCAAAGGGATGGATTTACAAAGTCCAATAATGGACGGACATAAACAAGTCCATAAGACGAACTGGTATAAGCAGGTCCACAAGATGGACGGATCATCCAAAGGGATGAAAAAAGTCCACAAGATGGACAGATGTAAACTAAAATCCACAATGTGGACGGATCATCCAAAGAGTATGAAAATGCTAAGTCCATAAGATGGACGGATCATCCCAAGAGGATAAAAAATTCTAAGTCCACAAAACGGACGGATATAAACTAAAATCCACAACGTGGACAAATCACCCAAAGAGGATGAAAATGCTAAGTCTATAAGACGGACGGATCATCCCAAGAGGATGAAAAATTCGAAGTCCACAAGATGGACGGATATAAACTAAGTCCACAAGGGGGACAGATCATCAGAAAGGATGAAAACTCTAAGGCTACAACCTGGACGGATATAAAAAGCAAGATAAAAAAAAAAAAGCGTCAACAGGATTAAATGAAATAGACGGATATATTCCACAAAACAAAACATCAAAAAGGTCAACGGACCTAGCATAGCTTAACATAAATAAGAGCCCTTAAAGGGAAATGTTTTCATTACCCCAATAACATGATGAGCGAATCACGAGATTGTTCTCCACATATTCTTACATAAAAAACAACTAAATTATTACAAACTATTAGTCTTCCGCAGGAGTGTCTTTCTCCTCAGTATGACGGGCCTGATCATCCTTCGGACCACTTTCGACTACCGTCTGGCCAACAGGAGCTTCACGGTTAGGGGGGTCCTCACCAAAAAGATCGTCCGCACCGTCTGATTGGGCGGGCTGGACGGATGTTTGCTCCGGGGCATTAATGTTGACGGTTGACAAATCCAACTCTAGATTCAAAGCCTTCACCTGACGAATGGCATCATCAAAACCGTCGTTATATGAAAGGCTAAGCTCTGTGATAAGGGCCTCGGAATCACGATACTCCCGTATCACGACCTCCTTAGCTTGACGGATCTCCTTGTCTTTTTCCTTCAAAGCTTTCTTCAGTTCCTCCGTCAGCTTGATATATTCATCCCTAGCTGTTTCAGCCATTTTGAGTTTTTTCTCTTGGACGACCTTCCGGGTCTTTAACTCGAGTAGCTCGTCCTCTGTCAGCTTGGCCTTCTCACGAACACGGGCTAAGGTCGTCTCATGGTTGAGACACCGTCCCATCATCCCCTTCATCATAATCGTGGCCTGGAAGAAAACATAAGTTAAAAAAAAAAAATAAAAAAATAAAAAAAAAAACAAAACAAAGTGGGAGAGGACGGACTACACAACAACGGATGAGTTACCTGAGCAATGCTAAAAAGGGCTGTCTCAACCATCGCCTCCGTCGAATGGTCACACAAATCCTCATAGTCCTCGGTTGTTATGATGGATGAAAGCCTTTCAAGGGCATATTTGGAATCCTCGCGGAGTAGAGCAGGTGGCTTCTTTTGGCTTCCGGACAGACTGATCATTAGGCCCTTACCAACCCCGTGCTTCATGGGGGTGACCGTCTTAGCCCCCCCGGCTAGCAAGCCATTGACGGGCTCCAAAGAAACCTTGGGCTTTTTGGGTGCACGGTCGCCCTTTGACGATTGCCTCCTTTTAATTGCTTGCTTGCTAGAGCCCGTCCCCATAAGGTTTGCACCAGCTTCTTTGTTTTTTGCAGCTTGAATCTGATAGCCGCTCTCCTTTTAGCGTTGTCCATCTCTGAAGAGGTAGACGGGTGTCAAAAGTAAAAACAAAATAAATTTGAACAAGGAAGAACGACGGACTTACGCTGACAGGTGCGCTCTTCGTACTTAATTGCCACTAGAGTTTGCTCGGGTCCGTCACAGTACCAATTGATGGTGTTGAGGTTGACGAGTTTGGCCCAGGTTCGTTCCTCTAGTTTGGACTTGGCAAAAATTTTCTCAAGAAAACTGAACTCCTCAAGCGTAACTTGAGGGCGCCGTCGTACTGTACAAAAGAAGACGAATGTTAAAAATATAATGAATATTAAACAGGCTTCGAATAATTGTTATATGACGGGTTCATACCAGACTGGTTTAATACGCCCCAAATCTTGTCGACGGGCATGTAATCTGTTCCCTTGGATGACACATCCAACCGTCGCCCTCAATGAAAAAATAGCGGCTCTTTTAGTCTCTATTCGAGTCCGGGGTTTCATAAATCACTTTCAAGACGTGGCTCCTAGGAACAAAACTATACATCCCCCTTGATTTGTCTATCTCGTCTGGACGGTAGCAGTGGAGGAATTCCCATATCGTCAACCTTCTTCCACTGTCGGACATGGCCCCGTACAGGACTTCCATTGCTATGAAGACCCTCCAGGCATTTGGGGATATCTGGCTGACGGATAAACCTAGGTATTTGAGGAGTTCGTGGCGCAGGGAGCTCAGAGGAAATCTGAGGCCTGCCTTGAGCATCTGCTCGTACACTCCTACACCGTCTACTCCTTCATAATAACATTTTTCTGACGTATAGGGTAGATGGATGGGGATGTAGTCTGGGATTTGATAATGGGCCCTAAGAGTATTAAAATGAGTTTCCTTGATGGTGGATGTAAAGGCATTCACCGTCCATTCTGGAAGCATGATGAACTCCCTAAGTCCATCAGCTCCCACGACGGATCTAACTATTTGATCTTCATCATCGGCGGAACCCTCCTCTATCTCGACCATCTCCATATCCTCATTTGTTGAGGACAGGGAAGATGAAGACAAACTCCTCTCCTCGCTTAGATCGTCTTGGTCTTTGTGTATATATATATAATAATATAATATAACATGAGGCCCGAAGATAAATAAGAGTTAAAAAGAGGACGGATAAAAGATTACTTACCAAGTTAAGGAATGAACCAACAAAATTGCAGACGACGGATGCAGTAACTGGACGGTCTGGTCTCTGACAAATATGACAGTCTCTCTCTGACAATGAGTTTCTTTGTAAAGAAGGAAAATGAGAAGGGAAGGAGGTGATATTTATAAGAGGAAGTGCACGGAAGACGAAGCGACGCTTCGATCCAATAAAACAGCCTATAGCAGCGCAACACGTGTTATGGGTCATAAATGTGTTCCTGACAATCTGTCCAGATACATGTTAAAACTGTCACCCCAATTGTTGAACCATCATCCCTATATTTGAGTCGTCACCCCATGGGTCCGTTTGCTCGATTATGACGGACCCATGGGGTGAGGGGGCAACTGAAAAGGTGAAAATAAGTTGACGGATCCAAGTAAGGTTGATGGATGGGCCCATCATGTGCAAGACTTGGTGAGGACGGATTTGTTGGCCACGTGTCAGACAGAATCCTTATATGAAAATACTTGGGGCATACACCACAGAATCTTGGGGAAAATAGAGTCCTAGCGCGATTAGAGTTCTAGAAGCTGCGTGCATTAATGAAGATCTTCTTTATAAGGAAGAGACTTGTCTATCACGTTTAGGATTTCTGAAGAAGACTCCTACAAGGAAAGGACTTCAATTTCACGGAAAAGAGGTCAACTGTTGACTACTATAAAAGCCTCAATACCCTCACAAATCAAGGTACGCATAATTTACCCTCTTTAGCACTCTAGAGTTGTGAGAATATTTCTAACTTAGACTTCGGAGGGTATTTGGCCGGCACCACACCGGTGCTCTTTGTGAGGTTTTTCTTCTTCGTATTGTGCAGGTTCACGTTTGAGCGTGTAGGTATCGTGTAGCTCACTGGTGAATTTCTCGGCTTCATCAATATCTATTTAAATAGAATCAACTTATAACAACAATTGAAGAAGCTTACCACTATTCCACGAATATGTTCTTCCTAGTGCCTTTGTTGAGGATCACAAACCCAAAGTAGTGAACAAAGCTCACATTCTTGGGCAGACCTGGCATGATTGCAATCCTATCAGCAACTTCTTGATCCCCATAAGGAGTTCCCACCACAGAAAAGGAAGAAGATAATGACACAGAGCTCCTTTTTATCTATTCTTCTTTTCAATTTTTAGAATGGGAGATGCTGATGAAGTCAGTTTCCCAATTTTACTAAATGTCTATGAGTCCTTATATTCTGTTATATTTCTACATACCCCCAACTCCCTTTTTTTTTACTTGAGTTGTCAAACTTTTATTGATTTCTTTCTTTATATGAAACTCCTAAGTCCTAACCTCTCCTCTCCTCTATTGATAGAAGCTGAGACGAGTGGCAACAATGGGAATCAAGGAAAAGATAGGGGAAGAAAGAAAGGGAAGTTAACTGCTGAAAGTGAAACTATGTTTAAGATTTCATTAAATATATATATATATATATATATATAGAAAAAATAAATCATAAAGAAATACGTATAATAGAATATGGTTTATATTTATTTATGTGTATTTAAGAGTTAATAACGAAATGAATAAAGTTTAGCAAAAAAAAATAATAATAATAATGGAAGTAAATAAAATATAATCTACTATTATGACTTTCAATTTTTTTTTTTTAATCTTCTCAAAATAAGTCTTAAATCAATATTTCACCTGGATTAGTCATAAATGTTTTTTTCAACTTTGGGAGGAATTTTCCCAAGAAAAAAAAAAAGGAAAGAGAATTCTATATTAATCATTCTATTTCTTCTTTGTTCAATTCCCAAATAAGGGAATACAATACATAAAGTATTTCTTAGAAGTTCATTTTACTTTTCGTCTCTCTTAAATAAGTTGAGTGTTTCCTCTTTAAAAAAAGAAAAGAAAAGAAAAAGAGTTGAGTCATGAGTGTTACCACTTAGTGACAGGCAAACAAGCTTTGGTAATGACAGTGTGGCGGGCAGGATATAGCCCATGTGGACTGCTGCAATATAAGTTAACGAAAATTATAGTACAATACCCGGAGGGATATTACTATTTTTTACAGGTATCAAGAAAATGACAAAATTTCATTGCTTACACATAAGTTAAACTAGTTAAACATCCTATTAAAAAAAAAATCTCAGTGAGTTTCATTTATGAAGCTTGCGAATATATAATTGGGTAAATTCTAGACAACTGCCATGGGGTTTGGATTAATACTAACTAGGTCCAAGACTTCTCAAAACTAGTCAATTTAGTACCTAAAAGACAACTTTGTCCCCCAAATAGCTAAGGGTATGTTTGGTAACGGTTTTTTCTTCTTATTTTTTGTTTTCAAAAATAAATTTCTATTTTGAGACTAAAAAACTTGTTTGGCAACCTAAAATGGATAGAAAATAAAAATTGTTCTCAAAACTCAATTTGTGAAGAAAACTTAAAACATGCAAAAGACTATTTTCAGTTTATAATTTTCAAAAATCGATGAAAACATGCATTTAATTTAATGAATCTATCTCATTAAATGAGTTAGCATTAGATTTCAAATCCTACTAACAATATATTTTAATATTTTCTATTTTTTTCTTTAATTTTTTTTTTAATTTCAATTAACCAAACATGTTTTTTTATTTAAAAAAAAAATATAAGAAAATTGTTTTTTTCTTTATATTCCCAAAAACAAGTTTTTGAAAATAGAAAACAAAAACTGTTACCAAACATAACCTAAATGCGGTTATCTCTTCTATGTCTCTTCTCTCTTGTCCCTCTCTCTCACCGAACCATGCCACCTGCAAAACCCATAAGCCTTTACTGACGTCAACAACTCCATTGAACAACCATCACTGCTAGAGGTCAGTTTAGCATCAACTTGTTGGAAAAACTGGTTTTGCATCTCATACAAAAACCATAGTGGAAGCAACACAATGATCTACTTCATTTATGAGAGATAACATGTAACTTTGAATTCTAGAACAAAGAAGAGAAAGCATACCTTGGTGCAGTAAAATACAAAAACAAGACTTGAGAATGCCTTCATTCTTCATCCTAATTCCACACGGTGCCTAAGATGAGTGGTCTCTCAATCAGTCTCGTGTATGTTGATTTTTCTTTGGAAAAGTGTATTTTCGAGATTCTATAGAGAAAAACTGTTTTCTCTTCATTTTAATCATACGTATGTTTTAACTGCCTTGGCAGTTACTTTATTTAATAACTCTTATTAAATAAATAACTGATTATCTAATTGGGTTAGCCTTTTGGGCCAACCCAATTGGGCTTAAGTGTGTGGCTTGAGATGGGACCAAATGGACTAATAAGGCTCTAGCTCCAATGGGCCTCAGATTTATCCGTCAACTCTTGACAAGCTTAAAGTTACTATTAATTATATAACAAGTACCACTATGGAAACATAATTGCACTCTAGACTTTATTAATAAATTATATCCCAAGACTCTAATATGATATCATTTGACTCCTCCATGAAATATCCATAGTGAGCAAAGTCATAATAAACTCACTTTGTAAACAACTATTTTATTCCTTGAATACCCAGTTTAATCTTTTAGTTATGCATATTTATGAAACTTAATTTCATAAATATAAATTTTAGTAACTCTTTACTAAAGTAGCAAGCCCTAAATAACAAGTTCCCATTAAACTTATCTCAAGGGGATATTTCATGTCTCTATAGAAAGTGATTATAAATTTCATCTTGAGAATATGTGCTCCATTAACACTACGTGTGGTTACCTAACACACTGAAGTTTTGACCGTTAAACTAAATCCCACTTTTGATATATCAAAGTAACCTATATTTCATGATTGGGTTCACTATCCTCTCAAGATTGAGAGTCTATGAAATTAGAAGTCATGAGATTAATTATTTAAGTGACAGTTGTTAATTGAATAATTAATCTCACAGCAGTCCAGTTCAATATGTCTTACACACTTAAGACATATCAACACATCAACTAGAAGTCTCCACTTCCATGATTAAGAAAAATCATCTTAGTTGATGAGTTATAGTCTTTGCAGATGAAATGTCCAATTTCATCATTGACTACGAATTATATTTTGAACAAGGAACTTGTGATTTATATTTTTGTTAACTAAATCACATACAATGCATCTCAAGGACTATGATAATGTCCCATTAGTTCATTTATAAATAGTCTCATATAATTAAACAATTTAATTATTTATAACATGCCAATAAATTGGATTTTAGGGCACAAACCATAACACAACTCTCTCTCTCTCTCTATTTTTTACCCACCCAAAAACAGTAACATTAGCAATAACCCATGACTACCACCACCTCCAACCCAGTGCAGAACAAAAGGATAAAAAAGAAAAGAAAAAGAAAAACTACTAAATGTTTCAAATAGTGTTCTCTGGCCACCCCAAAGTTAAACCCATCACCACCACAAACCCTCACCCATATCCACTAATCACATCAAACATTTCTTGAAACACATCACAGACCTATGCTCATGACCACCCAAATCAAAACAATCCAAAAACTCATGGCAAACCATACCAAATCCATGACCACCCAAGCCACACGGCAACCACATATCTTAAAGGTCACCCACCAAAATTTAAATCCAAACCACAAGCACTAGACTTGAAGACATCCTTTCAATCATCATTTACTCGAAACCACAAAATCCAAATCAAAATAGCAAACCCATAGACCTACGAATAGCATGCCCAAAATCCCATTTTTCAAACCCATACCCAACTCATCCGAACCTAACATCCAAAGGAAATATATGGGTTTGCTATTTTGATTTGATTGTATGGCCATATTGTTTCACACCCAAATTTAGAGAGGAACAAAGGGTTATGGGTTTCGTCGATGACCAAAGTTCAATGAGAGAGAGAGAGAGAGAGAGAGAGAGAGAGAGAGAGAGAGAGAGGAGAGGGAGATCACCTGGGTTTGGTGAGAGAGAAGAGAGGGAGAAGAGATAAGTAATGGCATTAGCCATTTAGGGACAAAGTTGTCTTTTAGGAACTAAGTTGGTTAGTTTTAAGAAGTCTTGAAACTAGTTAGTATTAGCCCAAACCTTAAGGTATTGTCTGGACTTTAACTATATATATATATATAGATTAGTGCATCATAAGAGCATCTCCAATGGCTTCTTTAAAGCCAAATTTAGAGTATCAACCCCTCCAAAACCTACTCCAACAGCTTCTCTATCTCTATTTTTTAGAGTAGAGCTGCTACAGTGCTTCTCTATAAGTAGAGAACACTGTAGCTTTTACTATTCATCCTTCAAAATTTTTTTTCTATTATAATAATCAGGTATTGAATAAAAAAAATGTTGGAAGATGTGTAGTTGTTGAAAAAAGAATAAAGAATGAATAAAGAAATAATATTTAAATGAGATAGAGAATAGGATAGAGAATCTGTTGGAAAGTATATTTGAAAAAGTTGGTAGTTAAAGGTAAAAGTCACTGTTCATTCTCCAAACAGTACAAAAATTTGGAGAATCTCCTGGAGATGCTCTAAGTCAAAGAAAATGATAGGTTTTAAAGGTAGAATAATGATCCCCTACATTTGAAATGGATCCATTTTATGATTCAAGTAGTACAAATTTAAATGTGTATTAAATGTCATGTCATTTAAAAATTTTAAATGACATGGCAAAATACCCTGAGTGAAACGGAAAGGAGTATGGGAGAAGCTTGTGAATTTAGAACCCTATAGAACATAAAAGAATTACATACACATAATAACGTCTGGAACATACAATAAATATATAAATGGACCAGTCAACTCAATTCCAGTGCAGAATCAGGTAAAACCTTTTAAGTATGAATAGTTAACAATCTCATTAGCAAAATTGGGTCAAATGTATTTCCGGATTTTCTTCCTCAGTGGGTAAGGTATCAACGTTACCACAAACCGCTAAGGGTATGGTCAACCACACTTCAAGACCGCCCAAATCATTTTGGTATTCTTCTAAGCAGTTTATACATGCCAAATAAGTTCTTCTCCTGCCACAGGTATGGGATAAAAAATGACCGAAACATGGCAGGTGAGAGCTCCCTGTCCAGGTAAGGCAGTGCTGCCACGGCCTGAAGAAGATACATAAAATTTAGTATAATCATGCAAGGAAAAGTGAAGAGAAGAAGATTAATTTACCTCCCATGTTGACAAGTCACTTCCACGAGTATTGTAAGGTCGATTAAGCTGCAGCTCAACCAGAAAAGTACATGCCTCAAGATCCCGGAGCTGTAGGATCAAATGGTGGGTCATTAATGATATAATGGAAAGGGAAAACAGAACAAGTTTTGGCATATCAAACAATTTCTAGGGCAGTTTAATTACATATTGCTCATCTGATGCCTTGTTCTTATTATTAAAATATGGGGGTGCTGCTGCAGTCCCTCCCAGGGTAGAATTGAATGGGAATGGCAGAAGACCTTGGAACCCATCATCAATCCATCGGACTTCTCCCACATAATCAGGAACAAAAAATGATGATGGAAAACGGTGCCATTCACTTCCGACGCATAATACAGAACCTGCAGCATATAGGATCCAAAACATAAAAGATTTCGATGCGGAAAGAATATATATATATATATATATATATATATATTTTGTAATTTAGTCTAATTTAATTTTGGAAACAATTGTATTTTTATTCAATTTCCTAAAGTCAATGGTATTTTTGTAATTATCGGGATTTCCCGAGTCATTTAAAATTAAGTTTCCTTAGTCAATTAGAATTAAGGTCTCCTATGTCAATTAGAATTATGTAGTCCTAGTAGTCTATAATATAAGCATAGTATTGTACTCCTATGATGAGGGGATTTTTTTTTATGATGAATATGGTCTGCATGGTTCAAAACTATTGAGACAGCATCTAGATTCGGCTCTTCTCAAACTTTTCTGTTTCACTCCAACATAACCCACTCATGAGTTTTTAATAATATAATATTTTTATTTATTTATTTTTATATTTGAATTAACCAATAAAAATATCCTTGAAATCTCAAATAAAAAAGAATAGAAAAATCATTCTTTCATATAATATCTTAATTGAATTGTACGTAATGATCAATAAATATTGTTTAATTCTCTATCTAAATGTCTCAAAATCCTAGCAACAATCTAATTTATTCTATAGAGATTTGAACTAGATTTTTTTTTTTTTTTTTTTTTTGGGTGGTAATATGATAATTGGGGGTAGGAGGACTTGAAACCTGGATGTCTATGTTAGAGAACACCAAGAGGTGCTAAACAATTGAACTACAAGCATCTTGCCATGAACTAGAATAAAATCTCTCTTGATATTGTTCCAATTATCTCCAGCCAACCCCAGATGCTAACTCCTAGAGGACCTCTCTTGCTTGGTGTTAACTCCAAAAGAGCCTAAGTGCTGACTCTAGGTTGCCTATCTTTATTTGTTTGTTCTTTAATTTTCATGTTGCATCGTTTGGTTTTGTCCTGCATCAGATTCAAATGGCTATATCACCTTTAACCTTTTGAATACCAAATAAATGATGTCCTTGGAATTGATGTGGTCTTTAAAATTGAGTTCTCGTTCCTATTCTCATGGCATTTTATCAAACTTTAGTTCCCACTGACAATAATGTGTCAAAAAAGTTGCTAAAGTGACATCAAAACTTGATGTAGGACAAATTAGGGATTTGCCTACGTTTAATTGTGGTGGGTTTAGGGTTAGGAAAGAAGAAGAATTAGAACGAAGTTAGGACTGTTTAGGGGTGGTGTGAACAGTATCCGTGAACAGTAATCTTAGAAAGAAAGAAGAGAAAGAGAAGGAAACAACAAAGGCCAACGTGACTATCACTCAAAGCACACAATTTTATTAATCAACTCATTCTATTTTATTTGAATACAATATATATAAAGACTCTACTTGTACTAGTAGTAATAGGATTCCTACTAGTATTAGGACTACTAAATAAAACCTAATAAATACTAACTTGGACCCAAAGTAAATAAACCTAAGATACTTAGAATACCTTAGAAGCTTCTAGACTCAACTAAATTACCAAAATACCCTTAATTCACAGGAATTACAGAAATTACAGATTTGCCCCTCAATATAAAACTGACCATAACTAATAAAATGAAAACCCAAATTAAAAACTGTTTTAACCCTAAAAGGGCTCATACTTAGACCATTAAAAGGGCACGTCTTTCACTTCAATTGGACTTCATACGAGGACCCAATAAAATAATTCTTGAATAGGCGAATTTGAAAAATAATAGCATATTACTTATCAAAAAAAGAAAAGAAAAGTAATAGCATATTAATCTTCCATAACTCCATCATACTCCTGTTGGAAGAAACTCCTCGAGTTTTAAGGTGTAAATTACAGAAAGAGTAACAAATAATTTAGGGAGAAGAAAATTTAGAAATGCTATTACAGAATTTCAAAGAAAATTCTTGGACGCTGATATCTGAAAAAATAAACTGAAAACACATGTTTTAAAACAAAAGGAAATGTAAGTTCTGAATAAAACCACCATTAAGAAGCATATGTTCCTGAGGCTACCATATCAATCGGACAGAACATTATTACTAGTAAAGCTATATTATGTTAAAGGGAACAAGAATACTAGATCATCCAGGATGGTATAACTAGCCTATCTCTTAGTAAGTGTCATCACAAAAATTTAAAAGGAAGTGGAAGCACTTTACTGCATTTTAAATTTTCAAGAAATGTAAAATTGTTACCAACCAACATGTACTGTCACACCTTTAGCAATTCATTTACTATACCATTTCCGTTATAAAAGAACATCAAAGCCAGAATATCAAAGCTACCTCTCATTTGAGACTTTCAAAAGAATACTAGGACAACTGCTTAGAACATTCCTTCTTCATCTCGGGATATGTAAGTGTGTGTGCACACACGCACATATGTATTGGGGGTTGGGGGGTGTGGGGGGGGGGGGGGGGGTTGTGTTGGCATTATTTCCATGACTTGATAGACAAAATTACCCTAAGCCTCACTTCTTTTAATGAATTAAAGGGGGTTATTTAGTGAATTCCTGGATTATCTCATCACCAAGAGGAAATAGCATCATATACATATAGGCAAGATATTGGCTGTTACCCGTTCCGGCATCATAATGATGCTCTAAAAGCTTGTAAACCTCCAGAGGAGCAGAGTAACCATGAATCAATGAAAAAGTACGAGCATGGGAGGTACACAATATGAGGCTAAGAACCACAGGTCGAAGTAATTTGGCCATCTGCATATATACACAACAAGAAATTGACCATGGGTGAGGACTCATTATCATATACTGAGAAATGCATGAGAAAATAGAATACACTTACTGTAACAATCAGGGAATTATCAGTGGGATTATATTTATCTCGGAAAAGATCAGGAAAGCTGTCGATGACAGCTGAAGCAGCAACACAAATGAGTGGGTATACTGGATAAAGGAACCTACAAATGTAGTTAGAAAACGATTATCATCAATAATATATCCCCTGCACTCTTTTAATATAATACTGGAGGTTAAATGGATCTTGATTTTCTTCTGATTACAGAACTTAGGAGACCTGAGCAAGAGGTTTGAAATTCAAAATTAATTATCGGAAACAAAGTAGATGATTCATAAATGCACAAATAAAAACCTTTACAGATACCTGTAACATTATTAAAGGAACAGCCCATAGAAACCAGATAAGAGTACCCTTTTGCAGCCTTTCCAGTAATTTAATTTATAACATTACATAAAATAGGTTCATGCCATATACACAAACAGGCCCATACTTATCCAGAGATTGTCCATTCAGGTTCCAGAGATAATTTAAGATTGTTGGATTCACTTCCCAAGTAAATTAAGATATTCATTTTCCTAGTTCTTGACCTACATATTATCAAAAAAAAAACTCTTATGCAAACCAATTATGCAATCAGTTATGATATATGAAGAAGGGTCAACATAAAATGTATTATCAAGTGCCATAAGTTAGAGAGTGATGCTTACAGTAATTCAAAGAAGTAGAACACCAGAAAATATAATTTTTTATATTTGAAAAAAAAAATAAAAATCAGGGAAGAAAAACTATTGAAATGGACTTGTGTCTCATATATGGACTCCCACTCAATTTTGAATGGTAGACTTATCCACACTACCTGACCCTTCTATTCATAGATGCTACCTTTACACTGAGTCACCACCATTTCTTCTATCCTTGAACAAGAAATCACCTCTAACCTCCATTTTTCAATGAGTGAAGGTCGTAGAAAAATATGAATGACATAAAGGTGAATTAAATACATCAACGTCCAGATTGGTTAGGAAAATATTTACTACATGCTAAATGCAAGTTACTAGCTGAATCTGCTTGATCTCAAATTTTCTCTCCAAACTTAGGGATACGAGAATCTTGACTGACACTAGCATGACTGCCTGTAGATGTGGTTTTACAAATGTGGGTTATACATGTTTTCCCCCTCCCAAAAAAGAGGGGCATGGACCACTAACTAGTACATATGAAACCTTAATCCACCAACACAAGATAATGCTTTCTTTCAAAAAAAATGGAACAGTTGTGCCACAATCAAGCTTGCTAATTGACAAACATAGAAAATTTTCAAGTACATAATAAATTATAATATTAGTGGTTTTGGATAGCAAATGATAAGATTATAATTTTAGCATTGAAATGAAAAAAAAATGTCAAGACACACAAATGTGCATGGGGTGGGGGGGATAGAAGGTATCATCCAAATCCACATCAATTTCTTCTTTTCTTTTTTTTTTCTTCCATAAAGTAAAATTATCAAACCTTTCTTCTTTGTGTGGCAGCAAAGACATGAATCCCAGCCAAATATACACTGGTGAGACCACAATCAACAGGTCTGGGACATACTTTTTCCTTGCAATTGGCAAAATTCCCAAGAACAGCAAAGCGAGAACGAAACAGAAGTTAAAATTATTAAATCCATTCCTCAGATAATATAATGGCCCTTCAGTCCCATACAAATGACTTTCACCGCCTCCTGCGACATTATATAGCAACAGATTCAACACAGATGATGTCCATCGTCCGTAGTAGTAGTAGTCAACCAGTAAAGAGACTGCCTGCAAGAATTCCAAATATCTAACATTGTAATGTGCATGCCAAAAGTTACTTAACACGAGATTTAATAACTCTATCAGTGCCAATTGCTAAGGTACAGGCATATAAATAATAGATCCATTAAAGAATATCTAATGATCAAAATTAATGATTAACTTACAAGAAGAGAAAGGGAGGTGACAGCCCCGGCTACAAATGCTTGTTTAAACCTTCTAGCCAAAGAGTAGAATGTGACTGGCAGGAAAGCCAGGATTGAGAATGGCCAGCCAAGGATTACACCAATAGCTGCAACTGCAACTGCTATTGCAGGTTTCTCTAGAAGAAATAACCCCGATGAAAGAGAGATGGCATACATAGAGAATGAACTTGGCAAGAAACCTAGCAAACAATGTCAAGACAATGAAATATAAAAACCAAAGTATAATGGAGCAAATGAAACTCCAAATTATTAATACTTGAACAAATACAAAAATATAGTGCATCACTAAAGACACAAGACAGAAGCACCATTTGAGAAACAACAGAGACTAATAGAAAGGTCCACCCACTTGTGCTAGCGAAAAAGCAGCCACTGGTTAAGCATAACATTGCAAGTGTGTAACAAGCAAGACGTTTTCCATACTTCCTGGAAAGGGCTACTACCAGAACAGTTTCTGAGATAACAGAGAGGAGACCTAGAAAGAGTCTTACAGCATAGAATACTCTCACCTGCCATGGGAAAGATATTGGTTCAAGAATATGTAAAAAATAAAATCTGAAATGCACTTTTTGCCCCTCAAATATGGCCCAAGTTTGATTTCTGTCTCAAATTTTAAAAACTTTCAATTTTGCCCATGAAAAAAAAAAAAAAAAATTCACACTTAGACCACAATTTCAGGGACAAAAAGTATATTTCAACCTACTAATAAATAAAAATTGGGGTTATAAAGTATCACATATCAATAAAATATCAAAAGATTAGCAATCCAAGGGTATAGAGAAATCATACTCTTTCGTCGCCAAACAACCAGGAAGCTGGTCGGCCAACTAATTCATGGAATAGAATATATAAGTATGATCGCAGTGCAAACTGGGAACTGCAGGAAGTGTATATGTTATAACAATACTCAATGTCTTAAATGAAAGTCATGTTAAACCAAGAAATATTTCAAAATAATTCAAGAAAGCTGGAGAAACAATAGTCTAACTATTCATCTTTTGATATGTAGGATTTGAAACTTAATCATGGAGGCATGAACAAAAAAAAACTAAAGTTACAGTGGGTGCGTGGAGGTTTGCAAAAGAAAGCAAGATTAAGCAGGAAATTAATCGAGTCGGAGGAGGGAGTTATTGATTTTTCAAATAAGATTGAGTTGGAGGGAGGTACCTGTACTCCCAGGTTTGGAAGCCAGATTTGTAGAGAAGAAAATGGAGAGGCTCCCAGTAATTGAAGACCTCGTCGCAGTCGTGAATGATGTTAGATGTGGCGCTCATGTAGCGTAGCGTTCCTAGAACAAACAAAGGCAACAACCACCTCAATCCCTCTTCTCCTCGCGTATCACCACCACTAGAAGAAGGCTTGTCGTGCTTCGTGTACCACTCTCCTCCTCCTCCTCCTCCTGATTCCGATGTCGCAGGATCTGACGCTGCTACTGCCCGCCTCTGCCTCGTCGATACCGACATCTTCACTCTCTCTCTCTTCCTCTCCTCAAATGATGCTCTCCTTCCCCTCCAAGCAAACCTATTTTTTTAGTGCAGAAGAGACTCTTTCCTGTTTCCTCTTTCTTTTTCCTTTTTTCAATTTATTATTTTTCTTCTTTTTTTCTTTTTAATTATATATATATATATATATATTTATATTTATATATATTTATTGCTTTAGAGCATTCCCATGTTTTTTTTAAATAACTATAAAAGCCAAACAATTTTGTTAGTTAGCAACATTTCCAAATTAGCAACTCGAGTCTTTTCAACTCGATTTCCTGTAGCAAATCGAGTTTAAGAGACTTGATTTTTGTGTGTTGGCAAAGCTTAGGTGGACTAAAAGATCCACGTGAAACTTGAGTCTTTAAGACTCGATTTCCTGTTCACCATCTTCTTGCTTCGTTTTTTTTTTTTTTTTTTTTTGCCATCTCTTGTCCCACTCTCTTCTTCCAAGCCCCCAAAAACCCAAGACAATTCTTCCTTCTTCATCTAAATCCATTTCTCAAAATCCCAAATACAAATCACGATCTCAATCGGAGCAAAAATCCAAACCCCTAATCTAAATCCATTTCTCAAAATCCCAAACCTATTTCTCAAAATCTCAAACTCAAATCACAATCTCAATCGGAGCAAAAATCCAAACCCAAAAATCACGATTTTGGCATCGAAGCGCCATGGGTTTGACGATTTCGACACCAGAGGAATATTTTCTGTTGTGGGTTTGTGTTTTCAGTTCTTCCTTCCTCATCTAAATCCATATCTCAAAATCCCAAACCCATTTCTCAAAATCCCAAACCCAAATCACGATCTCAATCGGAGCAAAACCTGTTAAATCACGATCTCAATCTTGTGGGTTCGTGGTTCGTGTTTTCTAGGGTGGTCCGTTGGAGGGAACTCGAGTCTTAGAAACTTGAGTTCCACGTGGATTTTCTTAATCCACCTCAGCCACGCACTTCATGAAAATCGAGTATTTGAGACTCGATTTGCTACAGTGAAATCGAGTCTAACCGACTCGAGTTGTTACTTTCCTAAATAGTTTGGAAAATTGCTAACTAACAAAATTGTTTGGCTTTTATAGTTATTAAAAAAAAAAACCATTTCCCGATGGCAATTGCAAATGAGAAATGTAGGGGAAAAGTACCATCAAGGCACAAAAAGCTATTATTAGAACTCGACTCCGTTTCAGAATTGCTAATTTTTTTTCATGGTCTATTTGCATCATATAATACAAAAAGCTAAAAGCAAACCTTTTATTATTATTTTTTAATCTATGTTTAAAAAAGGGTTCATAATCTTTCAAATGTTTCTATATAATCCCTAATCTTTTAAATAAATGCATATAAAAAAAGTATCTATGTGAATAGAATTTCTATTTGAAAAAAGAATGAAATTATATACATAAAAAATGTGTAATACAAAGTTAATTACATTCACATAAGAATTTTGATACATATTTGCTAAAAGCAATATCCACTCACTAAAAATTCTAAGAATGATAATGAATATCATCAACTTCTAGCAATAAGCAACTGAGTTTTGTTAAAGCATTGTCACAATATTTAAATTTTTACAATGAACGATGTCATATGCTACAATTGAGGCTCTACATCAAATACCTTCATCCATACATATCAATTTTTTTTTTTCATTTATACTTTCTTTTTTTATCATTCTACATGAGTCTAGGTGCAATGTCTAGCTTACTTAATTTCAATGAACACACATTTTAGGCAATAAAAGGAAAAAAAAAAAAAAAAAAACAAAAGACATGTGTCATCAAATTTTCCATTAGATAAATTATAAGTTTCAAAGATTTAAACTTAGAAAATCAATGTTCTCTAGGTAACAAATAAAACATCTTATATCACTGTTACGACTTTGCAAGTATTACTATCATCTAAAACTCAAAATACGTGAAAAAAATTTTGGAATGTTAAAATTTAGTTGGAGTATTTTAGACATTACACAATAGAATATTTTAAGAATCATAAACTTTCATTAGAGTTTAACTAATAAGAGAATAACAATATGACATATTTGCTATTTTCCAAAATATTAAGGGGGAAATTGCTTGATTTTAAAATTTTAGGAGAAATTGTGAATTACCCCAAACATAAAGGATGAAAAGTGTTTTAATCCTAAGTTTTTGTTTTTGTTTTTGTTTTTTGTTTTTGTTTTGTGTGTGTGTGTGTGTGTGTGTGTAAAATTATGTGTTTTTACTTAAAATGGTGCATAAAGGGAAAAAAAAAACAAAATAAAAAGTGAACCCAAGAAAACTGTATGTCAAACAATAAATTTTGGCTCCACAAAATTGACTAAACCAAAAAAAAAAAA
The DNA here is from genome assembly GCA_032727855.1 of Quercus ilex subsp. ballota. Classification (NCBI taxonomy): domain Eukaryota; kingdom Viridiplantae; phylum Streptophyta; class Magnoliopsida; order Fagales; family Fagaceae; genus Quercus; species Quercus ilex. The sequence goes on along the minus strand of CM064915.1, from coordinate 29,428,315 downwards.
AAAAAATTTCTAGAAACACAACAGAATAACACAACATTGTCGTAATACTTTTATAATTTGTTATATTTTACTTTGACTTATAAAGAATTGACACCACAGCAGTTATGAAAATATTGTCAAGACAACAAGATGTCTTCACATTTTCATAAAAGAAATGTTATGTCTACAATATTTTCACAACAAATGTGACATTAAGTTATTTGGTTCATTTGATTTCTTATAACATTAAAATAATCTAAAATTACAAACTATATCACATCATCTTCTTAAATGGGGGGTGAATTTACATTACTTATTAGCAAGGATGTAATAATTTATTGTTGCCCATACTAATAATTTTATTTTACTCATGAGTATGAAAATATCAAGAAAACTCAAAAATACCCAAAAAAACCTCTAAAATTACCAAAATACCATTAGAACAACCAAAATGACTAAATGCATTAAGAATGTCTGAAATATCTCTAAAACCTCCAAAATGCCCCCTAAAACCTCCAAAAATGATTACAATACCCCCAAAACTTTTAAAATGACCAAAATACCCTCGAAACCTATAAAATGACTAAAATACCCTTAAAACCTCTAAAATGACGACCAAAATACTCCCAAAACAACTAGAATAACCAAAATATTCCTGAAATCACTAGAGTGAACAAAATACCCCTAAACCTAAAAAACTACTAAAATAACCCTGAAACTTCTAAAATGATCAAAATTCCCTAAAACTTCTAAAATGACTAAAATACCCCCAAAACCTCTAAAATGATGAAAAATACTTTGAAACATCTAAAATGACAAAAACCTCTAAATGACCCAAAAAAAAAAAAAAAAAAAAAAAAAAAAACACCTTGAAACCATTGTATATAAACCCATAATTTCTCTCTTTGCTTTCTTGTGTGTGATTATGGTTTTTCACCACCTAACCCAATGTTCAAGTGACCACATTATTTTATTCTCTTTATAGAGGAAAACACAACCAAACATAAACACACCTCAAAGGATGTATGGATCTCACTTTTATTTTGGTTCAAAGATGGCCATCCAAATACTTTTTTTTTTTTTTTTTTTTTGAGCAAAATGTTAGAATTGTATTAAAATAATCTCTGTTGTTTACAAGTATGGCCAAAACCAAAAGAATGTCATTTGGGGGGGGGGGGGGGGGGGGGGTGGATGGTTGCAACTACGTCTAAGTCAGACCCCTGATGGACTGAAATACAAAGTCTATCCAATAAAATGCAGGCACAAGAAAACTAGCTCTAACATCATATCTGCTGTGTTGCCATGAGGGTTTGGTACTCATTCAACAATCCTACTGCACTTTCCATGATCCACCGTGGTTGTGACTGAACATGCTTGAAGTAGTAACAGTTTTGTGCATTCCAAATGCTCCACGCCGTGATTGCCCACCTGTCCAGTTCTGGTGTCTCCAACGTTTCTTGCATGTGTTTGAAGAGTAGGAAAAAATCCACCACGTCGTTGCTGCATTTTTGTACGCGCCCTCTGACTAGTGCCCATACATTTCTTGCAAACGGGCACTTCCAGAGTATATGATAATATGAGCAACCGTTTCAGGTTCCTGGCAGCAGAATTCGCACGTTGCTTTGACCTGGACCTTTCTATGGCACATGTTGTCCCTGGTTGGTAGACAGTTTGAGCACGCCCTCCACAGAAATGTTCTCACCTTAGGAGGTACATTGAGCTTCCAAATTTTGCCACATGTAACATCGTGTGCCCGAACTGATGAGTGTTTAGCCAAGGCAGCGGATTTCAATCTCAGAGCTACTCTGTATGCAGTCTTCACAGAGAAAATTTTTGCTTTATTTTCAGTCCATACCAGCGTGTCTCGGGAGTCAAGATGGTTGAGGGGAAGAGATAAGATTTGCTTACAAGTTCTTGGGGTGAATGTTGCTGCCAGCTTACCCCTATCCCACTGCCGTGAACTATGGTCTATCAACTCACACACCTTCATCCCCAAATTGGGCCCATGTAAGAATGCTGGTGCATTTGGGAGCCATTTATGAGTGGTGACCCTGATTCTGCTACCATCTCCAATTTGCCACGTGGACCCTTCCCTTATCACCTCTCTTGCAGCCAGCAATGACCTCCACATAACTGACGGATTAGAGCTCAATTCTGCCATCAAGAAGCTACAGTAAGGAAAATACCTCGCCTTGTACACCTTATAGAAGAGTGATTGTTCATTATGAATAAGCCTCCATGCTTGCTTAGCCAACATTGCCAAATTGAAAGCCGATATATCTTGGAATCCCATGCCTCCCTTCTTCTTATCTTTACACAATTTTTTCCAATTAATCCGATGGATCTTCTTTTCATCCTTGGTTTGGCCCCACCAATAGTTTGATAGGAGGGAGTTGATTTTGTCACAGATGGCATTGGGCAGTTTGGATAGACTTGTGGAGTAGGTGGATATAGCTTGGGCAATCGTCTTAATTAGAATCTCCCTACCTGCCTTAGATATACGCTTTTCCTTCCACCCCATCACCCTTTTAGTGATTTTTTCTTGAAGCTCCTTAAAGGTATTAACCTTTGATTTTCCGCACACCATAGGTAGTCCAAAATATTTTTCACAATTCGCCATCGCCCTTGCCCCCATCATTTTTTGTATAGCCCTTCTCACTTCCGATTTGGTGTTAGTGCTAATTTGTCCCATCCTTCCTTTTCTTCGATTCCTCATCCTGCGTAACAACTCATATGCTACAGTAGTATTGTCAGTTATAAGCCTATTAGGTACAAAAGCACTCTATGCATCAGAAATCACCATAGGGAGGAAAAGTTTCAAGTGGTTAGCTACAACTTTGGACACAATTCTAGATATTACATTGCCTAAATTTATTGGCCTATAATCAAATATTTTCTTCAATTCATTGTTCTTTGGAATTAATACAATATGTGTAAAATTCGTTTTATGCAGCATAAGGCTAGAATTTAAAACCGAAAGAACTGTTATTGTGACATCTTGACCAACTATGTGCCAATACTTTTGAAAAAAGAAAGGAGGCATACCATCCGGTCCGGGAGATTTTGAGGGGTGCATCTGAAACAACGCTTGCTTTACTTCCTCATAACTGTACCTTTGGAGTAAGGTTGTGTTCATATTTGGGGTGACTACTTGATCCACTGCTTGCAATACCCAGCCAAAATCTGTTGGGTTGGAGGAGGTGAATAAATCCTTGAAGTAGTTGATGGCTTGCTCGACAATCTGATCATCGGATTGTCACCATACCCCAGTTTGAGATGTGATCCTTGAAATACAGTTTTTCCTATGTCGTTGGTTGGCTCTTTGGTGGAAGAACTTCGTGTTTTTGTCGCCCGCCGGTAACCAAATGGATCTTGACCTTTGCTGCCAATAAACTTCATCCTGGTGGAGGAGTGCATTGATCTCATTTTTCAAGGCTTTGATTGTTGGCTGGTTTGCTGTATTATTTTGTAAAGGTAATTCCTCCAAGGCCGACTACCTCTCTTGGATTTTTGTTTTAAAGTTCCCCACTGTGTTGTGACTCCACTCAATCAAGGCTTGCCTACATCTTTTAATCTTCTCAAACAACCTAAACATAGGGTTGCCAGGCCCACTCTCGACCTCCCAAGCAGCCCGAATCATCGTCTCACATCCTTCATGATATGCCCACTTTTCCTCAAACCTTCTTGGTATTTTTTTTTTCTTCCTGCATGTTTGGTTAGGCATGGATATATTGATAATAATCGGATTGTGATCAGAATAGGAAGATTGGATGTGAATGACCTTTGCATGGGGAAAAAGAGATCTCCATTCTAAATTTGTGCATGCTTTATCCAACCGTTCCTAAACAAAAGCATCCCCAAGGCGTCTATTATTCCATGTGAAGATATTTTCCTTGAAAACCCAAGTACACCAAGCCACAACAAAGGAGTGCTACCCAAAATTCCATTATTGGTTGTTGTTATTTTGGTAGGCATCCCTGCTTCTCTGAAGATTGTAAAATCTCATTGAAGTTGCCACAACATAACCATGGGACCGCAAATCTTGTGTGCATGTGTTTTAAGAGTTGCCAAGATTCCCTCTTCCTTTGCTCCTCCGGCCATCCGTAAAAACCTGTTAACCTCCATGGTGGGTCTAATCCATTCAATATGAGTGCATCAATGTGATTGGGTGAATAGGTTTGTATGTGTAAATCCACATCCTCCTTCCACAGTAATACCAAGCCACCTCCTCTCTATTCACTTGGTATAGTTAACATGTAGTGGTAGGGTAAATCAGCCTGGATCTGCAGCATCTCCCTGACTGATTGTTTGGGTTCCATCAAAAACAAAACCTTGGGAGCTTTTTCCCTCACAAGGTGAGAGAGGACATTGACTGCATGTTGGTTCCCAAGCCCTCGGCAGTTCCAGCTTAATAGATTCATTGGTGTTGGTGGGGCTGATCCATAGCCTCCGCCGTTGACAATAGCTTGATGTGGGTGGCATCTTGTGTTTTGGTCCGCTTGCCACATGAACCAAAATCCTTGACCTTTGCTGCTTCATTCTCAGATAACCTTCTCTTGGATCCTATGGTGAGTGCACGGCTAGGGTTTGTTGTTGAAGGCCCTAGTTGTCTCTCAATTTTTTTCCACGTGGGGCTGATCTTGCTGTTGTCCCGATTCTGTGTTTTTTTTCCTAAGTCACGTGCTGCCTTATGTGGGTCTTTAGATGATGCATGTGGGGTGCTCTCAGACACGTATTTAACTAGAATACTAATTAGGTCAGTGGGCGGGTTTGAGTCCGTTACTTCGGCCATGCCATTCAACGTTGCCTTAATTGTTTTTTCGGTTTTGGAAGTATTCAATCTTGGGATTTTCTCTGTTAATAAATCACCCCTTAATGATTCGGTTTCCATTAATGCACAGGAATCTGTTTGGCAGCTGTTTTCAACAGTAGCATTATTAGCATTAATTGCGTTTATGATTTGCAGTTTTGGTTGAGGTGCTTGAGTCGTCTCCATCTCTCCACTGGCTGTCCCTGGCTCACCGTCCGCCCTTGCTGGCCTCCTCGGATTAGGCTCGCTTCTAGTCTTGCTTTCTTCCTTTCATCGGTAGCTTGCTTTCAGCCAATCACCGTAGGGTAGGTCAGCCAATCCTTGATCCGTGGTTTTGGAGCAAACTTTTGCTTCATGACCGAACCGTCCACACCGGAAACACAGACCAACCAACCTTTCATATTTGAAGCCAACTTGTATTTGATCTCCTTCAGGGCTAGATACAATCCCCCCTCCACAGATAGGCTTATCTAATGGAAGCTCAATTCTGATACGAATAAACCAAGCTTGTTCCGACGTGAATGCAGTGGTAATGATCTCCACTACTTCACCCAGCCCTATGCCAATGTCTTTCCCAGTATCCTCCATAAGTAAGTCAAATAGTAAGCCCCAAATCTGAATCCACATTGGAATCGTTTGGAAGGTCACCGATGCTGCTGTCATACCTCGTTCCCATCTTCAAAGTACCAAAGGATGATCTTCGAAACTCCACGGACCATTGTTATTGACCTATTTCAACTGACTCTCTAAAGTGAATTTGAATTGAAACAGACCCTCCCCACCATCAATAATCTTAAGATCAGACCCCAGCTTCCATACTGCCTTGAGCAGTGATTTCGTTGCCCTTTGGTTATATGGTTGGGTTGTAAGGAACTGTCCCAAGAGACTTAACGAGCATTCTTCTAGTATTTCCTTTCTCTGAGTTGCCGTGACTTGACACATTTCCCCCTCTTCCTCGTCAAGTTGAGTCTTTGTAGCCGTTCAATGAAATCACCATCCATGCTGTAACCCAAACTATGTTGGTACTAAAACGAAACTTCCTCACTTTACTTAAGAGATCAAAGGGAACACACACTAAGTGATGAAGAAAAGCTCACCCTTGGTGAGAAAGAAAGCTCACCCTTGGTGAGAAGGAAAATTGTACATCAATAAATTTAAATTTAGAGATTGGATGAGAAGGCTTTAGGCACCACACACATTCATCAACTGCAAGCAAAAGAAAATGAAAATTTTACATTTCCATGTCTATCACACGTGAAAGAAAACAAGAAAAGGGAAATAATAAATAATTGAAAATTTAACTGCCATCAAGTCACTTGTTTGATTAGAACCTAAGATTGCAAATAAATATGAAGCTTAATTCAAAGAAATGAATTCCGAATAGACTTATTCCACGAGCAAGATGCAGCTCTCAATTTCATCAATGTATGGATACAGTCTTAAGGCGAAAAGATCCACCATGTGAATTCAATTAATGATTGTAGGGAAATGAATATATAGGGCCTAATTAACATTAGCCCAAATAGTAGAAATAAGCCCAATACTGACTGGTCCACTTTGAGATAAGCATCTCCAAAAGAATCAAGCCTCGGATCACAGACCAGGCATAGCGTCATCTTAGATCCAAATGCCGAGAACCCCATCCGAGGTCTAACCAAGCTTTAAAGGTAGAATTCTAGAAATCATGAGGTTCTCCAAGGAAGATTTCTGAAGCTTCCTGATGATTCTATAGTGACCTCCGCATTAATGAAGTTCACTTGCCTAACACCACTGCATTTAATGCAAAATGACAAGCCTGAACAGTAAAAGAAGCCTCAAGAGTCTCCTTTAGGGGTGTCAAATGGGTGGGTTTGGGTAGGTTTAGGGTGGGCATAATTGGGTTGGGTACATAAAACTCATTTACCTATTTATTTCCCATTTAACTAATTACTTTTAACCCAAACCCAACTCAACCCAGTTATTATGGGTAAACCCCAACCTATCCAATTACTCAATAATCAAAATTACCAAAATGCCCATAAAATTTGAAAATGACCAAAGTACTCATAAAATCTTTAAATTTACCAAAATACCCCATAAACCTAAAAAAGACCAAATACACTAAAAAAACCACTGAAAATGACCAAAATACCCCCGAAACCTAAAAAATGACTAAAATACCCACGAAACTAAAAATGATCAAAATACCCCTTGAAACCTAAAAGTTACAAAAATACTCCTAAACCTAAAAAAATGACTGAAATACCCCTAAAACCTAAAAATGACCAAAATACCCCCGAAACCTAAAAATTGACTAAAATACCCCTAAAATCTAAAAAATGACCAAAATTCCCTCGAAACATATGTAAAAATTGACAAAAATACCCCCTAAACCTAAAATTGATAGAAATACTCCCAAAACCTAAAAATGATTAAAATACCCTTGAAACCCAAAAAATGACTGAAATACCCCTGAAACCTAAAAACTGACCAAAATACTCCTGAAACCTAAAAATTACCAAAATACCCCTTAAACATAAGAAAATGACCAAAATACCCTCGAAATCTAAAAAATGACCAAAATAGCCCCGAAACCTAAAAATTAACCAAAATACCGCCTAAACCTAAAAAATGATTGAAATACCTCCAAAACCTAAAAAATGACCAAAATGACACCGAAGCCTAAAAATTGACCAAAATAACCCCTATTTCGGTAGTTTTCTAGGTTTTGGAGGTCTTTTAGTCATTTTTTAAGTTTTGAGGATATTTTGGTCATTCTTTAAGTTTCAGGGGTATTTTAGTCATTTTTAGGTTTAGAGCGTATTTCGTTTTTTTGTTTTTTGTTTATTTATTTATTTTTTATGTTTAGAGAGTATTTGGTCATTTTTTAGTTTTAAGGGGGGATTTTGGTCATTTTTTAGTTTTGGGGATATTTCAGTCATTTTTTAGGTTTTGAGGATATTTTGATCATTTTTTAGGTTTAAAGAGTATTTCGATAATTTTTTAGGTTTAAGGGGTGACGATGCACGAAAATCAGTAGGTTGGAATGCTTCGGGCTATGGTGATGGCTTTATGACCTGAAAAGAAAGAAAAGACTGTTAAGGGTGATTGGTGTAACTTGGTGCAGGACCCTTCGACGGTTAAGTTAGTTTTCTCTCTATAACACAAGGATGGGAAACTGTGAATCGTAGAGCTTATTTTAGGTGAATGGGACTTGATCCTTTTATAGAGAGTTAGAAGTGGGTCTACTTGTTCGGATCCACCACCATCATGGGAGATGTGTGTGGTTAATGGAGAAAATGAGGTACGTGGAGTGGATTATGGGGAATCCTTTCCACGTTTTAGGAGTAGTGCATCATGGTCTGATTATATGGAACCTTTTGAAATTTTCTTTTAAAATTCACTAAGTGTCGTCTGGTCGTCCATGCACTTGTGTCATGGATGACTATCTTGAGATTGGATGGTCTCGTTACCCATGGATGGATACTATTCATGCACGCATTGTTTCTGTTGGGTTTCTTTCCTTGCGAAGCTTTTTGGACGAGGTCTGGTTATGGACGATCACTTTGGACAAACTAAATTTAATTCGATCCCTATCAATTACCCCCTTGTCCTTGTGTCGTCAATGGTACTATTGGCTTGACACATGGTAGTTTTTCATTGGCTGAGGGGTTCTCCAGGTGTCATGTTAGGGTGATCAGAAATCAAAGGTTCAAGATGTTAACACGTGGCATAATCCTAGTCCCACCCTGCTGACTATATAGGACAATACCTCTCCTACCCTCTCACATTTCTCATATTTTCTTCTTTCACATCAGTTGTCCAGCATTTCGTCTAGGAGTTTCCTTCTGTCCTTAGTCATCCTCGTTTTGAGCTAGGTATCCTCTTTTTCTCGTTTGTAGGTTTTTCTGTAGAGTTCTTTTCAAAATGTCTGAGATAATAGTATCCTCGTCTAGTGATAAGGATGAGAGAGAGATTGACAAGTACCATGATGAGAGTAACAATAGTGGTAGTAGTAGCGAGAGTAGTAGTAGAGAGAGTAGTTCTTTAGACGAGCATTACTCGTCTGGAGTTCCTGGTGTTCCTTTAGTGGTTCTCTAGGAAGAGTTAAGACAAAGGGTAGCGTCAAGCTCTTCTGCTGGTCCGTCCAATAATGTTCTAGCATCCATCCCCTCTCCAAGTGAGGAGGAGGATATTTTATATTGTTGTGCTGTGATGAGAATCAATAAGCATTAAAGGATCCATTGCATGTTCTAGTTGGGCCTATTACTAGAGTAAGATCCAAAAAGATCAAAGAAGCACTTAATGGATTGATTCAAGAAATTTGGGCTGATTCTAACACAGGACATTACAAGCTTGGCCCAAAGGAAGATGAAGGCATAATAAATTTAATCCGAGCCATTGAGGGCTGATTTGACTTAATTAAGCGTGATTTATGGTGTGGATTAATGGTTGATTGACTTTCCAGCTCCATATTAATTAATAGATATTTTTCCTATTCTAGAGATGCTAATTTCAGACCAAATCCACCATAATTTTAGGCTTCTATTATTTCGAACTTTTTTTTTTAATTATCTATTTTCCTATTTTGGAGCTGCTAATTTCAAACCAAATCAACTTTAATTTAGGCTTTTATTATTTAGTACGTTTTTTATATTTTCCTACTTTCAGTCATGTCTTATAAATAGCACGCACTTATTCTAATAGATGATAACTGAATAAAAATAAGAAAAACGTGAGGTTTTGCTTCTTCTCTTGGTTCTTAAAGAACTATGAACTTATCAGAGATTCTTCCTTGAGGCGTTCAAATTTTATACTTTCGGTTCGTGATTCAGTTATAATCATTGGGTCTGGGTTTGTTACTTCTACCTTTGGTTTGCGTTTCATTTATAAACGTTGGGTCAGGGTTTCTATCAAAATCTGAATTTTAGCTTTCTTGGGCAAATATTCCAATATTATTTGTTGGGTCTTAAAGCGTGTCGATTGAGTTTCGCATCATGCTATAGGCATTCCCTCAAGAACGAATGAGAAAAAGCTAAACTCTCTTAGGGGATGGTATCAGATTCCAGACGATCTTAAACCTTGTCTAGCTGTCCTTGGTGAGTGGTGTTGTACTCCTAACTTAGGGGTTGGTATATACGAGGTCTTAGGTTATCTCTTAATGCCTTTGCTAGGGAGATCCTCTATAGGCTAGGTATAGGTATAAACCAACTCAACCCCAATGCATGGAGGCTCATTATATCCATGCAGGTGTTATGGAGGAAGGTTTTTTATGGGAACCGTCCTCTTACTGTGGACGAGTTCCTATACTGCTATAAAACTTTGGAGATAAGTTAATCCTTAGGTTTCTATCAATTTTTTGCTAGAGGTTCTGGTTGTAGGTTGGTTAAGTCCTTTCCCTTGTTTGATAGGAGATGGAGGATGGAGTTTTCTTTCGTCTCAGGGTTTTGGGTAGGGAACCCTACTGAGGTAAGCAGGGACCCATTTCCTTCCTACGTTAGTGAGATGGGTCATCTTCGTCCAGAGGGTATGTCATTTTTCACAACTCATCTTACTTCTTTTGTTATATTTATCTAACTCCATTTTTTTATTTATTGTTGTAAGACGACCCTTTCTGAGCAAATTCTTCCTAGACTGCGTCCAGTGAGCGCGCTTTTTTGTGGACAGGACTTTCCACTTCTTAGTAACACTTCGTCGTCTAGCAACTTGGGGACTTGGACCTGAGCCTATAGAAGAAGTGCTTGCCTACGAGCTCACCACCCGTAGACATAAGTTATTCATTTCATTGTGTTTTGGCTAGATAATTTGTCTAGACTTTAACATATCTTTCTTCTTTGTAGGAATGACAACCATGAAGGAAAACATAGGAAAGGATGTGGTTGGTGACAAAGCTACATAGTCTGGGGATGAGGATATTGACCAAACTCGTCCTCCTATCTTGTCCACAGTGAAACTCATCCCTCAAACCTCGCCGGAGAAGAGGAAGATGGTGTCTAAGAGATTGGACATAGGTAATCTTCCTAGCCGTAGAGGTAACAAGAAGCAGAAGGTTGACTCCTCAACACCATCCACCACTCCTATTGTGGTTCTTGACCACGCTGCTCCTGTGGCCAAGCCTAAGGTTGACGCATCTCTCACCCGTCCTGATGTGGACTTGTCCTAGCCTCCTCCTGTTGGCCCTCCTAACAGTGGCCCATTGACTATCTTAAGAAGTGAGGGTCTTGCCTAGGAGAGATTCAAGGAGGCGGTGACTGATAAAGACGTTGCGATTTGCTACGACATGTTTGTGAAGGAGTTTGAACAATCCACAGTTCATGAAAAACTACAAGGTATTGTAGACTTGTCCTTAATCTTTTAAAGATCTGAGCTTTACTTTGTTTTCTCACGTCCATATTCTTGATACAAGCCATGTCAAAGTTTATGGCGGCGTCCAAGCAAGCCTATAAGCTAGACAAGACCAGGGTTAGGCTTGAGGCAAAGATTTGTGACATGGAGAAGGAATCCAACCATAGGACGGGGGAGAGAATGAAGCTAGAAGCCGAGGTGAAAGAGTTAAAGAACTTGGTTGAGGAGTTGAGGGCTGATATAGTGGAAAAGGATACTCATCTGGATCATCTTTAGAAGCAAAATGACGAGCTCAGGTCCTCTTTGAGCAGATCCATAGATGAAGTGATTAGAGAATTCAAGACATCCAAGGCATACACCATCCTCTTGGATGAAAACTATGCTGCGGTTTTTGAGGATTTTCGTATGGACACCCTTGAGTCATTCCCTAGGGTGGACTTTGACTCTATCAAGCTCTGTACTGCAGCTAAGAGTTCCTTACTTCAGACGAACTCAGAGGATGTAAATATTGAAGACAATGCTTCCACTCCTCACCCTGCCAAGGACGGCCCAAAGTTTGGAGACGATGTCCCTAGTGGTTCATCCAATTTTAATTTCAAGCAAATTTTATTTTTCTTTATTTGCCCTTTTTGGGGGGGGGGGGGGGGGGAGGTGTTTGTTGTTTTGGACCATTTAAATTTCTTTAAGTACACTACCTCATCCATGTTTAAGGACGAGGTCTTATACACCTGCCTTTTCTAGACTTGTTATTTTAAAGGGTTTTTGGATGATGGTCGTCTACCCTTAGTTTTATTTATGAATAGATTTCTGTCCATGTTTGAACGATCATTCTTGTTTTTGTTGCCAATTTTAATTCCCAAGTTATCTTTCGTTCCTCGTCCTTATCTTGGACTTATTTTTGGAATTTTTGATTGGTTGTTTTTCTTTTCGTCCATAGTTTGGATCACTCATTAGCTTGGACATATGTCATCCATAAAAATTCTTTGTATATTGCATGCATGTCTTGCTTCGTCCTTTGTTATTGGATGAGTGTTCTAGGAGGTTTCTGTTCCTTCCCTTTGTACTTATGTTTCTACCTTAAGGTTTTATGATAACTTGCCTTTTCCTCATGTAAGGATGGCTCATGCCAATACATCTTTGCATCCAGAGACTTTAGACGTCTTTAACTTATGGACTTTAGTTTCTTAAAGAATCATCAGCACTTAAGTCAGAAAATCCAAACTGCTTTATATACAATAGAAAACTTTGTACATAGCATTGTCCATAGACAACAGATAACTTTGTACATAGCATTGTCCATAGACAATATAGAACTTTGTACATAACATCATCCATAGACAATAGAGAACTTTGTACATAACACTGTTCATAGACACTAGGGAACTTTGTGCATAACCTCGTTCATAGACATCATTCATGTTAGTGCGTGCCTAGTTCTTTTTTAGGAAATTCAAATTACTTTATATACAAAAGGACTATGCTCATGACATCGTCCATAAACATAGCGCATGCTAGCAGCTAGTGCTTTTTAGGGAATTCAAATGCAAGAAAACATAAAATACTATGTGAGAGGCCTCGAAAAAAGTGTCAGTCAAAAAAGAGATTTTGGTACCTTTTAGGGCACCTTTCTTTTTGGGTAAGTGGTATGAAGTCGCCACTTATTTTTTTATAAAAAATTAAGAAAAAATAAATTACGTGATTGAATTGTTCTCTTCATTGATTGAATAAAAAATACATATTTGCTAAACTTGAAAATTACATAACTTTGGGCCCTAGTTACAATCTACCAAAATAATTACATGGTTTGTTGTCTTAGTTACATTCTACGCAAAATAAATAAAGACAAGGCTAGATCTACTTAGCCAAAGACCTAAATTTGGAGGTTAGATTACGGAATGGGAAGGTGTTAGGCACCCATTCTGCCCAGACAAAGTCTAGTCTTCTAGACTCTTGTGACCAATGTACCTTTTTATGCATGTCATGAATGATATGTTAAACATGTGACACTAAAATTAAATCACTCAAATTTATTTATGAATGAAGTCTCTTCTTTTGTTGTTGTTGTTGTTGTTGTTTTTTATTTTTATTTTTTTATTTTATAATTCATATATGTTTTGGTTGGTAAAAAAATTGATTTTGATTTGTCAAAATACCAGATCTGTTTTGTAGTATTTAGAAAAAGTGGTTTTTGGAGATAAAAATTCAGATTTGTGTTGTGATGATAAAAAAAATGATCTTTAATGACTGAAAAATCAGATCTGTTTTTATATTTTTTGAAAGAATGAAAAAGATTTTTTTTAAGAAGAGAGTTTCACTCATAATTTAAATTTATGCAACATGATTTACATAAAACAAACACAAACACAATCATGTTTAATCTTCTTCTTTATTTAAAAAATCTGCATGTATTAAAAAATTAGATCTATATCTAAGGAAGATACAAATCAGTTTTTTATAATAAAAAATGTTCAGATTTGCATCTAATGAAGACACAAACCAATTTTGATTAAGAAAAATCTAGATCTACATCTAAGGAAGATGCAGATCCATTTTATGTTAGAGAAAAATTCAGATCTACATCTAATGAAGATGCAAATCTGTTTTATTGTGAAGAAAAATTCAGATCTACATCTAAGGAAGATGCAGATCAGTTTTGTGTTAGAGAAAAATTCAGATCTACATCTAAGGAGGATGTAGATCTATTTTGTTGTGAAGAAAAACTCAGATCTACATCGAAGGAAGATGCAGATCTATTTTTATTTTAAGAAAAAGAGTTGTTCACATGCAGATTATTGATATTCAAGAAAGAGACTATAACAATTACATAAAAACAATCATGCTTTAAACAAAACAATGATTAATAATTCGTGCTATGGATAAAAACATTCATCAAGATAAAAAGAAGCATAAAGAAAAGATAAGGCGAAAGAAACAACCTCTTGCATGAGCACTCTTTATTCTTGAGAGGATGTTTTAGGGTTCAAAGAAACTTATGCAATTATCTTTGAAACCTAAAAACCCTAATTTAAGCAGCAAATCTCAGAGAGGATCAGCAAGTATCAGTAATTTGAGAGCCTCAAAACATGTGCCCCCCAGAGCGTAGAAAAAAAGGTGCTGAATTATAAGGTTCAGTCTCTATTTATAGAGGCCAGAAGACTCTAAAAAATAGGCATGGATGATTAGGATGTGAATCCGAACGCATCCTTTTGTGAAAAGATTGAAAAAGGTGTGCCTTATCATTACCCGAAAGCTGTTGGGCCAAAGCCCAACAAAGGAAAATTTGGCCCTTTTAGAGTGCCTTTCGACACTCCAAATGTGCCGTTTGGCACTCCAAAAGTGCCGAATTGGCTCTTGGACATCGAATGCTCTTTCGTGTTCAGGTGTCGTTTGGACTCCTCTTTTAGGATGTTTTGACTGGTCCTTGCACCTAGACGTGTTTTCATTCTCCGTTAATGATTTTTTATCTCTGTTTTTGAATAATTCAAGCTTTTAAAAAAAAAAATTTATCTTGTATATAAATACCCTAAAATAAATCTTGATAAAGTTCAGATTATCCACAATTTTATTGTTATCCAATCACCCCATTTATTCCTATGCATGCATCCCTATTTTAAACACTAATTATCAACCAATCACAAAATTATTTAATTAATTTTAATTTCTTAACCGATCAGAATTAATTTAAATTGATCATTCGTGGTCGACTCTACCTAGACACAAAGCATGTTGATCGTGCAAACTTGATCATGCGATATCTTTCGATCCGATGGTTCGATTTGGAAACCAGAAACACTGTTACGACTGTTAGAATCTCAAGATCATTTTTATGATATGCAATGAATGAATTGATGTATGTAATGCCAAAAAAAAAAAAAATGATTCAGGTAATGCAAGAACAAATGGATACATGTAATGCAATCATGATTTTTAGGGTACATGGATGGTTATTCAAGTCATACTCCTTGATTAAATCATGAGTGCAAAATTGAGTGTCTACATACTACTAGAAAACATAAGTGCTGAAAGATAACATAAATAGACTATTAGTGGTCATTAGTAATCTTTAGTCTCGTCCATGCTGACCTTCTTGACAAGCTTTCATTGGTAGTATTTCTTTAAGTGCTCCAAATTCCACAGATGCTCTAGCCTTCATCCGTCCAAGGCTTCCATATAGTACGACCCTCGTCTTTTATAGTTGATAACTCTTTATGGTCCTTCCCAATTAGGTCCCAACTTTCCATAAGAGGGGTCCTTTGTAGCCAAAGACACCCTTTTTAAGACAAGATCCCCAATGTTGAATTGTATTGGCTTGACCAAAGCATCATGGTGCTTAGTCATCAGGGTCTTGTAGCATGCCACCCTTTATTCCGCATCCATCCTTACCTCATCAATGAGATCGAGGTTTAGACGGAGTTGCTTCTCATTCTCCTTATCATTAGAGTGGGCCACCCTGTAGCTAGTCAAACCAACCTCCGCGGGTATCATTGCATCACTTCCATATGCTATCTTAAAAGGAGTCTCTCTAGTAGGAGTCCTTACTATCATCCTGTATGCCTAAAGGATGCTGGGTAATTCATCTGGCCATATCCCTTTTGCCCCTTCAAGCCGAGTCTTGATGATCTTCAGCAAGGATCGGTTTGCAACTTCTACATGTCCATTAGCCTGTGGGTGGGAGGGTGAGGAGTAGCGATTCCTGATTCCCAACTACTTGCAAAACTCTCTAAAGGGTGTATTATTAAACTGGCGCTGTTATTTGAGACGAGCACTCTTGGGATTCCAAAACGGCAGATAATGTTCTTCTAGATGAAGCTTCTGACGTTCTGCTTAGTGATCTTTGCCAACGGCTCTAATTCTACCCATTTAGTAAAATAATCAATCCCTACCACTAAGAGCTTCATTTGTCTCGTCCCTATGGGAAAGGGACCAAATATGTCAAGTCCCCACTGGGTAAAGGGCTAAAGAGCCACCATTGGAGTAAGGTATTTTGATGGTTGTCTAGGTATATTACTGTATAGTTGACACTTGTCACACGCTTTAACATAAGCTTTAGCATCTGCCTGCATGGAGAGCCAGTAATATCCTACATGGACTATCTTATGGACGAGGGTTCTAGCTCTTAAGTGGTTTCCACAAGCTCCTTCGTGGATGTCCCTTAGGACGTAGTGAGACTTGTCTGGAGTTAAACACCTCAGGTAAGGCTAAGAGAAACCCCTTTTATATAGTACTTCGTCCATGAGGATAAACTTCACCGCTCTTACTCTTAGCTTCCTTGCTTCTTATTTATTCTCGGGGAGGAGTCCGTCCTTGGGATAAGACATGATGGGAGTGGTCCAGTTGGCTACTTCGTCTATCTGATTCACTTCTGGAATGTCTATACTTGGGATGTACTAGACTTTAATTTGATTGTCCACCATCTTGTTTGCAGATGCTGCCTTGGCTAGGACATCTGCTTCCACGTTATCCTCTCTTGGTATCTGTTGAAACTGGGTTGTTGTGAAGCCTTTGATGCACTGCTTAACTTTGCTAAAGTACTTCTTCATTCGTTCTTCCTTGGCTACACATATTTCGTTCACTTAGCCTATTACCAACTGTGAGTCTCTTTGGATGAGAACTGAATTTGCTTCAAGTGACTTGGCTAATTCTAAGCCTGGAGTAGGGCTTCATATTCAGCTTCATTATCGGTTGTCTGGAATTGTAGACGGACAGCATACTCTAGCTGATCCCCCTCTGGTGATTGCAATACTATTCCAACTCCTCCTACATGCTGTATAGACGAACCATCCACACGGACGACCCACTGCTTTGTCCCTTGGTCTCCATTATGCTAATCACGAGCAGGAGTAAATTCGGCAATGAAGTCTGCAAGGGCTTGGGCTTTTATTGCTTTTCTTGGTCGATATCGCATGTCAAATTCACTAAGTTCCACTGCCCACTGGATCAATCTTCCAGCAACTTCCAACTTATTCATAGCCTTCTTCAGCGAGTGATCTGTCAGGACGTTGATAACATGAGCTTGGAAATAAGGCTTGAGCTTTCTTGCTGTTGTTACCAATGAGAAGGCTAACTTTTCCATTGGCGGGTACCATCCTTTAACTCCTCTTAAAGCTTAGTTGGTGTAATAGACGGGCTTCTGTATCTTTCTTTCTTCCCCGATTAAGGCTGAACTCACTGCATGAGGGGACATCGTTAGGTAAAGATATAACTCTTCACCTGGTTCGGACGAGCTCAACAACAATAGAGTTGAGCCGAGATAAGCCTTAAGGTCTTCAAATGCTTGTTGGCACTCGTCCGTCCATTCAAATGCTCTTCTTAACACATTGAAATATGGTAAACACTTGTCCGTAGCCTTTGAGACGAACCTGTTAAGGGCTGCTACTCGTCTAGTGAGGCTCTGGACATCCTTGACATTTTTTGGGGGCTCCATGTTCAAAATCGGTTGGATTTAGCTTCATCTTGTATCATCTAAGTATGTTGAAAGTCTCCTTGAGGTCATCTAGATGTTGTGTCTCCCTTGTGCTTTTAACCAGCATATCGTCCACGTATACTTCAACATTTCACCCAATTTGTGGACGAAATATGTGGTTGACCAGTCTTTGATAGGTAGCCCCTGCATTTTTCAGACCAAATGGCATTACATCATAACAAAACAAACAATGGCTTGTAATAAAGGATGTTTTCTCTTGGTCTACCTTGTCCATCTTTATCTGGTTGTACCCTGAGAATGCGTCCATGAAACTTAGCAGTTGGTGTCCAACTGTTGAGTTCACTAGCTGGTCAATGCGTGGAAAAGGATAACTATCCTTGGGGAAAGCTTTGTTCAAATCTGTAAAGTCCACGCACATTCTCCATTTGCCATAACTTTTTTGACCATCACTACATTAGCTAGCCAATCAAGGTAGTAGACTTCACGGGCAAACTCTGCTGTTACCAACTTCTGAATTATTCTTTGATGGCATTGTCTCGTTCTGGGGAAAATGCTCTTTTCTTCTGACAAACGGGTTTGTGAGATAGGGATACATTTAAACAATGAGTAATCACACTTAGGTCAATCCCAAACATGTCTTTATGGCTCCAAGCAAAAACATCCATGTTCTTCTTAAGGAATTGGATGAGGTCTTGCTTCGTCTTTTCTTCCATGCTTGTCCCAATCCTGGTAAACTTCTCGGGGTTGGACTCGTCCAACGGTACATCTTCCAATACTTCAATTGGTTCAGCAATTGTTCTTTTTTCTTCAATGTTCATCATCTGCATTTACTCATCCATGGCCAACATTGCTAAGTAACACTCTCTAGCAGCTAGTTGGTCTTCTTGTACTTCCCCAATGCCATACTTCATTGGGAATTTGAAAACAAGTGGTAGGTGGACGTTGCGGCCCTCCAACTATTCAAAGTTGGTTGTTTGATGATGGCATTATATAAAGACGGATAGTCCACAACAAGGAAGTTCACTTCCTTATTGATTTACCATGGGTAGGAGCCAACCACGAATGGCAAGGAGATAGTGCCCACTGGCAGAACCTTCATTCCTCTGAATCCAATTAAAGGCACACTCACAAGACGAAGTAACTCCCTGTCAATTCCCATTTGCTAGAAGGCTGGATAGTAGAGGATGTCTGCTGAACTCCTATTGTCTATTAACACTCTTCTAGTTGTATAATTTGCAATCACCAAAGTGATGAAAATTGCATCATCATGAGGATGGTGTAGTTGTCTTGCATCTTCGTCCGTGAAAATAATGGTAGGCTTGTCTTCTCTGATTGACCTCGGTGGTCGTCTAGATAATTGAATATTCTGGACTACCTGCAGGTAGGTCTTATTGGCTTTGGACATGCTTCTAGTTGACATGCCCCCTACAATGACCCTTATTTCTCCAACCGGTTGGCGAACTGGTTCTTTTGGTTTGCCTTTCATTGGTTGCCTTTTGTCCTTGTGGTCTCATCCAAGAAAAATTTTCAACTTTCCCTACTTAATAAGAACTTCAATTTGCTGCTTCAAGTTGTAAAACTTGTCCGTACCATGTCCATGGTCTTAGCGGAAACGACTATACTTTCTTTTTTTTTGCTTGCTAGGATCTCCTTTCATCTTCTCGGGCCATTTTAAGGATGGGTCATCTTTAATTTGCATCAGTACTTGGTTAAGTGGGGTATTCAGGGGAGTGTAGTTGGAGTATCGTCCTGAGGACGACCCTGCCTTCTTGCCATCTCGATTCCTTTTCTCCCCTGTCTTGGCCTTCTTTGGATGAGGGCCCTACTCAGGATGGTGTACATAACCATTTTCCACTCGTTCAACCTTCTTCTTTTTCTTAGCAATAATTACATCTTTTGCGTTCGTGAAACTTTGGGCTGAATGTATCAACTTAGCCATCATCTGTGGCTCCAGGTTGTATAGCTTATGGATGAACAAATCTAAATTGACTCCATTGTAGAAGGTTGCCAAGAGGATCTTGTCAACCATCTCGTCCACTAACAGGGCTTCCTTGTTAAACGACTAATGAAAGTATGCAGACTCTCATTTTCTCCTTGTTATATGTTCAGCAAGCTAGATGAGGAACGTTATGCTTTTGGCCACCGACAAAGTTGTTGACGAATAACTTTCTTAACTCTTAAAATGAAGTTATGGTGTTTGGTGGTAGCTTACTAAACTATACTTTGGTTGGGCCTTTCAACATGGGGGGAAGGGCTCTGCACATGATTTCATCTGGAACACCTTGGAGGTGCATGGTCGTCTTGAACATGGCAATGTGATCGTAAGGGTCCTGCATTCCATCATAAGAGTCCAAGGTAGGCATTTTGAATTTGGAGGGTAGGGGGTGACTGGTGATGGACGTGATGAAGGGAGAGTCAGTCCTGTGGACAAGGTCATCCACGTGATTTTCCCTCATCATGGAGTCCTTCATCTCCTCCATGGCTCTTTTCATTTGATCCATCTCTCTCTCTCTAAGTGTGGTACTCTACGAGTGACAGTACCTCTAGAATGATCTCCTCCCTCAGCGCCATTTTCAGCCCTTTCATTCTCTGAATTTTGCCCGTGCTCCTTACCACAGCGTTGTCGACAATGTCTGTTAACTAGTTAACTCTTGGTTTTGTTGCGTTAAGTTCGCCATTACAGCAGCCATGGATTGCATCTGTTGCTGGATGGTCAGTGGTGGTGGTGAAGAACGATTTGGTTGACTGGAGGCGTTTTCACTCTCCTGGTGCTCTGGACTAATGGCCATTAACCTAGTCCAAACCATGCTACCCTTTTGTCTTGGAAAGCTAGGTGGTTAGCACTTGGGAACTTTGCTTGCCACCTTATCTTGTTCTTCCCATAGACAGCCCCAATTGATGATGCGTGAAAATAAGTAGGCTGGAATGTTCTCGTTACCCATGGACGGATACTGTTCATGCACGCATTGTTTCTGTTGGATTTCTTTCCTCGCGAAGCTTTCTAGACCTAGTCTGGTTATGGACGACCACTTTGGACAAACTAAATTTAATTCGATCCCTATCAAGGGGTATTTTGGTGATTTTTAGGTTTTGGGGGTATTTTTGGTCCTTTTTTTAAGGTTTATGGGGTATTTTGGTTAATTTTTAGGTTTCGGGGGTATTTTGGTCATTTTTTAGATTTAGGGGTATTTTGGTCAGTTTTTAGGTTTTGGGGGGTATTTTGGTCATTTTTTAGGTTTTAGGGGTACTTTGGTAATTTTTAGGTTTATGAGGTATTTTAGTCTTTTTTTAGGTTTTAGGGGCATTTTGGTCAATTTTTAGGTTTTAGGGGTATTTTAGTCATTTTTTAGGTTTTAGGGGAATTTCGGTCTTTTTTTAGATTTGGGGGTGTTTTGGTAATTTTTAGGTTTAGAGGGGTATTTGGTCTTTTTTTTTTTTAAATGTTTTCGGGGGTCTTTTGATCTTTTTAAAGTTTAGGTGGGGGTATTTTGGTCAAGTTTTAGGTTTCAGGGGTATTTTGGTCATTTTTTAGGTTTCAGGGGTATTTTGGTCATTTTCAGTGGTTTAGGGGTATTTTAGAGTTGGGTGATTTGTAGAAATGATACTTGGATTATAATTGGGTCTAATTGGGTAAAAACCCAATAAACATTAATGTTAATTGGGTTAATACCCATTTAACACAATTAATAATTAGGTGGGTTTGGGTCTCATTTAAGTGGGTCGATTTGGGTGGGCAAATGGGTTTGGGTTGATTTTGCAACCCCTAGTCTCCTTTCATGATGAAAAAGTGAGAAAAGAAGACCCGATGGGACAAGAAGTTATCCAAGTGGACAAGGACAACACACTCTGAAGAAGAAGATAGAGCTAATATAAGGAGGGATAAATGCAAAGAAAAAGACATAGAATACATGAGAGAAAGAGAGAATTGTAAGAGTATCTTTGTTCTTGAAAGAAATCCTTGTAACATAATCCATGATATGAAATGATGAGAATTGAGTTTAACATGATTTTTATGCAGCTATTTCTTGTTCTTGTTCAAATCTCCCATTGTGGATTAATATTAGCTCATAATACAAATTAGTTGTGATCCTAACCCTGCTCAATTACCACTACATCCATAATTGAGTTTTTGGGACGAACAATGATCATGTGACAAGATTTTCAATTTTCCATTCCTCATGTGCATGCCATCACTTTATACACCACTCTCCAAAATTAACAATATCATGTAAAATATAAGGTCCATTAATTTGACACTAACTTTTTCCTTTAACTTTTAGCTTATTTTTGTTTTTTTACAGCTTTTTAAAACCTTATATTCTCTCACTTTTGAAATATAAGTATATTTTAGTTTTTTTTAGTGTAAAAAGAAAAAAAAAAAAAAAACAGTTGATGCCAAACAAACACTCCATTATGTACATCAACAAAACATTGAAAATAAACCAAATATACATGTTAAATAATTAATTTGTTGAGTAGGTGGCTTGTTGGTCAAGGGTGTTTGGCCGAATCCTAGTTAAACTAGGAAAGTGATATTGCCATGTATAGCAAAGTTTAGAAAACCAAGTACTACTTGGTTTAGGAGTTGTAATAGTAGCCGACTTTAGCACACTATACATATGTATGTTGCCATGCGGCAATAGTTGAATTGGATGAGTGAGAAAGTGTAGTACTACTACAAGACTAGTGCAAGTACAATAGGGTGTTCTATTCTTTGTGTGAGAGAGCCAAGGATGTATTTGGATTTGGGGTTTGATTCTTGTGAGAGTGTTTGTGTGCTACTATTATAATCTCTATATTTTATAGTGGAACTTTTTGTGTCATTACCGGTAGATGTCTCTGTCTATTTTTCTTCTCTCTTTCTTTATTCTTGTGTGAGTGGGTTTATTATTTCACAACTCTCTACTGGAAACATGTCATCAATGAAAAATATTCATGGAATTATCACTCAATGGTCACAAATTAGTCATTATTTCATGCGAATGCCTGCATACACAACTCCCCTATTGATAATTAACACATCCCTTAAATTGGCAATACTGATTTTAGAAGGAGCACGTGTTGTTGATTTCGCCGAGAATGATGTTGCTAGAGTAGATGCAGACAATTGCCTAGAATAGATAACTAGCGCTTATTCCTCCAAATAATGTAGGTCTTTTCTTTGTGTGGGCTAAAAAATGACGATTTCATCAAATAATTTTGTGGCTTTTCTAAGGAATTATAAAAGGGTTTTTGATAAATGTCAAGTGAAAGAGTAAACATGAGAAAACGTTCTAAAATTCAGGAAAAAAAAGTCCTGTATCTTGTTACCTTCTATCTATTTATTTGGGAGAAATTTTTGGGAACCTCCTTTCATGATAATTGACCATGAATGAATTCGAATTAGTAAATTGTGTAAAGGAAAAAAAATTCAATTGTTAGAAAATGGTGTGTCGGCATACAGAGTGCCTAGATCGAGGCTCTATGCTTTGTTCAAAGTGTCAATCCACACTTCGACCTTAGGTTTCCACATTTCTAATTTTTTTTTGACTTATCTGATTTTGTTTCAATTTTATCCATATATTTTTAGAGGATAATTACATGATTTTTGTCAGTTCTCATCTAATTAGCTTAAGCCTAAGAGGGATTAGGCTTTTGAGCTATCAAACAAGGACTAATCAAAACAAATTAGCCATTAAATGCTCAATTACATTTTGAGATTGCAAAGAGCCTTATAGCTCAATTGAAACTTAGGAGTGTTTCTCACAGAGACCTTCAAAATTCAAATCCCCATATCTGCCAACTATCGAATTGTCAAAAAAGTCTATCTCATGATTGTTTTTGGACCAATGAGAATTAAGTTTTGGTATTATTTCTTGAAAGTCTTGAAAGAAGTTCCTAAAATTTGTGCAAAGAATGACAAGTGTCTAGGGTGTCGATACTGTATTTTGTCCGGCCCTGATTCACGAGTCAAAACAAAGAGATAATTTTTTTTTTTTTTTTTTTTGAAAAAGGTGCAAAATCATGAGTTTCAAAGCCAAAAAGGGTAAAAATAAATACAACATGATTGGATGGCAAATCAAAAGGTCACAATAATCAAGAACCATTTTTTTTTTCAGCAGTTAAGACCAAAACTAGGGGTGGCAAACTCAACCCAAACACACCCAATTATTAATTGTGTTAAATGGATATTAACCTAATTAAACCCAATTAATATTAATGTTTATTAAGTTTTAACTAGGTACCCAATTAGACCCAATTATGATCTAAGTATCATTTCTACAAATCACCAACTTTAAAATACTCCCGAAACCTAAAAAATGACCGAAATACCCCAAAACCCTAAAAATTTACCAAAATACCCGTAAACCTAAAAAACGACCAAAATATCTCCGAAACCTAAAAATTGACCAAAATAACCCCTAAACCTAAAAATGACCGAAATACCCCTAAAACCGAAAAAAATGACCAAAATTACCCCTTAACCTAAAAATTACCAAAATACCCCCAAAACCTAAAAAATGACTAAATACCCCTCTAAACCTAAAAATGACCAAAATACCTCCGAAACCTGAAAAATGACTAAATACTCCCAAAACTTAAAAAGTGACCAAAATACCCTTTGATAATACACGAAAATCAGTAGGCTGAAATACTTTGGGCTACGGTAATGGCTATAAATCCTGAAAAGAAAAAAGAACTGTCAAAGGTGACCGGTGTGACCCGACCAAGGACCCTCCGACAATTAAGTCAGTTTTCTCTCTAGGACACAAGGATAGAAAATAGCGAATGGTTAGAACTTACCTTGGGTGAATGAGATTTGCTCCTTTTTATAAAGAGTTAGTAGTGGGTCTACTTGTTTGGATCCACTATCATCATGGATGATAAGGGCGGTTAATGGAGAAAATGGGGTATATGGAGCGAAGTCTGAGGAGTCCCTTTCATGTAGTAAGAGCCATGTGTTGTGATATGATTATGTGGAACTTTTGGAGAATTCTTCATAGGATTTATCAAGTATAATTCAGTCGTCTATGAATATACATATACTCGTCCATATATCTAATCATCCATGGAGGAATTCCAGACTGGATCATTTCATTGTTAAAGGACGAGCACTATTTTGGTCATGGACGACATCCAAGGACGAGTTAACCTTAATTGATCCTCATCACCCCTAAACCTAAAAACAACAAAAATACCCTGAAACCTAAAAATTGACTAAAATAACTCCTAAACCTAAAAAATGACCGAAATACCCCTAAAACATAAAAATTTACCAAAATGCCTCCTAAACCTAAAAAATGACTAAAATACCCCCGAAACCTAAAAATTACCAAAACACCCCCTAAACCTAAAATGATCAAAATAACCCCAAAACCTAAAAATGGACCAAAATATCCCTTAAACCTAAAAATTACCAAAATACCCCCTCTAAACCTAAAAAATGACTGGAATACCTCCTAAACCAAAAAAAATGACCAAATTATCCCTATAAACCCAAAAATTGATCAAAATACCCCCTAAATCTAAAAAATGATCGAAATACCCTCGAAACCTAAAAATTAACTGATATACCCCAGAAACCTAAAAAATGATTGAAATACCCCCGAAACCTAAATATGACCAAAATAACCCCTAAACCTAGAAAATGACCAAAATATCCCCAAAACCTAGAAAATGACCAAAATACCCCAAAACATATAAAATGAAAAAAATGCCGCTTAAACCTGTAAGACAATAAAAATACACCCTAAATCTAAAAAATGACCAACCCCCCCCCCCTAAAACTAAAAAAATGACCAAAATACTCCCTAAACATAAAAAATGACCAAAATACCCCATAAACCTATAAAATGACTAAAATACTCCCGAAACCTAAAGAATGACCGAAATATCCTCAAAACCTAAAAAATGACTAAAAGACCTCTAAAACCTAGAAAAATACCGAAATAGCCCCAAAATCTAAAAATTAACGAAACACCCCTAAAATCTAAAAAATTAGTGACATTCCCTCGAAACTTACAAAATGACTGAAATACTTTTAGAACCTTTAATTTGAAGAAAATACCATCGAAACATCCAAAATACCCCAAACCCCTATTTTGGAAATTTTAGAGGCTTCAGGGTGTATTTTTTTTTTTTTTTTTTCATCTTATAGGATTAGTGGTATTTTGGTCATTTTAGAAAATTTGAGGGGTATTTTGGTCGTTTTATAGGTTTAGAGCTATTTTGGTCGTTTTAGAGGTTTTAGAGTATTTTTGGTAATTTTAGAGGTTTTAGGTTATTTGTGGTCATTTTAGAGGTTTTAGGTTTATTTGAGTCATTTTAAAGGCTTAGGGGTATTTTCATCATTTTATAGGTTTGAGAGTATTTTGGTCATTTTTTAGGATTCAATAGTATTTTGGTCATTT
Source organism: Quercus ilex subsp. ballota (assembly GCA_032727855.1). Taxonomy (NCBI): domain Eukaryota; kingdom Viridiplantae; phylum Streptophyta; class Magnoliopsida; order Fagales; family Fagaceae; genus Quercus; species Quercus ilex. The sequence continues at coordinate 29,402,388 of CM064915.1, read as the reverse complement.
TATAGTTTTAGGGGGTATTTTGGTCATTTTCAGGTTTTGAGGTTATTTTTTTTTTTTTTAAGGTTTTGGGGGTATTTCGGTCATATTTAGGTTTAGGTGGTATTTTGGTCATTTTTAGGTTTCGGGGGTATTTCGGTCATTTTATTAGGTTTCAGGAGTATTTCAGTCATTTTTTAGGTTTTAGGGGTATTTTGATCTTTTTCAAATTTTAGGAGCATTTCGATCAATTTTTAGGTTTAGTGGGTATTTTGGTCAATTTTTACATTTCGGGGGTATTTTGGTCTTTTTTTAGATTTTAGGGGTATTTTGGTCAATTTTTTTGTTTCAGGGGTATTTTGGTCATTTTTTAGGTTTCGGGGGTAATTCAGTCATTTTATTAGGTTTTGGGGGGTATTTTGGTCATTTTTAAGTTTTGGGGTATTTTGGTCATTTTCTAGGTTTCGGGGGTATTTTAGTCATTTTTTAGGTTTTGGGGGTATTTTGGTCAATTTTAGGTTTCGGGGTTATTTTGGTCAATTTTTAAGTTTCAGGGGTATTTTGGTCATTTTTATTTGTTTTTTTAGCATGTTTGGTCTTTTTTATGTTTAGGGGGTATTTTAGTAAATTTAAAAGATTTTATGAGTACTTTGGTCATTTTCAAGTTTTAGTGGCATTTTGGTAATTTTGATTATTGGGTAATTGGGTGGGTTTATCCATAATAACTGGGTTGGGTTGGGTTTGAGTTAGAAGTAATTAGTTAAATGGGCAATAAATATGTAAATGGGTTTTATGTACCCAAACCCACCAATTTGACAGCCCTAACCAAAATCCTAACCGAGTATGGTCAAAAAGTTGACTTTTTTTATCAAACCATTGGATCATGTTGAATTTTGGACTATCTCGTAGGGCATATTTTTCCCTTCAAAACGATAGTTTATGGGCCAAAATTGGAGTCAAAATGGATGAGATATCACCAAAATACCAAAAACCCTAATAAAATTTTCACTTTTTCAGGAAAAACTAGTAGTTTTTTACCCGACTTTGCACAATAAACTATACCGATTGAGTGAGAACTAGAATGAGCAGGTCCCATCTTGAAGAACAAGGTCTTAGCTAATTTTTTTTTATCAAAAGGGCTTAATGATATCTGCTCCGGATTGGAAGATGTGAATTTTTCAAGAAAAAACGTCATAGAAGTTTTCAACACTGCGTCACCTTCCTTCTGAGTGCGATATCTCAATGACCGTAGCTCTAAATCAAACAAGGCTAGGACCGTTGGAAACTACACATCTGGAGTTTTCCAAGCATATAAAGTTTGAAGGAAACGGAGCTCAGAAAGGCCTCCAAACAGTTGTGCAAAGATCAGGCCAGAAATCAGAAAAATACAAAATAGGCTGATGAGGTGGCAAAGATGAGAGGCTAGCTCAAGGTGTAAAAAATACCCCTATAAATAACCCCCATATTTGAGTAAAAAATCAGCACTTTTCGTTAGTGAAAAATAGAGAAATATGGAGAAAAAAGTGAGGAAATTCAGAAAAAAGAGTGAGAGAATTCTGGAAAAATAGCCCTAGAAATTCAAAAAAAAATCTCTCTCTCTCTCTCTCTCTCTCTCTCTCTCTCTCTCTCTCTCTCTCTCTAGGAAACCCACCCCAAAAAAGCCCATCCCATCCTGTTTTTAAAGGAAATTTTTTATATGGAAATGATGTTTACTAGATAATAACTACACCCATCCCATCCTCTCTTATTATCTTGTAAACATCATTTCCATATATAAAATTTTCTTTTTACCTAGTTTATTGTTCTTAGTTTCTTTATATTCCTATGCTTTTATGTACATATCTCTCTCTTTTTCTTTATGTTCATATTATTATTGTTTGTTTATGTTGCTATGCTTGTTTTCCTAGATGGGTATTGGACCATTTCCTAGGACTTGTAACCTTAGGGGGAAGAAATCTCATCCCACCTAGGCATCTAGGGATTTTTACTATTCTAGTTTTAATTTATCTCATCCCTTTTATTTTCCAAGCAATCCCCTTCCCCCTTTAATTTATCTCATCCATTTTATTTTCCAAGCAACCCCTTTCCCCCTTTACATTTATGTCATCCCTTTAATTTCTTACACCATCCCCCCCCCCCCCCCCCCCCCCCCCCCCAATTTACTTTATTGCACTTATTTATTTACACACACACACACACAAAATCTAAACCCATAAATAAAAAATATTTTCTATTTCATCCCTCTTAAATGATTTTTAAATCTCAAATAAAGTACATTATGGGCATGTCTCATAAGAATGATTGATGGCTTAGAACTCCCATTTCTTTATAATGAAAGACCCGTAAGGCTTGAAAGAGATTAAAATCTAGGATTTTTTTTTTTAAAATAACACCAATTTTCAAACAATTTTGTTAGTTAGCATCATTTCCAAACTATTTAGGAAACTAACATCACGAGTCTGTGAGACTTAAGTTTATTGTAGCAACTCAAGTATTACATACTTGATTTCTATGAAAAATTCATGTGAAAATCGAGTCTTACGGACTAGAGTTCCACGAAAGAAAACCCATAAATCAAAACTTGAAACACAACATGGGAAGCTCAAATGGAGAACTTTGGTGATAGATCAAGACACATAGAGAAAATCAACAACAAGAATGAAGAAACCCACCCAAAGACCCCGAGAGCTTGATTTCAATCGTTGTTGCCGCCACTTGGGTTTGATCTCTCTAGTTTGTTGTTTTTATCTTCGTGGTTTGGGTTTTGTTAGAGAGATCTCTTTGGTTTGATCTCTCTGTTTTTTGTCTTCATGGGTTTCTGGGTTTGATCTTTCTCTATTTTTTGTCTTTGTGTTTTGGGTTTCTCTGTTTGATCTTCGTGGGTTTCGTGGTTTGATCTTTGTTTTTTGCTTGTTTGCTTGTGTACGTTTGTGTGTTTGAAGTTTTGATTTTTGGGTTATCTTTTGTGGAACTCAAGTCTCACAAACTCGAGTTCAACGTGAATTTCATAAAAATTGAGTCTTTGATACTTGGGTTGCTACAGTGAACTCGAGTTTCAAATTCTTGAGATGTTAGTTTCCTAAATAGTTTGGAAATGATGTTAACTAACAAAATTGTTTGAAAGTTGGTGTTATTTTAAAAAAAAATCCTTAAAATCTATTTAAAAGGGATATTAAAAAAAAAAACTCTTTTTGATCAACCTTTATAATATTTTAGCCTTTTACTTTTATGTCATGTAAATTTCAGTTCTTTATTATCTATACTACTATTTAAGAGGTTGCACCTGTTTGGACCGGATTTTTTTTTTTTGTTCCAAAATACTCCTATTTCTCTAGGTTTAAGTAGAGATAAAACTAAAGGATAATTTAGTAAAACTACGTCTTTTAACTCTTGCTAAATTATTGCCTATAAAATAAGACCACTCCCTTTTAGTTTTCAAATTCAAACTGAACATCAAATTTTTTTTCTTTTTTACAATTTCAAACCAAAAAAAAAAAAAAAAATCCTATATTTTAGGATTTTAGAATCCTATATAGATGCTATGATAGACTATCACGGTTTTTCAATTATTTATTTATTTATTTTAAATAAACACACGTTTTAAGTATTTCCACCTCCCCCTAAAAGTTAGCCTATTAGTATTTTTTTTTTTTTTTTTTTTGAGAAAGACCTATTAGTAATCTTAGGAAGTGCCTATTAGTATTTAAAAGCAATTATCTTCATGATTTTATAATTTTTTTTTTCTATGATAGACTACTAACTAGCACGGTTTTTCAAAAAAAAAAACACCCGTTTTAGGTCCCCCCACCCACTAAAAGTTAGTCTATTAGTATTTTTGTTTTTTTTTTTTTTGGGAACTATCTATTAGTATTTTGAAGTATTTATCTCCATGATTCTATAATTTTATTTTTAAACAAAAGAAGAAGAAGAAAAACCCACGTTTTGGGTTTTTCTCCTAAAAGTTAGCCTATTATTTAGAAGCAGTTTTATCCATAACTTTATAATTTTATCTTTAAAGATAACTTCCCCCAAGTATCATTTTTCTTTTCCAACATTGGCATATAATTGCTTACAGAATCCTCATGAACGGTTGGTATTTTTTTTCCCTTCGCATTTTATTTTGTATTTTGCAACTATATTCTAACAGAATTGATTCTTTATTTTCTATATAGCAATGAGATGGTGAAGTTGAAGTAAATGCAAAGGAATTTAACCAGACAATTCATTGAGAGAATCCTCATAAGAACGGTTGGTATTTTTTTCTCCTCATTTTACGTTGTTGAATTAGGTTTTGCGTTTTGATCTATTTATTAACATAGAAAATTATTATCCTCTGAAGTCTAAACCTTAAAGGCTACGATTCTAAAGAAAAATTTTCACCCGGAGAGAACAAAAACACCATTTTCTTCTAGGTCCAACGACAAGCAGCTCCAAAGAAGGTACTTTAGTCTCTCATCTTTTAAATTCACTCCATATTCATTGCAATTTATCTTACATCTTATGTGAATGCTATACGCAATGATTCATGTGATAATATATTTATCCTTTTAACTTCGTGTTACTGATTTATTAGCTATCAAATAATAGTCATGCTGCATTGTTTCGTAAAAACAAAATCATGATATATTTAATGCTTACATTACATTAGTTGTTTAAATCATACTAGCCTCTGAGCATGCGCTCATGCACGTGCTCATAGGCTCTTCTATTTTTTAGGTAAGAATTAATTTAGAGCATTTATTATAATTTGGGATTACTACATTTTCTAAACACAAAAAAACCTAGGGGTGTGATGAGTATTATGTGTGGTGAAATAATTTTTCATCACACCCCTAGATTTTTTTTGTGATTAGAAAATGTAGTAATCCCAAATTATAATAAATGCTCTAAATTAATTCTTACCTAAAAAATAGAAGATCACGCACGTGCTCAGAGGCTAGTATAATTTAAAATTTTGCATTTTACCTTCCTTGCAATTTATTTTCTACACTTTATTATTGTTGTCTCTTTACATTTCTCATCATTAATGTTGCCATAAAATAAATATGCTTGGGTAAAACATTTCCCCTACACACTATTCTAAGAAAATGCTTAAAAAAAAAAAAAAAAAAAAAAAACCCACCTCTTTCTTAAAAATGAAGTTTTTCAAACCAAAAAGGATTTTTTTTTTTTTAAATGCTTTTTCCTTTTTTTGTAAAAGAGTTTCTCAAAAAAAAAATCTTTCTAAAAAAATGATTTTCCTCTTTAAAAAAAAAAAAAAAGAATCTTCAAAAAACAGAAATCCTTTTAAAAAAAAGGGAATCCGAATTTGTTCAAAAAAAAAAAATATATATATATATATATATATATAAATCTCCTCAAAAAAGGGTTTTGAAATGTTTTCAAAAATTTTTTTTAAAAATGTTTTCAAAAATGTTTTCAAAGATGTTTTTCCAAAATGTTTCCAAAAATGATTTTCCAAAATGTTTTCAAAAATGTTTTCCTACATAAAAAAAGAGAGATGTTTTCAAAAAATGCTTCTCCAAAAAAAAAAAAAAATACATGTTTTCTAAAAACACTTTTACCACGTTAAAAAATGTGTTTTCAAATGGTTGTTTTCAAAAAAAAAAAAAAAAGGATAAATTACAAAGTTAGTCCTTATCCTTTACGGCACATCTCAATTTGGTCCCTAACCTTTTAATTGTGTCAAATTGGTCCCTAACCTTTTGGTTGTGTCAAAATGGTCCCGGCCGTTAAGTGATAGATGAAAAATGCTCACATGGCTAACAAACAAAATAAAATATTATTTTCATTTCATGTGTATTGCCATGTCAACATAAAAATAAAAAAAACAAAAAAAAACCCTCAATGGCCTCTGTGTTCATAGTGATGACCCCGTCACCCACACCTTTGAAATCCATGAGATCAAACACCATAAGTCTCAACCTGGCATAGGTTTTCCTTGATTAACACCATGACCAAACACGAAAAACCCATCAAAGATATTCCTTTGCCAAATGAAAATCGAAGCGCATGCAATGATTCACAGCACAATTAACAATGTTCTGTGCGATGAAAACAATGCTACCAGTACCATTGGTGATGTAACAGGTTTGATAATTTTCTTTGATTTTCATTTTATGATCATGGCTATTGCCCAATGCCTTGGGTAATGGTGGGTCAACTTGGTTTTAAGGGAAACAGTGAGAATGGGAGAGTCAAAGAGAGACAATACGATTATACAAACTTTCCGACGAAAATGTATGGAAGCATCTAGAGCATCACCTTATAGCTCTTGGTTGGTCTAACAATTTCTCTAATTTTTTTTCTTTGTATAATCATTCCAATTTTTAAAGATCCATGTTTGTACTTGTTTTCTTTTGGATTTTAATCTTGTTTACATTGTTTGCTAGTTTGGGTCTAGTTTTACAGTATTGATTTTTTTTCTTTTAAGAATCTTTTACTTTTTTTTTTTTTTTTGAGAAACAAGAATCTTTTACTGGGTATTCGATTCTGAGGTGATTGTATTTGTTTCCCTAGCTTATTTTACTCTTAAAAGAATCGTACAAAAAAACTTTTATTTTACTCCAATTTGTATTCAATTGATTGGCCTAATTGAAGGAGCTTGAAGAGTTTCTGTCATGGACTCTGAGGAGAGAGAGAGAGAGAGAGAGAGAGAGAGAGAGAGAGAGAGTTATAGTAAATTAGAAAATGTTGATATTTATAATTAATGTCGCGTGGCAGCTTATGTGAAAGTCATGTAGTATAAAAAATAATATTTTATTTTGACTGTTAGTCATGTTAGCATTTTCTATCAATCACTTAACGGCCGAGACCATTTTGACACAATATCAAAATGTTAAGGACTAAACTAACACAATTAAAAGGTTAAGGACCAAATTGAGATATAGTGTAAAGGATAGGGACCAACTTTATAATTTACCCAAAAAAAATGCTTTCTTTTCTTTTCTAAAGAGAGTCAAATTTTTTTGCAAAAAAAAAAAAGGAGAAATGTTTTAAAAAATAAATATATTTTACCGCGTTAAATTTTCCCTAAAAAAAAATGTTTTCTTCCTTCCTATAAAAAATATTCCAGAAGTTTTCTTCCTTTTAAATCCCGAAAATTGTGTTCCTTTAAAAAGAAAACATTTTTCTTTTAACAAGGAAGGAAACTTGTTCTTTTCTTTCTCGACTAACATGCCTTCAAAGTCCAAGAACCAACGACATGGGACAACAAGCACAATGCCTTCTTATGCAGAGTTTGAATGCAACGATCTTGATGATACTTCCCAACCAAATCAACAAAATCCACAAGATCAATTAGTGGGTGAACAAGGAACATTATAGGAGCAAGTTGCACTGTTCTTTCATCGACCCACTCCTGAATATGCAGCATTCCCGAATTCTCAATACTGGCCGAGGTTGTACAATAGATGAAAGAAATCAAGCTCCTTGAAGGAAAAGCCAGCGAACAATTGGAGGAAGGACTTGTAAACATGAACCAACCTAAGGGCTAAGAAAGCTGAAGACCACACAAATCAGCATGGGAGGAAAGTGTGGGAACAAAGACCAAGCAATGAGGTGGTAGGGGCCGGGTGGGGGAGGGATGAGTTTGGAGGGGTGAAGATGATGTTTTCAATGAAAGAGGCCCCCGACAATGTTAAACATTTGGTTAGATTTGGAGGGGAGAAGCTATTAGGTAGGGTGTGGCAGTAGGGGGGGTCGGGTTGTGAACATCTTTGTTGACCGAATCATTCATTTTATACATTAACTTTGTTTTCTTGTATACCAAACATCGGAAAACTCAAAAAATGTTTCATTGAAACAAATAGAGCAAAAGCCGCTCACACTCTCTCTCTCTCTCTCTCTCTCTCTCATGCACACAAAGTTTTACAAACACAAAAACATTTTGGGGATAATTATTTTTGTTACCCATTTTTTTTTTTTAATTGAGAAACAAGCACTGAAACACACACACATAGGAGAGAGAGAATGACATTCTAACACAGACACTACAATTTACACTTTAAAAAAGCCATGACATGATAGCTTTTAAAGGAGGGGGCCAAATTATACTAAACTTGACACTCTTAAGGAATGTGGGATAATTACCCCTTTGATTTTAGAAACAAACAAACAAACAAACACACACACACACACAGGAAAGAGAGAGAATAGAGTTCTAATATAAAGACACCACAAACTATACTCAAAAACCATAATAGCTTTTAAAAGCTTTTAAGGGAGTGTAATAAGTTATACTATATACAACACACTCTTAAAAACAATGTAAAATAATCACCATTTTTTTAGAAACACACACGAGAGAAAAAATGAGATTCTAACACAAAAGCACGTTATAAACTCCACTCATTAGCCAGCAACTTTTACAGAATAGTAATGCTACTGATTGCGCATCCACTAATTTATTTTTCACATCTTATTCTATTATCCATAAATAGGAATTGATGGATTAAGACAGGTCAGTGTCTCAGATAGAAATACAAGAACCAGAAAACACAAGTATTCAAATACAATGCTCACAGAATATTCCGTGGACGAGCATATAAAGCTCCATCAAGTTCAACTCTTGTATGGCGACAATAACACTGCTGGCTTTAGTGGTATCAAGCACAGCAATTAATATTTAGGCCGGAGCCAAATTATGACCTTGACGTGGATAATAAAACAGCATCCACTTCTGGTGCATATAACTTATGGTTTTTTGCGGGAAAATTCTCTGTAGGAAGGCAGCAAAAAGTGCACAGAGAATAGCGCAACTCTAACCGGTGTTCTGCAAGCCTGCAGCAATACCCTTCATGGTCAAGATGAGGGTATCCTCTAAACCAGGGGCATAGTCACTTGTTGGGTTCAGCTTCACAAGTTCATCTGCTGGTTTGCATACTTCAATAAAGTCCTTGGAGATGTGTGGCCGCACCTTCACATGGTAGTTTTGATCCCTTATTCTCTTCAATGTGTAGGCTTGGCAAACATTCAGGGTAGTAATGTAGGAATCACGCAGGCGGAGTCTTTGCTTCAAGTGTGGGTCCCCTTCAAGAAGATCCTTGTGTCCAGCAATCTACCAGCATAGGAAAAAGGAAAATCAGATATTATTACATCCAATTTGTCAGAGTCCCATAGGCAGAGAAAATGTCATTGTTTGCAGTGATTTGCAGTATCCAACTGATGATTTATGCAATATTTTTTGCATGTGTTTTGCAGTATCCAACAGAAGATATGGAAATCATATAAAAATTTGGCAAAACATCTATGCAATTCAATGCCGATAATGATGGGAAGTATACAAAGAATTTTCTGAAAACTTAGGAGTAGTAGGAAAAATAAAGCATTGCTTGTGAATCAAAGAAAGCAATAATGAAAAGCAAAAATATAATTTACAAAATTTGAAATGTAAGACATATTCTGTCCAATTGTTTTTACCTGCAGGAGAAGGCTCTTAGTTTGTTCATAATTGGTCCTCAATCTCTCTCCAAATGACCACAATTCTTCTGATACAAGGAGCTTGTCATACAAAGCAGCAATTCCTGGGTCTCCCTTGGCGAACACCATTTCCACCAAATCAATGGTGACCCTAAAGAAAGGCCATGCATTGTACATCTCCTGCAGCATATGCAGATTCCTAATGTCCTTCTGAATGACCTGCTTGAATGCCACTCCAAAGCCTAGCCACACTGGTAGATGAAACCTTGTTTGTGTCCAGGCAAAGATCCATGGGATTGCACGGAGTGATTCAATACCCCCACTTGGCTTTCGCTTTGATGGACGGCTTCCAATGTTCATCCGACCATATTCCAACTCTGGTGTAGCCTACATTCATAAAATAGACAACAGTTATTATATATCAAAAATGGAAATGAGATCAATGCTATTTGCAGAAGTCTTACAAGTCGGAAATATTCAACAAATCGGGGTTCTTTGAAAACAATGGAACGATATTCTTCTGTAGCAATGACAGCCATTTCATCCATCAATGCACGCCATTCTGGTTTTGGCGAAACAGGGGGATGCATACCATGCTCCAGAGTAGCAGCTGTGAAACGCTGGAGTGTTCTGAAACACAAGTGCTCCTCCCCAAACGATTGCTCTATAACTTCACCTTGAACAGTAACACGGAGTGATCCATGAATTGTTTCCGGAGGTTGAGACAATATGGCAAGATGGGTGGGGCCGCCTCCTCTTCCAACAGTCCCACCACGACCATGGAACATAGTTAGCTTCACACCGTATTGCTTAGCAACCTTTATAAGCTCCTCTTGAGCCTTGTATAACTGCCAGGCTGCAGAGAACCTTCCAGCATCTTTACCAGAATCTGAATACCCAATCATAACTTCTTGCTTTCCATTAATCCGATTTCTGTACCAATCTACTGAGAATAGCCGAGCTAAAGCAGCAGGAGCAGCTTCCAAGTCATCAAGTTTCTCAAACAGCGGAACAACTCTTAATGGTAGCTTCACATGGCATTCACGTTGCAGGAGCTCAACGGCAAGCACATCAGAAGGTGCAGTTGCCATTGAAATGATGTATGCTCCAAAGTTGTCTGATGGAAGTTCAGCTATGACATGAAATGTGTCCAAAACATCACTAATTTCATCAGTTTTAGGAAGATCAGGTCCAAACAGTGGGCGCTTGCCGCTGAGTTCAGATAAAAGCCATTCCTGTCGACGTTCTTCAGACCACTCTCGGTAGGAACCAATTTCCAAGTGCTTTGTAATGGCATCCAAGACATCAGTATGGCGGTCAGACTCTTGCCTAATATCGAGTCTCACAAGAGATAGTCCAAAAGTTGACACTTGCCGCAAGAAATCAAGAAGGCTTCCATCAGCAATCACTCGGTCACCACATGCGCAGAGTGATCTGTAACATAGTTCAAGAGGTTCCAAGAACTGCATATAATTTAAAACTTGTTCAGTTTCTGATGAGGACAAGGAAGAGCTCAAGGAAAAAGAAGATTAAATATACAAAGATTCAAGTATTGTGGTCTAGTCTTGATGTCGGACCATCTTAGCACCTTTGATAGGTCATTTTAGTTATAGTATTGAGTCTTTTATGCTGAGAAGCTGTCTGATCAGTTTTAATTAAGTTCTATTAGAATAAGGGCAATTTGGTAATTTCCAGAAATCTGGAATGGGCTGTTCTTGGCTGTACCAAAGGCCCATGAGTCTTATTTTATGTTTAGAGTCCTTCTCCTATTTGGTTTAGGAGTTAAGTCTTTTATTTGATTTTTGAGTATTCCTATTCATTCTAGTAATAGGTTATTTAGAGTCCAAGTCCTACTAGGAAAGGGATAACTATAGCCTCTATATAAGGGCTCTTTTGTGGTCATGTTATTTCAGAATATAGTGATTGATTAATAAAATTCAGCAGTTTATTTTAAGCTTTGTTTGTGTGATGCACACTTCTCCGAGATGTGATGCCAAGGAACCCTAGGTCTGATGCTTAGGAAGACCTAGGTGTGATTGCCTAGTGTTTTATTTATGTTATTTTCTGTTTATCCCCTGTTTCAGCCCCAAACAACTGTCAACATTCATTCTTTTCTAACCTAAACTCTGAAACATCAATCCTTATTCAAGAATTCATCAAGAAATCTAGTATAGTGCTGAACTTCTTAACAGTCCTGCATCAGTTTCTAAACCAGTTAAACAAAAGTAAAAAATTAAAAGGCAATTTGTAACTTCTTGCAATAAGGGTATGTCGACAAAGCCATTAAGTAACAGATCCAACTAATATGTTTCTTTCCTTTCTAACTTATCTTAGGATAGTATTAAGCATTGAATGATAGCTTAAAAGAGAGTGCACCGGACAGAGCACAATATTGGATAAAAATCTACTAGCCATGGGTATTAAAATTGAGATCCTACGTAGGATCGATAGGAGGGTCTTCTGAATAGGATCAAAATCATACAATTTTATTTTCATAAAAAAATAAGGTAAAAACTAGGAAGCATAGACATGGACACGGGTATAGGTATGGGTACAGGTACGACAGGGCAACATGGCAATTTTTGAAAAATTAGGACATGAAATGGTGGCAATACAAATATAATTAATGATTAAATATAATTTTGAATATTCTTAAACATTTATTTTTTTTTCATATAATGTTAAACATATATAAATTTAAGAGCAATAATAAATAATAAAGTGAATTCAGGCTAAGAAATGATGTTTAGAAATTGTAATACAAACCAAGAATAAGATCTAAAAGAGTAAATGTATAATAACTAGATAAGTGTTCAAGATTAAAACTAAAAAGAAATAAAAGTTAAGTGTCCCTCCCGTGTCCCGTAATTTTTCAAAGAGAAAAAAAAAAAAAAAAAATGGCTGGGACATGCAGGTGCAGAAGGCATGTCCCAATGTCCCATGTTTGACACAAATGAAGTGTCGATTCTTCCTAGGTAAAAGATCACCACTAATAATGATTTTTTCAAGAAACATCAACACAAGTGATGAGGTGCATTTTAACAGAAAAAAAGGAATGATAATCTACAAAAAATATATCAAAAAATTTAATGAGATAAAGTATGTATCAAATAATTTTAAAGAGATAAAAGTATATATCATAAAATATAAATAAGCTTTTAACTATAAAACATAACAATAGCATCAACATAAGTTTTGATTTTGAAAGCATGAACTCAATTAATTGGAAGTTAATTAATCATTAAATTGTATCACCTTCATTACTCTTATGTTCTTTTCACATGCCAAATAGAGAGGAGTATTTCTTGTTATTGACTGATTCAACATACAATGACAATTAGAGTTAATAAAAAATTGTACTACGTAAGATGTCAATTAGAATTAGAGATTTATCTTGGAGAAGTGATTGATTTGTTACAAGAAGTCTTACAAACGTTGATTTTTTTTTAGTGAAGTTCAAATATGAAAACATTTGGCTATAAAAATATGTCAAAATTCAGAATCAGGCGGGAATGTGGTAGGATCAATTTGGATCCAGATCCCACCCCAATCCTACTAATTAAAGACCCTAGTGCAATCTGGATCGTTTGATAAGTTTAGGATCAAGATTTTAACAACCATGCTACTAGCCAACATATATGGTTAGATACAAATAGGTTGAATTGAGGGGAAAGAATAATATCAACATTGCCATTAAATGTAGGTGATGGCAACATGATTCTAGGAATTTTCAAAATAAATTTGATGGAATGAATGTACCTGCTCAACATTGGTGAAAGTTGCATCCTCTGGAATGTCAGAGTACCCATTGGCTAACAAATGACGAGAGCGTTCACGGGTCTGATAAAGCCTATCCCTCACATCACCAAGAATGACACGATAGGGTTCATTTGGAGGAATTTGTTTCCAAAACTCTGCGTCACATAAAAAATCAACATCATAGTAATACAAGGTATCAGCCAAAATTACAACACAAATGATTTTACCTAAAATTGAAAAATATCTTCTTGTTATATGATAACAAACATACAACACTTGTTTCCATTGTGTTGTCATCATAAATTATGGTTGCACAGCTAAGAGATCTCCGTAGAATGAGTTCTTTGGCATGTCTATAGTTTAAATCAATTTTTTTTTTTTTTTTTTTTTGAATATTTCATTTAGTGTTCTCTGGCTAAATATGCACCACCTTGTATTTACGTAGCTACTGTCAGTCACGATTGCACAATTAGGAAATTCCAGTTAAGTCAAAGATTAATCTTTTATAGCTGACGTAGCCTCGGCTTTCAACTAAAATTGTGAGGAGAAATATTGCCTCTTTCTATTTCCTTTCTTCATTTTACCACTTATTTAGCTTTGTTCCAATACAAACTAAAGCAAAGCAAAAAGGTTTTGTACGCATGGTGTAGAAATTGTCCAAAAGGGCTAGAAAGAAAGTAGAAAGAAGTAGGAATAAATTCATTCATAAAGGCATATTTAGAATGAAGATAATTGTAGGAAAAAACACTATTTGCATTTTCTTCTCTCATTTTTCTTTCTTTTTTGATAAGTAAGAAAGATGCATATTCAAAAAGCTACCTCATGCTTTCTTCTCTAATTTTTCTAAAGCTGAACATTGTGCCATTGTAGGTGAGGAAATTACCCACAGATTTCCAGACTGTCAATAAACCTTGACATGGTAAAGGAAAAAACAGCTTCCACATGTAAAGAGAAACACACCCTACCATGTATTAATTACCTATATAGTGCTTTGCATCTTTCTTGGTTGACCTATGGAGTTCGTCTGCACGAACACGAAGCTCATCATTGCACCGCCACATAGATAACTGCAAAAAAGGAAAGAGAAATTGCTAAATAATGATGAAAAAGTACAAAAACAATAATCAAGCAACAGTCTTCCAACCTAGAAAAGGAAGCTCCTTGGAGAAGATTGTAAAATGCAGAAGCTATTAAGTACCTCAAACATAAGATCCTCAATTTGGGAATAGTACAAGTTAGCGGCCATCATTCTAGCCAATAAGCAAACATCTCTTGTGACCTCAGGAGTCACCCTAGGATTACCTGCACCCAATGTAAAAAAGATGTTTAGAAGAGAGGGAGAGAGAAAGAGACCTCCAGTTTCGTCAGCTAAAATGAAGTAACTAGACCACCCCAATGCATAAAAAGCTTTGAAATTACTCCATAAAAAATCCACTTTGAAAGAATTTGTCTGTCCTTTTGCTCCTTCACTGGGAACCATATCAATTTGCACGGTCAGTCTTTTGCCATGAAGAATGATCATACCATCGCGATCACCACCAGGTCATTAACAAATGAGACCATCCAAAAATTAAATGGAACTAATTGGAAAAATCCCAATTAAGAAAAGCAACTATGAAAGTGTTTCACAATGGAAATCACAGTCGAGGTGAGTTCACTATGACGAAGATAGACAGATGGTTTTGCTTCCTTTTCCTCTAACTTCCAAACTGCCTTCTTTAGAAGTTTGGCCATGGAGAAGGATCTTACCATCACGATCACCACCCATCCAAGAAGAAAATTGAATAAGTGGGGCATTGTAAGGAAGACGTTCATTAATCCCTAAGTTCTTCAAAGCCGTGTCAACACGGCGTAGAAACTTTGGAACACCCTTCCAGATTGTTTCATGGAAATAGCTCATCCCTGCCCTCATCTCATCTTGTGGAGTTGGAGGGGTCCTCCGGATCTCATCTGTACGAAATGCAGCTTGAATCTACATGAAATAAATACCAGGAAAAAAAAAAAAAAAAAAAAGATTGAGAATACTGTAGACTAATTTTGTTTTTTGTTGGTGAAAAACTTTAGTTACAGTTCCACAAGATTTAAAACATCAGCAGTAATATAAGTAGCTTTCTCGTGGCTTTGATGTGAAAATCCTCTCCAAGCTCATGTGATCAACCATGTTAAAACATATGGAGCATGGAGATTTGCAGCAAATGTCTTACAGGGTAGGTTCTTATTACATTAAGAATCAATGGCACTAAAGCATTTATTAATTATTATATGCCCCAGATCTGCAGGGCAGCCGCTGCTTTCTTTCTTCCACAGGCAACATGGGTAGTGCTTTAGATAATATAATTCATTTAGCAAAGATGCTACTTGATGATCTCCTCTTGGGGCCAAAAGTCATTTTTCAAAAGGAAGAAAAAAAAAAAAAAGAAAAAAAAAAAAGGAGCTACTCAATGACATGCATATGCAAGCACAGGGAGTTAATTAAATATCTATTATTTGATAAGTCACAGAACCTAGAATAATTAATACCCAGATGATATGTATTTTATGAAAGTCAGATGACTGTCGACTTTTATCTCTTAAAGATCAACATCAAGGGTTCTAACTATTTACAAAACCTAAAATGGAGACATTTTGTTGCGGTTACAACTTACAAGATTGAATGCAAAGAAAAAGTATTACCAAGAACATCTCAAGCTCTAAATACCCGATAACAAGTAAATGATAAGTATTGCGGAAAGGTGGCTAGTAAGTTACAGAATTCAGCAGGAAACACAATACTCCAAGTAATCACAAAGTAATATCAGTCAATCTATATGTTACTGTATTTGTCTTGACGTTGAGGTACTATAAAAACCCCGGGGGGGGGGGGGGGGGGGGGGGGGTGGTGTGTGGGGGAAGTGGTGGGTGGGGTGCAGTGAATTAGTCCAAAGCTGCTTCAGTCATTAATGTGGACCCATATTTCTCATCAAAGGTTAGAAAAAATCCACAATATCAAAAAATGTGATCCTAAAAGATTCCCAAAAGGAAGTTTGCAACAAACATAAATATTCAACTACATAACACAAATTCAAAGGATGCTGATAGTCACCTCCCTCTGAAGTGCCTCATCAAGCTCCTGCTTATCATCAGGGGTAATGTCTTTGGCATACAATTGGGCTAAACAATTCCTAATCCTGAAGAGAGAAGAGAAAAAAAAACGATAAGAAGATTGAAAAGTACAGCAAGAATGCAAACTTTAGCACTTCCCCACCCCCCCCCCCCCCCCCCCTCACATAAAAGTAAAAATAGAATATTATCACAGTATGATAACACTCAGGCAAACTGGAGAACAAACCTTGCATGCTTTTGAAGCAAAGATCTACGAACTGATTGTGTAGGATGAGCAGTCAAGACCAGATCTACAGTCTGGTTCTTGAGAGCATCAAAAACTTCCTGTGGAGACTTCTTAAGTTGCACCACAAGTCTCTTGAGAGTTTCTTCTATGTCTGATTCGGTTGCTGCAGAGTTCTCATCAGCAAAGTCTCCCTTTTTAAGCTTGTTCCGTCTGCGGTGAGCAATCTGGACCTCCTCGGCCAAGTTGGCCAAGTTAAGCATGTGGGAGAAAGACTTTGCAATGACAATAGAGTCCCCTGGATCCAAGCTTGTCAACACACTTCCAAGCTCTTCTAGCTTCTTAGGATCATGCAGACCTTCATACTCAGCAGAAAGCTCATAACACTCTTGAACCTATACATGTCAATGAAACAGAATTAAAAATCATCAAATCTAAAATTGGAAGATGTCTCAAAATTTATAATGCACTGAAACTCAGTGAAACTAACACATTGTGATTGTTAAAACCAACCAAAAACTGCGAAATCAATAATGATGCATTGCAATTTGCAAAACAATATAGCAATATTGAAAAAAAAAACACACACACACACACACGCGCACACAAATCATAAAGCCAAAGGTTTTTATGCAGATTAAATAAAAAAAAAAAAAAAAAAAAAAAAAAAAAAAACTCAAAAAGCGAATTGAAGAGATGGGATAGATTTATTCTTTGTAAAATATAAATAATATTGAAATCAATGACTTACAGTTTCCTTGAGATCCTCCCCGTGTAAATCTTGGAGAATGTCGAGAAAACGATCCAAAAGCAGAGCATCATACTCAACCAGCTTGTCATCCTCACTCACTTTGGCCGGAACCAAAAGCCGAAGCTGCGCGTCGATCGACGCCAACTTCTCAAGATTCCGATTAGCCATTGTTTGTTGCTCCCTCTGTTACTGTAATCACAAAAAAGTAAGTCTAAAATCTCGGAGTCAAACGAGAGCCAGGAGCCACAAAATTCTGATCACGACCCAGAAAAAATAGATCGAGGATTTGATAGCTAGAGGCCACGTGTACTAGTAGTATTAGTATTAGTATAGTGCTAAAATGAAAGAAAAGCAGAGCACTTGTTAAAGAAAGTGAATTATATATATATATATATATATATAATATAATAAAACCCAGATGTGAATCAATGAGCAGAGTGTTCCGGAGTACCTGAATCTGAAAAAGTGAGATTTGATAAAGAAGACGAAGAATTGGATCAGAGAGAGAGAGAGAGAGAGAGAGAGAGAGGTTTGAGATCCAAAGTTATGCAGAGGGTATGACTTTATATAGAACCTAAAAGCTTCTTATTGTCAATTTCAGTACTTTTTTAATTTTTAATTTTATTTGGCTTTCTCTCTCACTCAAAGGCGAAACATACATACATACATACAACTTCAACTACAACTTAATTCAGACTTGGACGGACCCATTTCTCTCTCCTCACTTTTTCTTTTCTTTGATGGAGTTGGAATTGGAATATGCTTTACAAAGATGCTTGTTTGAGTTCTGTACTTCCAAATCCGAGGTAATCGATGGTTTTTCTTTCAAACACGCCGAGTTTTTGTCCGGAAAGGAAGTTTAGAACTAAAATGGAATTAGATTTATTTCCAATGCCCAAAAAATTGGAAGGAAAAAACATAAAGACTTATTATATTATTACTTTATTAGGTTCATGTATTATGGTAGCTTAATATGTACTATTAGTATTATCTGTTCTAACATTTTATAAATAAATAAAAAATCTTTTCTTCTATAAAAGTATATAAAAAATACTTTAATATCTAGGGATTACTAAGTGGTTCCTAAGACTCTATGATATCTATGAGATCGTGGGTGTCAACATCTTGGAGTTATTCTCAAGAAATTTCTTTCTGTAATAACCTGATGTGTATGGGACGAAAGGACTACAAATGCTTAAGAGAATAGTCAAAATGCTTTAAAAGGCTTTGAATACCTCATTTGTCAACCAAAAAAAAAAAAAAAAAATAGTGATGCTTTCTTTGCAAGTTATGTTTTGCAAAAGCATAAATGTACTTTTATTTTTGTACGATGCTCTGATTAATCAAATACAGTAAGTAAATTGAAAATATGGTTTTACCTTTTCTTCCTAAATGAGATAGGATTATCCCTTCTTGTAATTAGAATTCAATTTTTTAATAATATAATTAAAATTATAAAATAAAATAAATCGTTAAAAAATAATTTTATGTTTTCTTTTTATGGAAAAAATAATTTTATGTGCATGTTAAAAAGCTATAAATTTTAATACAAAATAGGGTAAATTGTAAAGAACACCCATGAAGTTCGAGGTTACTTGGATTTTACATTCTGAAGTTTGAGAAATTGGATTTTACACCTTGAAATTTGGTTCTGTTAGCAAAAATCCACCCTCCGTTAATTTAAGCTATTAAGTGACACATTGGCATGCTAACATGTAATTTTTTTCTTTTTTTTGCCAAATCAACCCTACAAAATGACATCATTTCAAAGAAAGCAAACGACACTATTGCTAGCTTCCAAAACGATGCCATTTCACCAAAATCAAAACACAAAATCCAAGTTTTATTATGACACTATTGTTAGGGACTTTTTTTCACACCACATGATTATTTTATTGGCGACCCGCACAATATCAACATTATTATGAATTTTTGGATAAATCTCTTTCAAAGCCCAAAAAAAATTCATATTATATTCAACTACAAAGGTTGAGCTCACATGATCCACATGATCTTCAACTTTCGATCCACATTTCCTTTACATCACATAATGGGCTTAAGGCTTGGATCTTTTACTTCATCAATTGGGCGCATGTCCCACCACATCATCACAGTCCATGGTTCAGGCCCATGGCAAATTATTTCATCAAAACCCATGGTTCAAGCCCATGGCAAATCATCTCATTTTCAGTTCATGATCTAAGCTCATGAGTATCAATAGGAAAATTTTAGGAATTGTGGTTTGGAGGGCCAAGAAGTATGTTTAGTAAAACTCTACAGTTTAAATTTGATAAAAGAAACATATTGCTTGGCATGTCTTCTCCAATTCCCTGAACTTTGACCAGTCAGTGTGTAGCGAGTAACATCTAATAAGCATCCTATATCACATAGTACTTAAAATGATAAAACTCTCCAGTGCTCTTTACCTGAAACTTAATGCTCATCATATAATACAAATTTGGAAATCTAACATGTGGTTGTCCTTTCCCTATAGCTGTGGGCTCATTAGGCTTAGACCTCTGATTAATTTGTACTTTGAATTGGGTTTAGCCCACAGTGGGAGATCCTAGAAGGGGTTTGGCTAGTAATGAGCACTGTTAGGTAGGGCTATGGTGGTTATTTACTTAGAAGACCAACTAGCCTAGGAGACTAGTGAATGGCTGAAATGCCTTGTTCAGAGTCCGAGCTACTACCTTTCCCCAAGAATATTTTTTATCCTCACCTTTTTTCTCTCGTGTTTCTCTCTCCCATCTTAGGTTCCAACCCTTTCTTTTCCCCCATTGCTTTGCTTTTATACTTTTGCTTTAGTGGGGCTATGATGATGAGAGAATATTTTGCATGTACATGGGTCCCCCCACTTATGGGGTTTAAGTGGCTTCTCAGATCCGAGCTATTGTTCTGATATGTCTAATCACATGCTAAGGATGGGACCCACAATTTTGCTATTGAAATGATTTTCTAGTAACTTGTGCCAGATGTTGAATCTTGTGTTTGATGGGTGGACTCCCCCAAGGCACTTCTTTCCATCCTCGGTAGTATTGGGATCTTGTTCGGGTATTTGTGCCAAGGATACATAGTTTTGTGTACCTTGCTAAATGTTCATTACATTTGAGTCGGACTTAAATTTAGTGGTGCTTGACTTGGGCCTAACATGGGCCAGACTTTTGTCCTTTTACAATAGCCCCCCACGTTTTCGTCTCTAGTGTGTGGGGAGGGAAACATGGTCATGTTCTCGGTGCCTTGGAATGTGCGCCATTGTAACTATCGCATCTTGGTGACACCAACCATCAGATACTAAATGTGCCGGATTTGATAGCTTTCCTCTTCGCATGCTTCTTGATAGTTGTCAATGATCAACGACCACGATTACCTACCCATTGAGCTCCTAAGGTACACGAAAATCAAGGTGTGGCATGGGCGGCAATTTTCTCTACCACTCCTTTAATTTCCTCCCTATAAATATCCATTAGGAGTCCAAATTTCATTTCTTCTATTTCTTTCCTCTCGAGCTCCTTAATTTCTTACATTCCTTCCTACATTCGCTTAAAGAGAAAACCTCTTGAGCTTAGTTGCCCCTCCTTCCTGTAAGTACATTTCTTTCCTACTCTTCTTTTACTTAAGCGTGGTCATAAGTAAATTTTCTAGGTTAGTAAATACTCCTGAGGCCTTGCTAGCTTTCAGGGCCAAATACCATATACCCAATGACATAATTAATGAGTACTATTTTCAAGATGTTATAGTCGACCAGAGGGTTCTAAGGACTACTTTTTGTTCCTTTGATAGATATCATAGAGGGTGGGGTTAGGCTCCCCTTAGTTCTCTTTTAATACAACTCCTTAGGTTTTATAGGTACAACCCTGATAAATGTACACCAAATCTCTCCTATGTAGTTACGTGTGTAGATAAACTTAATAGGTAGTTCAACCTAAAGCTAACCTACCATGACATAAATTTTGTCTACAATTGTTGTGGTATCTTTCCTTGGGCTATTAATTCAAAGTGCGTTAAAGTCGAGTAAGGCTGATCTCATGCCTTCTTGATTCCAGTGGGAATTATCAAGGGGATTGTTTTAAAGGTTACAAGGAACTGGCATGCCAAGGAGATCTCATGTCTGACCTCCCCGAACAAACTAGGTCCGTAGATCTCAAGAATTGTCGTGTCATCTTTCTCAACTTTATTATTCATTTGGCATTCGTATTATCATTCATGTCTTTTTTGCTAATCTCTTTTGCTTGGCTGATCGTTTTGCAGATCCCAAATACATGAAACCGAACATAAGGTTCGTTGAAGTGCGGGACCTCAATAGGATACTTCGATCTGAAGTCTACGTACATTTCGATGGCCAACTTTGGGCATTCCATCTCGTCCTCGGTTATATTCCTTCGTACAGAGGCTTCCAAGACCCCGATGATACTTTAAGGGCCAAGCATCCTCTTTTCCCTTACATCAACATTTGGCTGAAGGGCTTCTTGCCTAACACATCGACATACAAAGCTCAAAAGGTCAGCCCTTGTCAACGAAGGAGAGATTCTCCTCCACCTTTTTTGGATGGTACAGCCAATTTGAACGCAACGATCGAGGAACCTGAGGGTAATGAAGGACCCAAGGCTAAAGAAATGGTCCAACGCAAAACCTTAGTGGTTGATGATTTCGTTGCCGCTCCCCATGGTGATGCAATGCAAAATCCAACCTCTTCCCCTCAACCAACCGTAGTGGTCACACCTTTTTCCACTCAGCAAAATAAAAGGCTGGAAACAGCGCAAGGCCAAAAGGACCAAATGACCGAGATCGTAGCTAAGAGGCCACCCTAGTCAGGACCTCATACGACCCCTCAAGCTACTCCAGCCACCTAAAGCGGGCCAAATGCATCCACTTCCTCCCTTTTGCCTCCATCGTACACATACGAGTTCAAATTGAGTGGTTGCCCCCTTCCTTCCACTGAAAGCACATGTCAATGGAGGAAAGGCGAATGAGGGTGGATTACTGATAGTCTTAGCAAGGCTTTGCTTATGCTTGCCGATATGGACACATGGGAGGAACTGGATAACGAGAATGTCCTGTTGGCAATGAAGCGGCACACCACTGTGGTAAGATATTGGAACTTTAACTCTTCCCCCTCCCATTTTTTTTCTTTCTTTTCTTTCTTATTTGGCATTCAATTTTGCCTTACTCTCTCCACAGGCTTGCCAAGGGGTCCATGTGTTGGAGGCCCGTTTGAAGAAAGTTGTTAAGGACCAAGGAAAAAAGATTGCTTTCAGGAAAAAGCTAAAGAGTGAACTTTAGATTCAGTCAAGGGAAGTTCTCCAAGTTGAAAGGGCTCAGGTCGTGCTTAAGAAGATGGTAGACTCCTTGATGAAGAGAATCGAGGAAACTAATGCAAAATTGGTTGAGGCCCTGAGCTTGGTCACCACTAATTCAATCAAGATGGAGGCGATGAAAAAGCACCATGTAGAAGAAGAACATAAGTTCTATGAAATAGGCTTTTCTAACACTAAAAACTCAGTCACGGACATAGGGAGGGATGCCCAACTTGGGAGCTTCACAGACGGTCGGGTGGCTACTTTGGATGCTCTCTAAGTGTTATTAAACTCCCCTCTTTGAATCATGGAAAATGTCCCTTACCCTGCCGACCTGATGGGGATTGAGATTCCGAGCCATCAACCCATGTTTCCACGGAAGGGGTTCCTTATGTTGGGAATTATGGTAGCATAGACATGGATGAGCTCTTCCTCAATATAGAGGTCCAAACTACTGCTTCTCAGACCAATGTTATGGAAGTTGAGGATGATCATCTCCTTACAATGAGTGCTCCTAAGGTGGATCCTCATTTGCCTCCAACACCTCAAGTGATGGCTCATCTTCCTCCTCCCAATGGTCTTGAGGCCAACCCTCCATCAATGCCAAATGTATCCGAAGAGAGGCCATAAGCCTAGAGAGCTTCACCTCTTCTTTTTTTTCTTTTTCTTTTTTTCTTTTTTTTCTTTTTTTTTTTGTAATGTACTTAATCTTTATCAATGAGGAGTACTTTTGCGTTATTTGACTAAGTGTTACTACTCGTCGTTTTTTTTGTGTTTCGATAATGTGATAAAGAGAGAAAGAGTGTGTGTTAACTCACAGGGTATAAAGATGCTCCTAAGCGCAATTATCTAATATGAGGGTCCACTTCACTACTAAAACTGATAATGGAACTTCACTCACATGCTGAGAATGGCTATATATTTAATTAAATTAATACATAACTCATGTTTTACCAATGATCGAGATCAGGATGATTCCATCTCCATACTCAATTGTAAAGAATCCTTAAGTTTCTACCTAGTTATTGACCGAGGTCAGGTCGAGGCTAAGCTTCTACCTTTAACTAAAGAACTATTAGGTTTTCACCTATTTAGTGACCACGATCAGGCTGAGGCTGGACTTATGTCCTTAACAAAAGAACTGTTAGGTTTCCATCTAGTCAGTGACCGAGGTTAGGCCAAGGCTAAGCTTCTATCCTTAGTCTTCTTTAATCATAGACATGGGCTGATGCCTTTGAACCCTTCAATCTTTAATATTGCTAAATGTGGACCCCAAGTATGAAGAGCCGATAGACCAAGAAGAAGTAATCCTTAAACGTGCAAAACATGTAAAATTCCTAAATAACATCATTCTTCATTAATTCCATTAATATTAGTATATGACGATTTAAGGAAATGACATGCATATTGAAAAATACTAGTAAAAATACTTCTTCAGGTTGTTCACATTCCATGAACAAGGTACGACCTTTTCTTCTAAGTCTTTTAAGTAGTATTCCCCTGCCCCTGCCCCTGCCATCGAGGTTACCCTATAAGGACCTTCTATAGGCATCGCATTTTATATCCCTTACGACTTGGGCCCCCATTCCCCAATGATGCTGAAATTTTAAGACCCAAGGTTGGTTTAGGGCCCAATCAGATTACAAATTGACTTGAGAGATGTTAAAATGGAAAATATAACTTTTTAATGAGCTAAAAATATATTTTTGGAAAATAAAGGCCAAAAGAAACCCTAAGCTTGCATACGCAGGCATGAACCTGCGTACGCAGCCTAAGAGCTTGGATACGCAGGCATAAGCCTACGCACGTAGGTAGGGTTTCGGAAGCACTAGAAAGGCAAGTTTTCTGAATTAAGACTGAGGTTTAGAACGAATCTCACATCATCTGGGAGCCGTTCCCAACCTCCATTTTCACAATATAAATAGCCATACATGATACCTTTAAAAAACACACAGAAATCCCACAAGAAAACACTAAGATTCATTAGAAATAGTGAATCAAAGAAGGAGTTTTTTCACAAAACATTCTCAAGTCAATTTATTTAATTAGGACCTTTTCTGGCCTAGATTTTTGAATTTTAAGATTACTAATCGCATTCTTATTGATTTGTGACAGATTTGACTAAGGGGAACGATAAAAAAATCAAGCTTGAAGGGTTTTGTTTTGAGGTATTCTTTCTTTTCTTTTCTTTTTCTTTTTGACTTTAATGTTTCTGTTTGCTTTATTTTTTTGCCTTTATGTGTTTTAATATGTTTTAATATGTTTGTTTAGTCAAGTCTATGTAGTTTTTATGTTTTATAGCATGTTATGGGTTGTTGGATTTTTTATTTCGAAGTTATGCTCTGTTTTCTATGTTGTTGTGTTCTTGGCTAGGGTTTCTAAGCTAAATCCGCATATGCATAATTCAGCATGCGCACACAGGCCAAATTATGCGTACGCGGGCTTGTTCATGCGTACACATGAACTTGCCCAGAACCCTAAATCAAGTTCATGTTTTGTTTTCTCTGCTTGTCTCACATGTTAAGCTTCTGTTTTGTTCCTCTTTTTATATGTATATAAGTTTGTGCTTTTGTTTCACATGCTTATTTATTGGTTTGTCATTCACATATTAGAATTAGGGTTTATCTTATGTTGTTTTTTTTTTTAGGCCGCCATAGGTGCTGAGTTGCTGCAATGTAAGTGAGATAAGTCATGCATTGGTATGAACATGCATTTTAATGATGTAGTGTGTTTGTTTCATGTTTAAAAGCTTGGGACACATCTGATGATCTATGTTTGCTTGCCAAACCTATGTTTCTGCCCTAAATGGATATATATGATGATAATAACATGCTAGGGTTCATGCTTGGACGCATGATGCTATGCTAAATGTATGTTAGGGTTTATGATAGAAATGGGAGCATGATTAGGGTGTGTGTTGTGATGAAATGCCTTGATGATACGACATTTATGCTAGATGAATGCTATGGTATGCCATGATAGATGTATGATTAGGGATGATTGATGCCATGGTGAGTGATTAGATGTATGCTAGTGTGTGTGTGAGTATAGATACAATATTGAGTATGCCTTTAATAAGGTTAAGACATAAAACATAATGAAAGAAAGTCAACTTTAGGGTTGGCCGGTTTTGGGTGCCTAACACCTTCCCAAGACCATACCTTAACTCCGAACCCATATCTCTAGTAGTAAGATCAAAAGGTCCTTCCTCGAGAGGACACTATATATATGGTTCCTAGACCATTGCAAAAACTAGGTGGCGACTCCCCGTTGTGTCCACAGTGGCAACTCCACTGGGTATAATGAGTTTAATTCCTATGTGTCCTATGTCTTAATCTTAATAAAGGCTTATTCAATACTTGTTGCACACACAAATCACATGGTTCTTTTATCCCTTTTACCTTGGTTGGTGATGAGTGGGAAGATGGAAGGCTCTATTTAGGCCCAAGTCTTTTGAAGTTCATCCCACCAACTCACAATGGTTTGCCACGAACTTACAATGTATGCCATTGCCTATGATGGGCTTTGAGTACGTTAACCAAAGCGGCCTCCTACTCCGTGTTGAAAGCCAAACATGTGGCTCGGTTCATAGAGAATAACATCATCTGTTGATATGGGGTACCTCAAGAGATCATTTCAGATAATGGCTCCCACTTCGAGGGGAAGGTTCAAAGGATTATGGAGTTATACAACATTGAGCATCACAAGTCTTCACCATACCGACCGCAAACTAATGGGACCGTAGAAGTAGCCAATAAGAACATCTTAGCCAAAATGGTAGTGACATACAAGGATTAGGCTCAGAAACTTCCATTTGCTTTATGAGGTTACAAAACTTCTATCCGTGCATCAACTAAGGCAACACCTTACTCTTTGGTCTATGGTTGTGAAGCAGTGCTTCCAATTGAGGTGGAGATACAATCTTTGAGAGTGCTAGTGGAAACCAAGGTCTTAGAAGAAGGCTGGAGGAAGGCAAGATATGAGCAATTGACTTTAGTAGATGAGAAGAAAGCTAGGGCACAATACCATGCACAGGGATACCAAAAGAGGATTGCTACAGCATTTAACAAAAAGGTGAAACCTAGAAAACTTAAGGAAGGGGACCTGGTCCTAAAAGTGCTTAGAGATGAAACTTTCGATCTAAGAGGAAAGATGAAGCCAAGATGGTCTGGTCCGTTTATTATCAAGAATATCATGTCAGGGGGTGCTACAAGGATTACAGATTTGGATGGGGAAGAGATGCTTTGCTAAATCAACATGGATAGACTCCAGAAATACATTGTTTGAAAAAGAAAAGAAAAGAAAAAGCCTGCTAGGTTGAAAACCCGAAAGGGTGGCCTAGGCAAAAGTTAAGGCAAAAGACCTCACTGGATTGAAAACCCGAAAGACGATTTGGGCAAAAGATAGGGGAAAGACCATGGTCATGTCAAAAATTCCTTCAAAGATGTTATGGACAAAAATTACATGGCATGGAAAAAAGAAAAGAAAATGAAAAAAGAGAGAGAAAATAAAGACAATAAGCAAAGATAATAAATAAATGATTCTCTTATTGCTCAAATTAAAAGATGATAAATTGTTTCCATAGGGAATTTAGAACATTCCAATCCTTTATTAAATTCCAAAGAAAAGACATTAGAATCATAAGGTGCAGAAAAGTAAAATTCGGGCCATATCAAATTTGTCATTCAACCCTCTTCCTTATGCTGGACTTCTTATAAGCCTTGTCATCTATGAGGACCCACTTTATGTCATCTTGTAGCCACTTCTGGTACCCTGAAGTTGGGTGAAGGAATTGAGGAGGACAGATGTCCCTAGTCATCCTCAGTCGTGGCCAAGCCTCACAAATCCTGCTCAAAGTCCTATCGGTGAACTCCAAGGGATGGAAAGAGCCATCATTGCTAGGAGCTCCTTGGCAGTCACCAAACTATCTAGCAATGTGACATGCGGAGTAGTAGGAGCAATAGTGAAGTCCCACCAAAGGAACTCAGTTTTCCTTGAGGCTACGGTGAGCCATGCTTGAGATGCGCCACCACTCCACCACCCATTGGATGTCTGTAGCATCAATATGCTTCATAAGCTCAGTAAACTCTTTAAATCTCATCTCAGCATGCTTGGGCCTATGGCCACGGCAATGCTTTGGGAGACACTGACTAGGAGGAACAGCAAGGGGTTGAAGCAAGCAGAGCCTCTCAAACAGCCATATCTACAAAAGAGAGGAAAGAAAAAAGGGGGGGGGGGAGAGAGAGAGAGAGAGAGAGAGAGAGAGAGAGAGCATGAGTGAAAAAAAAAGGGAAAGATAAAATAAAAAAGAAGAGAAAGAGAGAAAAGATGATATAAGGTGCCTCGATGGGTTGAAAACTAAAAGGCAACCCATGCAAAAATGAAAGGAATCCCACTAGGTTGGAAACCTAGACAAAAATTGGGGATCATACTTGAAGGAGGAGAGGACTCCTTGAAAAGAAGTTTGCTTCCTTCCTATGAAACGCATCCAAGCCATTGAGGGTCTCAGCCAAGATTATGCCTGCAAGATTTTTGTTCCTCAAATCAGCAAAGACCAAGCACATCCTGTGATCTACACAATAGGTCTCATGAACCAAGAAGTATCTTGCAAGCATACACAGATAAAAAGCATTGAGAAATCGTGAACGGGGTATCTCGGTCGTTGGGATAGCTAACCGAGAAAAGTATGCAAAGATGAGACAAATATTCAACTTGCCAAAGACACACCACTGCTTTGCCTTTTCAAGGAGAACACCTAACAAAGCTTGAATCAAGGTGGGAAGATCACCACCCATGGTAGGAAAGACAAGGTCGTTCACCGAAGGTTCACCTATGATTGCAGTAAATTCCTCAAGAGTGGGGCATATATCTACACTGTTGAATTGGAAGACATGTCGAGAAGGGATCCAATACTTGGTAGCAGCACAAAGAAGAGGTTCATCCACCTTGATTTGATGGTATGGAAAAATGCAAGAGAGGCCATAAGGAATGACATCCTCTTTGAAACTAGGACCAAGCTTCCTAATCCAAGTCGAGACTTTGAAAGGAGATAATTCTACCATTGGAAAGCCTTAAAGGAGTGTTTTCTAGGAAGAAAATATGTTTGGTAAGGTTTGGGAGTCCCCAACGGCTATTTTATACTAAGGAAGGGTGGCTAGGGTTTTTCTGACCCGCAGAATGCATACGCATGGTCAAACCTACATACGCAGGGTTAAGACTATGTATGTAGGCTCCTTTACATGTACGCACGGCGAGAGGCAGGACCCTAGTTTTTCTTTGTTTTGAGTATGGTTTTCTTCCACATGCTTCTCCTATGGATCGTATGGCCCGAATGACTATTCAATACACAACTCAAGTTTAGATTTTCAAGCATGAAAGACTAAGAAAAGCATAGAATTGTGCACCTATTCCCATAAGTTGTAAATTAAGTACATATCCTAAATAAAAGCATGAACGTAAAAGATGTTCTTAAAATACAACCCAATGTCTCAAATCAAATCCAAAGTGAATAAATGTGTACTAAAAGGAAAAATAATAATAAAATCAAAAAAAAAAAAAAAAAAGAAGATATGCTATGCTATGCTGTGTATGTTGTGTCTATTTGTTTGTCATGCAGGGATCATCGAAAACGTCTTTTCCTTGGTTGGTAACTAGGGGTTGCCTCCGGGTCTTCACTACCATCACCGTCGTCGTCATCATCATCATTTCCGAGATAGGCTAGTCCTTTAGGGTTGTACAAGTCCTTTGAATACTAAGTCACCTCCAACTTGAGGTTCTTAGCCAACTAAACTAACTCCTTATGCTCCTGGATAGTGGGTTGAAATTTGAAGGAAAACGGGTTAGAATGAGCAGTTGAAAGATGCAAGAGAAGAAGAAGCAAAGAAGAAAGAAAAGAAAGAGAACCCACTGCTCGTGTGCCGTCTGGAAAGGGATAGCCTATGACATTTGTGTTGCGGGGCACAGGACACTCCCTAGTGAAGCCGTTAGGGCCATAAGCATAGACTATCCAAGGCAGATGATGAGGGTCAATAAGAATGCTGGGAGTAGGGGCATCTTGGTACAAGTATTTCAGTTAAATGTCATCGTGTACAAGAATGCAAAAGAAGAGAGTAGGAATGGAAAGGATGGGAAGAAAGAGCAATACCTCGATAGTTAGGGAGGGCATGGGGCGAGTACGGTTGAACTCATCATAGTCTAACTCTTCCCTAAGCCGGTAGGGCATACTCGGTGTTAGACAGAGAGTGGGGCAAGCATGAACTCTAGCGGATACATAGGCACTTGTGAGGCATCCTCGCCCACCAGTTGGAAACACACTCGTTCCGCCAAATAAAGCACCCTCAAGCCCGCACTCTTTAAAGGTTAGAAAGAAAGCATAAGAAACATATGAAGAACACAATAAAAGGCATTGAAATTTCAAACTCATATCATCAAAAGACAACCCTTCAAGGTGGACCCTTACTGCAAGGGAATTCCTAAGACTCAGGTCCAGCCCTTGAACAATAGTACCATATTAAACGGCCCAGCACTGAGAAGAAAAGGGAGGCATGAATACAATTTGCAAGGACAAAGTGTACAAGGCATGAATACAGTTTACAAGGACATAGTGTACAAAGCATGAATACAATTTGCAAGAACATAATATACAAGGTGAATACAGGTTGCAAGATGACAGTTTGCAAGGCAAAAGAGAGTATGAAGACAGTTTGCAGGAGCATGTATTATAGCTTTCCTTAGCATGTACAAGAGCTATAAAAGAAGAAAGAAAGAGACTAACATCCAGAAGCTTCCAAGGCCCCACTAGTTGGCGTAAGGTCCCCTAGCTGAATGTATCTAGGCATAAGTACAGATAGGCAAGACAAACCTGCCCCTAGTTAGCTCCACTAACAACCCCGAAGTCATGAAAGAGGGCTAGCCACCTCAAAGATACATCTGCCTTCCATTGGCAAAGAGATATGCCCCTAGAATGTATAACAAGAATGCCCTAGCCATCAGAGCACAGTCCACAACCGTCTCTTAGGGAAGGGGCTGGTAATCCACCTCGATATTTAAGTAGCAAATTGTGCCTAAGGAGTACTTCCTCCCGAGCAAGTCAATCACCAGCCGAGTGCCCGACTCGCCCTCTAAGTTTATGATGGTATCGTCACATCTAAGGCCAGTCATGTGGTGAAAATCACGGGGAGTCACAATCATCTCCCTCTCAGTAATATGGAAGGTAGGGGTAGTGTTGCACCAAGATGGCGTTGCTCGAAGCCTGCAGCATGAATAGGGGCCTTCGTCGCCTTAGCAAGTTCCCCATACCAATCAACCATGCGATTGGTGCTACCCCTACCAGAGTACGGGGAGATAGCTTGCAAAAAGAAGTGCGGTGATGTCAAATTCACAGTTTAGATCAAGGAACAGTGAAAAGAGAGTTTAAGATTCCCAATGAGGTGCAAAATGGTGTTAGAATCACATTCCAAATGCATAAATAATGAAAGGAGGTGTTAAATTTGCAATTGAATGAGAAACATATGAAAAAAGAGTTCAAAATTATCAAAGTAGGGTTTCTGCCTAGCGGTGTGCATGCGTGAGCCCAAGCTTGCGTACGCAGACACTAAGCACATATACACAAGCCCGCATACGCAGGAAGAGAGGCTGCGTACGCATGAATCTAAACTGCGTATGCAGGCTCAAGTCCTGGTACGCATGAACCAACGCAAAGAGGTGTTCTTCGACATTTTCAAGAATATCTCAACCAAAATTCATCCTAAACATGTTCATACCTCTCCTAAGGTGTCAGGTTTTCATCTAAACCCATCCCACAACAAAACCCAAGCATTTACAAGTCCAAAAGCTGATTAAAATGGAAGATCAGAGGAAAACTTGAGAATGAGAAAAAAATGAAAAACTCACCAATCTGGCCCGGGCATTTGCTAAAAGATGATCCTCCGGCTAGTATGTCAACGAAGGCTGTTCCAACAGCCTCACTGCCCCCACTCCAACGGGTGAGATTGAAGGCATCGCTGGAGAGCACGTAGGAGGTCTTCTTGGACTTGGGTGCCATGGAGAAGATGAGAAAGTGTAGGAAGGGAGAGAGTTTCAGAGAGAATGTGAGAAGGAAGAATCAGGTGGTGAAAAAGGGAGAGAGAGGGTAGAAGCCTTTGTAGGAAAAAAAAGAGAAAGAAGTTGAAGAGTAGAGAGAATATAAAGGGGTGAGGAAGATGAAGAAAAAAAATGGTTGGTAACCGTTAAGGAAATATGAAAAGGCGGGAACACACTTGGTGACTAAACTACATGTAGTTTAGGCCACCACTAAACTCCTTGTAGTTTAGTAAAAAAAAAATCCCTTAAAATCTCTAGTGGGTTCTTGGAAGGTACGAAGTGCAGAAGAAAAATCCAAAATCATGTTGAAATGACCAAATCAGTTGGGTAAAAGACACAAAGACCACACAAGCATCCACAGCAGATTTAAAGCATTAAAAGCATCCCTCAATGGACCATAAGTCACCAAAAGGACTCCCTAGTGAGTTCAAATTTTCAAACAAATCCCTAGTAAGGAACAATATCATGAAGAGACTCCCTCATAGGTCCAAGGCACAATGGCAACCCCCTCATGAGTTGTGAAGAAGTTATTCTCTGTAGGTTTGATTAAACCCCCTTGTGGGTAGGGTCAACACAAGTTCCCCAATGAACCATGAAGAAAAAGAAAACCTTACCCAGTGGATCACACACCCTCAAAGACTTCCTTGTAGGTTAGAACCACCAAACTTCTCAGCAAGTTCTTTTTTTCCTAATAAGGAGACTCCCTTAAGGGTCACTAAGATTTCAAGAAGATCATACTCCCCAGTGAGCTCCCCTTTACCATCCCCTGTGGATCATTCATCCAAGACTCCTTCGTGGGTCAAAACAGGCAGGAGTTGTGCACATATCTCGAGGGAATTGAACATGCCAACACATCATACAGACTTGTGCACATATCCCGAGGGAATTGAACATGCAAGCACAGTAGAAGAGGTAGAGATAGAGATAAAGATCAAGGTCACCTTAAGGCAAGAGCCTCACAAGAACAAGTAGAGATAAAGATGGAGAAGACAAGAGGCGCAAGCCACCTGGAGAAGTTTGAGGCCAGAGGCCCGAGAAGGACACCACAGATATATATCATTTTAAGCTCGTAAGAGCACCCTTGTTTGTTTGGTTGTTTGAGCTAGTAAGAGTACCTTTGTTTGTTTTTCTTTTTAAGTGACTCTAGGATAACGAGTCACTCACCTTTTGCTTGCAATTGGCAAAACAAGTTCTAGGATAGTGAACCTATTGATGCTTGTTTCCTGTGAAACAAATGTGAAAACTCAGACATATGAATCCCACGAGACTTTGTGGAGTTGCACCCTGCCCCATGTATGCGTGTTGTGTGCCATGTGCGTGGGTTGGGCCCAAGTCATACGTCGAAACAAAATGTTTTGTCTCTTATTCTTTTGATTCCATGAACAAAGCTCATGAATTAAAAGAGGGGCATCTATAGACACTGCATTTTATACACTTTACGACTCGGGCCCTCGTTCCCCAGTGATGCTAAAATTCTAAGACCCAAGGTTGGTTTAGGGCTCAATCAAATTACAAATTGACTTGAGAGATGTTAAAATGGAAAATATAACTTTTTAATGAGCTAAAAATCTATTTTTGAAAAATAAAGACTAAAAGAAACCCTAAGCTTGCGTACGCAAGTATTAACTTGCGTACGCAGCCTAAGAGCATGCATACGTAGGCAAGAGCCTGAGCATGCAGGTAGGGTTTCGGAAGCACCAGAAATGAAAGTTTTCTACATTAAAGACCGAGGTTTGGAACAAATCCCACATTGTTTGGGAGCCATTCCAATCCCCCCATTTTCACAATATAAATCGCTGTACATGGTACCTTTCAAAAAACACATAGAAATCCCACAGGAAAACACTATGATTCACTAGAAATAGTGAATCAAAGAGGGAGATTTTCATAAAACATCCTTAAGTCAATTTTATTTGATTAGGGTCTTTTCTGGCCTTGATTTTTGAATTTTAAGATTACTAATCACATTCTTATTGATTTATGATAGATTTGACTGAGGGAACGGTCAAAAAATAAAGCTTGAAGGGCTTTGTTTTGAGATATTCTTTCTTTTCTTTTTCTTTTTCTTTTTGACTTTAATCTTTTTGCTTTCTTTTATGTGTTTTAATATGTTTTTTTAGTAAAGTCTATGTAGTTTTTATGTTTTATAGCATGTTAGATTTTTTATTTCAAAGTTCTACTCTGTTTTCTGTGTTGCTGTGTTCTTGGCTACCCGCATATGCATAATTTAGCATGCGCATGCAAGCCGAATTATGCGTACGCAGGCTTGTTCATGCGACTAGTTTTATTAATAAAATGATGTGATGTAACAACGTTTGAAGTTTCTCCAGATGAGACTATATTATAGAAATTTGAAAAGAGGTTTCTTATATTAGTTAGGATTGAAATTATGTAAGATTTGTAGTTGTAGATTAAAATGTATTGGTCAAACACTAAAGACTCCACAAGCTTGTTATCTAGAGCCGTTATAAGGGATCTAGCTCCTCCTATCTCTATCCTATATCAATGCAATGTGGTGGGTAGACTGACGAATACAAATTCTCTGTAACATTTTTGGTGTTTTACTTTCTGTTCTACCAATCATAATTTGTCATGTATTTGATTAATTTTCCTTATAAAATAGCCAAAGTTTAAAATGGGAAAAAAAAAAGACAAATTGTAATTGGTGAAACATAGAATCTCTATTCATAGATTAAGTATAGTGTGGCCGACCTAATATTACATATAGTAAATGGCAGAGAAAAAAAAAGTTGATTAATGTAAAAAATGATAGATAACTAATTACAATTAAAAAAGTTAATGAATTTTCTAAAAACATTTGTTAGTAGATAATTTTTAATTTTTTTAATGAAAATAAAAAATTAACTAATTTTTTTTTACAACTTTTTATAATTACAATGGAATTGGTATTCAAACTTTTTAAAAATTATCAATTAATAAATGCCTAAAAATACTCGTTAACCAGACTCAATTACAATTTACCGCATAAAATATTTGTGAAAAATGGTATTATAAGTGGTGGAGTACTAAAATTCCTTTGAAATGAATCCATAAACCTCATCTCACTCTTCAGATTTCAGTCAGAATACTGCATGATTTTGTTCCATCGAAAAGAAATGAAAAGAAATGTCAATCTTACTTGTATTGGATGATTATTTTTTTTTCTTCTTTAAATAATTTTTCTTTCTTGTGAGTCACATACACTGACTTATTCTTTGTCAACACACTGACTTGGATGTGCAATTCATCGCGCTATGACATATCTCTTATCGTAGATTAATCTAGAAGACTAGAACCCATGAGCATTGTGATAGCCGCCCATTTGGCCACTTATCTCGCATGCTTCGTTAAAATAAATAAAAGTACCTGCATTAGATGATGGGAAATTGAAAGTAAACTTTGAAATTGTAACCAATATGTTGCGTGATGTGCTTTTCAAATATAAAAAGTGTTGCGTGATGTAAGTTGTTTTATAGGCCGTATATATTTGACGAGAAAAAGCACCTATGGAAAAGGAAAAAAACAAAAGAGAATCAAAATAAAATAGATTATCTTTACTTTAGTGGAGTCTTTGTCTTTGCTTAAGTGGAGTCTTTTTTTTTTTTTTTTTTTCCTTTCAATAAATCAATTTCCACTCTCCCAACTTTCTTTTTCTAATTTCTACCAACTGTTTATAAATAACTTATTTTTCTTTGTCATAAATTTATCAAAATTTTAATGTAATAGACTTTGAGTAACTACTGATCACTTTTATTTGAATTTATCATTTTTTTATCACTTATAATTTATCATAGCAAAATTGTGAGAAAATTTTATTAAAAAAAAAATGTGTTATTAAAATTTTCCCATTTCTACCTAGAATTCAACCTTCTTCCTCGTATCTCTCTCTCACTCAGCACATTTTTCTTAAAGTTATATGGATTATGGAAGTAAATTGATAAGGAATTGATAAGCTGTAGTAGTTATAGGTAGGGACCAGGGCTAGGGACTAATTTAACCATTAAAGTACTTATCAGATAAATTGTTTTCAGCGTATAAGCTCTGAACACTTTGAAATAGGCCTCTTATCTTTTCTTTTTCTTTTTTGACTTTGAAATAGGCCTCTTATCAACAAGATTCAATATTATATGTTAATAAGGTGACGCTCACAGTGACGCAAGCTAGTGTAAGGTTTATTTTCCACGCTTCTGTTCTGACTCCTGAGAGCTTAACCGACAAGTTTTGTTGTCAGCCAAAAATTGGGTTCAGGTTTTCCTTTGGAAAAAGTTTAGAATTACATTATTTTTTACAATTTTTTATAATAATTGGGACGTAACATAATATGATGGGTAAAAAAAATATATATATTATATTTATATATAAATGATAATTAACTACTCATAATTTATCACGTCAAATTGTAGCAAGAAATTATAGAATAATTTGTAACATGTCTTATTTGACAAAAGCAAGATGGGGAATCTTATTTTGTGAGGATGGTATATCCAATTAAAGCTTTGACTTTCACTTTTATTTTATAAATAATTTTTAGGAGTCAAATTATCATAGCTGACTGAGTTATTAAAAGCACTTCAATACCGCAAGCAATGATTTGAGAAAGATATGACTAACAATTATAGAAACAACTAAAACTTAAAAAAAAAAAAAAAAAAAGACATAGTACCCTTTTGGATTCAAATTATTGTGGCGTTTGCGCTTTTGTTCTGTGTTTTTCTCTTTTTTTTTTTTTTTTTTTGTTCAGCCCGTATTTGTTGACTTTTCCACGGTGAACAGTGCATCTGTGCACTGTTCAAAGACCTACATATTCCACTTTTCAAAATAGGTCTCATGGCACTATTCACACTTTTAAAAATTATTTTGCTACAGTGTTTTCAGCTTTCAGTTTTCAACTGTATCTAAACAGACCCATAGAAGAAAAGAATTCAAAAAATTTACCTGGTTTTTTTTTTTTTTTTGCTGGGTAATTGTTTATTCGGGGGGATTGAACCCCCGAGCTAGTGGTCACTTAAGGATCCGGGTACCACTTGGGCTACAAGGCCCGGTAAAAATTTACCTGGTTCAATTGAGGGCACGTCCACAGGTTGTAACCAAAAGATAATTTTACTAATAATTTAAGAAAATTCCAATAATGATAAATAACATCAACATGATAAAAAATCCAAACTTCAAATACACCAAAAAAAAAATATATATATATATATATATATATCTATATATATCTTTACCGCAAATACAAATTTTAGGACGGCTTTTTATGAACAAATTACCAAAATGACAAAAACACTAATGTTTGGTAATCGTTTTTGTTTTTTGTTTTCAAAAACTTGCTTCTGGGAATATAAAGAAAAAAAAAATTTCTTGTATGTTTGAAATAAAAAACATGTTTGGTTAGTTGAAATTTAAAAAAAAAAAAAAAAAAAGTTTTTTGAAGAAAAAAAATAGAAAATAATAAAGTATTTTGTTACTAGGATTTGAACTCTAATGCTAACTCATTAAATGAGACAAATTTATTAAATTAAATGTATGTTTTTATTGGCTTTTGAAAATTAGAAACTGAAAACAGTATTTTGCATGTTTTCAGTTTCCTTCACAAATTGAGTTTTGAAAACAGTTTTTGTTTTTTGTCTGTTTTGGATCGTCAAACAAGTTTTTTAGTCTCAAAAATAGAAAATTGTTTTTGAAAACAGAAAATAAGGAAAAAAAATAATTTCCAAACATACCCTTAATTTTTATTAGAAACTTTATATATGAATGTGAAGAAAAAAAAGTGTTGCACAAGCAATGGTAAAGCCACGGTGGGGGCAGGGTCGAGAGGCGGGCATTTGCCCCCGGGTTTTGCAAAAATTCCATATAATAATAATAATAAGGATTTACTAACGTGTGCCCTTAGGGGATACATTAGTAAACCATTTTAGGAAATTATTTATGGAAAAATGAAAAAGTAATTAATTGTTTTAACAACTTTTTCAATTCTTCATAAAAATTTTCCCAAAATGGATGGTTAATCGGATCCTAATAATAATAATACCATGCCAATTACTAGAATGCCCTTTCTCCCAAAAAAAAAAAAAAAAAAAAACCTACTAGAATGCTAGTAGAAGTCTTTTGCAGCTTTGCCGCTTGACTGCCATAGTACACAGTTTAACATAAAGTAAAAACCTGCCATAGTAATTAGGGGGTCTGTTAGGACATATATGGTTCACTTGTTAGGAACATATGTCAATATTTTATGTAGTTGGCTAATCCTTTGACAAAACGCACTTTACTTGTATTTGGGTAGATCTAATATGTATTTAATACTTCAAGGAACATGTTGTTCAAGTCTAGTATTAAAGCCATAAAAATTGGACCAAGAAACAAGTGAAGAAAAGCTGTTCATTAAACCTAGATAGATAGCTCGACACCTGCGGACAGATAGCCTGACAGTTGCTTGACACCTCTTGACAGCTGGCTATCTATCGAGCTCTTTAGTTAATTGTTATCGTAATCTTGACACCTTCTCAACAGCTGGTGGATCGATCGAGAAAGCTCCTTTCCCCTCGACAACTTCTCGACACCTCCTCGACACCTAGCTATCTATCGAGGTTTAAAGCTCGACACCTCCTCGACACCTCCCGATCGATTGAGGTTACGAAAATCAGAATTTTCAGATCTGATTTTTGGACCAGGCTTTTGTATTTGTGTAGGGTTTCTTTTCTCACAGCCCTAGACCTATATAAGACTTATTTTAGAGGTCGTTACATAAGAGAATACAAAAAAAACATATGCAAAATGTGACCGATGCCTTATTCTCTTTGAAAGAAGCTACTGCATCTTTGCGCCTTAGAGTTTTGTAACCAAGTGCTTTTTGATTTTCATTGTTGATGAAGTGAAGAACTTTGCAGCCAACAATCTTCTTCTAGTTGGTGATTTAAGTCGCATACTGGGATTCGCACAATTGGTTAGTCGCGTACTGGGATTCGTGCATCATCAAAGGGT
Source organism: Quercus ilex subsp. ballota (assembly GCA_032727855.1). NCBI lineage: Eukaryota > Viridiplantae > Streptophyta > Magnoliopsida > Fagales > Fagaceae > Quercus > Quercus ilex. The sequence goes on along the minus strand of CM064915.1, from coordinate 29,363,801 downwards.
GGCGTTCATATATTGAAGAGTTCAGAGGTTCTGAAGCGGTAGAAGGTTTCTACTGTGAGTTCATCTACGGGGATTGTAGAGTCTAAGGATAAAGGTTTTGTACTAGATCTGAAACTTCTCTTTACTATAGTGGATTCTTTTTCGGGAAGGTTTCCCTCCAGGTTTTTTACTGTGAAACTGGTTGGTTTCATTGGTTTTCCTGGGTCATCATATCTTGTCTTATTTATTTTTTCCGCTGCATGATTTTGACATGATATTGATATTTGTTTGTTTTAACAAGTTTTATTCATAATAAATTTAATTAACAACTTGGGTTTAAAACTTGTTAATTCTATCAACCGAGGTCTAAATTTTTCAACAAATGATATCAGAGCAGGTTCACTCTGATTGGATTAATTTCCTGAGTGTGATCCATTGACCCCTGTTGTCATGGATAGAGGACAATCTTTATTTATACCTCCTTTATTTGATAGAACTAATTATGCATACTGGAAAGTTCATATGAAAGTTTTTTTGCAGGCTCTAGGTGAACAGGTATGGCATGCTGTTGAAGTTGGCTAGACTAAGCCAAAGGAAGCGCTGGTGGATTGGGATGATGCAACAATCATAGCGGAAAATTTCAACAGTAGGGCTTTAAATGCTTTATTTTGTGGGGTGACCAATAAGGAATTCAAGAAAATATCATCCACGAAAGTTGCCAAGGAAGCATAGACCATTCTTGAGACCACCTATAAAGGTACTAAGGCAGTAAAGACTGTGAAGTTTCAAAGGCTCACTAGCAGTTTTGAAGAAATAAGGATGGAAGAGGATGAGACATTTGATGAGTTTTATGCTAAACTCAAGGATATTGTGAATTCTGCTTTCAACCTTGGAGAATTTATAGCAGAATCCAAAATTGTTAGGAAAATCCTTAGGTGCTTACCTGAAAGATTCCATGCCAAGATCACTGCTATTGAAGAAGTAAAGGACATTGATCAAATTCTTTTAACTGAGCTTATAGGGAGCCTTTAAACCTATGAGATGAGATTAGGCTCAATGGGAAAAGGTAGAAAGAGTAAAAACTTAGCTATTAAGGGTATAGAGGAAGAGATTGAGGACTCTGAAGATGAAGATGAAAGTGAAGATGAAGATGAAAGTGAAGATGAGGGTGAGGATCTAACCTTCATAACTGATGAGATTATCAAGCTTCTTCAGTTTAGGAAAAAGGATAAAGGCAAACCTCCAAGGAAATTTAAATCCTCTAGGAAGGGCAAGAATGAGAAACCCCTCATCCAATGCCATGAGTGCAAATGTTTTGGTCATATGAGGATAGAGTGTCCAAACTACCTCATGAAAGAAAAAAACCAAGGAGTCAAAAGATAAAGGCTTGATTGCTACCTGGAGTGACACTGATGATGACTTTTTTGATGAGTATGTGGATGAATGTCGTCACGTAATGGCCTTTGCTGCCACAACCGATAAGGTAATTGTGGAGAGTGCTAGTGACAGTGAGGATACTTCTGATGATGAAGTACCCAGAAGATGACCCTTCAGGAAGCCTATGATAAGCTATGTATTGAATTCATAAAATCTAAAAAGACTTCTCATCTTTGTAGAAAAGAGCTTAATGAGGTAAAAACTGAAAAAGTTAATCTGTTAGTCAAACTAGATGAGACTACAAGGTTAGTTGAGACTCTTGTTGTGGAGAACACCTCATTTGAAGAGAAGGTCAAGAATCTTGAGGTTGAGCTTAGTCAAGCTAGAACTCAAATGGAAAGGATGTCTAGTGCAAAACTTGATGAGGTATTGAGTGCTCAAAAACCTAGTTCTAATAAGACTAGCTTAGGATATACTGTTTCCTCCAGCCCCTCCTCGTCCACGACTTCTGGATCAAAGACTATCTTTGTGCCACAATCTGAGAAAGGTGATAAAGGGATGAAGTCCAAAAATGATTTAGCTAATTCTAGATCCTTTATTAAGTCTCATGTTTGTCATCATTGTGGTGTTGCTGGACACATTCATCCTAATTGCTTTAAATTGTATCCTCATAAGCAATTGTCCAAACGGTCACAGGTTTCCTCTCAAGGACCTACATTTTTTTTGGAGAGTTATTAAAAATTTTGAGCTTTTTAACTCAATTTCAGGAGAATTCTAATTCTTCTATGTCATTTAGTAGACATATTAGGACACGTGCATTTTCATCTTCACGGCCAAAGACTTGTGCTGTGTGGGTGAGAAAAGAGCCTAAGACTTAATTGTCTTTTTTGTTTGTCCTCTGCTTTAATTCTTTCTATCTAAAGTAGGACTCTCTTTGCTTGATTTCTTATATACTTTTGAAATCATACTTTCATGCATTTGCACCCTTCTATCATGCCTTCATGCATATGCATCTCTCTTTCTGCTTTCATGTTGTTTGTCTGTTTTTGTTTGGTTGTTTTAGTTTTTATTTTATTTTGTTTTCAAAATAAAAATAAAAAGCAAAAATTAGAAAAATACAAAAACAGTGTGTGTTTGTGTACATTGGTACTTGTGTACCTTGGATGGCCATTAAAACAAAATTTTCTAAACTTTGTATCTTTTATAGCTTAGATGAGCATTCTTATACATAACATAACTAAGCAAGTGAGATTTGTTGCTCTTGTTGTGATGAGTAAGATTAAGTTATCTCTTGAACTTAACACTTGTATCACTCTTTTTGAAGGGTAGGACTAGAAAATCCTAAGAAAAATGCATAAATAACCATCTCACCACTGTTGCCCGCCAATCATAATATGACACCTGTATGCTTTGGCATAGAAAAAGTGCAGTGTCAAGTACTTAACATCTTGGGTATTTCTTTTCTCTCTTTTATATGCTCATGCATGATATGCTAAATAAAAGAAAATATTCAAAGAAAATAAAAAGCAAAAAGATTAAAAATGCTTTAAATATGATTGCAAGTGTATATTCTAGGAGATGTGGGAGTTATAGGATGTACCTCGAAGGTGATAGTCCCCATTAAACAGTTATGATTGTGTGTGAGTTAAAGTGATTTTCTTATATCTCAAATCGTCATAACATGTATACACATATGCAATCTTGTGATATTTTTCACACACAACACGCAATATTCTTTGCTACTCTTGATACATGTGCAGGTACAATTGATTTGGCCATCACAAGGTTTACATCTGTTAATGCATGCTTACTAAACTGTCTTGACTTGTTTTTGAAATATAAAATTGGTTAGACTTGTTTAGTGTGTGTGTGTGTGTGTGTTTTGAATTTATCTGTTTAACATTTTTCTTGTTGAGAGATTTTTTTTTTACATGTTTTGCATCTTTCTATTATTTTGTTATCCATAGCATCTTTGTTCATTACATTCATGCATTTTTATGGATTTCTTTTTGCCTCCTTGATCATCCTTGATCATCTTTATGTTTCTTGGGTGAAGTTTTCGAGCTTCTTGTACCCTTTGTCAATCATGACAAAAAGAGGGAGAAATTGTGGAGATTTTGTGGATTCTTTCTTTACTATTCTACATGTTAAGGGGAGAAATACATGCTTTTGTAAGGGGGAGATGTGTTTCATCTTGTTAGGGGGTGCTTACCTCATTCTTCTTGTACCTTGGGTCTTGTGACCATTGTTTACATACATTGTGCTTATCTTCGTTATATACTGATGTATGTTTCTTTCATCTACCTTTACATGTGTTGTTTCTTTTCTTTCTTTATACACATGTTTCTTATTACTTGTATGCAATCTATTATTTCTGTTTCACACTAAGATGCCTTGATGAGTTTTGTTTAAAGCGTTTCAAAAATACAGGTTGTCAAAGTCTACTTGCCATAAACTCTCTTCTTGCAAAGTTTTTCAAGAGTTTGTGCTAGGATAGATTTTATTGTATTCAACAAGTGAGTATGAGTTGAGTGATTTATAACTTCTCTCATATGTTCATTTGTTTGTTGTAGTTTTGCCACGGATTGCCAAATGGGGAGATTGTTAGGACATATGTGGTTCACTTGTTAGGAACATATGTCAATATTTTATGTAGTTGGCTAATCTTTTGACAAAACGCACTTTACTTGTATTTGGGTAGATCTAATATGTGTTTAATACTTCAAGAAACATGTTTTTCAAGTCTAATATTAAAGTCATGAAGATTGGGCCAAGAAATAAGTGAAGAAAAGCTGTTCATCAAAGCTGAACAGATAGCTTAACACCTGCGGACAGATAGCTCAACAGCTGCTCGACACCTGGCTATCTTTCGAGCTCTTTAGTTGATTGTTATCGCAATCTCGACACCTTCTCGACAGCTGGTGGATCGATCGAGAAAGCTCTTGTCCCCTTGATAGCTTCTCGACACCTAGCTATCTATGGAGATTTAAAGCTTGACACCTCCAGATCGATCGAGGTTACGGAAATCAGAATTTTTAGATCTGATTTTTGGGTCAGGCTTTTGTATTTGTGTAGAGTTTCTTTTCTCACAACCCTAGACCTATATAAGGCTTATTTTAGAGATCGTCACATAAGAGAATACAAAAAGAACATATGCAAAAGGTGACCGATGCCTTATTCTCTCTAAAAGAAGCTACTGCATCTTTGCGTCTTAGGGTTTTGTAACCAAGTGCTTCTTGATCTTCATTATTGATGAAGTGAAGAATTTTGCAACCAACAATCTTCTTCTAGTTGGTGATTTAAGTCGCGTACTAGGATCCGCGCAATTGGTTAGTCATGTACTGGGATTCGTGCATTATCAAAGGGTGGCGTTCATATATTGAAGAGTTTAGAGGTTCTGAAGCGGTAGAAGATTTCTGCTATGAGTTCATCTACGGGGATTGTAGAGTCTAAGGACAAATGTTTTGTACTAGATCTGAAACTTCTCTTTACTATAGTGGATTACTTTTCGGGAAGGTTTCCTCCCAGGTTTTTTCCTATGAAACTGGTTGGTTTCATTGGTTTTCCTGGGTCATCATATCTTGTCTTATTTATTTTTTCCGCTGCATGATTTTGACATGATATTGATATTTGTTTGTTTTAACAAATTTTATTCATAATAAATCTAATTAACAACTTGGGATTAAAACTTGTTAATTCTATCAATCGAAGTCTAAATTTCCTAACAGGGTCCTATATTCTTGTTTCAAAATTTCTTTGCTCCCCACTAGACATGGTAAAACGGGTTAGAATTTTTTGACCCGACTCGACCCGACTCGAAAAATAATTGACCCGAACCCGATTTTTTTGATTAGAAGCAAAAACGAGTTGACCCGTGTTTTTGTGGGTCAACCCAATCTGAACCCGAACCATTTTAAAAATTTTTTTTTTTGATAAAATAAATAGTGAAATTATGACAATATTGGTTTAATTGTTTATTGTGAGTTTCAAGGAAATAATTGATACATTTACATAACTGCATGCAAATTAATTGAAAGATAAATGGTTGAGCATTCTGTAATGAGTAAAGATTTTTTGATATCAAATAGCAAAGTACATGCCAAGATAATCTGGTTACAATAGAGTTAAAAATAGATTTAAAATTATAGACATGTGTGAGATACATTCACAAGTGTGAAAATAGTAAAGCCAAAGTATCAAATTAGCATAAATTATGAATGCTTAGATTTATTTTTTAACAATTTATGTTTAAAATAAACGGTTTTTCAAAATAAATTATGATATTTCCTAGAGTATGCACTGCTTAACAATGATATGATCTTTATAAAAGAGATAATGTGTAAATAAGTAAGCAATCAAACTTTAATGTATATCTCAAATTGAAATAGAGTATCAACCACAATTGATAATAGATTATAAAATTAATTTTCAAGATTGTAACTTTCTTATATGTTTTTATTCTTTATCAAATGAGTTATCCAATAAGTCATTTGTAGTTTTGTTTTATATTTTGGAATGTTGATATTGTGTAGAAATAAAACTTGTGTATTTGTTTTACTTATCTTTGTGTTATTTTGTTTTAGATAGCAATGTTAGGATTTGTATAATTTTAAAATTATTGAATAAGTATTAATAAGTTTAGCTGAGTTCATTCTTGATATAAGTGGTGAATTCAAAATAATGCATTTTACATTAAGTAATATGTTGCATAACTTTCCAAATGACAAATACATATTGTTTTCTTTATTAAAAAAAAAAAAAAATTCATGTGAAAAATATGGGTCAACTTGACCCAACCTGCTACCTGATTGACTCGAACTCGTTTTTAACCCGCTTAAAATGACCTGTTTTTGACCCGTGACCCATTTGACCCACAACCCGATTAACCTGACTCGCCCATTTTGCCATGTCTACTCCCCACTATTTATTGGATATCACAAAATGAGTCAAAATTTGCTGACCTTATACAACCTGACCCGAAAATACACAATTCAAACTTGAATTTTTTGACCTGAAGCAAAAACGTCTTGACACGTGACTCGATTTTGTTTTTTATGAGTCAATCCAACACGACCTATGACTCGAACCATTTATTTATTTATTTTTTTTTTGTGTAAACAAATAATATAATTAAGACAGTATTGGTTTAATTTTTTGTTGTGAGCTTTACAGTGCACAAATCAAACTCAATTGACAATATATAATGGAAATTATTATTATAAATAATAATATTTTTATAAAAAAAATTAAAATTTTAAACATTTTTTGGATAATGCCATTATACACACACACACACATCATTTAGATACAATGACTTTAAGTTAACAATTGAGACTTTTACATAACTACATGCAAATGAATTGAAAGATGAATGGTTGAGACATTCTATAATGAGTAAAGATTTTTGGATATCAAATAACAAAGTACATGTCAAGATAATCTAGTTATAGTAGAGTTAAAAATATATATTTAAAATTATAGACATGTGTGAGAAATATTCATAGAAGTGAAAAAATGAAGTCAAAGTATATCAATAAAATTAACATAAATTATGGATACTTAGGCCAATTTTTTTAACAATTCATGTTCAAAATAAAATGACTTTTCAAAATAAATTATAATATTTCCTAGAGTGTGTGTTGCTTAACAGTGACATGATATTCATAAAACATACTATGTATAAATAAGTAAACAATCAAACTTTAATGTATATTTTCAAATTGAAATAGAGTGCTAACCATAATTGATATTAGATCACAAAAGAGTAAAATTTAGATACAATACCCTACATACTGTTCTTTAGGTACTCATTTTAAAATTCAGACACCTGTCTAATTCAATAATTCTTGCTAATGCCGTTAATAACTTAATACTATTTATTTCTCTGTTTCTTTCTTTCATTCTTTTTCTCTCTCTTTGTAACTAAAAACAAACCCATTTAGAAGGCTAAAGACCCACAAGAAAACCTAGACCCTAACCTTTCTGGCTTTTTATACTCTTGAACTTCTAAATTTAAAAAAAAAAATAAGAATTTCAGTATTTCATTTTTGTTCGTCTGACTCGTCGTCCAGGAAAATAGATTAGATTCTTTTGGAATAGAACATTGAAGAGAAGCCAGGATGTTTTACAACCCTTTGGGTCAAAGACATTGAGAAATCTTTAATGCTTTTGGTCAAAAATTCCCTCCGCCATATCAAAATAGCATTCAGACTTGAAAGCCTTTTGTTTTCTTCAAGTAGTGGTGTAGTTTTGGCACTGTCATTGAATCTCAGTGGCTAAGACCACTTTATTGTTTGGGAAGTTGAGATCTGGATTTCTTAAAAAAATTTGAAATTGAGAGTGTGAGAAGTTGGAGAGGCTGGGATTATGGGTTTTCTAAATTTGTTTTAAGCACATGTAGGGAAAAAAAGAAAAAAAAAAAAAGAGAGGATGAGGTTAATGGCATTAGCCAGAGTTATTGAATTAGAAGGTTTGTCTGAATTTTAAAAGGGGTACCTAAGGAATAGTATATAAGGTACTGTATCTAAGTTTTGCCTTAAAATTAATTTTCAAGATTGTAAATTACTTATATATTTTTATTTTTTTGTCAAATTAGTTATCCAATAAGGCATTTGTAATTTTGTTTTATGTTTTGGGATGTTGATATTATATAGGAATGAGACTTGTGTATTTGTCTTACTTATCCTTTGTGCTATTTAGTTTAGGTTAGTAATGTTGAGATTTGTATGAATTCAAAGTAATGCATTTTACAACAATTAATTTGTGGCATGACTTTCCAAATGACAAATACATTTTGTTTTCTTAAAAAAGAAATTTATGTGAAAACTATAGGTCAACCTGACCCGAGCCTACCTGCAATCTGATTGACCCGACCCATTTCTAGCCTACTTAAAATGACTTGTTTTAACCCAAACCTGTTTTTAACCAGCAACCCCACCAGAAACCGACCCGACCCTGCCTATTTGCCATGTCTTATCCTTCTCAATTCTCATGGGGAGGGTTGAAATTGTGGGTACCACAATTGAAAAAAAAAAAAAAAAACCCTATTATTATCCCTTTTATATGGTTTTAGTATTCAAAATTTTGCAAAGAGTTGTAATTAAACTGATTTTTTTTTTTAAATTTTTGGTTCAGGCAAAAAAAAAAAAAAATTTTTTTTTTTTGTGTTTCTAACAAAGATGTTTACTATCCAAATTCTTCTCTCCCATTACAACTATCAAATTATCTGAATAAAGTATTTCAAAAATTTTCAAAATCAATCAAAACAGTGAGACACTTATACAACTTTATCGATATATTTCTATAACTCAACACTTTTACATTGATTTATTTTATTAATTTATTTTGAGACATCTAATTATATTTTTATACTTTATGTATTTAGATTAGTCTCTTGAATTTTTTTTTTTTTTGAGAAAGATTAGTCTCTTGATTTGATTGTTATCTACTATGAATTGATTATTATTATTTCAATGATACGAGATATATATTTTTAGTTAATTGAGATTATGAAAAAAAAAAAATCGAAATTTACATCTATTAGCTTGTGTGTGGCAAATAAATTAGCATATAATTGTTTAATTATTTTGTTATTAGTATAGATTAATATTTTTAGCTTAATTTTAGTTTCAATATTTTCTTTTAATTTTGCATTCCCTAAGATGAAATCCTAGCTTCATCACTTTGCACTTGAAATAGGGTTTGAATACAAAACAAAAACAAGTGCGGCCAAAAGAGAAAAGCCTATCAAGGGTTTAAGTGTTTGTTTCATAAAAACTTGTCCAGCTTTTTTGTTTTTTTTTACTAAAAGTACTATAAAAATAAAAGCTAAAAGCTAAAAAAATAAATAAATTGATTGTTTTTTTTTTTTTTTTGCTGAAAGTACTATAGAAAAAGTTAAAAGATAAGTAAAAATATATTGAATGGGAGACTTGCAAACAATAATATTATTGTTGGCAAAGACAATAATATTACCGTTGCCAAAGCTAACGCTCTTGGGACTCACAAACAATAATAGTACTGTTGATAAAAAAAAAAAAAAAAAACTAAACACACACATCTTATGTGCTTCTTTTCACGAGGCCCACGTGGGAATCGTAAACTGTGTTTTGGGATTCGTAAACAGTAGGTGTTGATACCCCCCAATCGAGTATGACAGCTTTAACCACCCTTACTTGGAGATGCGATATGTGTGAATGAGGATAGAGAAGACAATGAGGGATCTCCTTTCCTCATTCCTTCTACGGGAGAAGAAAGAGAAATGATTGTGTACAAGTGTTTGATAAGCATGTAAACCCTATGCATGCATTAAGTGTGGGAATTATTAGTGATTTGTTTCAAATTTGGGAGTCGCCACCATTCTTTGGGTTTTCTAAGGTATGTTTGGTCATCTATATCTAACTGATTTTATTATCAAGCCTAGGTTAAGAAATTGTCATTTTTCCAAATCTAAGCAAAAGTAAGAAATTTGGGAGCTCGGTTGCTCATAAGTAAGGTGTTAAGCACCCTATGATGCTAGATTTTGGTCATTAACAGATCAAAGAGTTTGGAGGCTAAATACTTTTGGGCTTTTGAAATTTCTTTTGGAAATCATCAATAACTTTGTTAAATAATTTGAATCCTTAGCAAATTCCTAGACCAAGTACATCACGTCTCACATAATATTATGCTTGCCAAAATTTCATGGTGAAAATCCGCCAACATTTCGCCTTAATGAATTTCCATGGTGGAAATCCGACAGAGTTCCATGTTAGGTGCGTTGTGGTGCACCGGAAGAGTTTCACATCCGTGTGTATGGTATGCGCTAGTATGTTTGGCCCTTAGTGCACTAGTGTATGCCAAGTACCACATCATATGGTGCAAGTAGTACACACGTTGAGACCTTATGTCACTAGCTAACATAGATGAGGGCAATCACACACAAAGGCTTAATATGCACACAATAAAATATGGACACGTCTACAACATATGCCTTGAACACATGTCCACATCCTAAGGTTAGGAAACTTTATGATTAAAAGGGGTCGCCTTTTAATCATAAACCTCCATCATCTAAATTGCATAATTCACTTTTGTGTTTAACATATATCACTCAACATATAAGCATGCAAGTATATAGAGACAACTATAAGCTAACAGACTAGTTGGTATGGATTACTAATGGACAAAGGGTCAAAAGAAAGGGTGGACCTCACTGAGGGAAAAAACCCTAGACCAAGACCATGTTCCGTTGCTTCCCTCTGGAAAGCCTATTGAATAATCCATACATACATGCAACCACGAACAAAAACAAGAAAAAAAAAAAAGACTTTGGAACTAGTTAGATATTATATATGGGTTTGGATTGGGCCCATTAATCCATTGGATTAGATTACGTACTTACACAAACTAGGTTGCTAGAAGATACCCCTTAGGTGGGTCCCTTAATTCCATGTAAACAAATGGGCCTAAGCCCATGTGGAATTCTAGCCACGGGCTTTGTAGATACTGTATTTTGTCCGTTTTCAATTTGCGTGTCAGACCCCTAAAAATCTAAAAATATTAATTTTTCACCATGGAACCACAAAAACATTTAGATTGACGTGACGCAACCTATTCAAGCGTTAGAGCACTCAAAGTGCCATTTCAAAATTACCAGAATACCCTTGGTCAACCCTAAGTTGACCAAAATTCAAAGTTGTTCAAAATCACTCCAAAACCACTTCTTTCTTGTTTTTACGTCAAACCTGAGCTATTCAGAGATTTTTGTCAGATTTGACTGTAGACACTTGATTTTGCACCCATAATTTAATCTTGGAAGATGGCTAAAATGACCATTCATATACCCAAAATTTAGAGTTGCATTACATGCATTTATTCATTCATGGCATATCATAAAAATGACCTTGAGATTCTAACGATCGTGATGGTATGTCCGATTCCTGAATCGGACCGTCGGATTGAAAGATATCACATGATCAAATTTTCATGGTCCACATGCATTTTGTTTGGGGGGAACCAACCACGCATGATTAATTTAAATTAATTCTGATTGGTTAAAAAATTAAAATTAATTAAATAATTTTGTGATTGGTTGTTGGTTAGTGTCAAAAGTAGGCCTGCTTGCATGGGAATAAAGTGAATAATCAGATAACAAAGAAGTTATGGAATGATGCTCTTGTGCAATTGTGTTATCCTTTTTTAGCCCTTAAAATAATCCTTATATATGTTTAGGGTTGTGAGAAAAGAAAGTCCAAACATACATTCACGGATTGAATGAAAAATAGCTCTGAAAAATTGAGTTTTATAAACCTTAATAGATAGCCATCTATCGAGCTAACTGCCTAGCCACGGGCTTCAGCAACTTTTAAACCTCGATAGATGCTAGCTGTTGAGTTTTAAGAACCTGCACTTTCTGACTTGATTCTTGGACAGACTTGTATGGCTTTAACACTTGATCTTGAAACCTTGTTTTTTGAAGCATTAAACACATCCTAGATGTACCCAATTATAAGTAAAGTGCATTTTGTCAAAAGATTAGCCAATTACATAAAATGTTGACATATGTTCCTAACATCAAATCACATATGTCCTAACATTTTCATTTTTCAAATTTTTTTTTGAACTACGTCTGGCCCTGATCCTCTATAAGAGCGGTACGTAGGCAGTCTTTTCAAAGGCCCAGTCATTATCACCTAAAAAGAAACTTCATTTCAAAAAAGAAGATTTTTTAAAACTTCATTTTTCAAAACTTTTTTTTTTGAACTATGTTTGGACCTAATCCTCTATGAGAGAGGTACGTAGGCAGCCTTTTTAAAGTCCCAGTCATAATCACCCCAAAAAAAAAATTCATTTCAAAATTAAAAAAAAAAAATTTATTTTTCAAAAAAACTTTTTTCGAATTACGTTTGGACCTGATCCTCTATAAGAGAGGTATATAGGCAGCCTTTCCAAAGGCCCGGTCATAATCACTCAAAAGAAATCTTTTCAAAGACTCAAAATCAAGACATTTATTTGTGTGAATTTAGGCTAAGAGCATCTGTTTTACATTAAACATATCATCAATTTTCTATGCAAGCATGTCTAAACTAGGGGCATTGGCCCAAAACATTTTTATACTAACTAATTACTAACAAGCTCATGGAAAGAATCTTTTGTAGGAGGTGGACATGGATCTTTCATCTACTCAACATTCACCATAAATCTTCAGTTTAGATGCTACCATATGTCCTAGAAAAAAGGTTGAAAAAGCGACAACTGGACAAGACTCAAGGTATGCCAATCGGCACTCCAACAGTGCCGATTGGCCCATCATTCCAACAGTCCTTATTTTGCCTAGTTTTGGGATTTCGATCTTGTCTTACTCAAAATTTTCTTTATTGAAGGTCCCTACACAATAAGATTTTTCAAAATTCACATTGATAGTTGAACTAGGGGCATTCGGCCATGCCTCATTCATTTTCAAAAAAAGAAAAAAAAAAAGAAAAGAAAAGAAAAAAAAGAGATCATCATCATCATCTTTTCAAAAAAATCAAATCAAGATTTCCAAAAATCATGCATCCATTTCTAAACTAGGGGCATTGGGCCATGCCTCATCCATTTTGAAAAAAAAAATCATCTTCTCCTCAAATATCAAGGTTTTCAAAAATCATGCATCAATTTGAAAACTAGGGGCATTCGGCCATGCCTTATTCATTTTCAAAAAAAAAAAAAAAAAAAAAAAAAAAATCAAGATTTCCAAAAATATGCATCCATTTCTAAACTAGGGGCCTTTGGCCATGCCTCATCCATTTGGGAAAAAAAAAAAAAATCATATTTTCCTTTAATGTCAAGGTTTTCAAAAATCATGCATCAATTTGTAAACTAGGGGTAGTCAGCCATGCCCCATTCATTTTCAAAAAAAGAGATCTCACCATCATCTTTTCAAAAAAAAAAAAAAAAAAATCAAGATTTCCAAAAGTCAAGCATCCATTTCTAAACTAGGGGCATTCGGCCATGCCTCATCCATTTTGAAAAAGAAGAAAGAAATCATCTCTTCCTCAAAAGTCAAGGTTTTGAAAATCATGATTCAATTTGGAGACTAGGGGCATTCAGCTATGCCTTATTTAGGTAAGATCACCCATGTCAAAACCTGTTAGGTAAATTCAAACCTTTGCACCACAAAGCTTCATCAGCTAAACTATAAACTTTTATGAATCAAGCACTTACAAGAATAAGTCCATACATATCAAAGTCATCAAATGCAAATATCAAAGAGTGGTAGTTCATGAGTTGTACAAGTTAACAAACTAGAAGTCAACTCTTGTTTTTCTTGCAGGAAATTAAAAGAGGAAAAATCTCCTGAGCTTCAAATTTTCAAAGGAAAAATCTCCATGAACAAATTTTCAAAGGAAAAATTTCCATGAACACATCTTCATAAAAGGAAAAATCACCTAAGCTTCAAATTTTCAAAGGACAAATCTCCATCAACACATCTTCATAAAAGAAAAATTCTCCATGAACAAATCTTCAAAGGAATAATCTCTTGAACAAATCTTCAAGGGATAAATCTCCTATTCAAAATTTCAAAGGACAAATATCCATGAACAAATCTTCATGAAAAAGGAAAAATCCCTTGAAGAAATCTTCAAAGGACAAATCTCCGTGAACACTTCTTCATGAAAATGAAAAATCTCCTGAACAAATCTTCAAAGGACAAATCTCCATGAACAAATTTCAAAAAATAAATGATGAAAAATTTTCGAATGACTTCATAAAAATCAATGGGTTTTCCTTTTGAAGAGGAAATTCAATTCTTTAAAAAAATAAAAAATAAAAGGAAAAGGAAGAAGAATCACACATCTCAAAATGATGGAACAATAAATAACTATTCATTTAAAATCTAATCCTGAACTTTGGTCTTTTGCAGGCAAAGCTCAGGTTCCAAGATAGCGAAACCTCTTGGTTACCTCCTATCTTGTTCAAGGTAGAGAAGCTCCTTGATTGTCACAGTTCAAGATTGAGATAGAGAAGCCTCTTAATCACCCCAAGTTCCAAGATAAAGAAGCCTCCTAGTTACCTCTCATTCAGATCGAGGTAGAGAAGCCCTTTGGTTGCCATAATTCAAGATTGAGATAGAGAAGCCTCTCAATCGCCCCAGGTTCCAAGGTAGAGAAGCCCCTTGGTTACCCTCCATTCAGATTGAAGTAGAGAAGCCCCTTGGTTGCCATAATGCAAGATTGAGATAGAGAAGCTTTTCAATCACCCCAGGTTCCAAGGTAGAGAAGCCCTTTGGTTACCCTTCTTTTAGATCGAGGTAGAAAAGCCCTTTGGTCATCACAATTCAAGATTGAGATAAAGAAGCCTCTTAATCACCCCAGGTTCCAAGGTAGAGAAGCCCCTTGGTTACCTTCCATTCAGATCAAGGTAGAGAAGCCCCTTGGTCGTCACAATTCAAGATTGAGATAGAGAAGCCTCTCAATCGCCCCAGTTTCCAAGGTAGAGAAGCCTTTTGGTTACCTTTCATTTAGATTGAGGTAGAGAAGCCCCTTGGTCATCACAATTCAAGATTGAGATAGAGAAGCCTCTTAATCGCCCCAGGTTCCAAGGTAGAGAAGCCCCTTAGTTACCTTCCATTCAGATCGAGGTAGAGAAGCCCTTTGGTCGTCATAATTTAAGATTGAGATAAAGAAGCCTTTCAATCGCCTCAGGTTCAAAGGTAGAGAAGCCCCTTGGTTATCCTCCATTCAGATCGAGGTTGAGAAGCCCTTTGGTCGTCATAATTCAAGATTGAGATAAAGAAGCCTCTCAATCGCCCTAGGTTCCAAGGTAAAGAAGCTCCTTGGTTACCTTCCATTTAGATCAAGGTAGAGAACCTCCTTGGTTGCCATAATTCAAGATTGAGATAGAGAAGCCTCTCAATCACGCCATTTTCTAAGGTAGAGAAGCCTCTTGGTTATCCTCCATTTAGATCAAGGTAGAGAAGCCCCTTAGTCGTCACCATTCAAGATTGAGATAGGGAAGCCTTTCAATTGGCCCAAGTTCCAAGATAGAGAAGCCTCTTGGTTACCTTCCATTCAAATCAAGGTAGAGAAGCCTCTTAATCACCCCACATTCAGACTAAGATAGAGAAGCCACTTAGTCACCTCAGATTTCAAGATTCACCTCAAGTTTATCAGTTGTTAAGTAGGTCAAATATCCACAGTTTTCATTTTTCAAAACAGCAAAACACTAGTTCTATGTTCCAAGGTTTTAGGTTCTAGGGCTAGGTAATCTTTGAAAAGTCAACCTCGATTAGATCATGGTTGCTAAAATCAATGTCTTTGTTTTACATTGACATTCGCTTTGCAAGCTCTATCAAAGAAGGGTATTTTGTAGACACTTAATTTTGCACCCCTAATTTAATCTTGAAAGATGGCTAGATTGACCATTCATATATACAAGATTTAGAGTTGGATTATATGCATTTATTTATTCATGGAATATCACAAAAATGATCTTGAGATTCTAAGGATCACGACGGTATGTCCGATTCCTGAATCAGACCATCAGATTGAAAGATATCACATCATCAAGTTTTCACAATCCGCATGCATTTTGTTTGGGTGGAGCCAACCACACTTGATTAATTTAAATTAATTCTAATTGGTTAAACAATTAAAATTAATTAAATAATTTTGTGATTGGTTGTTGGTTAGTGTCAAAAATAGGCCTGCTTGCATGGGAATAAAGTGAATAATCTAATAACAAATAAGTTATGGATTATCAAATCTTTTTAGAATATTTATTTACAAGATAATTATCATTTTAGAGACCTGAATATCAAGAAAAGAGATTAATTTTTAGAATACAGATTAAAAACGCATCTATGTGTAATTTCTGGCTTAAAAATCCTTAAAAAGGAGTCCAAATTGGACCAAAACTCAAACATGGGCCTGGCACCTAAGAGGGCCTGTCGGCACTCCTGGAGTGCCGATCAGCACATGGCAAGTGCTGATCGGCACTTCCCAAGTGTCGATTGGCCCAAACACTAGGCCCAGCTCGGGGACCCCTTGATTGAGATAGAGGCTATCTTTTTTGACTTTTTAGAGATAAGAACGCATTCCAATTCATATCTGATCTCATTCAGCTTATTTTTTAAGCATCCCAACCTCTATAAATAGAGGAAAAAGAAATCAGAATTAGGGGCTCCTCTCTTCTGACTTCTTTGCTCCTTTTACGTTAAAGACGTTCTAGAGGCTTTTGTTTTAAGAACTTCTTTTTTGTCGGTAAAGTATTTTAGACTTCAAAGAGGTGAAAACTTCTTTGATTTCTAAAATATTCTTCTATCAGAAAGCATGCTCATGCAAGAGGTATTTAATTATGTCTTAAGTTTTTTCTCTTCTTTTCCATTAATTAGCATGTTGTTGTTTCGTTGCATGAAAATAGTTTACATGTTTTATTGTGCCTTGTTCTAAATTCATATTTGCTATGCCTAGATATTTAGTTGAATTTTTCTTTAACATGTTCTTTAATTGATTGTCTATTTTAATTTTTTTCTTTGATTTCAAAATCTGTTAATGATCATCAAAACTGATCTGTATCTTCCTTAGATTTAGATTTGAAATTTTTTTAAACACAAAACTTATTTGTATCTTCATTAAATACATATCTGAATTTTTTTGAAAAATATTTCTTTTTTTATAAAATTGCAGATTTTGAAATCTCAAAGAAGAAATTAAGAGTTAGGTTAAAGTCTTTCCTTTTAATATGTGATGCATGCATAGTAAGTTTGTCTCATGAATGTGAATCCTCTTTGAAAAAGGCTTTTTGTATTTACTTTACAAAAACAGATTCGATTCTTTTTAAGAAAATCTCATTTTTTTTTACCCCTTACAAAAACAAATCTAATTTTTACAAATCTAATCTCATATATATATATATATATATATATATATATATATTTTTTTTTTTAACTTACAAGAAAACATATCTGATTTTTCTTAACAAAATCTTCCTTTTACTCTTACAAAAATAGGTCTTATTCTCTTTAACAGAATCTCTTTTTTTTACCCCTTACAAAAACAGATCTAATTTTTACCAATCAAATCCCATTTTTTTAACTTACCAAAATAGATTTGATTTTTAAAAATCAAATATTTTTTATTTTATTTTATTTTATTTATTTTCAAAAACAGATCTGATTTTTTTTTTCTTTGAAAAGAGGACATTATTCATAAGGCAAATTTATTTAAATTAATTTTCTCAAGTGTTTGTCATGTGTGTTATAACAATACATTAAACATCATAAAAAAGGGTATATAGTGGTCATTAGAGTCTAGAAGACCAGACTTTGTCTAGTCGGAATGGGAGCCTAACACCTTTCCATTCCATAACTTAGCCCCCGAACTTAGGATTTTGGATAGGTAGACTAGTGTTTTTTCTTTAATTTTGGTAGAATGTAACTAGGACCAATGCTTTGTAACTTTTGCATAGATTATAACTAGGACCAAAGCCTTGTAAGGTTAATCTACCAAATTGTACCTTTTTTTTATCAAAGGCATTAGAAGTATTTTGAACATGTAATTATATTTATTTTTTCTTATTTTTTGTATAAAAAATAAGTGGTGACTCCACACCATTTATCCAAAAAGAGAGGTGCCTTAAAGCACCCGAATCTCTTTTATTGAGAGCACCCTTGCGGTCTCTCACATTGACCAACTTTGACCCAGAGTTGACTCCCAAGAGCCCTAGAAACCCTAATTTGGATCAGACCATTAGAATGGGTTGAAACCAGTTTCATTGTGAAAATTATTGAATTTCCTTTCCAACGACTATCCATGGGTCCAAAATAGAGTTAAAACGACTGAGATATCTTGAAAATTGTGCCGGGTATGTCAGCTTGCTTCCCTACGCCATAACTTTTATTCTGACTATTGATATTTCATTTTCTTTGTTGTTATAGAAACTAGACATCCATACCTTTTTAGCGACACCAAGTTCAACTCAATTGGAGCCTAGGAAGGCATTC
Source organism: Quercus ilex subsp. ballota (assembly GCA_032727855.1). Taxonomy (NCBI): domain Eukaryota; kingdom Viridiplantae; phylum Streptophyta; class Magnoliopsida; order Fagales; family Fagaceae; genus Quercus; species Quercus ilex. The sequence continues at coordinate 29,345,479 of CM064915.1, read as the reverse complement.
AAATATGCATTCGAAGTTGAATAGGGGAAAAGGACAAGATTGAATCGGGGAAAAGGGCCGCCAAAGTTGGCTAGCGGCCTTTAAGGGGCCGTGGGAAGCTAAAGGGTAATTTTTTCAGCATAAATACCACGACCTTTGATTTCTTGCTTTTCTCCAACATCAAGAGGTAGTTTTCTTGCTCTCATCCCTCTTTCCTTGGTCTTGGAACCTTGGATATTAGGTTTAGGGGTGTACATGTAGCTTTTTAGCTATTATCTACACCCATTTATTTTCCTAGCATGTTTATTGCTTTATTTTGCTTTATCTTGCTATCTCTTGCTTTTGTAGTTTTTCTTGCATGATTTATAGCTTTCTTAGGATGTCTATTTGCTTTCTAACATGTTTTATTACTTTGATGTTGTTGACCTGGCCTTCTTGGGCTAGGATATGTCCAAATTTCTTGTTTGTTTGATAACATGTACACGAGATCCCGAGTCCTTTTTAGGAACTTTGTTTGATGGCACACATGTTTCGTCCATACTCTAATATAATGGAACTATGGACCTTAATCCAAACCCACATTTGTCCTTCCAGGACACCCTCTTTTGCTTGATAACATGTTTGTTTGCCCCTTTGTATGCTATCCTTTGTTTGTTTGTCCCTATGTGTGCTATCTTTTTTTTGTTTGTCTTTTCTTTGGCTTGTTTACTGGCTTTGTGTTTCTTTTGTTGTTGCATGTACACGCTTGGAGTTAGGGCGCAACTTCTAAGATCTAAGTTGAAAAGGGCAAATGCAAGCTAGAAGATGTAAGCCCAAAATGGGCAATGTTCAGTAGATAGGAGGCTTAGCCTCCTTGAGTGGTAATCTCTCTCTCCCTTTTAGCCTACTCCTTAGAACCATGTTTTAGGGTTCCGTTCCTTGTATCTAGCTTTAGGCCACATTCCAAGGGTATGACAATGTTTGCTTTATATTTCCTGTACCTTAGTGGGCCATACCCTTTGAATGTAGGCATGTATGCTTTATTTTTCCTGTACCTTGCTTGGGCCGCGTTCCTTGGGCGTGGCAATGTCTAATTTACTTTTCCTGTCCCTTGCTTGGGTCGCGTTCCTTGGGCATGGCAATGTCTAATTTGCTTTTCCTGTACCTTGCTTGGGCCGCGTTCCTTGGGCATGGCAATGTCTAATTTACTTTTCCTGTCCCTTGCTGGGCTATACCCTTAGGACGTTGGCAATGTATGGTTTATTTTCCTGCTTCCTATGCTTTTATTGTGCATGATGTATGTGTGTGTGTGTGTGTGTGTGTATTTATATTTGCTTGCTTATGGGTGGTCGTGCACTTTATATGATGGACTCCCATGGTTAGGAGAGTGACACTTTTGTGATCGTGGGTACTCATGATCTTGTGGTGTAGGTATGCATTCAAGGTGTTTTCTGTCGGTTCATATTCAAGCCATATTGTGTGTGTAGATACTGTATTTTGTCTGCCCTCGATTTGCGTGCTGAACCCTAAAAATTCCAAAAATATTATCTTTTCTTTATAGGGCTGCGGGAACATCAAGATTGACGTGGTGCAACCTGTTCGGGCATCGGAGCACTCGAAGTACATTTTCCAGTCAAATTGACCAAAATGCCACTAGTAAACCCTGGGTTAATCGAATGTCAAACAAGGTGAAAGTCCTCCCGAAATGACATTTTTCATGCTTTTACATCAAACCCGAGCCATGGAGATTTTTGTCAGCTTTGACCAAGTTTGACTCAACGTTGACTCTTGGGGGCACTAGAAACCCTAATTTTGATCTAACCATCAGAACGGGTTGGGACTAGCACCATTGCGAAGGTTATCAAATCCCCCTTCCAATGAATATTCATGGGTCTAAATTGGAGTTAAAATGGTTGAGATATCTAGAAAACCGTGCAAAGCATGTCAACACACATCCCCAAGCCATAACTTTTGATTTGACCATCAGATTTCCAATTTCTTCAGTGTTTTGGAAACCAGACATCCAGAGCTTTCCAAGGACAACAAGATCAGCTCAATCTGAGTATGAGAAGACCTTTAAATATGTGTTCGAAGCTGGACTAGAAAAAGCCAGAATTATTAATGTCAGTAGATGAAGTGGCTGCCAAAAGTTGAAGGGTCAGAATTCAACTTTAATTGCTTCCATAGCCTTTATTTTGCCAAAAAAAAGAAGATTTTGGGCTATTTTGGAGCAATTTTCTGGGCAAATTCTCTCTCTTTTCTCTCTAATTTGTCTCCCAAATACATCCAAACACCTTTGATTCTTCTCTTTTCTCCACAATCACAAGGTAGTGCTCTTGCACCTAATCTTCCTCTCCTTGGTTCCATATCTTGGATTTGAGGTTTAGGGGTGTGGATGTAGCTTTTTAGCTACAATCCACACCCTTTTCTTTTCATAGCATTTCTAACTTTTTCTAGTTCAATAATATGCTTTATTGCTTTTCCTAGCATGTTCTTGCTTTATTATGCTTCCTAGTATGTTTTTATGGTTTTTCTAGCATGTTTCCTTGCTTTTTGGCCATGATTTATTGCTTTGATATTGTTGGCCTAGCCTTCTTGGGGTAGGATATGTCTAAATTTAATGTTTGTGCTTAGATCCACATGCTTTTAGGCTCCTTGCCATGTTTATACTTATATCTGCATGTCTATGCTTAGATCTACATGCCTATGCTTTCTACATCATGCTTGTGCTTAGATCTACATGCCTATGTTTAGATCTTTGTCTCTTTGGCCCTGTGTCATGCCTATGTTTAGATCGATGTGTTTATGTGCTCCGTGCCATATTTGTGTGTTTAGATCTATATGTTGGTTGCTATGCCATGTGCTTCTATAGACCTTTTGTCCCTTGGTATCTCTCTTTCTTGTTTTGTCCTTCAATTGTGAGGTGTAGATCTAGATCCCATGGTCTAGGCCTACATCCATACACCTAGGCCTATATCAAAGGGCTTGGGTCATTTCTTTTATGCATGTCTATGTTTCCTTGCTTGCTTCTACGCTTTATCTCAATTTTTTCCTATCTAGATCTAGGCTTTTCCCTGCTCTGTGCCCTCCATAGGCTTGTGCTTGTCAGTCTTTGAGGCCACTTGCATGTGTGGTTGCATCTGTTCCTCTTGTGGATTGTTTGGATGTTACCACTTGTGAGATGCATCCCTGTGATGTAGGTTTGCTCTATGCATACCCTTTCTCCACCTTGTGCGATGTTGCTTGCCATGCTTGCTTTGTACCACCTGTTTGTCTTTCATTGCTTCTATGCACTCTTTTTGCATGCTTGCCTACATGTTCATGCATGAGTCTTTGCTTGCTTGTGTCATCCATACTTCAATCTAATGGAACAATGGACATTCGATCCAAACCTACATTTGTCCTCCTAAGACACCCTCTTTTGCTTGATAACATGCTTGTTTGCCCTTTCATATGCTTAGCATGCTTTGTTTGCCCCCGTTTGGCTATCTTTATTAGTATGTTCTTTGCACACTCTCCCTATCTCTTTTGTTTCTTTCTTTGTTTGTTTGCTGGCTTGTTTCCTCGTTTGTTGCAAGTAAACACATGAAGCAAGGATGCTTCAAGCGAGGGCATGACCTCCTAGGTGCGAGCAAAAAGGGCAAAGATGCAAGCCCAAAAAGGGCAATGTTCAGTAGATTAGAGGTCTAGCCTCCCCGAGTGGTTATGTCCTTCTATCTCCTTCCTTTAGCCTCTTCTCTAGAGCATGTATTAGGGTTCCCCCTTTCCTTGTACCCTTTTATATTTTCTGCTCTTTGCTTGGGCCGCGTTCCCTAGGTATGGCAATGTCTGTTTTACATTTCCTGTACCTTGCTGGGCCATACCCTTGGAGCATTGGCAATGTTTGATTTACTTTCCCACCTCTGCGTGGTTACATTGTGCATGATGTATGTATATCTATATCTGCTTGTATATGACAATGTTTGTTTGCCCTCGTTTGGCTCACTTTATTAGTATGTTCTTTGCACGCTCTCCCTATTTCCTTTGTTTCTTTCTTTGCTTTTTTGCTGGCTTGTTTCCTCATTTGTTGCATGTACACGCATGAAGCAAGGATGCTTGGAGTGTGGCCACGACCTCCTAGGCATGAGCAAAAAGGGCAAAAATGCAAGCCCAAAAAGGGCAATGTTCAGCAGATTAGAGGCCTAGCCTCCTCGAGTGGTTACGTTCTTCTATCTCCCTCCTTAGGCCTCTTCTCTAGAGCATGTATTAGGGTTTTCCCTCTCCTTGTACCCTTTTATTTTTCCTGCTCCTTGCTTGGGCTGTGTTCCCGCTCTGTGTGGTTGTATTGTGCATGAAGTATGTATATTTATATCTGCTTGTATATGAGTGATTGTGCACTTTGCATGATGGACACTTGCGGCTATATGAGTGACCCTCTCTAGTCATGAGACCTCTTGACCTTGTAGTGTGGGTATGTGCTCAAGGCGATTGTCATAGGTGCATATTCATGCTATATTATTTGCACTATCATCGCGGTGTGATTTTCTTGATCCATGTCACCCAGTGACACTGGTTTCCCCATGTATGCGACACGCATCAACATACTTGATGCTTTGAAGGGCTGTGGCTCATCTCGGTGCGAGCATGTTGATACGTGCCGTATACACAGACGCAGAACCTTATTGGCGCGCCATAGTGCCCCAGTTGCGAAACTCTGCCGGATTTTTGCTGTGAAAATGAGGCACCCTATTGCCATATTCTCACAGCAAAAGCTTGGTCAGAATAGCATTTTGAGTGTTATGATGCATTTGAGGTGAAGCGTTGCCAGATTTCCACCACAAAAATAAGGCAAAATCCTGCCAGATTTTTGCCGTGGAAATTTGGCATCGATTCCAAATGCAGTAAGAAAGCATCGACTGGGACCATACCCATTTCAAAATCAAACCTCAAAGCCCACCAAGTTTAAAGCCCCGTAAGCTAATGCCAATAGCTTGTTTTCAATTGCCAATGTTTAAAAATTACGGTTTTACTAAAACAAAGGACTATTCTTGGACAAGAACTGTGGGGTGCCTAACACATTCCCCACACGTAACCAGTCTTCTGAACTCAAGAATCAAGATTTTTTACCCATCCATATTAGATTAGGAAAAACAACATTTTTTTTAGCCTAGGATCGGTAATAAAATCAAATAGTGTCAGGTGACCAATCATACCTTAGAAAAACCCAATGATTGGTGGTGACTTCACTTACCCTTGGTAATTTCCTTATAATTTTCTTATATTCCAGTCACACACTTGAGGTACGACACACCTCCCCTCCATTTCATCTCTCGCACCAAGATGAAGCGCGCGAGCGTCGCTGTGATGGTTGGTCTAGCGGCCACGAGGCGTCGACAAATTGGTGACTCCACTGGGGATACTTAGAGAGTTTAGCCTTTAGAGCTTTTGATAAAACCATAATCTTTGGACATTGGCTTTCAAAAACATTGAAATTGGCATTAGCCTCCGGGGCTTTTCTTTTGAAAAATGCTTTCACTATATCCTAATAAACTATTTTCAAAACTCAAAAATATTTTCCAAAATGTTTTCAAAATGGTTTTCCAAAAACCGACTATGAGGTATTTTCGTATGTGTGAAGCTTTCCTGCTTTCCTAAGCATGCTTTACAGCTTTCCTTCACGTGTGTGAACCTAGGGTAGTAGATTTAATTTCTGCTACAACTTTATTTGTGCATATATCTGTTATGCTTGGAAAGTCTTTCCCCTTTCATTTCAACATGCATGACATCACCCCTCATATTGAGTCGAACTTGGGCTCAGCGTTGAAGGCTAATGCTAGATGTGTATACCTTAGATAGTTACTGGATGCCAAATTATAGGCTTTTATTGAGTCCATGGGTGGATAGGATTATGCTAAAAAGGCCCTCTTGATCTGCTCTATCCCATAACTTCTATGAAGGGAAAGGATTAGATGATCAAGGTCCCCCCCTAAGAATAGGACCAAATTACCAGTTAAGCCGTGTCTCATATAGTTGGCCTAGACTACGTCAAACCCATGAGAACTAGGAAGTGCCAAGACCGAGTGAACATCCCAGCCTAGGGTAGGATATCCTTCATAGGATTGTTTTCAAAATAAGTCTAAGGGAAAGTGTCCATTTCCGTTTGCACGTTTGCCCTTTTTGCTTGCATTAAAGGGTCATGCTCCACTCCATGTCCTATCCATTCTGTTTACATAGCATCTGTGATTAACCCTTAGGGAATAGCAACCACATTGCTTACACATTAGATCATACCCAATCCCTAAGGGTTTCCAACCCTACAAGGGCATGCATGCATTCACTAATGGCCTTGTCATGTAAATGTGTATAAATAAAATTTGTGGCCAGTAGCCAGAACTCCGCGCCAAGGAGGACATTGCCAGGAATCGAAGTTCTTCCCTAAGAAGACCAAGCTATCAAGGATAAGGCTCTTCATTGTAAATTTGAATTTCCTTGTATTGTAAAAGGCCCAATGTTGAAGCCATTGCCTATAGCCTATGATCTAGGGGCATTGTAAAAACCCAAACTTTGTAAAAGCATTACTTTTCCATGTAATCAAAAGAGAAGGGTCCATCTCATAATTTCAAGCATGATATGAAAGTTCTAGTTACTTGTCAAGCTTGTGTATTTATTTTGCATCACTATAGAAACTCACCATGATAAAAACCTGCTCAAGGGTTCAAGCCAATATTTTAAAAAATAATAGGTGCATTTTAAATGAGCAAGGAAAGAGGGAGAAAAGGAAAAAAGGGAAGAAAAAAAGGATGGAGAGCATAAGTTCGAAAAAAAAGAAATAAAAAATAATAATAATCATAATGAAAGACAATATAAGGTGCCTTGATGGGTTGAAAATTGGAAGACAATCCATGCAAAATTGGAAGAATCCAGCTAGTTTGAGAACCTAGGCAAAAGTTAGGGATTATACCTGAAGAAGAAGAGGACTTCCCGCAAAGAAGCTTGCTTCCTTCCTTTGACAGACATCCAAACCATTAAGGGTTTCTGCCAAGATCAAGTCCACTGGATTACCTTTCTTTAGCTCATAGGCCACCATGCACATTCGAAGGTCCACACAATATGACTTTCGGGCCAAGAAATACCTTGCAAGGGCACATAAGCAAAAGGCACGAAGGTAGTACGATTGTGGCCTCTCACCTTTAGAAAGGCCTGAATTGGAAAAGTAATTTAAGGCCAGCCTAAGGTTGAGTTTGCCAAATACACACCACCTATTGGCTGTGGTTTCAGGGATGCCCAACACAACTCACAACAAGGAAGGAAGATCCCCACCCATGGTAGGGAATTCCTCAATAGTGGGGAATAATTTTATTCCGTTGAAGCAGAATACATGCCGAGAAGGAATCTAATAGTTGGTAGTAGCACGAAGAAGAGGTTCACCCACCCTAATTTGATGGTAAGGTAAGATGTAAGAAAGGCTATAGGGAGCAATAGAATCTTTGAAATCAGGACCAAGCTTCCTAATCTAAGTGGAAACATCAAGAGGAAAGTTTTCTGCGATTGGGAGACCTCAAAAAAGTGTTCTCTGGGTTGGTGAGGGTTTTGGACCCAAATGGCTAGTTTTATACCTAAGTAAGTTGGCTAGGACTTTTTTGATTCGTGGCCCACGTATGCAAAGTCAACCCTGCGTACGCAAAGTTAAAGCTGCGTATGCAGGCTCATCTCCACGTACGCATGGCACTTGGCAGAAGCCCATGTTCCCATGTTTTGAGCGGAGTTTTGCTACTCCAAGGCATTCTTCAGGTTCCCGTGACCTAAGAAATCAACCAAGACACATTCCAAGTACAAGATTGCAAGCATTAAAGAAGCAAAGTTGTATAGAAACTTACGATTTATCATTAAGTGCTAAGTTCCAATCAAAGGCATATGTAAACAAATGTTCTTAAATACAATCCTTTGTCTCAAAATTAATCCAAACGTTTGCTAAGGAAAATGAAAAAAATTAAAAGCAGAAAGAAGAGAAAAAAAATTATGTGTTGTGTGCCTATATGTGTTGTAACTGCAGGTAATCAACGATGCCGCCTCTTCCTCAGTTGGTAGCTAAGGGTCGCCTCCTTACCACCATCATCATGATCATCATCATCTCCACCGCTTGGATGGGATGCTCCTCCAGGACCATATAGCTCCTTTAAGTAGTTGGTCACTTCTAACTTAAGATTCCCGGCCAGTCATACCAACGCCTCATGCTCTTGTATAGTGGGCTGCAATTTGAAAAAAGAAGGGTTAGTGACTAAAACAAGAAAAGAAATTTGGCAAAAAAAAAGGAAAAAAAAAAAAAGAGAGAGGACAAAGGAAGAAAGAACTCACCGCTTGAGTGTTGGGAGGGAAAGGATAGCCCATGACATTAGGGTTACAAGGCATTACACGCTCCTGAGCAAAACCATTTGGGCCATAAGCATAGACTGTCTAAGGGCTGTATGGAGGATCAATGGGCTCGCCGGCAGTAGGACCCCCCTATTGCAATTTCCCACATTAGAATTCATGACAAACAAAGAAAAGAGAGAGAGAAGAAGAACAAGAGATTTAGCATATACCTGAACGGTAAGAGAAGGCATGAGGTGGGTAATGTTGAACTCGTCATAGTCCAACCCCTCAAGAAGCCGCTTGGCATATGAGATGCCACTCCTTCACGAGTTGTATTCAACATCAGTCATGGAGTGTAGGGCAAGCATGAACTCAGGATGGTCCATCGAAATCTGTGGGTCATCCCTACCCATTAACTGGCATCGCACCCTCTCTGCCAAGTATAGTGCCTTCAAGCCCGCTGCTTCAAAGGGTCGTGTCATCTCTAAGGCAATGAGACCGGTTGGCTCTAGGTCTCGAGAAGTAAGAAGGGGCTGGCTGGCCCATAGAGCCTAGTTAACCTACAATGACACAAGGTTAGAAAAAAGGATATTATAAGGGAAATACATGAAGAAGCATGAAAAAATAGAACCCTTGAGCTTACCTTATCCGAAGTCAACCTCATAAGATGTGACCTCACTTGACGAAAATCCCTTAGAACTAGGTTAGTGCCTAGAGTTATAAGGCCATACTTAACTAACCACTGCTACAAAAAAGAAACAGAAGCCACTGGTTAGATGCAAGATGATAGTATGCAAGATGACAGATGCAAGATGACAAATGTAAGATGATAATTTTCAAGATAGTACAGTTTGTAAGATTACAAGCTACAAATGAAAGTATAAAGAATGAAAAGAGAACTGACCTTAAGGAGCTTTTAAGGCCCCATAAGCTGCCACAAAGTGCCCTGGCTAAGAGTGTCGAGGGTGGACTAAAGTTAAGCAAGACATGGCTGCCTTGAGTTAGCCCTCTGTGCCTCCCCAAAGTTCTGGAAAAGGGTTAGCCACCTCAAAGACACCGTTTGGCCTCCGTTGGCAAAAAGGTAGGTCCCCAACAAGTGAAGAAGGAAAGCCCTAGCCATACAGATACATTCCTCCATGGTCCTCTGTGGGAGGAACATATAATTTGACACTAAGTTAAAGTAGTGGATGGTCTCAGTGGAGTACTTCCTCCACAATATGTCAATGCCTAATTGGATGCCAAACACACTGTCCAAATTGATGATGGACCCTTCAAAGCTAAGGCCAGTCATGTGGTAAAAGTCGTATGGAGTCACCATCATCTCCCTCTCAGTAATATGAAAGGTGTGGGTAGTATCCCACCACCTCTCAATGAGGCATTGCACCAAGGTAACACTCGCAAACTTCTCGGGAAGAAGACCAATGATAGGGTCAAAACTTGCCTCTTGGATATAGCCCTTGGTTTCGGGGACAAGAAGGATGTACCACTCCACCTTATTAGTGCTTCCTCTACCAGTATAAGGGGATGATGAATGCAAAAAGAGAAAATGACATTAGATTCTTGACTTAAGCAAAATCTAGAAAATATGATGTTTTGATGCAAGAATGAAGATAAAAAGAAGGATATAGTGATATTCATAAGCAAAGATGACAAAAAGGTGTGTTAGGATTGCACATGGAAGTGAAATAGAGGAAAAATAAGAGAAAATGGGTAGAGAGGGGCTTTTGATAGGCGTCTCACGTACGCGGGTCAAAACCCATGTACGCAAACAAGACCTTGTGTATGCAGGCCCATTCCCATGTATGCAAAGCCTTAAGAACAAACCTGCGTATGCAAGAACAGAGCTGCGTACGCATGGATACAAGCTACGTATGCAGGCCCGAGCCCACGCACGCAGGAACATAGGTAGAAGCAGTTCTTTGACATTTTCAGGCATAGATCATCCAGAATTAGTCCTAGACATGTTCCTACCCTTCCTAAGGTGTTAGGTTTTCATCCAAACCTATCCTATAGCAGAACCCAAGCATTTACATGGCCCAAAACACATTGAAACAGAAGATCAGAGAGAAACTTGAAAATGAGAAAAAGTTTGAAAACTTACAGATTCAGCCACGGGAATGTGATTCTCTGGCCAGTATATCAATGGTGGAGACCCCACCAACCTTGTTGCTCCACTCTAGTGGGTGAGGTGGAATGCATCAGAAGATAGGACGTGTGAGGACTTTTTGGCATTGGGTGCCATTGGAGAAGATGATGAGAGAATGAGAGAAAATGAGAAAGTGAGAGGGTTTGAGAGAATGAGAGGGTCAAAAAGTGAGAGAAAGAAAGAGGAGAAGGAAGTTTTTGTAGAGAGAAAAAAAGAGAGTTATGGAGAATATGAAGAGGTGAGGGAGATGAAGAGAATGAAGAAGAAAAAAAGAAATGGTTGGTAATCGTTAGGAAAAATGAAAAGGCGGGAACACACCTGATGGCTAAACTACGTGTAGTTTAATGCTTACCATTAAACTACATGTAGTTTAGTCATGGACAAAAAAAGAAGAAGAAGAGAGGAACATCTCAAGATAACCCCAATTTAGCACAAAATTATTAGAAGACTCCAGTACGCGGCAAAGGAAGTAGAAGACTCTTCCCTCGTTCAAGCACATCAAGAATCATCTCTAGTGGTTCAAGCACATCAAGGACCTTCCTAAGCAGATCAAGCTTGTCAAGAACACTATCCTAAGTAAGGAAGCAAAAGACTTTTCCTTAGTATTTCAAGCATCCCAAGCAATATCCCTAGTGAAGGAAGCAGAAGATTCTTCCTCAAATGAATTGAACCTATCAAATATCATCCCTATGGAGGAAGCAAAAGACTTTTCCTTAATAATTCAGGCATATTAAGCATCATGCCTATGGAGGAGGCAGAAGATTCCTCCTAAATGGACCCAAGTACACCAAAGCAAGTCCCTAGTGAGGAAGTAGAAGATTCTTCCCCGAAGTATCCCTAGTAAGGAAGCAGAAGATTCTTCCCCAGTGAGTCCCACACACCAAAAACCCCTAGTGAGGAAGTAGAAGATCCTCCCTCAAAATACCCAGTGAACCATATAGGAAGCAGAAGATTCTTTCCTAATGGAACACACATCTACATTACTCCTCAGCGAGTCCATCCATACTACTCCTCGTCGAGTTTCACATCCCCAAGTAAGTCGTGAGAGGCAAAAGATTCCTCCTCATGCACATCCACTCCTTAGCGAGTTTGTCACCATTCCTAGTGGATCCTACTTGTGCACATATCCTCTAGGAATTGAACATGTTGGCAAGGCAGAAAAAGGTAGAGATAGTGATAGAGAAAAAGGCCAAGGCCAATCTGAGGCAAGAACCTCACTAGAAAAGGTAAAGAAAGAAGTGAAGAAGACAAGAGACAAGAGGAACAAGTCACCTGGAGAAGTTTAAGGCAAGAGCCCTGGACGGACACCACAGACACTATATCCTTTTATTGTCTGTTGGGTTAGCTCGTAAGAGCCCTTGTTTGTTTTGTTTTTTCTTTTTAGTGACTCTAGGATAGTGAGTCACTTGCCATTTGCTTGTAAGTGGCAAAAAAGGTTCTAGGATAGCAAACTTGTCATTGCTCATTTCCCGAGCAACAAAGGTGGGACTTCAAACATACGAATCCCACGCATCTCTTCGGAGTTACACCCCGCCCTATGTATGTGTGATGTGTGTTGTGTGTGTGGGTTGGGCCCGAGCCATACGTCAAAATAAAATGTTTTGACTCTTATTCTTTTGATTCCATTAGCGAAGCTCACAAATTAAAAGAGGAGCATCTGTAGACATTGCATTTTGTACCTCTTACGACTTAGGCCCCCGTTCCCCAATGATGCTCGAACTCTAAGGCCCAAGGCCAATTTAGAGCCTAATCAAATATTAAATTAACTTGAGGATTCTTAAATGGAAAATATAACATTTTAAATGAGCAAAAATCTATTTTTGGAAATAAAATGACCAAAGTGGCCCTCGGCCCGCGTACGCGAGCCAATGCATGCGTACTCAGGCACATTCTTGCGTACATAGCTAAGGTTTTAGAAGCATAAGAAAGACAAGTTTTCTACAATAATGGCTGAGGTTTGGAATGAATCCCACATCGTCTGTGAGCCGTTCCAAACCCCATTTTTTCCACTATAAAAAGCATTATGTGGTACATTTTCAAAACACACAGAAATCTCACGGGAAAAACCTAAGATTCACAAGAAAATAGTGAATCAAAAGGGAGTTTTTCACAAAACACCCTCAAGTCAATTTCATTTGATTAGGACCTTCTTTCGCCCCAATCCTTTTAGTTCAATGTTGCTAATCACTGTCTTATTGGTTTGTGAATAGATTTGACTAAGGGGAACAACCCCTAATCTATTGAACATTGCCCGTTGTGGGCTTGCATCCTCTTGCTTACATCTTTGCCCTTTTTGCATGCGCTTAGGAGGTTACACCCTTGCTGCAAGTGTCCTCGCTCCTTGCGTGTACATGCAAGACAAAAGAAACAAGCTAGTAGACAAGGAAAGAAACAAATGGAAGGAAAAGCATGATAAAGAAAATTTAGGAAAAGATGCCAAACGAGGGCAAACAAACATGTGAAGCACACAAAAAGGCCAACAAACGTGTAATCAAACAAAAGGGGGGGTGTCCAAAGAGGACAAATGTAGGTTAGGATCGAGTGTCCATAGTTCCATTGAATTGGCGTATGGACAACACACAGACTCATGCATGAACATGTTGGCAAGCATGCAAAGATGCAAAGAAGCAAAGAAAGCCAAACGGGCGGCATAAAGCAAGCAAGGCAAGCATAACAATATCACACAAATCGGAGAAAGGTGTATGTCATGCACACCAACACCATGGAGGTGTATCTGACAAGTGGTTACATCAAAACAAACCCTAGGAGGGCCGGATGTAACCACACAAGCACAAACCCATAGAGGGCATAAAGCATGGGAAAGCCTAAATCTAGAGAGGCTAACATGGAGATAAAGCACAGATGAAATAAAGCAAACATATACATGCAAAGGAAATGATCCAAACCCTTTAATATAAGCCTAGGTGTATGGATGTAGGCCTAGACCACAAGATCTAGATCTACAACCTACCAAAAGATGCAAAACACAAGAAAAAGGAGATAGAAAGAGATAGAAAGGCTTTAGAAGCACATGACATAGCAACCAATGTGTAGATCTAGACACATGAACATGGCATGGAGCACATAAAGATATAGAAGCTATAAGCATGAATAAAGATATAGAAGTTGTAAGCATGAACATCACAGAAGTTGCAAAGAAAATATTTTAAATGAAGACAAGCAAAAAGTGTGGATTCAAAGATGATTAAAAGACTTTGGAAGTTGTTTGAAAGACTTCAAACAACTTCCAAAGGGTTTTGGAGCCTCTTTATAATTTTTGAAAAGATGGAGGGCTTTATTGCAATTTTTAGAAAGGTTTGGGGCCAAAATGTAATTTTGGCAAATTTTGGGTCAAAATGTAATTTTATGGAAAAAATAGGGTCAAAATATGGATATTGGAAAGTTTCGGGTCAAAAAGCAATTAAACTACTCTCCGATCTATGAGCTAAAAGTGCCTTGAATGGCGCGTGAACCACAATAAATGGGTGTGAAGGTGAAAGGTCTCACGGATCTTCCAAGAACTGTGACCATGGTGGTGCATGGACCCACATGGTGGCACGTGAACAAGTGAACAGCCTCGAACAAAGGGTAAGGTGTTGATTATTGAGTTTGTGTGCTCGGTGTTGTGAGGCTTTATGCATGAGAATGAAGCTATTATAGCACAAATTAGAGATAGAGTGTGTGTGGTGACCCGTGAGGATGTGTGTATTGTGTATAGAGTGAAGTGTGCCAAGATTAATCCCTATCCCAAATGTAGCTCACTAGAGCAACCCTACAAACTCCAGTAATATGTCAGATATGATTTTTAATGCATCTCAATGGAAAACAATTGTCAATTTAAGAAATGAAGCACATTTTAATGGCAAACTCGCAACTGATAAATTTCTCACTTTCACAGCAGCTCGATCAACTTAAGCTTGATTTTTGTCTTTGGATATGAAAATGAAAAGAAGTCTAATATGTTTAATGTCACGTCAAAATAAACCAATGAGACCTTGATTTAAAACTCAGGATCCCAACCAAATTTGAGGTTGGCCAAAATACGGTATCTATAGCCTCATATCTCTTGCTTATGCCTCTTTCTTGTATTTGGCTTTTGGGTAGGGCGTAGATCTAGATTGTGTGGTCTAGGCCTACTCCACACACCCATTTTTCAATAAAGGGTTTGAATTAGTTCCTTTGTGCATGTCTATGCTTTGTTTTCCCTTGTCCATGATTTTTGCTTTATATCCATGCCTGTTTGCTTAGATCTAGGCTCTTTGCCATGTTCTTGTTTGTTTTCCCTTTGTGGGTATGTTGCTTATTGGTCTTTGGGAACTGTGGGTACAAAGGGGGGGTCGCCACCTAGTTTTTGCTATGGTCTAGGAACCATATATATATAGCATCCCTTTGAGGAAGGATCTCTTAATCTTACTACCAAAGATATGGGTTCAGAGTTTAGGTATGCTCTTGGGAAGGTGTTAGGCACCCAAGATCGCCCAACCCTAAGGTTGGCCTCCCATCATTGTGTCTTATGTCTTAACCCTATTAAAAGCTATTTAAATACTTGTATTCTAGACTCACACACACACTAATATGCATCTAACAAACAACATGACATCATTCATCCCAAACTCTAACCATACATCTAATCATGGAATCTCATCACAAACGCTAGCATACATCTATCATGGCATCAAAGCATATTCAAGGCAGCAACATATACAATCAAATCAAGGCGAAAACATAAGCGCCAAGAAAGATCCAAGCATTCATATTCATCTTTAACATCAACACAAGATCATATCACAAATGCATGAACATTTCCAATGCATGACTTACGTTTCACTTACCTTGCAGCAACACAGCACCCATGGCATTCATGCATGAACATGTGAATGGATGGTATTAAAACTAAGAAACCCTAAGACAAACCCTAATATAAACATATGATAACTGTATGCTTTTAGATCCCTTAAAACACAAGTTGGTTAACCTAGTTATTTAGCCAAGTGAATACTTAGGTTTATTATTCAGATCTAGGTTAAAACAAAAACAATCATATCATGTAAATAATGTGGAAGTATAAAGAACACACGATATGATAACCCAGGAAAACCAAACCGGTAAAAAATTTGGGGAGGATTTAACCTAGCTATCCTCAAGGTAAAAAGCAAATCTACTATGAAAGAATTGAAGTTTGTACAATATGAATTAGACCACTAACTTTCTATTGCAATATAACTTACTACCACGACCCCATGACAGCTCCGAGTCTTTCCTTGAATCTACACCAAACACAAGTTCTCCTACTTGTGACTTTGAGACACCTCTTAAAGGTTTTAGATCTTCTTGAAAGTTCTTTATGTAGCAACTGAAACCACCATCAAGTTCTTGATTCAAATCTTGATCTTGATAGCTCTATGTGTGTTTATGAAGGTAAACACCTTTCAGATCTCACAAAGATTCAACACATAACTCAACAAAGACCTTAGAGAGCTTTTAGGTACAAAACCCTAGATCTACAAAAGAGGCACAAGTTGCACTCTAATCTCTCTCTAAAAAGCCTTGAAAACTTTACCTAGGGTTAGCTTATGATGTCCTTTAAATACTGGAAAAAACATATTGCGATTTGGGCTTTAAATGGATAGGTTATGGCCTTTTTTATATTTGCTAATTTTTGCTGATCTGTGACTTTCGATCGATCAAATCTAATTTTCGATCGATCGAGCCTTGCAGAAATTGAATAATAATTTCCTGCAATTACTCGGTTCCAAACTTAATTTAAACCAAACTTTGAGCAAGTCTAAACCTAGACTAAATGTTTTGATCATGGTTTGCCAACATACAAATTGAAGTTCTAATACATTAGTTCCTAAATTCTTAGAACCTAACAATCTCCCCTTTTGGCAATTCGTGACAAAACACATTACAGAAAAATAAAATGCTCAAAGTTAAAAATAGCCCATTCAAATTTAAACAGCCCTAAATACAATTCAACCTAAACCACTATCTATCAGTTGCCAAAGTAGACAACAGCTACAACTGAATTAATTTGTAAATTCCTAAAACACTCAACAAACACATAAATGCATGTGGAAAGAAAGACATAAAAACAGTAAAACAACAAATATACATATATATATATATATATATATGTATATATAGAAGTAAACTAACTCTCCCCCTAAGTTAGATACATCAAAAAACTTTTTTTATTCTTCCCCTTTCAAAAACAATTTCAACTCCCCTTAAACAAAACAAACAGGATTCCCAAATATTCTCACATTTCATCTAAATCTCCCCCTCTTTGTCACGTATTGACAAAGACAACTCAAACAAAGAGTAAACAGAAAACATACGCAACAAAATTCAAGAGAAAATAGAGAATCAAGGAAACAAATGAAGACCAACAACTACCTTTATGAACACTTGTTAGGTTTTAAAAACAGATTTCTTCCCCTATAAAAATAGGAAAAACAAACCAAGTTTTGGGGAATACTTAGGAGGTGAGGATAAATAAAAAGACACAAACCAAACTTAAAAACTAAGTTGAGGATACACATAAAAAAATATTCTCTCTTTCAATAAATGCAAATTTGACATTATGTGACTCATAAATATATGCATGCAATGTGTTTAAGAGAAAATATTTGCACATTGATTATCCATCATATCTCTTAAGAAAAATATTTGCTGCAGTTCACACATAAAAATAGCATATACTAAAATGTACAAAGGACTCAAAAATTAATAAATCAACTTTTAAATCAAGTTGAGTACCCAATTTAGCAAAGTGTATGCATGTTATGTGTGAAAACAATGAGAGATATGACTGCAAAACTGCAAGATGGATACAAAAAACAATGCAATGCATGTGAATTCTAAACATAAATGATGCATGAAAATTTTTTTGTCAAAAAATTAAAAACTGAAAGTTTTTTAGTTTCGATCAGTCGAGCATCAATTGAGTCAGGCAGAAGCTAGACTTGAAAAATCTAGAAAATTTTGATTGATCAAAAATTACACTCGATCAATTGAAATTCTGGAAAGTTGAATTTTTTGAAAAACCAGAAATTTTTCTACAGAATCACTTTCAAGAGATTTTTCATGACATGAAATGCAAGTAAATGATTCCAAAAGTAATAGCATGAGATACATGTAAGGTGATATGTAGATAGTAATCAATCACAATTTCTACATTATTCATCACATAAGTTTGAAAGTGACTATCACCTAAAGAGTTACATCTTATAACTCCCACATCTCCTAGAAAACATGCTTGCAATCATGTAATTTTTATTTTTTATTTTTATTTTAGCCTTATAATGTACACACCATTATTATTATTATTTTTATTTCAAGGCTACACCTTATTTTCTTTTTGTGCATGTGCTACATTTTCTTAAGCACAAAATCATATGATATGCACTAAGGTGTTCATGATTGGCTAGTAAACAGTGGTGAGATGGTTATTTATGCCTTTCTCTTAGGATTTTCTAGTCCTAACAATCAAAAGCATGTGACTTCAAAATCAAGATCATGTGATTAAAAACTATAAACACTCCCACACAACATGAACTACATAGCTAAAAAGTAGCAAAGTGTAGAAAAATAAGCTCATCCAAGCTAAACAAGGTACACAAGCATGTTTTGTAAAGATATTAGGCCAACCTCAATTACATATTCATGATGTGTAAAAACATACAAGTGGTGGATGTACATACAACTAGGTTAAACAATTTAGCAAAGGGATCTTTTTGGTTTAAAAAAAAATTTATGAACAAAACTAAAAGCACACATTATGCTAAAAGATTAAAAATGTAAATGTAATGCATGACAGTGCTTAATTAAGCTATAGAGGGTACAAAAACAAGAAATATCAATTTCTTAATTAACCTTTAAGTACATGTACAAACTAGTACATACTCATACAAAATCATATTTATCTCAAAATAATCATGCACTTAGTTGAGCAATACATACTATTCAAGTTTTTCCACAATGTCAAGCATGTTCTAAATCAAGAGAGAGGTATCATAATTCATATAATCCTCAAAACAAATAAAACAAGATACAAAATAAAATATTTTTGTCTTTTTTAAAATTTTCAATGTTTTTGGATTTTTTTTTTAAATAAGAAAAAAAACCTAAAAAAACAAAACATGTCCATAAAAAAAAAAAAAAAAAAATTGAAAGAATTAAATCAGGGACAAGTTAGCAACACTCACCTTAGAGAATCTTTTCTCACCCATATAGCACGAGTTTTCAGCTTTGTCGGTGAAAATCCATGTGAAGCAGAGTGTATTTGAGGGATTACACCAATCTTCTAAAAAATACTGAAATCTTGCAAATTCCTTTCACAAGCCAACAAGCTTAAATTTTTCAAAAGAATATGAAACAATTTATGTGGACTTATGGCAGGAGAAATATCATCACATATCCTAGATTGAAATACATAATGTTTATATTTCAATTTATGACAATTATGACGAATGTGACTAGAGACACCACAAAAGTGACAAACAGGAACAAATTTAGGAACATCAGTATTCCTAACAACAAATCTAGTCTCAGATTTTGGTTTTTGCCTCAACAAAGAACAATTTGGTCTAATATGACCAGCAACACCACAAAGGTGACAAGTAGGCACAAAAACAGATTTATTATGCTCTCTAACAGTAGGTTTAAACATAGGTTTAGAAACTTCAGCATCTACATCAGAACTTTACCTTTGTCTAACCTAGCAAAATAAGCATTTTCTTTATTATTCCTCTTGAAAGAAGGGATATAAACTTTCTCAGTTTTAGGCTTAAGACAAACAGAAATGCTTCTGTTATCAACAGCAAGCTTGGTACTAGTCAAATTTTCAATTTTAGCTTTAGATTCAACTAACTCTTGTTCCAAGCTTTTCATCTTCTTATCTTGAGAGGAAATTTGATTTCTCAAAAATTCTTTCTTTTTATTAGATTCATTTAATCTAACAACCAATTCCTCTTTTTCAAGATTAGCCCATTTTAATTCTTCCTTGAATTTCTTAGCAATTTTTAATGATTTAGATAATTTCTTACGAAGAGTTTCACAAGCATCAATAAGATCAACAGAAGCAATAGCATCTTCTTTATTCAAATTTTTACAAACATGAGCAGAAAGACACTTCAAATTATCCATGATAGCAGGGATCAAGGATCAACTCTTAGATCAAAAGATTTAACACAAGAGCTAACCTACTCTGATACCACTTGTATGTTTTTAGATCCCTTAAAACACAAGTTGTTTATCCTAGTTATTTAGCCAAGTGAATACTTAGGTTTATTATTCAAATCTAGGTTAAAACAAAAACAATCATATCATGTAAATAATGCGAAAATATAAAGAACACACGATATGATAACCCAGGAAAACCAAACTGGTAAAAAACCTGGGGAGGATTTAACCTAGCTATCCTTAAGGTAAAAAGCAAATCCACTATGAAAGAATTGAAGTATGTACAATAAAATTTAGACCACTAACATTCTATTGCTACCTCGAGTAGAAACTTTACTACCATGACCCCATGATAGCTCTAAGTCCACAAACTACTTCTTTCCTTGAATCTACACCAAACACAAGTTCTCCTACTTGTGACTTTGAGACACCTCTCAAAGGTTTTAGATCTTCTTGAAAGTTCTTTCTGCAGCAACTGAAACCACCATCAAGTTCTTGATTCAAATCTTGATCTTGATAGCTCTATGTGTGTGTATGAAGGTAAACATCTCTCAGAACTCACAAAAGATTCAACACACAACTCAACAAAGACCTTAGAGAGCTATTGGGTACAAAAACCTAGATCTACAAAAGAGGCATAAGCTGCACTCTAATCTCTGTTCTTGAGACTTTGCATACATGGGAATGGACCTGCGTGCACGGGGTCTTGTCTACGTACGTGGGCTTTGACCCGTGTACTTGAGACGCCCGGTAGAAGCCCTACTCTACCCATTTTCACTTATTTTTCAACCATTTCACTTCCACACGTAATCCTAACACCTTTTTGTCATTTTTGCATTTGATTATCATTATATTCTTCTTTTTTTCTTCATTCTTGCATCAAAACATCATATTTTCTAAATTTTACTTGAATCGGGAATCTAATGTCTTTTTCTTTTTTCTTTTTTTCTTTTTTTTTCCAGTCATCATTCCCTTATGTTGGTAGGGTAAGCACCAATAAGGTCATGGAGTGGTTCAACCTTCTTTTCCCCAAAACCAGGGGCTATATCCGGGAGGTGGGCCTTGAGCCTATCATTGGTCTTTTTCTAGAGAAGTCTGCAAGTGCTACCTTGGCACAATGCCTCATTAAAAGGTGGTGGGACACTACATACACCTTTCATATTGCCGAGAGGGAGATGGCAGTGAATCTTTATGACTTTTACCGTATGATCGGCCTTAGCTTTGAAGGTGCCATTATTAGTTTGGACAATGTGTCAGTTATCCAGCTTGGCCTTGACATGTTGGGGAGGAAGTACTCCACTGAGACCATCTGCTTGTTCAACTTAGTGTCAGATTACATATTCCTCCCATAGAGGACCGCAGAGGAATGTGTTTGTATGGCTAGGGCCTTCCTTCTCCATTTGTTGGGGGCCTACCTCTTTGCCAATGGGGAGCAAATGGTGTCTTTGAGATGACTTACCTCTTCCAGGACTTTGGAGAGGCATAAAGGCCCAACTGGGGGCAGGCATGTCTTGCCTATCTCTACTCCACTCTTGATACTTTCAGCTGGGGCTCCTTGCAATTGCTTGTGGGACCTTGGAAGCTCCTTGAAGTTAGTTATCTTTTCATTCTTTGCACTTTCACTCATAGCTTGTAGCCTTGCAAACTGTATTGTCTTGAAAACTATCATCTTGCAAACTGTTATCTTGCATCTAACCTATGGCTTATGCTTCTTTTTGTTGCGGTGGGTTGTTAAGTATGGTCTTATAACCCCAGGCATCGATCTAGTTTTGAGAGAGTTTCCTCAAGTGAGGGCCCATCTTACTAGGTTGACTTTGGATGAGGTAAGTTTGAGAGTTCTAGTTGTTCATGCCTCTTTATGCATTTCCTTTAGAATACTCCTCTTCTAGTGAGGGCCCATGGGACAGCCAGCCCCTTCTTGCTTCTCAAGACTTGGAGGCGACTCCTAGCTATTGGTCATGGAAGAGGGGGCACCATTGATTATCTACAGTTCAAGACACATATAGGTATACAACACAAAGCTTTTTTTCTTTTCTTTTTTTGCTTATATGGTTTTTTATTCCCTTTAGCAGACATTTTTGGATTAAGTTTGTGAAAAAAGATTGTATTTGAGAACATCTTTTTATATTTATACCTTCAATTGGGAATTTAGTACTTAATTTACAAGATATATCATAAATTTTATGTTTCTATACAACTTTGCTTCTTTGATGCTTGCAATCTTATGCTTGGAATGCACCTTGAATGATTCTTTAGGTCACAGGAACCTTATGAATGCTTTGGAGTAGAAAAACTCTACTCAAAATAGGGGAACATGAGCTTCTACCAAGCGTCATGCATACGTGGAGATGAACCTATGTACGCAGCTTTGACTTTGCGTACTCGGGTTGACTTTGTGTACATGGCCATGAATCAGGAAAACCCTAGCCGACTTACTTAGGTATAAAAGTAGTTGTTTGAGTCCAAAACCCTCACCAACGTATTTCCAACCCAGAGTGTTAGGACATATGTGAATCATGTTAGGAACATACGTAAATGTAGAATTGGCTAATCCTTTGAAAAAATGCATTTTACTTATAATTGGGTAGATCTAGGATGTGTTTAATACTTCAAGGAATAAAGTTTTAAGTTCAAGTGTTAAAGCCATGCAAATTTGTCCAAGAATCAAGTGAAGAAGTGCTGGATTTTAAAGCTCGTCAGCTATCTCGACAGATAGAATCTATCGAGTTTTAAAAGGCTATGTAAGCACGATAGAATCTATCGAGGTTTAAAAGGCTATGTAAGCACGATGCTTGACAACTGCTCGATAGATAAGCTATATATCGAGATCTACGAAAATCGAATTTTTAGTTTTGATTTCACTCCAATTCGTGTATACATGTTTAGGCTTACTTTTCTCACAACCCTAAACATATATAAGGATTATTTTAAGGGCCGTCAAAACTGATGCAAGGGAGTGCAGCTTGATGCAAAGGTTTTTCACAAGCATATTATGACCAGAGACATATGCCTTAGTTCATTTTTCTCTTAAAGAAGCTGTTGCGTTTGTACGCCGTAGGGTTTTGTAACCAAGGAGCTTCTTGATCTTCATTGTATGGATGAACTAAAGAACTTTATAGCCAACATCCTTCTCAAGTTGGTGGTTAGTCACATACTGGGATTCGTGCATCGATTGGTTAGTCACGTATTGGGAGCTGTGCATGGAAAATGAGATATTGTCACTATAGAACAAGTCAAATTGGGTATTGGGGTAAAGGTTCAACTGTAGGTTGGTATAAGGTACTGAGATTCCTTTACTTGTAACTGCTTGTTGTGATAATAATGGATTCTCGAGAGTGGTGACCTTAAAATCACTCGGTGGGGTTTTTGCCTTGGAGGTTTTCCCCATTCGTAAACAAATCACCGCATTAACTTTATTTTCTGTTGCATATTAACTTAGTTGGTGATTTATTTGTGCTACCACATGTATTGCATGTTAATCGGATTAATTAATTAACTTGTTTAATTAATTGATTAATTTATCACAAGGGGTCAATACATTTTGGGCCTATCATAGAGAACACTTTTTTGAGGTCTCCCGATGGCAGAAAACTCTCCTCTTGATGTCTCCACTTGGATTAGGAAGGTTGGTCTCCATTTCAAGGATTTTTTTGCTCCCTATGGTCTTTCTTACATTTTTCCCTATCATCAAATTAGGTTGGATGAACCTCTTCTTCATGTTGCTGCCAATTATTGGGTTCCTTCTTGGCATTCATTCCACTTCAACAGAATAGAACTATGCCATACTATTAAGGAATATGCTGCTATCATGATTGAACCGGAGATTGATGACCTCATCTTCCTTACCATGAATGGGGATCTTCCTTCCTTGCTCCAAGTCATGTTGGGCATCCCTTCCACTATAGCAAATAGGTGGTGTGTCTTTGGGAAGCTCAACCTTGATTTGGTTTTTGAATATTTTTCCAATTCAACCCTTCCCAAGGGTGAGAGGCCACGTTCGTGCTTTCTTCGTGCCTTTTGCTTGTATGCTCTTGCAAGGTATTTCTTAGTTCAAAACTCATATTGTGTGGACCTTTAGATGTGCATGATAGCTTATGAGCTAAAGAAAGGTAATCTGGTGGGCTTGATCTTGGCGGAGACCCTCAATGGCTTGGATGCCTTTCATACAAAGGAAGAAACTTCTTTGCAGGAAGTCCTCTTCTCTTTCAGGTATAATCCCTAATTTTTGCCTAGGTTCTCAACCTAGTGGTATCCCTTTAATTTTGTATGGATTGCCTTTTGGTTTTCAACCCATCGAGGCACCTTATATTGTCTTTCATCATTATTTTATTTTTTTTCTCATGCTCTCTCTCTCTCTTTTTGTCCTGTTCTTTTCTTTTCTTTTTATTCCCTCCTCTCTCTCCTTCTCCTCCCCCCCACCCCCCAGATATGGCTACAAGAGAGAATTCGGTTACTTCAACCTTCCACCGTTCCTCTTAGCACCTACCTCCCTAGGCACCTTAGGGACCGCCGACTTCATCAGAATGACATGGTCTTTGCGGCATATATGGAGCTTATGGGTTCCCTCTAGGAGACCGATATTCAGTGGGTCGTGGAATGAAGGCATATCTCAAGCATGGTCTATTGTTACTGCAAGGACCACTGTGTGACTTTAGTTGGGCTTCAATGTTGCTCTTAGTACTCCACTTGTCATATCTTAAGGCAAATTAGAGAGCATCAAGGAGCTCTTGATGATGAGGGAGCCTACCACACTACAGTGTTCACCAATAGGATCTTGGGCAGGATCAGTGAGGCTTGGCCAGGTCGTAGGGTGACGAAAGACATCATTCCTCCTAAATACATCTACCCCACTGCCAGGTATAAGCAATGGTTGGAGGATGACATGAAGTGGGTTCTGAAGGATGAGAAGGCTTATAAGAAGACTAGCAAGAAAATAAAGAGGACTGAGTGGCCACCTTGATATGCCCTATGTTTTACTTTTTTGCACTTTTATGATTCTCATGTTTTGTTTTTGAATTTAATAAAGGATTAGAATGTTCTAAATCCCCTATGAAAACAGTCTTATTATCCTTTAATTTGAGCAATGAAAGAATTTCCATTTATTATCTTTGTTTATTGTCATCATTATTCTTTTTCTTTTTCTTTTCTTTTCCTTTGCCATGTAATTTTTGCTTATGATGTCTCTCTGGGAATTTTCGCCATGCCCGTGGTCTTTTCCCCTAATTTTTGCCTAGACTGCCCTTTTGGGTTTTCAATCTAGCAGGGTTCTTTTGCCTTAATTTTTTCCTAGACCACCCTTTTGGGTTTTCAACCTAGCAAGCTTTTTTCTTTTTAAATGTTGTACTTCCAAAGTCTATCCATGTTAATTGGGTGAAGCATCTCTTCCCCATCCAAATCCGTGATTCTTGTAACACCTCTAGACATGATTTTCTTAATGATAAAAGACCCAGACCACGTTTGCTTCATCTTCCCTCTTGGATCAAAAGTCTCATCTCTAAGCACCTTTAGGACCAAGTCTCCTTCTTTAAGGTTTCTCGGTTTCACCTTCTTGTTGAATGCTATAGCAATCCTTTTTTGGTACCCTTGTGCATGATATTGTGCCCTAGCCCTCTTTTCATCAATCAAAGCCAATTGTTCATATCTTGCCTTAACTCAATCCTCTTCTAGGACCTTGGTTTCCACCAATACCTTCAACGATTGTATCTCCACCTCAATAGGAAGCGTTGCCTCACTACCATAAACCAAGGAGTAGGGTGTTGCCCCAGTTGATGCACCAATAGAAGTTCTATAACCCTATAAGGAAAACAAAATCTTCTCGGCCCCATTAGCTTATGGTCTATATGGTGAAGATTTGTGATGCTCGATGTTGTATAATTCCATGACCCTTTAAACTTCTCCCTCAAAATGGGAACCGTTATCAGAAACAATCTCTTGGGGCACCCTAAACTGACATATTATGTTGTTTTCTAAGAACCGAGCCACATGCTTAGCCTTTAATACAGAGTAAGAGGCTGCTTCTATCCATTTGGTGAAATAGTCAATTGCTACTAAAATGTATTCGTGCCTATTTGAAGCTTTAGGGGCTATCCTTCCAATCACATCTATGCCCCAAACCGAGAATGGCCATGGAGAAGTCATGCTATACAACTCACTAGGCGGTACATGGTTCAAGTTCGTGTGTCTGACAACCATGGCAACTCTTCACATAGTCCACAAAATCAGTCTCCATTGTATTCCAGTAGTACCCTATTCTTAGGATCTTCTTAGCTAACATTCTTTCATTCATATGAAGGTCACAAATCCCTTGATGAAGTTCTTCCATTACTCTCTCGGCTTATTGTCTCTTCAAACAACAAAGGTGTATGCCATCATAGGATCTTCTATAGAGTTGTCCACCACATAGGATGTATTGTGTTGCCATCATCCTAATGGAACAAAGTTCCCTCTTTATGGCCCCATCCAGATATACCCCTAGTTCTAAGAACTTCATGATGTCATAGTACCATGGAACTTCCTCTTCCTCTATGGTCATTATTGAAGCTTCGGTCTTCCCTTTGTGCGCTTCCTCAAAACTTTGCTCAATCTCCAAAGGTCGTGTCCACACTCCCTCAGGTATTTCTACTATGGAGGCTAAAGTAGCTAAGGCATCTGCAAATTGATTTTGAGCTTTAGGGAAGATTGTGCACACAATCTTGTTAAAGGTGTTGTTCAAGTCCTCCAAGTATTATTGATAAGGCTTCAAGTGTTCCTCCTTCACTTTCCACAATTTTTGAGCTTGGGCTATAACCAAAGTTGAATCTCCAAAGACTTCAACCTTTTTTACCCCCAATTCTCGAAGAGCTCCCATTCCAGAAATACAAGCCTTATATTCAGCCATGTTGTTAGTTGCTTCAATGTTCAATTTGATTGCCAAAGGTATATGAGATCCATCGAAAGTGATCAAAAGTATTCCTATCCCATTCCCATATTAGTTTACAGGTCCATCAAAGTACATCTTCCCTGCCCAAAAAATGTCTTCATTTGGAAAGTCTTCTTTACCATCTTCTCCCTCTATAGGATTCCCGGCACAAAAATCTGACACGATGCTTCCCTTGATAGTTTTCCTAGCCACATACTTCAAATCGAATTCTGCTAAGAAGATCTACCATCTTGACAATCTTCCACTCAAAGCGGGTTTCTTAAAGAGATACTTTAATGGGTCCATTCTTGCTACCACCCATATTTGGAAAGGTAAGACGATATGTCTCAATTTCTGTACGGCCCAAACGAGTGCAAAGCATGATTTTTCAATGGGAGTGTACCTAGTCTCGTAATTATGGAATCTCTTGCTCAAGTAATATATGGCCCTCTCATTCTTGTCATTTTCTTCTTGTGCAAGCATACTTCCAACCGCATCCTCTATGATAGAGAGGTATAGGAGTAAGGGTTTTCCATGTTGTGGAGACACTAAGATAGGTGGGTGGAGAAGATACTCTTTGATAAGTTCAAAGGCTTTTTGGCACTCATCATTCCATGTATGTGGTTCATTCTTCCTTAGGAGTTTGAAGATGGGCTCACAAGTGGAAGTGAGCTTGGCAATGAATCGACTAATATATTGTAGTCGTTCCAAGAAACCCCTAATCTCTTTCTCGCTTTTGGGTGGAGGTATCTCCAATATGACTTTAATCTTGGACGGGTCAACTTTTATCCCTCTATCACTCACTAGGAAGCCTAGCAAATTTTTCGGTGATTACTCCAAAGGTGGAGTTTGGTGCTTTCAATCTCAATCTATATTCTTTAATCCTCTCAAAGAACTTCCTCAAGTTTATGGTGTGGATACCTCTATCCTTGGATTTTACTATCATATCATCAACATACACCTCTACCTCATTATGCATCATATCATGTAGCAAGGTTGTAGCCATATTTTGGTAAGTTACCTCAGCATTCTTGAGGCCAAACGGCATTACCGTGTAACAATAGATTCCCCATTCGGAAGTGAAGGTGGTTTTGGTCATGTCCTTGGGAGCCATCTTGATTTGGTTGTATCCCAAAAAGCCATCCATAAAAGACATCGAGGCACATCCTACCGTGTTATCCACTAAGACATCAATGTGAGGGAGAGGGAAGTCATCTTTTAGGGCATGCCTTGTTTAAATCCTTAAAATCGACACACATCCTCACCTTTCCGTCTTTCTTAGGTACAGGCGTGACATTGGCTATCCATTCGGCTTGATGCACTAGTTTAATGAACCTTACCTTTAATTGCTTAGTGACTTCCTCTTTGATTTTTAAGAGCCATTCGGTCCTCATCCTTCGCAATTTTTGCTTGACAAGCACCATGTGATCATGAGTGTCAATGTGATGTTGTGCTATCTCAGGGTCAATTCCAGGCATATCTTCATAGGACAATGCAAACATCTCTTGAAATTCCATGAGGAGTTCTTGATGATTTTTTCTTTCTTTTCCATTTAGAGTTGAGCCAATTTTAATTAAGTGTGGATTCTCATCATTGCCTAAATTAATAGTTTCAATGGTTGGTTCCATAGGTTCAATTTTCTTTTCCAATTGTTTATTAATGTCAGTTTCAAATTCATTTGAATGATTTAAGTGCAAAATTTCAATGTTATGGGATACATCAAAGTAAGCTAAATCAGAATTCATCTTAATGAAAATATTGAAAAGTACATTTGAACTTGCATTACAAAACTTTTTCCCCATGTTTTCAGAAAACCTAACCCAAGTCCAATTTTTAATGGGCCCCATAATAGGCATGATGAATTCCATCCTCTTTCTTCTTCAAGGCTCGCCACTCTTCCCCTTGTCTTTCTTCAGCCAGTCTATCTTCTTTAGAGGTTCCCACACATGCATAGCTTCGGTCATATCATACAAATCTTCGCCCTTGTTGTGGAAGTCTCTTCTCGCCTCGTTAAGGAACCAATCGCCATCATCCCCGCTCCAATAGCTAATCATTTCATCATCTCCTTCTCCTTCTTTGTTCATCATGAGATACTGGTCGTCGTCGGAAGAAGGGTCCATATTGCGTTCAAGCATGAAGCGAGCTGGGGTGACTTGGTTGTCCCTACCTTTGAGGTCCATTCTGGCCAATCATGATCTTCCCACGATTCTGCGTCTCCCGATTTGGAAAAGTCGTTGACATGGGCCCTCTTGAAATTCCATGGTCTCGGAGCACTCTTTAGTCGTGGCTTAAAGTTGGGTAGAAATAGGTGGACCTTCCCTTCTATCATCATGCAGTCGATGTCCTCTTTGGTCAGCTCTCTTTGTTCATGCTTATCCTTGTCTTTTCCAGCTTTCTCTTTTGCTATCTCGGAGAGGTGGCCTACTATCTTTTTAAAGACTTCAGCTTATGCCTCCACACACTCAAGCATCTTTTGCATGAGGACCTTCTCACTTGTAGCGTCCATCTTTCCCTCTTGATAAGTCTTCCTTTTGGATGTCTTGTCTTCCATTGGACTTGGTTCGGAGCGATGTCTGAAAAAAAGCTCCATTTTCATTAAGTTGATGTTCCAGTTAAAGGTTCCTTTTTAAACTTCAAATGTCCTCTGAAAATTCTTAAGTTCATTTTATTGGAGGCCCAATTACAATACCACTCCCTTCCCTCTCATGGTTCCTTGCCCTTTGTTTCATTGGATTTTGGTCCATTTACAATAAAGCTCTTATCTTACTCTCATGGGCTTTCATTAGAATGTACTTAGGAATTTTCAACCCTTTGCCTCAACCTTGGGTTGGAAATGTATTCGTCACTTTTAGGCTTCTCATTCTTTATTCATTATTTCATTTTGTTTTTCTTGGAATAGCCCTCTAGCTAGAATACATTGTAGTCTTCCTCTCAAAGTCTGAAATTCTCATCATTTTGGGTCTAGGCATGCAACAAAGAGACCCAAGATTAGGGAAGTTCATTTTGGCTTTGAAGGATGTTGGATGCTAAGTCCGTAGCATATTTGTTACCTTAGGCCCAAAGTCCTCTTTTTCAAAAGGGTTTTTACCATTTGGGCTTACGATATCTTACTCTCATGGGCTTTCATTAGAATGTATGTAGGAATTTTCAACCCTTTGTCTCAAACTTGGGCTTGCAATGTATTCGTTACTTTTGGGCTTCCCATTCTTTATTCATTATTTCATCATTTTTTTTTTCTTGGAATAGTCCTATAGCTAGAATATATTGTAGCCTTCCTCTCAATGTCTATGAAATTCTCATCATTTTGGACCTAGGCATGCAACAAAGAGACCCAAGATTAGGGAATTTCATTTTGGCTTTGAAGGATGTTGGATGCTAAGTCCATAGTGTATTTGTTACCTTAGGCCCAAAGTCCTCTTTTTCAAAAGGGCTTTTTCCATTTGGGCCTACGACAGCAATTAAGCTATGGTCTTATGAACCTTTCAAGTTATGATGTGCCTTCAGATTTTAGGGATAAGCCTCTTATATGTGAGGACTTCTTTTCTTTTATCCCACAACATCTTAAGGTCTACCATAACTTTAGGGCCATCCCTTCCATTCTTATACCTTTTATTTGTCCTTTAGAATTAGGTGAACACATGGTATATGGTTGAACAAGTTATCCTTTGTGATAGGGTCTAGGATCTCTCTAGGTGGGCTATGATTCCAATCAAGGGCCCAGGTGGACCCCATAGTAGATTGGTAGCAAAACTTTAATGTACTCAAGGCCCATTATAGGTGATGGCATTGATTGTGAGTTGGTGAGATGAACTTTGGAAGATTTGGGCTTGAATGGAGCCTTCCACCTTCCCACTCATCACCAACTAGGGTTAAAGGACAAAAGAACAAGTAAATGTGTATGCAAACAAGTATTGAAAAAGCTCTTATTAAGGTTAAGAGACAAGACATGTAGGAATTAAACTCACAATCCCTAGTGGATTCGCCACTGTGGGCATAAGGGGGGAGTCGCCACCAAGTTTTTGAAATGGTCTAGGAACCATATATATAGCGTCCCTTTGAGGAAGGACCTTTTGATCTTACTACCAAAGATATGGGTTCAAAGTTTAGGTACGCTCTTGGGAAGGTGTTAGGCACCCAAGATCGCCCAACCTTAAGGTTGGCCTCCTATCAATGTGTCTTATGGCTTAACCCTATTAAAAGCTATTTAAATACTTGTATTCTAAACTCACACACACACACACACTAACATGCATCTAAAAAACAACATGGCATCATTCATCCCAAACCCTAACCGTACATCTAATCATGGCATCTCATCACAAACCCTAGCATACATCTATCGCGGTGTCTCATCACAAACCTTAGCATACATCTATCGTGGCGTCTCATCACAAACCCTAGCATACATCTATCATGGCATCAAAGCTTATTCAAGGTAGCAACATATACAATCAAATCAAGGCAGAAACATAAGCATAAGGAAAGATCCAAGCATTCATGTTCATCTCTAACATCAACATAAGATTATATCACAAATGCAAGAACATTTCCAATGCATGACTTACCTTTCACTTACCTTGCAGCAACACAGCATCCTTGGCATTCACACATGAACATGTGTATGGATGGTATCAAAACTAAGAAACTTGAAGACAAACCCTAATCTAAACATATGATAACAAACAAGCATGTGAAAAGGTGGACGGAAACTTATAGGGCCTAAAACACATGAAAAAAAGGCCAAACAATACAAACATGTGAAGGCAGAAACAAAACAAACAAAAATTTAGGGTTTTTGGGCAATGGCATCACGCACGCTAGAATATGTCTATGTATGCATAATCAAGCATGCGTGCGCAGGCTAGATCAGGCGTACGCAGATCCTTGCCTAGAAAACCCTAAAAATGTAAAAACAAAAAAGAACTTCAAAACAACAAATCTAACACCCTAACATGCATTTTAATCATGCAAAAACATAAACCTAACCTAGGAAGACATATTAGAACATATCTTAACAAAAAAAAAAAAAAGCAAATAGGAGGATTTAAAGGAAAAAAATAAAAGAAAAGTAAAAAGAAAAGTTTAGACTATATACCTCACACAAAAGCTTTCCAAGCTTAATTTTGACCGTTCCCCTTAGTCAAATCTATTCACAAACCAATAAGAAAGTGATTAGTAACATTAAACTAGAAGGATTGAGGCCAGAAAAGGTCCCAATCAAATAAAATTGACTTGAGGGTGTTTTGTGAAAAACTCCCTTTTGATTCACTATTTTCTAGTGAATCAGGTTTTTCCCAGAGGATTTTTGTGTGTTTTGAAAATGTACCATGTAAGGCTTTTTATAGTTGAAAAAATGGGGTTTAGAATGGCTTCCAGATGATGTGGGATTTATTCCAAACCTCAGCCATTATTGTAGAAAACTTGTCTTTCTTATGCATCTAAAACCCTAGCTAGGTACGTAGGACTATGCCTACGTATGCATGCCTTAGCTTGCGTACGCAGGCCGTGACCCACGTATGTAGGCTGTGAGCCACTTTGGTCATTTTATTTCCAAAAATAGTTTTTTTTTTTCTCATTTAAGAGGTTATATTTTCCATTTTAACACTCCTCAAGTCAATTTAATATCTAATTAGGCTCTAAAATGGTCTTGGGCCTTAGAATTCGAGCATCATTGGGGAACGGGGGCCTGAGTTGTAAGGGGTATAAAATGCGGTGTCTGCAAGGCCACTTACCTATTTGGTTGCATCTGCCCCTTTAGTGGCTTGTTTGGATGTAAGTATGAGAGTACACCTTCGGGATGTTTGGCTTGCTTGCCTCTTGCCTTTTTTTTCCCTTTTTTTCGCCTAGCATGTTAGGGTTTTTCATGTTAGCCCTTATGTGTGCCTTATAAGTGGGGTGTTAAATGGGTGGGTTTAGGTGGGTTTGGGGTGGGCATAATTGAGTTGAGTACATAAAACTCATTTACCCATTTATTGCCCATTTAACTAATTACTTCTAACCCAACCCTAACCCACCCAATTACCCTATAATCAAAATTACCAAAATGCCACTAAAACTTCAAAATGACCAAAGTACTCATAAAATCCTTTAAATGTACCAAAATACCCCCTAAACCTAAAAAAAGATCAAAATACCCCCAAAACATAAAAATTACCAATACCCCCTAAACCTTAAAAAATTGACTGAAATACCCCCCGAAACCTAAAAATTGACCAAATTACCTCCAAAATTGAAAAATTGACCAAAATACCCCTAAAACCTTAAAAAAAAAAAGAAAAAAAGAAAAAAAAAAGAGACCAAAATAACCCCTTAACCTAAAAATTACCAAAATACCCCCCGAAACCTTAAAAATGACCGAAATACCCCAAAAATCTTGAAATTGACCAAAATATCCTTAAACCTAAAAAAATTACCAAAATACCCCTGAAACCTAAAAAATGATCAAAATACCCCTAAAACCTAAAAAAAATGCCAAAATACCCCATAAACCTAAAAAAAGATCAAAATACCCCCAAAACATAAAAATTACCAATACCCCTTAAACCTTAAAAAATTGACTGAAATACCCCCCAAAACCTAAAAATTGACCAAATTACCTCTGAAATTGAAAAATTGACCAAAATACCCCTAAAAGCTTAAAAAAAAGGAAAAAAAAAAAAAAAAAAAAGAGACCAAAATAACCCCTTAACCTAAAAATTACAAAAATACCCCCTGAAACCTTAAAAATGACCGAAATACCCCAAAAATCTTAAAATTGACCAAAATATCCTTCAACCTAAAAAGATTACCAAAATACCCCCGAAACCTAAAAAATGATCAAAATACCCCTAAAACCTAAAAAAATGCCAAAATACCCGCATAAACCTAAAAATTACCAAAATACCCCGAAGCCTAAAAAGTGACCAAATACCCCCCTAAACCTAAAAATTACCAAAATACTCCTGAAACTTAAAAAATGACCAAAATACTCCAAAACCTAAAAATTAAACAACATACTCCTAAACCTAAAAAAAATGAGAAAAACACCCCCAAAACCTAAAAATTGACCAAAATACCTCCTAACCCTATAAAATGACCAAAATACCCCCGAAACCAAAATATGACCAAAATAACCCCTAAACATAAAAAATGACCAAAATATTCATGAAACCTAAAAAATGACCAAAATACCCCCCAAAACCTAAAAAATGACCAAAATACCTTCAAACCCATAAAATGACAAAGATACACCTAAACCTTTAAAATGACCCAAATACCAAAACCTCTAAAATGACCAAAATAGCTCTAGTCCTATAAAACGACCAAAATTCCCCTCAAAATATCTAAAATGACGAAAATACCACTGATCCTATAAGATGAACAAAATACACTCAAAGCATCTAAAATTACCAAAATAGGGGTTGGGGTATTTTGGATGTTTTGAGGGTATTTTCATCAAATCAAAGGTCCTAAGAGTATTTTAGTCATTTTGTAGGTTTCGAGAGAATGTCACTAATTGTTTAGGGTTTAGGGGTATTTCGTTAATTTTTAGATTTCGGGGCTATTTTGGTAATTTTCTATGCTTTGGAGTTTTTTTAGTCATTTTTTAGGTTTTGGGGATATTTCAGCCATTCTTCAGGTTTCGGGAGTATTTTAGTTAGTTTTGTTTTAGATTTAGGGGGTATTTTGGTCTTTTTTTTATGTTTACGGAGTATTTTGGTCATTTGTTTTTAGTTTTAGGGGGGATCTTGGTCATTTTTTAAGTTTAAGGTGTTTTAGGGGGCATTTTTGTCATTTTATGGGTTTTGTGGTATTTTGGTCTTTTAGGTTTCGAGGATATTTTGGTATTTTTTTTTAATGTTTAGGTGTTATTTTGGTCATATTTAGGTCTCGAGGGTATTTTGATCATTTTTTACGTTTCGAGGGTATTTCTGTCATTTTTTTGGTTTAGGGTTATTTTGCTCAATTTTTAGGTTTTGGGGGTATATCGGTCATTTTTTAGGTTTTATGATTATTTTGGTAATTTTTAGGTTTAGAGGGGTATTCGATCTTTTTTTAGGTTTTGGGGGTATTTTGATAATTTTTAGGTTTAGGGGGTATTTTGGTCTTTTTTTAGGTTTCAGGGGTATTTTGGTAATTTTTTAGGTTTAGGGGTATTTTGGTCAATTTTTAGGGTTTGAGGGTATTTTGATCATTTTTTAGTTTTCAGGAGGTATTTTGGTAATTTTTAGGTTTAGTAGGTATTTTGGTCTTTTTATAAGTTTTTAGGGGTATTTTGTTAATTTTTAAGTTTGGGGGGGGGGTATTTTGGTCATTTTTTAGGTATAGGGGTATTTTCGTCTTTTTTAGGTTTTAGGGGGTATTTTGGTCTTTTTTTTTTTTTAGGTTTAGTGGGTATTTTGATTATTTTCTAGGTTTATGAGATATTTTTGTAATTTTTAGTGGTTTTGGGGTATTTTAGAGTTGGGTGATTTGTAGAAATGATACTTGGATCATAATTAGGTCTAACCAGGTACCTAGTTAAAACCCAAAACATGAATGTTAGGTAGGTTAATACCCATTTAACCTAATTGATAATTGGGTGGGTGTGGGTCTCATTTAAGTGGGTGGATTTGGGTTGATTTTGCCACCCATACTTATAACATGTCTAGCTCTCCCCTTTTTGTGATAACATACTTGGCTTCATTCATGCTTGCTAAGCCATGCTTGCTATGCTTGCTTCATGCCATCTTGTTTGGCTTTCTTTGTTTGTTAGCATCTTCACACCTTTGTTTATATGTTCATGCATGTGTCTTTGTGTGCTTGTTTGTGTCATTAAGCCTAGTTCCTACTTACCTTCTCGTGCGGTTTCACACCCATCTTTGTACAAAAGATCCCAAGTCGCTTTTAGGAACTTTGTTTGATGGCACACATGTTTCGTCCATATTCTAATATAATGTGTTAGGACATATGTGTTTCACTTGCTAAGAACATATGTCATTATTTTATGTAGTTGGCTAATCCTTTGACAAAACGCACTTTACTTGTATTTGGGTAGATCTAATATGTGTTTAATACTTCAAGGAACATGTTGTTCAAGTCTAGTATGAAAGCCATGAAGATTGGACCAAGAAACAAGTGAAGAAAAGGTGTTCATTAAAGCTGGACAGATAGCTCGACACTTGTGGACAGATAACTCGACAGCCGCTCGACACCTCTCGATAGCTGGCTATTTATCGAGCTTCTTAAGCTTTTTCCTTATTGCAATCTCGACACCTCCTGAACACCTGGTGGATCGATCGAGAAAGTTTCTGTCTCCTCGACACCTTCTCGACACCTCCTCGATAGTTGTATCTGTCGAGCCTCATTAAAGCTCGACACCTCCTCGACACCTGCTATCTATCGAGGTTACGGAAATCAGAATTTTCAAATATGATTTTTGGGCCAGGCTTATGTATTTATGTAGAGCTTCTTTTCTTACAATCCTAAACCTATATAAGGCATATTTTAGAGGCCGTCACATAAGAGAATACAAGGAGAGCATATGAAAAAGGTAACTGATGCCTTATTCTCTCAAAAAGAAGCTACAGCGTCTTTGCACCTTAGGGTTTTGTAACCAAGTGCTTCTTGATCTTCATTGTTGATGAAGTGAAGAACTTTGCAGCCAATATCTTCTTCTAGTTGGTGATTGAAGTCGTGTACTAGGATCCACGCAATTGGTTAGTCACGTACTGGGATTCGTGCATCATAAAAGGATGGTGTTCATATATTGAAGAGTTCAGAGGTTCTGAAGCGGTAGAAGGTTTCTGTTGTGAATTTATCTACGGGGATTGTAGAGTCTAGTAACAAAGCTTTTGTACTAGATCTGAAACTTCTCTTTACTATGGTGGATTGCTTTTCGGGAAGGTTTCCCCCCAGGTTTTTTTACTGTGAAACTAGTTTGGTTCATTGGTTTTCCTAGGTCATCATATCTTGTCTTATTTATTTTTCCGTTGCATGATTTTGACATGATATTGATATTTGTTTGTTTTAACAAGTTTTATTAAGAATAAATCTAATTAACAACTTGGGTTTAAAACTTGTTAATTCTATCAACCGGGGTCTAAATTTCCCAACAAGTGGTATCAGAGCGGGTTCACTCTGATTAGATTAATTTCCTGAGTGTGATCCATTGATCCCTGTTGTCATGGATAGAGGACAATCTTTATTTATACCTCCTTTATTTGATGGCACTAATTATGCGTACTGAAAAGTTCGTATGAAAGTTTTTTGCAGGCCCTAGGTGAACAGGTATGACAAGCTGTTGAAGTTGGCTGGATTAAGCCAAAGGAAGCGCTGATGGATTGGGATGATGCAACAATCATAGCGGCAAATTTCAACAGTTGGGCCTTGAATGCTTTGTTTTGTGGGGTGTCCAATGAGAAATTCAAGAAAATATCATCCACTGAAGTTGCCAAGGAAGCATGGACCATTCTTGAGACCACTTATAAAGGTACCAAGGCAGTAAAGACTGTGAAGCTTCAACAACTCACTAGCAGTTTTGAAGAAATAAGGATGGAGGAGGATGAAACCTTTGATGAGTTCTATGCTAAACTCAAGGATATAGTGAATTCTGCTTTTAATCTTGGAGAATGTATCACAGAATCCAAAATTGTTAGAAAAATCCTTAAGTCCTTACCTGAAAGACTCCATGCCAAGATCACTGCCATTGAAGAAGCAAAGGACATTGATCAAATTCCTTTGACTGAGCTTGTAGGGAACCTTCAAACCTATGAGATGGGATTGGGCTCAATGGGAAAAGGTGGAAAGAGCAAAAACTTGGCTCTTAAGGGTATAGAGGAAGAGATTGAGGACTCTGAAGATGAAGATCAAAGTGAAGATGAGGATGAGGATCTAACCTTCATAACTGATGAGATTATCAAGCTTCTTCAGTTTAGAAAAAGTGATAAGGGCAAACCTCCTAGGAAACCTAAATCCTCTAGGAAGGGCAAGAATGAGAAAACCCTCATTCAATGCCATGAGTGCAAAGGTTTTGGTCATATGAGAATAGAGTGTCCAAACTACCTCATGAAGGAAAAGACCAAGGAGTCAAAAGATAAAGGGTTGGTTGCTACTTTGAGTGATACTGAGGATGACTCTTCTGATGAGTTTGTGGATGAATGTCGTCACGTTATGGCCTTTGCTGCTTCAACTGATAAGGTGATTGTGAAGAGTGCTAGTGACAATGAGGATTCTTTTGATGATGAAGTATCCAAGAAGATGACATTTTAGGAAGCCTATGATAAGCTATGCACTGAATTCATAAAATCTGAAAAGACTTCTCATCTTTGTAGAAAAGAGCTGAATGAGATAAAAACTGAAAAAGTTGATTTGTTAGTCAAGTTAGATGAGACTACAAGATTAGTTGAGACTCTTGTTATGGAGAACACCTCATTAGAAGAGAAGGTCAAGAATCTTGAGGTTGAGCTTATTCAAGATAAAACTCAAATGGAGAGGATGTCTAGTGCAAAGCTTGATGAGGTATTGAGTGCTCAAAAGCCTAGTTCTAATAAAACTAGCTTAGGATATGTTGTTTCCTCCAGCCCCTCCTTTTCCATGGCTTCTGGATCAAGGACTGTCTTTGTACCCCAATCTGAGAAAGGTAATAAAGGTATGAAATCCAAAACTAATTTGGCTAATTCTAAATCCTTTGTTGAGCCTCATGTTTGTCACCATTGTGGTGTTTTTGGACACATTCGTCCTAATTGCTATAAGTTGTATCCTCAAAAGCAATTGTCCAAACGGTCACAGGTTTCCTCTCAAAGACCTACACCTTTGTTTGGAGAGTTATTAAAAGTTTTGAGCTTTTTAACTCAATTTCAGGAGAATTCTAATTCTTTTATGTCCTTTAGTAGACATACTAGGACACGTGCCTTTTCATCTTCACGGCCAATGATTCATGCTGTGTGGGTGAGAAAGGAGCCTAAGACTTAATTGTCTTTTCTGTTTGTCCTCTGCTTTAATTCTTTCTATCTAAAGTAGGACTCTTTTTGCTTGATTTTTTATCTGTTTGGAATCATGCTTTCATGCATCTGCATCTTTCTATCATGCCTTCATGCATTGATGTTGTTTATCTGTTTTTGTTTAGTTGTTTAGTTTTTATTTTGTTTTGTTTTCAAAATAAAAATAAAAATGAAAAATCAGAAAAATACAAAAACAGTGTGTTTTGTGTACATTGGTACTTGTGTACCTTGGATGGCCATTAAAACAAAGTTTTCTAAATTTTGTATCTCTTGTAGCTTAGATGAGCATCTCCATGCACAACTAAGCAAGTGAGCTTTGTGGCTCTTGTTTGTGATGAGTAAGATTAAGTCATCTCTTGAACTTAACACTCATATCACTCTTTTTGACGGGTAGGACTAGAAAATCCTAAGAGAAAGACATAAATAACCATCTCATCACTGTTGCCTGCCAATCATAATATGACACATGTATGCTTTAGCATAGCAAAAGTGCAGTGTCATAGACACCTGTATGCTTCGGCATAGCAAAAGTGCAATGTCTATGTTTAACATGTTGGGTATTTCTTTTCTCTCTCTTATATGCCCATGTATGATATGCTGAAAAGAAAATATGCTAAAAAAAAAAAAAATAAAAAGCAAAAAGATTAAAATGCTTTAAATATGATTGCAAGCGTGTTTTCTAGGAGATGTGGGAGTTATAGAATGTACTTCAAAGGTGATAGTCCCCATCAAACAGTTATGATTGTGTGTGAGTTAAAGTGATTTTCTCATATCTCAAATCGTCATAACATGTATACACTTATGCAATCTTGTAATGTTTTTCACACACAACACGCAATATTCTTTGCTACTCTTGATATATGTGCAGGTACAATGTGATTTGGCCATCACAAGGTTTTACATGTATTAATGTATGCTCACTAAACTGTCATGACTTATTTTTGAAATATAAAATTTGTTAGGCTTGTTTAGTGTGTGTGTGTGTGTGTTTTAGGATATATGTGCTTAACATTTTTTTTTTTTGAGAGATTTGTTTTTCACATGTTTTGCATCCATAGCATCTTGTTTCATTACATTCATGCATTTTTATGAATTCTTTGTGCCCCCTTGATCATCTTAATGTTTCTTGGGTGAAGCTTTCTAGCTTCTTGTACCCTTTGTCAATCATAACAAAAAGGGGAAGAAATTGTGGAGATATGTGGTTTCTTTTTAAGATTCTACATGTTAGGGGGAGAAATACATTCCTTTGTAAGGGGGAGATGTATTTCATCTTGTTAGGGGGAGTGCTTACCTCCTTCTTCTTGTACCCTAGGTCTTGTGACCATTGTTTACATACATT
Source organism: Quercus ilex subsp. ballota (assembly GCA_032727855.1). Taxonomy (NCBI): domain Eukaryota; kingdom Viridiplantae; phylum Streptophyta; class Magnoliopsida; order Fagales; family Fagaceae; genus Quercus; species Quercus ilex. The sequence goes on along the minus strand of CM064915.1, from coordinate 29,305,661 downwards.
GTGCTTATCTTCTTTATATATATTGATGTATGTTCTTTCACCTATCTCTCCATGTGTTTTTTATTTTCTATCTTTATACACATGTTTCTTATTAAATGTATGCAATCTATTATTTTTGTTTCACATAAGATGCCTTGATGAGTTTTGTTTAAAGTGTTTCAGAAATACAGATTGTCAAAGTCTACTTGCCATAAACTCTTTTCTTGCAAAATTTTTCAAGAGTTTGTGTTAGGATAGATTTTATTGTATTCAACAAGTGAATACAAGTTGAGTGATTTATGACTTCTCTCATATATTCATTTGTTTGTTGTGGTTTTGTCACGGATTGCCAAAGGGGGAGATTGTTAGGACATATGTGTTTCACTTGTTAAGAACATATGTCATTATTTTATGTAGTTGACTAATCCTTTGACAAAACGCACTTTACTTGTATTTGGGTAGATCTAATATGTGTTTAATATTTCAAGGAATATGTTGTTCAAGTCTAGTATTAAAGCCATGAAGATTGGACCAAGAAACAAGTGAAGAAAGGGTGTTCATTAAAGCTGGATAGATAGCTCGACACCTGTGGACAGATAGCTCGACAGCCGCTCGACACCTCTTGACAGTTGGCTATCTATGGAGCTTCTTAAGCTTTTTCCTTATCGCAATCTTGACATCTCCTGGACACCTGGTGGATTGATCGAGAAAGTTTCTGTCTCCTCGACACCTTCTCGACACCTCCTTGATAGCTATATCTGTCGAGCCTCATTAAAGCTCGACACCTACTATCTATCGAGGTTACGAAAATCAGAATTTTCAAATATGATTTTTGGGTTAGGCTTATGTATTTGTGTGGGGTTTCTTTTCTTACAACCCTAGACTTATATAAGGCTTATTTTAGAGGTCGTCACATAAGAGAATATAAGAAGAACATATGAAAAAGGTGACCGATGTCTTATTCTCTCAAAAAGAAGCTATTGCGTCTTTGCGTCTTAGGGTTTTGTAACCCAGTGCTTCTTGATCTTCATTATTGATGAAGTGAAGAATTTTGCAGCCAACATCTTCTTCTAGTTGGTGATTGAAGTCGCGTACTGGGATTCGCGTAATTGGTTAGTCACGTATTGGGATTCGTGCGTCAAAGGGTGGCGTTCATATATTGAAGACTTCAGAGGTTCTGAAGCGGTAGAAGGTTTCTGCAATGAGTTCATCTACGGGTATTGTAGAGTCTAGGGACAAAGGTTTTGTACTAGGTCTGAAACTTCTCTTTACTATAGTGGATTGCTTTCCGGGAAGGTTTCCCCCCAGGTTTTTTACTATGAAACTAGTTTGTTTCATTGGTTTCCCTGGGTCATCATATCTTGTCTTATTATTTTCCGCTGCATGATTTTGATAGGATATTGATGTTTGTTTGTTTTAACAAGTTTTATTAAGAATAAATCTAATTAACAACTTGGGTTTAAAACTTGTTAATTCTATCAACCGAGGTCTAAATTTCCCAACATAATGGAACTATGGACCTTGATCCAAACCCATATTTGTCCTTCCAAGACATCCTCTTTTGCTTGATAACATGCTTGTTTGATCCTTTGTGTGCTATCCTTTGTTTGTTTGCCCCTTTGTGTGCCATCTTTTGTTTGTTCATCTTTTCTTTAGCTTGTTCACTGGCTTTGTGTTTCTTTTGTTATTGTATGTACACGCTTGGAGATAGGGCATAACTTCCAAGATGCAAGCAAAAAATGGCAAATGCAAGCTAAAAGAGGCAAGCCTAAAAAGGGCAATGTTCAGTAAATAGGAGGCTTAGCCTCCCTGAGTGGTTTTCTCTCTCTCCCTTTTAGCCTTCTTGATAGAACCATGTTTTAGGGTTCCCTTCCTTGTATCTAGCTTTAGGCCGCATTCCAAGGGTATGGCAATGTCTGCTTTATATTTCCTGTACCTTGTTGGGCCATACCCTTTGGATGTAGGCATGTATGCTTTATTTTTCCTGTACCTTGCTTGGGCCACGTTTCTTGGGTATGGGTAATGTCTAATATACTTTTCTTGTATGCTTGCAATGTGCATGATGTGTGTGTGTGTGTATATATACACACACACACACACATACATACATACATACATACATACATATATATATATATATATATATATATATGTATGTATGTATCTACTTGCTTATGGGGTTGTGGACTTTGTATGATGGACCCCATGGTTAGGAGACTGGCCCTCTCGTGATTGTGGGTGCTCTTGAACTTCTGGTGTAGGTATGCACTCAAGGCGTTTGCTATCGATGCATATTCATGCAATATTGTGTGCATGATCACCGTGGTGTGATTGTCTCGATCCATGTCAGGTAAGTGACATTGGTTTCCTCGTGTATACTACTCACATTAACGTGTTTGATGCTTTGGTGAGCTTTGGCTCACCCTAGTATGCACATGCTGACGCGCGTTGTATACACAGGCACGAAACCTTGCCAATGCGCCATAGTGCACCAAACGTGAAACTCTGTCGAATTTTTGCCTTGAAAATGGGGTACCTTTGTTTGCCATATTCTTACAGTGAAAGCTTGGTGAGAATGGTGTTTTGTGTGCTATGACGCATTAGAGGCGAAATGCTGCCGGATTTCCGTCATGAAAATAAGGCGAAATGTTGTCAGATTTTCATTGTGAAAATTTGACAAATAATTCCAAACTGCTTTAGCAAGGCATTGATTAAGACCACACTCCTTCCAAAATCAATCCTCAAAGCCCAATTTATTTAAAGCCATGAAAGCTAAATGCTAATAGCTTTTTTTAATTGCTAATGTCTGAAAATTAAGATTTTACCAAAACAAAGGACTGTCTCCGGATAGGTGTTGTGGGGTGCCTAACGTCTTCCCCACACATAACCAAACTTCTAAACTCAAGAATCAAAATGTTTTACCCGTCCGTGTTAGATTAGGAAAAACAATCATTTTTCTTAGCCTAGGATTGGTAATAAAATCAACTAGAGTTAGGTGACCAATCACACCTTAGAGAAAACCCCATGATTGGTGGCGACTTCACTTCACCTTTGCTGAAATAATAGGTCTTTAAAAATTAAAACCGACCCATCCTTTTCCATTTAGGACCCACGTCGCCGTGATGGGTGGTCGACCACCATGAGGCATCGACAAGCAATGAACAAACGAACACACACACAAAAGATATTTTATTTTGGTTTTTATATTTGGAAAACAAAGATAAGTCTTTCATTAAAGGGATTTTGAAAAAGAGGTGAACCTTTCGTTATAGGGATTTGAAATTGGATTTTGTAAAATAGGCTTTAAAAATTGGGGCATTTTGTAAAAAGGTTTTGAAAATTGGTGCTTTTTGTAAAAAGGCTTGTGAATGTCGTAGGTTGTACACCATTTTTCAACATGTTGCCACGTTTGTTCCTCCTTGCAAAGGTGAGGTACGCAGTACTCAATCTCCCTTAATGCAGTTTGCACTCAAAGTCTGCATGAAAAAAAGCTGAGAGAGAGAGAGAGAGAGAGAGAGAGAAGAACCTACATCATCAATGACAATCAAGGCTTGAGATCGAAGATTCCATTGACTGTTATGCTATGGCGAAGTTAATTTGCTCCGATTTGGTCCAACAGGTACCTCCTTCCTAATTATCCTCTCATACACCAACATTGCATTTCTATGGAATGAATAAAAGTCGTAGAAAGAAGAAATTAAGATCTCTTATTAGATCTTAGAAAGTGGACTCAATGATTTAAGTGAAGGTTGGTTGTAAATATTTTAGAGTTGTTAAGAAATTATGGAAGGATTGTTGCTATTTTTCCTTTATAGTAGCAACAGGGGTGGGGAGGGGTGGGGGGGGGGGGGGGGGGGTAGAGTTTGGATGCATTAGAGCATTCAAATTAAAGGGGCGCTAAAACTCCAAAATGCTATTTTAGCATCTCAAACACCAAAAAAACTTATACATGCCTTGTGTTAAAGCTAAAAAAAATTGCCATTGTGATATAGTAAATTGCTAAACTGCTATTAGTAACAGTTTACTATAGTACATTGCTACTTTTGTTTTACAGTTTCTAATTCTCTCTCTCCTCTCTGTCTTTTATTCTCATTCTTTCTCACTCACTCTCTTTCTCTCTCTCTCTCTCTTACCTATCTATCTCTCTCACTAATCTCTTTTGTCCCTCTCACTCCTCTCTCTCTCTCTCTCTCTCTATATATATGTCTCTTACCTATCTATCTCTCTCACTAATCTCTCTTGTCCCTCTCTCTCTCTCTCTCTCTCTCTCTCTCTCTCTCTCTCTCTCTCTCTCTCTCTCTCTCTCTCTCTCTTAGACCTTGCCATTGAATCCCCTGAGGTGGAGATCAGTGTGAGAAGTGGATGTGGGGTATGGAGATCAGTGTGCCATCCATCGCTATCGTTTTCGTCTCATTTACTGCACCACGATTGGAAATCCACTCAGAAGTCGAGATATCACCAAAATATGGAAGCCTAAATCAAAATATGGAAATCTATCTTTTCCATTATGGGTAAGTGGTTGGGTTTGTTTGGGTTGTGGTTGTGGCAATGGTTTTTGTGATGGTTGTGCGTCATGGGTGGTCATTGTGAGAGACCACCTTTGAAAAATAAGTTCCCTTACAATTCTTGTAGTGGGATGCCCACTAAGAAATGTTTTTCTCCCTAGATCGAGGGTTTACAATGGAGTTGCCACTTATTTAATGTTAGCGCAAACACAAGAAAAATGGAAGTAGTACAAGAGAAACTTAATAAAAAAAAAAGTACTTAATAATTTTTGTTTTTCTCCCAATGCTTTAGCCCATCATGATTGTTTAAATCTTGTATGTTGTTAATGAACTCAAGCCCAAAAGCCTATGATTGAACTCTACTTGGCTTGGAAGCCCAATTTGTTTCTTGAATGAGTTGAAGCCCAGCACTTAAGCCCATCAAAGGCATATGCATGATAATCTTCAAAGGCTGAAAGCTCACAAGATGCAAGCCTTCCAAGTGCAAGCCCAAGTCATTTAATCATAATCAAGGTTCAAGTCTACCATGTCTCAAGCATCCTCAATGGACAAAGAAGAAGCAAGAAACCCAAATTTGCCTCACTCCATATTAGGTTTGCAATATCACTGTTAAGCTTAAAATTTGTTTATTCCATATTTCTATGTTTCTTTGAATTCTTAAATTTCATGTAGTATTTGATATACTTTGTTCATTAAAACCCCCCACACCCCCCCCCCCCCCCCCAAAAAATCAAGAGTTCCAAATCATTCCAAAAAAAGAGAAAATCTTTCAAATACAAAAAGTTTTTGGACTAGGAGCATTGGGCCCTTGAGTCATTTCCAAAAAAAAAAAAAAAATTCTTTGAACTAGGAGCACTAAACTTCCTAGTAACTTTTTGAAAAAGGCCCAACTTTTTTCAAGGATTACAAGATTTTTTTTAAGTCTTCTTTTCAAAATGGTACATGAGGATCCCTTGGACAAAACTTTTTCTAAATCGTGATGTTTAAAGGCTTGAACAATCAACTCGTACCAAGAAAGGATTAATTTCATTTGATTCATGTAAACACTTTTGCTAAATTACTTTGAATAAAAGAAGAAATGGTCTTAAAAGGAAATCAAAGAAAATCTATCCATCATAAAATTCAAAAGCTCATGCATTTAATCTAAATCTTTGAAAATTTTTGTACCAACTTTAGAGCACTCATACCTTTTTCTTTTAAGCATTCATACCTTTTTCTTTTAAGATGAATTTATTAAAAGAGTTCGATTCACTGTGCCTACAAGCAAGCATTACTAGGGATTTAAGGTCATGTTTGGTTAAACAAGACTATTCCCTATTACCTAGAATGTTCATTGCTAGCCCATTTGAGCCTTCAAACAGTTAGCTTTTTTATTGTATGAACCCACAAAAATCTAAACTTGGGGTGGGAAAAATCAAGTTATGCATACTTAAATCTCATGTTGAGGAGGGCTAACCTTGTTGTTTCGAAGCCAATAATGAAGATCTCCAAGAAAATGTGATAGAAAAGTGAAGAATTTAATTGAACTAAAGATAAAAGATCATCAAAACAAAATGAGGGGTCACTCGATCAAAGGAAATTGAAATGAGAAACTTGGAGAGCCTAGAATTTATCATGCCAAGAGGAATAAAATTTCATCCAAAAGAGTGCTCTTCAAGCTAAAAAAAAGGAGTCTATCAAAATGAATAAGAAAGGGGAAAGATTGCCAAAAGTTCATTCAATCAAGAGATGAAAGGCATAGAGCAACTAGGAAAAAGAAAAGGCTACCAAAAGGGCTGCCTAGGCAAAAGCTAGGACCAAAAAAAAAAAGGAAAAATCCTAGCAAATTGAAAACTTGAAATTGCATCCTAAAAAAGGACTTTACAAGATGAAATTCTAGATTTATGATTCATGAAAAATGAGCATAAAAAAATGTTGATACAAGTGACCAATGAAGACTAGTGAGAAGATGACAAAGAAGAAATGGGAAAACTCCTCCAATACTTGATTTCAAAGAAATGCATACTTGGGGGAACATCATAGGAATTTTGAGCCTTTTTATATCCTTCATTTCATAACTTGAAGCCAGCCTACATTACAACCCATGAATAAGACCTCCTTGAAGTCTTGATGATTGTAAGCACATCTTTAACTCTAATAATATTTTTCTCTTGAATTAAAAAGTAAAAATGCTTAAAAGTTTCAAGCCCTATTGGCTTATCTCCCTAAAAAATTTTAAATTCTCAAATCCTCAAATGACTCAAAAGAACTTCTGAACTTGGAGCACTCTCCTCGTTTGCATAATAAAAATGTGATTCCTAAATATTATGACATTTTATTTCTTGATTTCCTTTGGAGACTTAATTTGACAATGTTCAAAAGAAAGAAGCAATTTTGATTACATGAGTTTAATGATCTTGATCCTTCCTGTAGACAGCTCATTTTGTACTCGATTAATAAACTTTAGTCCTTGGTCCCAATGATGAGGTTGAAATTTCTACAAAAGGTAATTGAATTTATTTCAATTGTTTGGAAGTAATCACACCTCAAAATTGCTCAAATTACTTTGAAAATGATGTTAAAAAAAGACCTTTGCTCACTGTTTTGATCATAACTTTTGATCCACAAAAAATATTTGAGTGAAATTTATTTTATTGGAAATTAGACATCCTGGGCTTCAAGTTGAACATAAATTGTGCTTAATTAGGATTTATATTAAGTGATTTACGGCCATTTGAAGTTGGACCATCAGAGTTATTAGGAATTAGTGTTTTTGGGAGTATACGTACACATGAATCAAGTGTACATACACACACTTGAAAGATGCGTATGCACACTCATTTTTAGGTCTCCAGAACTTCAGTTTTAGAGGCCCAAAACATCATTCTTTGATGTGGGCCGGCCCGTAGACCCTTGGGAACGTCCAAAGACCTCTAAAAAGCCCTAAAAAGCCTAGTTTTAACATATAAATACAACCTTTTACCTCCAAAGTCAAACCCTAGCTAGAGAGAGACTTTTTTTCTTTCTCTAGAACTATTCCAAAACTCTTTCTTTCTCTAAAATTTCTGCGCATCAAGCATTAATCACGTTTTTGGTTCTTCAATAACCTCTCTTTAATGGTCTTAGGGCAGAAATTGCTTTTTAATCTAAATCAAATAATCTTTTCAATAACATCTTTTTATTTTGAGTTGTGATTACCTATGAACTAGAATCCTTTGATTTCCTTGATATCTCATTGAATCTTGTTGTGTAGGCAATAAGGGGCCAGTTAAATATGAACCAAGTTGTGTTCCATAAGCAAGGTGAGTCTCTCTTCATGGGTCTTCCTTAATTTAGATCTTTTATAACTTGTGTTCTTGTTGCTCTTAATTAATTTATATGTTTTGCATGCTTAGAAATATGATTTGATTTGTTTGGATTTGATTTGTTGTGTCTCACCATGCTTTGAATGAAGAGTTGATTTGATATATTAGAAGCACGCTAGGTTTTGTTTGATTGTTGTTTGGTCGTACTTCAAAATTTTGTTTCTGGGCGTGTATACATGCACATGCTTTAGGCATGCATACGCATACTTCATGTATGCGCACACATACTTGTGCCTAGAAACCTAGATTTAGGGTTCTTGTTATTTTGTTTGTTTTTATTAGTTTTAATCACATGTTTAGGTCTCGTTGAGTCTAGTTTTCTCATGTTTAGCATTAGGGTTAGTAGAATAACATATTTCACATGCTTGAATCAATAAATTAATAATTAGGGTTAATGTCTTGGTTGAGTCACATGAACATTCATGAGAGCTTCAACATGCATTGATGCATAAGTGTTGAGGTGTTATGGTGCCGCGAGGTAAGTGAGCTATGTCAGGCATAATTACATGAACATGCATTTGATTTAGATGAAGAGCATGATATGGTTGATGAACATGATGAATATGCTTGATAATTAATGCCTTGTTAATGTTATTTCCTTGTGATATACTTGCTGCCTTTGGATATATATGTGTTAGATGAATGGCATGGTTTTATGCTGTGGATGAGTGTGGGACATATGCCATGTTTTGATGTTAGATGCATGTTAGTGTGTGTGAGTATAGAACAACCTATTAGAAGACTCTTTGATGAGATTAGGATTTAGAACACAATGAGTGGAGGCCGACCTATAGGTTGGGTGGAGTTGGGTGCCTAACACCTTCCTATCCCCATACCTAACATCGGACACGTACTTAGGTAAAGATTAGTCCTTCCACAAGGGTGCTATATATATGGTTCCTAGACCTAATTTAGGTGGCTACTCCATTTACACCCTCCGCCATGGTCCACCCTAGGCCAAGGTGTACTTCCCATGAGGAAACCAAAACTTGTCGCAGGTAATTGTGCCAACACTTCCTAATCAAAGTGATTCATTTGATTCTTAAACACTATGATTTTCCAAAAATGGTTGTTCAAAGGATCATCTCTTGTTCATTAAAAAAAAAAAAAAAAAGATGAGTTAAAAAAAGAAAGAAAGAAAGAAAGAAAGAATGAAAGGGAAATCTCATTTCCAAAAAAAAAAAAAAAATCATTATTTTCCAAAATCCAGTAATCTTGAACTATGTCTTGACTTGATTCTTTCAAAGGCCTGGTCCCAATCACCTAAACAACTTTAGGGCTCGAAGTCAAAACAATGTAACACAATTGTTTGGGTGCATGTTAGGCTAAGCTCAATTATTTTGCATCAAGCATGCTTAAACTAGGGGCATTAGCCTATTTATTTTGTGTGTGATATGTACTTCTTGCATGAAATCCATGTTTTCATTTAGGGCATCGATCCATTTGTTTGTTAGCATATCCAAGTAGGGGCATTAACTCGACAATCTTTATATGAAAGCACAACATCTTTTCGATGCAAGCATGTGTAAACTAAGAATATTGGCCAAAAATGTTTTCATGATAACTAGTTTCTAACAAACTAGAGAAAGAAAGTCTTTTTACAGTAGCTAAGGATGGCAGACTGTGACCTTCTTCCATGTTCCCCAATGGTAGCAACATCAAATTAACCTAACTTCCACCCAAGCATGGAATATGCCTCAAACCAGGGGCATTGACTAAGTACTTACAATTCATTTCAATGAATAACTCTATTACTAACTGAAATTGTCTTTTTGCAAGAATCAATGTGAAGTACTCATTATCTCATTTAACATAAGTTATCTCAAATATGCACTCTTATATAGCCAGATAATAACATGAACTATACATTGTAGGATTGACTTCAGTTCTCCTATACACTATAGGATCAACAATTGCTCTCCTACCTTCAAGGGATCGACCTTAATTCTCCCGAAACTCATAGGATCGACATTGGTTCTCCTATACACAATAGGATCGATAGTAGCTCTCCTACCTTTAAGGGATCGACCTTAGTTCTCCCGAAACTCATAAGATTGACTTTAGCTCTCTTATACATTGTAGGATCAACAGTAGCTCTCCTACCTTCAAGGGATTGATCTTAGTTCTCCCGAAACCCATTGGATCGACCTTAGCTCTGCTATACACTGTAGGATGGACATTAGCTCTCTTATCCTGAAGGGATGGACCTTAGTTCTCCCAAAACTCATAGGATCGACATTAGCTCTCCTATACACTATAGTATCGACATTAGATTTCTAGCATTCAAGGGATCAACCTTAATTCTCCCGAAACCCATAGGATCGACCTTAGCTCTCCTATACACTATAGGATCGATAGTATCTCTCCTACCTTCAAGGGATCGACCTTAGTTCTTCTAGTTCTCCTATACACTGTAGGATCAAAAGTAGTTTTGCCTTCAAGGGATTGACCTTAGTTCTCCCAAAATCCATAGGATTGATAGTAGCTATCCTATATTTCGAAACCAAAAGGTGATGGCCCCATAAAAAAGTAAGCCTAACATCAAAGAACCATCTTGGAACCTGTCCAACCATGCAAGACGTTTCAAACTAGTGGCATTAGCTAGGTATATCCAATTCTTTTCAATGAATAACTTTGTTACTAATTGAATTATTTTTTTTTAAAGTAAAAGGTGAAAGAATAGTTTGCTATGTGCTCATTGTGTGGTTGCGTACTAATTGAAAATTTTTATTTTGCAAGAACTAGGGTAGAAGACCCACAAACATTGGCATGAATAACACCTTCCAAAAATCCTTGGTCCTCTGCAAACATGTCCCAAATTTGGAATCCTTTGTCCTTTGAAAACATGTCCAAAGCCCAGAAATCCTTGGTCCTCTGCAAATATGTCCAAGATCCAAAACCTCTAGTCCTTTAAAAAACATGACCAATATCTCCATCTTTTATTGACCTCTGGTAAGCATGTCTTGTACTCATATTAAAAGAAAAAAAAAAAAAAAGGGGCCGGGGGGGGGGGGGGGGGTGGTTGCATGTGTGAACTACATTTCGATCTAATCCTCTCACTGAGAGGTACATAGGCAATCTCCCTTAAGATTTGATCAACATTTTGATCTACTACATGTCAGTCCACATTTTGATCTACCACAGTTAAATACTGATTGTAAAGTTTGGTGTTTTTTTTCATACATTGACATTCATTTTTCAAGCTCTGTGAATGAAGAGAATTCTATAGACACCCCACTTTACAACCTGCATTTAACCTTAGATGGAGGGTAAAAGAGTAATTTCACATTGGAAATAGGCATATCCTTAATTTCATTTCATCAAAGTGATCTTGATATTGTAACAATCAAATTGACTGGTCATAAGTCTTAATTAGATCATTAGATTGAAAGTTATCATCAAAACAAGTTTTAATGGCCGAGATGCACTACACAAATTGAGTTCAACTATATGTGATTATGAATAATTGACTCCAATTGGATATAATTATAATCAGTTTGAAATTAATTATGTGTCATAATTTGATTGGCTAGGACTACAGGTTATGATAAGATTGCGCACACTTGATTAATTAGATAATCAAATATTAATTATTAAATGAGTAATTTTTGCAATTATCTTTTTAATTGGGGTAAATTTAGGACTAATTAATTCTGAAATGGAAGTAATTGGAGCTTATTAATGTTAATTGGAAACTAATTTGGGGCCTATAGATGTTAATTAGGCCTAAACTAATTTCCAACAAATGGCCTCTTCTCACCATTTTGTCGATATCTCTTAGAATATTTTTGAATTTGTGAGGTCAATTTTTCTAGAAACTATCTTGGGCTTCAATTTGAGCATAAGAATGTGGCAATTCCGATCAATTGAGAAATATATTATTGTTCTAAGTTAGCTCTGAGAAATGTTACAGGAGCTACGGAAAAAACAGAGGTTTTAGTCATTTTGCTTGCTCATCATTCCAACCAACCTCAAAATTTAATGCACCAGCTTTCTTTAAATACAAAAATAGGGTCTAGGTTCATGATTTTGTTTGATCCTTTGTCAACCCTCATTAAATGTCATTCCATTCATATTTTCTCCACCACTACAATATAAAGCCCCCATCTTCTCCATTCCAAACACATAAACATCCTCTCTTCTCCCTTCTTGAGTTCTAGCGAAGAAGAGTTAGTCTTGTCATATCTTAGTCTTCTTGAGACTCAAGGTATTGAGTGAGACACACTCTCCCTCTCCTAGTTCTTCTTCTCTACTCCACCCTTAGGACCTCCACCATGTGGATCTTGCTTTTTATTTTGCTATTATGAGAATTTAAGATTAAAGCATGCTAGCGATTATTTAAATTCCTTGAATATGTTTGAATGTTCTTGATGAGCTTAGATGTTGTTCATATGCGTTCTTCACATGTTTTTGGTTGTTCATCACATGTTCATGCCTGACACTAGCTTTGATCTTAAATTTATATGCGAAATATGAAAATCATATTAATTTCATAATTCTTGCAAATTCTTGAATTTAGGACATTACCATTCACACACATTCATTAGAAATTATTTTTCAATTCAAATGTAATGATGAATAAATGAAATTAGGATTTATCACATGCACACATATTAAATTCAAGCAAAATAATGAACATGCAATTGATTGATAACATGTTGGATGATGTGACATAAATGTTGGGCACTATAGTCTAGAAGACTAGTTTTATCGGGTAAGCTGGGTGCCTAACACCTTCTAATCTTATAACATAGTCTCTAAGCTTAGATCAAGAGTTAGTAGATCAATATTTATTCGTGTAATTTTCAATCTCTAGATTGTAACTAGGAAACAAAGCCATGTTATTTTATCTTAGATTATATCTAGAACTAAAGCCATGTAATTTCCTATGATCAATGTACATTCATTCTCAAATCAATAATATGAGAAATTTTTTAATTTTGGTTTTCTTGTTTATTCCAATAATTAAGTAAGTGACGACTTCATTATAAAACCCTTAATCTAAAGAGGAAAATATAATAAGTTGAACCTCCATTTTGAGAGACAATAACACGACTCTACCCATTCACGTGAGTTTGGCCAAACTAATCAATTCCAAAATGAGCCGGGACGCAGTCTCTTACAATGTAATATAAATGTGTAAAAGTTGTGAGAGAGAGAGAGAGAGAGAGAGAGAGAGAGAGAGAGATTTTACTTTACCATTTGATCTAATTTAACTCTAGTTATGGCCGGAAGTTTTGAGAAGTATTCTTACTAGTAAGAATGAAATATTCTGTTACACAAATCTCATAATATTGATGAGATTATAACTATAAGCATTGGTGGAGCAAAAAATAGAATAAGAAAAAGTAGTCATACAAAGTATATGTGATGGGTTTATTGAAGCACCACTATTTGGAATGCTATAAGGGAACTCATTCGCCTTAGACTTAATTATCAGAAAATAATAATAGGAACTATTTTGAGCAAAATAAATTAATTAAAAGAGAACTATGAGGAACATAAACAAACATTTTCCATTGATAACATCTCCGATTCAAGACTACTTTCTTATTGGCATTTTTTAATTTTTAGTATTACTCATAAAAGGGAAACGAGCATCAGACATTAGGGAATATAGCGAGATCCCTCCCACTATATACCATATTGTTAGTGATTTGGTACCTTAATATAACCCACATGCGTAGAATTGGAGGATTTTGTTAGGGTGTTGAGATCATAAGCGACCCAACATTTGGAGGTCTCCTTGTGCTGAAAATAGCCCAAACACTTGGGAGTCCTCTGAACACTTTTTGCCACAGTTATTTTCTATGAGGGTGTTCCCGGTGGTGAATTTGCTCATGAAATGGTCAGCACCTTCAACTTTGTAGTAGTGAAAATCATTCATTCCACAAGATGTAATCTTTTTGGGCTTGCAGCCCTTCAACCCAATAACCCATTTGACATTGGGCAGGCAACACACTGGTTGTTATCACAAAGCCCAAATTCCCCACAACGCTCAGGCAATTGGCACTCACTCTCAGTCGAGTCTATGCCGGGTATCTCACAAAGAGGTGAGCCCCACAGTGTTTGGGTCCCGCCTCCTTGTGAGGTACCCGGCATATATGCCGGGTTCAGGATATACCGCCTCCACTCAAAGAGAGTGTATGTAACTTCCCAAGCATGCCAATCCACCTTATCATAGTAAGTATAGATCCTAAGATTGCCATTAATGCCAAGACGAAGAAAAGATAATGTGCTATTGTATTTGGGCCTAGCTAAAATTCTGTTACCGTCGTTGAATGGGTTGGCCACATGGTACTGTAGGCCTAGATCATAAGCATAGCCCTTATCAGTTTCTGGGGTCGAATATAGTGTCACATTTTCTAAGGTGCCCTCCTGAACAAAAACCAAGTCAGAAGATGAGACGAAGTAAAGAGTTGGGCTTGGAGAATTACGGCTCTTATAGTACAAAGCTAACACTTTAGGTTCCATCACTAAGCTGTAAGGCCCATCTTTGTTATCCCTTTCAGAAGCCGGACTTACAAGCTGCTTGATTACGCTCTCAGCTCGCAAATATTGACCAACCAAGAGTGTATCCGTTGGAGAGTCAAAACTTTGCCAAACAAAATTGCCCTTTGAGCTATGAAGGACCATGTTACCATTTGGTAACAATTTGAAGCCTACCACACCTTTGTTGGCGGTGATGAGTAGTGTAAAATGGTCGTCCATAAAGTGACCGTCATTATTAAAGACAATCGTCATTACGAAGGATGACCATCATTACTAAGGACAATCATAAGCACACATTAATGCTTAGAAATAAGTTCCTAACTTAAATTACACAGCCATTACAGGACATTGAATGGGGAAGTTAAATGGCTATTAAATGAGTCATTTAACCCTCCACATCAACCATAACTGATGGATAGCAAAAACATTCTCGTCCGTACTTACAAACCGTCCATGTTAATGACGAGTAAAAGTATGGACGAGCGTAAGCGCATTAGTTCCAGATAGCATTTAATGTCCAAATATTAAATGAGCACGGAGTCGTTACTGCTGTCCCATTATGCGCATTTAATGGCTGTTACAGACAAAAAAGGGTTGAGAATAAATGGTCATTATTAGGCCATAAATCCTCCATCTATGGTACAACGTTAGAGAGGCTAGTAGATTGAGCATTTACTCACACAAATGCTATAAAAAGCTAGGAGAGATAGGTAAATGATTCAGGTAGAACACACACACAAATTACTCTATAGATGATAGATTTCTAAAGAGTTTAAACTAATTTAAGCATTGGAGGGTCCTTGGCAGGCCCCAAACCAGTGTCATTATCTGCTTAGTGCTTTCATTGGTATAGGATCTCCAGGTTGTCCATAGTACTGACGAGGAACATACTGACGATCTCCAGGTTGTCCATCGTATTGATGAGGAACATACTGACGAGGCGAAATTCTGCTTTATCAAGCGGTATTGGTTTGCCAATTAACACGGCCATCAGTATCAGCCAAGAGTAGATTACCAGTGGCCCCAAAAGTGAAGGTAGTGACGAGTACTGATTAAATGGTCATCCATCAAATGGATGACCATAAGCACATTCAAGGCCAACATTACTCTCTCATTCATGTGAGCCATAACTCTCTCATTCAAGTCAGATGTAAAGAATAGTTACAAAGCCATTAACTGTCGCCTTCATGAGCCACCTAATGACGGTTACAAAGAGCTTAATAAGCGGCTTAAATACCATTAATCACCTAGCTCAGACACACAAATTATGCTACAATAAATATTAGTGATTCCCCCCCAAAAGAGATTAACTAATTTAAGCATCGGAGGGTTCTTAATAGGCACCAACCCAGTGTCTTTTATTATCACTTGTCTTCTCTTAGTAGGGAATCTAGGTCATCCATCCAGTTGACGAGGAACATACTGTTGACACATATTTCATGTTTTATCAATTTGGTGTCGTCTGTGGGAAACGACGAATTGCAACTCAATACACCAAGTCATCGTATCTCTATCAACAAGTTCCTTGAAACCAATGGACTCAACTACTACTGCACCACCAGATTCCGTGGTGATGGCCCAACAAATCCAAACTTAATAGCTAATGTGTAGGAACTTATGAAGCAGAATAAAGATTTGAGGCAGTGGATACATCCAGAGGGTAGTAATATGTCCCTTGTAGGACGTAACTGTTAGGACATATGTGGAGATTGTTAAGACATATGTGATGTAGATTGGCTAATCCTTTGACAAAACGCACTTTACTTGTAATTGGGTAGATTTATGATAGGTTTAGTACTTCAAGAAACAATTGTTCAATTTTAGTATTGAAGTCATGCAAGTCTGACCAAGAAATAAGTGAACAAGTGTTGTTTATTAAAGCTCGATAGATGTCTCGACAGAATCATACCTATCAAGGATTAATGTTGAAGCTTGACAGAAGATAAATCTATCGAGAATTACGAAGTTAGAATTTCCAAATCTGATTTCACGCATATCCATGTGTATTTATGTAGGGTTTCTTTTCTCACAACCCTAGACATATATAAAGATTATTTTAAGGGCTGTCACATGATGATGCAAAGGTTATTGCACTTGTTGTTACATGCATATTGTGACCGAAAGCAATTTGCCCTAGTTCATCATATTCTCTCTAAAAGCTATTGCGTTTTTGCGCCAAGGGTTTTGTAACCAAGGAGCTTCCTGATCTTCATTGTTGGATGTACTGAAGAACTTTGCAACCAACATATTCCTCAAGTTGGTGTGTTATTCTTATACTGGGATTCGTGCATTATTGGTTAGTTACGCACTGAGAGCCGTTCATTGAAGGAGAGATTGCTGCTATATTACAAGTCCAATTGGATATTGGAGTAAGGTTTCAACTGTAGGTTAGTATTAGGTACTGAGATTCCTTTTACTTGTAAATGCTTGTTTTGATAGTTGTGGATTCTTGGGAGTGGTGACCTTAAATTTACCCGGTGGAGTTTTGCCTCGGTGGTTTTCCTCTTTCGTAAACAAATCACCTATGTCAAATTTATTTTTCGTTGCATTTAACTTAGTTGTTGATTTATTTGTGCTACCACGCTTATTGCATATAATTGAATATAATTAATTCACTTGGCTAATTAATTGATTAAGTTACCAAATGGGTCAATACATTCTTGGCCTATCAAGTGGTATCAGAGCAGGCACACTCTAATTAGAGTTAATTTTTGCTATGGATCCATTAACCCCTGTTTGTCATGGATAGAGGACAATCTGTAATTATACCTCATTTATTTGATAGCACTAACTATGCATACTGAAAAGTACGCATGAAAGCTTTCTTGCAGTCTGTAGATGAGAAGGTGTGGTAAGTTGTGGAGATTGGCTGGACTAAGCCAAAGGAAGCATCGGCTGATTGGGATGATGCCAAGATAAAAGCAGAAGACTTCAACAATAGAGTATTGAATGCTTTATTTGGTGCAGTCATCAATGAGGAGTTCAAGAAGATATCCTCAACTAAAATTGCTAAGGAAGCATGGACTATCTTCCTCCATTTTTATCTCCTCAAAGCTCCAAAGGCTCACTACTAGCTTTGAGGAGATAAAAATGGAGGAGGGTGAGTAATTTGATGAGTTCTATGCCAAGCTAAAGGACATAGTCAACTCAGCCTTTAATCTTGGGGAAACCATTCTTGAACCCAATGTTGTAAGAAAGGTGCTAAGGTCTCTGCCTGAGAGATTTCATGCCAAGATCACTACCATTGAAGAATCAAAGGATATTGACTCTATTCCTTTGACGGAGCTGGTTGGTAACTTGCAAACCTATAAATTGGGTTTGACTAGAATCGGGAAAGGAAGCAAAAGCAAGAGCATGGATACCTGGATGGATACCTGATGAGTCTTCCATGTTCAGCCCACGAATACCTGGATGGATCCAATCCTTTCCTATATTAGAGAGAGTTGGCTTCCATCAGACCCATCTGAAGCAAGGAAGATCAAGACAAGGTCGTCTAGATTTACTATAATGAATGACGAGGTTTACAAAACAGGGTTTTCACTACCCTATCTAAAGTGTCTAAGCTCAGAAGATACAATGTATGTGTTACGAGAGATTCATGAAGGAATATGTGGAGATCATTCAGGACCATGATCCTTGGTGGGAAAGGTGGTCCGAGCAGGTTATTTTTGGCTGACTATGCAAAAGGATGCAATCGAGTTCGTTCAGAAGTGTGACAAATGCCAACGGTTTGGAAATGTACAACATGTTCCAGTAGAACACTTGACAAGCATTTCTTCCCCTTGGCCATTTTCAACATAGGGGATTGATATCGTTGGTCCATTGCCACAAAGTAAGAAACAAATTATGTTTTTGCTCGTTGCTATTGACTATTTCACAAAATGGGTCGAGGTAGAACCTTTGGCAGTGATTATAGAGGCCAAGATACAACATTTTTTCTGGAAGAACATTGTCTATAGATTTGGAATCCCAGGGGTGATCATCTTTGACAATGGGTGACAGTTCAACATCCACAAGTCTAGAGAGTTTTGTAGAGAGTTGTGGATAAAAAACCACTAATCTTCACCTGGGCATCCTCAGGCGAATGGTCAAACAGAGGTTACAAATTGTACTTTCCTCAAAATCATCAAAGCCCAACTTGAGGGGGCAAAAGGTGCATGGCTAGAAGATTTACCAAGTTTGTTATGGGCTTATCGAATAGCTGCGAGAACACCAAAAGGAGAAACACCATTCAAGCTAGCCTTTGGTACAAAAGCAGTGATTCCTGTTGAGGTAGGGCTATCAAACCTTAGACGAGCTCACTATGACAAGAATATCAAAAATGAAGGGTTGAAGCTAAGTCTGGATTGTTTGCCCAAAGTCAGGGATGACGCAACTCAAAGGATGGCCTGATACCAACAAAAGATGTCAAAGTACCATGGCCAGAGGGTGAAGCTTAGAAGGTTCAATCCTGATGATATGGTGTTACGAAGAGTTTCACATGCCACCAAGGACCCAACCCAGGGAAAGTTAGGCCCTACTTGGGAAGGCTGGTACAAAGTCATCCGTTACTCAAGAAGAGGCAATTACTACCTAAAAGACATTGACGACAACCCATTGCCTTGTCCTTGGAATGTGAATCACCTCAAGAAGTACTATCAGTAGAAAGTATTGACGCCAATAAATTCCAGCACTTAAAATACCTCATCTTACCTATCATCAGATAAGAGAGACTTTACTTTTTATGCAAGCATTTTTCCTTTTTGCATTTCGTTTTGTTAAGTTCTTTCCCTTGTAATACCCTTGTAAACAAGGGTGAATAAAACAATAAGGTATCCCCAAGCCATTTTTTCAAGACCTGATCTTTAATATGTGTGTCCAAAATAGCATAAACTCTAGGTAGTAAAGTTGTTGACAAAGTCTCTATGGAAGTTTTCACCAATGGTAAAAAGTCTACTGACAAGTTTAAATCATAACTATCAATGGTAGAAACTCTATAAATGAGTTTAAATCATAAGATTCTAAATAATCCATGATAAAAACTCTACTAACGAGTTTAAATCATTGTTGATGATAAAACTCTACTAACGAGTTTTAACCATTATTAATGATAAAAACTCTACTAATGAGTTTAAATCATTACCAATGGTACAAACTCTATAGATGAATTCAAATCATAAAATTCTAAGGAAATAATTATCCATGATTAAAAAAATACTAACGAGTTTAAATCATTACTAATGGTACAAACTCTATAGACGAGTTTAAATCATGAAGAAATTTCTAAGGAAAAATTATCAATGGTACAAACTCTAAAGACGAGTTTAAATCATGAAAAAATTTCTAAGGAAAAATTATCAAAGGTAAAAGCTCTATTGACAATTTTAAACCATGAAGAAATTTCTAAGGAAAGTTATCTATAATTAAAAACTCTATTGATGAGTTTAAATAGCATAATCTCCAAATAAAAGAGACGAAGTATGTTTCTAAACATGCAGTCAAAAGCAGGAATGAAAAAGCCTCAAAACAGAGAGGCACCCATTGTTCTTAAACAAAAATAAAAATTTTACTAAGGTGGGGGAGCGACAGCCTCATCCCCTTGGCTCGGATCTACTCGTCTAGCATTAGCAGCATCCTTTACTCTAGCTGCAGCAGCAGTAGCTTCTGCTTGTTTCTCTAGCCTCATTAGCAAGAACCTTAATGTCGACGGTTTCAAAATCAAGATTGGAGAAGTCCACTGCTTGGTTGTGATGCTTCATCGTCCATCTAAGAAGAAGCTGAAAGCCTTTATAGTAATGAATAAATTGAAGATCGGAGAAGTGTTTAGATTTCACGAATTGTTGAATGATCTTCTCACGTTCAGAATCAGTCCTCAGAAGAGCAGCATGGATCTCTTCGTCCTTCTGAATGATGAGCATCTTCTCAACTCTTAATGCCTCATTAAGCTTCTTGATTTTCTCCTTCACCTTATTGGTCTCGTCCATAGCTTCAATCAACTTTGAACTCTCAGCTTCGACAAATTCAATCTTGGAGTTAGCCACCATGACTTTCTCTTCATTACTAAGATAGTCAGTTTTTAAGTGCAAAGATTCTCCAAGAAATTGAAAGAAAGAATTGGAAGTCAAAATAATGACTACAATAAAGCTTGGGAATAAGGTTAAAGTGGACTACTTGCACCAACTTATGGATATGGTGACTAACTAGTTCATGAGAAGGAATGGAGGTCAGGTCCTTGAGCTCATCATCTGTAATCACATTATTAGCTCGTCCAAGGGCAGTTGCTGGGTCATCCCAAACACTCTTCCCTATTTTGCTATTTCCTTTCGAGCGAGTAGTGGGAGGGATGATGGCCATAACTTCAAGAGAAGGGGTTGGAGACGATAGGACGATCTAAATAGAAGAGGAAACAAGAGTTTCACCATTCTCCTCATTCAGTTTTTGCCTCATTAGATCCGCAGCGAGATGGGACAGGGGTTCGTTCTTCATTCCTTTGATATGGGCGTACTTTTCTTTACTGTACCTAGTAGCCATTCTTGTAAACAGAAAAGAGAAGTAAGTAATTAGAGAAAGGAAGAGTACAACACAAGAAATCTTATAAAAATGTACATGCTCTTCTCATCTCGGTAAATCTTCTCAATCACTTACTCAGTAGGCTTGGGTCCAAGACAATGATCAAATAAGTGACAAGGATCAACGAGGTCGTCAAAATCCATGATCTCTCAAGCAAAGGCAAAGGCGGCATGAATTTGATCGTGGTATTGACTCTCCAATTCAAGACATTCAAAAATTGCAAAACAGAGAGTGGAACAATGTTTACACAGGTAAATTATAGACGATGGAATTAAGAAAAAGGATTAAAGTACGCACTAAGTGGCGGAACTTCCCATTTCCGTAGTAACCTTTGGACTTTACTGCAAAGGTCGTCAAATATGGTTTCCTAGCCAGTTCTAGAAACAAAAAAGTATCATAATTTCTAATCACTAAAAGAAGAAGGAAACCCAGAGATGATCCTAGATTTTCTATCCCATGGAAAAAGCTCAAAATAACCATAATGGGTAGAAGGTTTTAGACAATAAAAATATGTAAATTCATTCAAAGTTATCATGTCCCCCTCACAGAGGGACACCTATATTGACATACAATTATAATTGTCTTCCAAGCAATAGGAATGAGTTGACCAGGGAAATTTTGAAGTTGAAAAGAAGTTCCATTATAAATGGATAGACGGGCAAACGAAGACCACACAGAAAAGCAACTTCGTAGAAGCACACTTCATCATGGGCAAAAACGCAAGCCTTTTTATTAGAACGAGGCAAGCAAATGGCAGTACCTTTTGAAAATTGGAACCTTTTTCTAAAACCTTTCAAGATTTTCCCTTTTAAAGAGCAAGACTCAGAAAGAGCATGTAAAGGGATAGACGAAGAGGATGAGGATGGTTTTGACATAGCATTATCAACCTCCATACCCACAGACTCAGCGTTTGATGACAGACTTGTTTCTAACTTGCTTGACCTAACTTCAGCATCTCTATCCTCTACAGTAGTCATTTCCAAATGGTGGTGGATTAGAGATTGGAGGATCAAAGGATAAAGGGTAAGCAAAATGGGCTTGAAAGCAGTAAAACGAGATACAAACAAGCCAGCTCGAGGATGTCAACCAACAGAATACTCAAGAAAAACACCTAGTCTAGCAAAGAAAAAAGACATGGAAGGAGATTCTTGTCTAATAAATGCGAAATCTACCATTAATGGAGCGTAAAGATGAGAAGCCTTACTAGGGGAGGGGTTTTTGAAATTTGAAAACTTCAAAACTTCAAGCACAGAGACAATGAAGAAGAAAGAGAAGTGGAATGGTTTTTTCTAAAAAGGAAAGGCAGAGGTCAAGGGACGGGAAAATCGACAGAACACTCACACGACCCACCTATGAGACCGAGACATGTGTCCAAAAACCAATTGAAGAGATCACATCACATTTATGGCGATGGGAAGAGAATCTCGGGAAGTGGAGAAAAAACCAAATTCCCATGACTATTCATATTCCTCCGCTCATCCAAACTGGAACAACAAAGGAATAATGGGGGTAATTGACGAGTAGTGATTAAATGGTTGTCCAATTGCACATTCAAGGCAAACTTTACTCTCTCATTCATGTACAATGGTCATTTCCAAATGGTGGTGGATTAGAGATTGGTGGATCAAAGGATAAAGGGTAAGCAAAATGGGCTTGAAAGCAGTAAAATGAGATACAAACAAGCCAGCTTAAGGACGTCAACCAACAAAATACTCAAGAAAAACACCTAGTCTAGCAAAGAAAAAAGACATGGAAGGGGATTCTTGTCTAATAAATGTGAAATCTACCATTAATGGAGCGTAAAGATGAGAAGCCTTATTAGGGGAGGGGTTTTTGAAATTTGAAAACTTCAAAACTTCAGGCACAGAGACAAAGAAGAAGAAAGAGAAGTGGAATGGTTTTTTCTAAAAAGGAAAGGCAGAGGTCAAGGGACAGGGAAATCGACTGAACATTCACAAGACCCACCTATGAGACCGAGACATGTGTCCAAAAACCAATTGAAGAGATCACATCACATTTATGGCGATGGGAAGAGAATCTCGGGAAGTGGAGGAAAAAACAAATTCCCATGACCATTCTCATTCCTCCGCTCATCAAACTTGAACAACAAAGGAATAATGGGGGTAACTGATGAGTAGTGATTAAATGGTCGTCCAGTTGCACATTCAAGGCAAACTTTACTCTCTCATTCATGTGAGCCACAACTCTCTCGTTCAAGCCAAATGTAAAGAACAGTTACAAAACCATTAACTGGTGCCTTCATAAGCTGCCTAATGACTATTACAAAGAGCTTAATAAGCCGCGCTCAAATCTATATAATAACTAATAGCCGAAACGTTTGACTTTTCGTTGACCACTCCTCATTCCGCCACGTGGCTACATAAGTTGCTGACACGTTCACTTTAAAACACTAAGGCCCCGTTTGGTTCACCCACTCAAACACATGTTTTCAGTTTTTAAACAATATTATACGTATTTTCATTCACTTTTTCATGCACACGTATTTCCACACATGTTTTCAGTTTTTAAGTGCACGTACCAAACAACCCCTAAACAATTTTGTCTTTTCGGTGGTTTGCTTATTTAGTTTCAGTGGGTAACTACTTATTATTGTTTATATACGCTGTTTACTTTTTGTTTTTTGCTTTCCGTCTTTTGTTTTTTTTCCCCGATGCGAAAACAATTGTGTCTTTCCAATAATTTCTTAGAACCCTCATCCACACACACGTTGGTCTAACTCTTTCAAACCCACACCATTTCAGTGGGAAACTACTTATTACTGTTTCTCTACACTATTGACTTTTTGTTTTTCCATTTTCTGTTTTTTTTCCTCTCTGTGAGAACAAACCCAGTGAAGGTTGTGGACAAAAAATAGAGTACCTTTTGTTGGGAAATTTAGACCCCGGTTGGTAGAATTAATAAGTTTTAAACCCAAGTTATTAATTAGATTTATTCTTAATAAAACTTGTTAAAACAAACAAACATCAATATCATGTCAAAATCATGCAGCAGAAAAATAATTAAGACAAGATATGATGACCCAGGAAAACCAATGAAACAAACTAGTTTAACATTAAAAAACCTAGGGGGAAACCTTCCTGAAAAGCAATCCACTATAGTAAAGAGAAGTTTCAGATCTAGTACAAAACCTTTGTCCCTTGACTCTACAATCCCCATAGATGAACTCATAGCAGAAACCTTCTACCACTTTAGAACCTCTGAACTCTTTAATATATGAACACCATCCTTTTATGATGCACAAATCCTAGTACGTGACTAACCAATTGCGTGGATCCCAGTACGCGACTTCAGTCACCAACTAGAAGAAGATGTTGGCTGCAAAGTTCTTCACTTCATCAACAATGAAGATCAAGAAGCACTTGGTTACAAAACCCTAAGGTGCAAAGACGCAGTAGCTTCTTTTTGAGAGAAT
Organism: Quercus ilex subsp. ballota; assembly: GCA_032727855.1. Taxonomy (NCBI): domain Eukaryota; kingdom Viridiplantae; phylum Streptophyta; class Magnoliopsida; order Fagales; family Fagaceae; genus Quercus; species Quercus ilex. The sequence goes on along the minus strand of CM064915.1, from coordinate 29,281,359 downwards.
AAGGCATCGGTCACCTTTTTCATATGTTCTCCTTGTATTCTCTTATGTGACGGCCTCTAAAATAAACCTTATATAGGTCTAGGGTTGTAAGAAAAGAAACCCTACACAAATACATAAGCCTAGCCCAAAAATCATATTTGAAAATTCTGATTTCCGTAACCTCGATAGATCGTAGGTGTCAAGCAAGTGTCGAGGAGGTGTCGAGCTTTAATGAGGCTTGACAGATACAGCTATCGAGGAGGTGTCAAGGAGACAGAAACTTTCTCGATCGATCCACCAGGTGTCCAGGAGGTGTTGAGATTACGATAAGGAAAAAGATTAAGAAGCTCGATAGATAGCCAGCTGTCGAGAGGTATCGAGTAGCTGTCGAGCTATCTGTCCACAGGTTCGAGCTATCTGTCCAGCTTTAATGAACACCTTTTCTTCACTTGTTTCTTGGTCCAATCTTCATGGCTTTAATACTAGACTTGAACAACATGTTCCTTGAAGTATTAAACACATATTAGATTTACCCAAATACAAGTAAAGTGCGTTTTGTCAAAGGATTAGCCAACTATATAAAATAATGACATATGTTCTTAACAAGTGAAACCCATATGTCCTAACACCTTTGAAACTACACCTATTGGTAATTCTTTTCTACACTGTTTACTTTTTGTTTTCTGCTTTTCGTTTTCCCGTTTTCTACTTTTTTTTCCTTGTTGCGAAAACAATTGTGTCTTTCCAATAATTTCTTAAAACCCTCATCCACACACACGCTAGTCTAACTCTTTCAAATCCACACCGTTTCAGTGGGAAACTACTTATTATTGTTTATATACACTATTGACTTTTTGTTTTTCCTTTTTCTATTTTTTTTCCCCTCTGCGAGAACAAACCCAGCGAAGGTTGTGGACAAAAAACAGAGTACCCTTGACGCTATATTTGTTGGTAATTCTTTTCTTTAAAATCATGTTTGTAGCCACTTAATGGTTTATGCATCTTGGAAGGACTGTTGCTCTTTTCAAATTTTTTTTATAATAAAAGCCTTATGGTCAAAGCGCAGTTTGTCAACGTTACTTTCGGCTTTCAAGCATTCGAATTTAGATAGGTTCTTGGTAGAACTTTGTTTCTAAGGTATTTAATTCAATGCATTGGACAGTCTTTTTTCTTCTTTTCTTTTTCCGTGAACATGGCTTATGAACCTAATTGATAGTTTAAATTTTAAAATTAAAAAAGTTTTAAAAAAACTTATTTTGCAGGTCCTCTCATTTTTGGATAAAAAGCTGCATACTTTTTGAGGGAAAGAGCTACATACTTAACCGTGTTAACTCCAGGTTTGTTAACAACTGCATAATTTTTTTTTTTTTTTTAGTTTATGTTGCATTTCTTTTCTACATATTCAGAATAATTTTTAATGTCATCTTCAACAAAAATTTACAGCATAGAAAATTATTACTGAAAGCAATTAAATTCCGTATAACTATATTTTTAAATTTCCAGAAAATGCTAATTAACAATAAATACATGCTTGAAAGAATATTCCATTTTTTAATGTCTATTTGCTATCTTTGATTTTTACAATAATAGTTAAGATTTGATCTTCTATAAATTCTTTGTTTTTTATTATATTTCTGAAGTATGGAGTATACTTTATTTTCAAGAGGGAGAAGAAAACTGATTCTATCGCAGAAAAGAAATAGAAATGTACCTACCAAATTTGCAAATTCTTCATTAAAGGGAAGTCTTTCATATGTTTCAGTAACTAGAAGAATGCTATTAAATAAAAAGAGAAATGTTTCTGATGGTGTATCCAGTCCCTTATCTTGTGGTGATGCTTTACAAGGAGAAGTTTCAATAGAAAGAGACTCAATTTCTTGGAACGTATTGTCGCACACCACTATTCATGAAACACAATCATTGCATTCTAGAAGCAATGATGAAACATTTGTAAGAAGAACTCGATAGAGACAATATAATCCCGAAGCTGAAAATAGAAACTCATTAGTGAATATATTAGGAAGAACTATTGTGAATGAAGATGGGAGTGTTACCACCAATATAACTGAGCAACAATTGCCTTTGCTAGAAGGTAGCATTCAATCTGCTGCAGCTGAAGGTATATTAAGAGTTCTATTATATTAAATAGTATTTTTTCTTTGAAGAATTCATTTTTGATTTTGATTACATCTTAGACTTGGAACGGACAAATGAGAGTGAAAGCTCAACTATGAATATTACAGTTGCTGAACATGATTTTTGTGATGAATCTGATAGAGAATCAAATAATCTTTCAATCTCTTACCCTAGACGAAAACATCGCAAGTATTACAATTTTTAGTCCTCAATACCAACCATAAATATTAGGTTCCCAAAAAATGATCCTTCAATTTTTTTGTAGGAAAATTTATGGAGGCAATGAATTTAGGACCTCCAACACAAGTATGTGAACATTGTGGAGCTCAACTTTGGTATGAGGAGAGAATGATTAAATCTAGAAAGCCTAAGAAGCCTAAATTCAGTTTATGTTGTTTAGAAGGCAAAGTTGAACTTTCGTTTTTGAAGGATCCTCCACCTTTTCTTAAAAGATTGCTCGGCAGGAGCAATGATCAGATATCAAACAAATTTCAAGTGGGGATAAGAATCTATAATTCTCTCTTCGCTTTCACTTCCTATGGTATTGCTCCATATGTTTTCCGTCTAAATGGCCAAAATCATCATAGAATTGGATCTCTTATTCTCGTTGATTGCCAAAAGACACAATTTGCATAGCTTTATATTTGTGATACTAAGAATGAGATAGCAAACAGAATTGATGATGTTACATCTGGTGATCATAGAAAAGATGTGGATATAGATATTGACATTGGATTATTGAATATGTTAGACAATTTGAATTTGTAACATTAGAATTTTTATGAAAATAACTAATATTAGAAATTTTATGATGCATAGATATTATTGCAAAAGTGGTTGATATCGGTCCAATTGAACATCCTGGCATTAAAGGATCAAATGTTGCAATGAGGAACATAACTGTCATGACTATACAGTACATTTTAATTCTTACAAGTTGCAATACATTGAATATATATAATATAAACTTACATTAATAACAATATTTGAATAGAGAAAATAAAATAAAGCTTACCCTTTAGGGACTAGTTGCAAATGAAATTGATGATAACCTCTTCAAAAGGAATCTAGGACCTTTTATTATAGTTGCTACATGTCTAATTGTGAAAACTTTTAAAGGTTAGTACATTGTTTCTTTTATTTGCATATTTATAACTACATTAATAAATTATATGTGCATTTTAAAAAATTCCTCCATATAAATGTAGGGGAATATAACTTATCATCTACAAGCGGAACAAAAGTTTATATAAATTTGGAGATTCCAGAGACTTTTGTGTTTATGGATCAGTAAGCAATCTATATCTCTTTAGCAATATATGTTATATAATATTTTATAGTATACGCAAGCTTATACTGACTTCTTTATGTTACAATATAGGGAAGTGGAAAAATGATCGTCTTATAGAAGAGCTGCCAAGACAATTTAAGCCACAAAGAACAATTGAAGAAGAGATGAACAATAACAGAAGAACTATAATTGAAATATTAAACATGGTCTGGAACTCTGCAAATAAGGTAAGGGAAAAGTTCTTCAAAAGAAAAATCCAAAAATGAAATTGTCAATGACATGTTAAATTTTACAAATAAATCATTGAATAAATTTGAAATTCCAGGAGACTATCTTCACTTGCCATGGAAAGATTACAAAAATTGAAACAACTTTTGGTTGGTACTTTATGTCATGCGAAATATGTCGTAGAAAGGTTAAACCAAGAGGTGAACGTTTGTGGTGTGATCGTTGTAACAAACTGGCAGACTTCCCAATCCCAAGGTATGTATAACATAAAAGTGTATATATATATATATATATATAAAGAAAAGAAAAAAAATTAAAATTAAAATTATATCTACCATGCCTTCTTTCAGGTATAGAATTGAACTGAAAGTTGAAGATGACACAAGATTGGCAACATTCATTTTATTTGATTCTACGGCTGAAAAATTACTCCACATATCAGCAAAGGAACTTATAAATAAATGTTCACAAGTGAGAATTTGAAATTCACAAATAGTACTTAATATATTCTTTAATATAATGGAACTTACAGTTTATGACCTACTATTTCTACAAGGTACCTGAAGAGTTTGACCTGCCTATGCAAATAGCAAACCTTATTGGGAAAACAATTGTCTTCCAATTGGAACTCAATGACTATAACCTCAAACAGGGATGGGAGATCTACACCGTGAAGAAACTTTTTGATCCTATTATACAGACTGACAATTCAGTTAAACTTGATCAAATAACTGATGTGAGTACTTTTATATTAAATTTAAATAAAAAAAATTAGATATTTTTAATGTTACTTATTCATATCATAATACAATTTACACCATATTCTTTTAACAGTATTATATGAGTGATGCTACAAATGATTCTGTCAAGAACTTACCAAGTGAAGAAGATGCTAATCCTACAAATGATGCAATTGATGTACAGCTCACACCTATTGCAGATAGACAAAAGAGGAAGAGGAAACAAAGAGTCCTTTAATCTATTGAAACTTATGTTACAAATTATTTAAACTTTTCTTACAATAATGTAATCACCATTAGAAGGTGTTCTATTTTCTGTTGAGAATACATAGTTGACCTTAAAAAATAGGTGACGAACGAATAGTTGGTGTTAAATATTTTGAAAATTTGTGATTTTTTTTTCAACATATATTGGTTTTATTCGATGGATGCATGATTGTCCACCTGTTGTACTGGTTTTATTTGATGGATGCATGATTGTCCACCTATTGTTTTTTCATGTTTATGGCATGTTACTAGTTTTGTCTACGTGTGTATTGGTTTTATTTGATGGATGCATGATTGTCCACCTGTTGTTTTCTCATGTTTTTGGCAGTGTTACTGGTTTTGTCTACGTGTGTATTGGTTTTATTTGATGGATGCATGATTGTCCACCAGTTGTTTTCTCATGTTTTTGGTAGTGTTACTGGTTTTGTCTACCCAAAATGACTTGATGTATTGATTTTGCATGGTCTACTTTATTGAAACATTCAACCTTTCTTACCCAAAAAAAAAAAAAAAGACCTTTTACTGTGGGCTTGTAATGCTTTAGCCCATGGTCTGTTAACCCTGCCCAAAATTTATCTTTGGGATTTTCAATATGAACCCTGCAACTTACCTGCCTTCTGGTTTAATCTTATTTATATTTTCTAAATTTTCTTTCAATTTGCTTATTTGAATTGGTGATCCTATACTTTGTGCACTGGTTCTTTGTCCCTGCACTCACAGCCATCTTGACTTCCATTATAGGATGCAGCTGTAGCTTGTAGGTCACATTATTTATAATGAAGGATGATATATTCATCATGTTTGTATGTGTTGAGACAATGTTGTCACTTTTAGATGGTTCTTGGACTTAAAAATTCATTATTTTTCATTTCACCTATTGGTTTTTCTTTATGGGTGTTAATAATATTTATCTATTTTATGACATAGGTATTATGACAATGTACAACAATGAAGATGACAATGGGAGAGATATTTTCCAAAGATTATATTGAAATTTTATTGTTTAATAGATTGTGCTGATTTTTTTTTTTCGACCCAATTCTTTTTATGTAAATAATTATATTAGAGGGTACTTATATTAGAGGGTACTTGTGTCTGTTTTGTATTCTGTTTTGAGTTTATTTATTCCATTATCTCAAATTGTCTAGAAGATTTCAATGAATATCATATATTTAAATACTATTAAGTTGGTGGGTTCCAGTTAGCTCAACTGGTAAAGTCTCTGATGGTTGTATAAGAAATCTGGAGTTCAATCCCCGCCTATACCAAAAATTGATTGGTGTCTTGGTCTGATGATAAAGAGCTATCATTGGGATCAGACGCTAGAGGTTGAAACTCTTTAAAAAAAAAAATACTGTTAAGTTGATATAATAATAATAATAATAATATATAGTTTGATAAATGTCTAGCTATTAACAAATGTTTTAGTGTGCATCACACGGGTTAGCGACTAGTACCTTTAATCACCCAGTTTAGACACACAAATTTAGCTACAATACATATTAGTGATTTCTCCCAAAAGAGATGAACTAATTTAAGTATCGGAGGGTCCTTGATAGGCACTAGCGTGGTGTCTTTTATTATCACTTGTCTTCTCTTAGCGGGGAATCCAGGTCGTCCATCCAGTTGACAAGGAACGTATTGACAACAAACCTTTCGTGTTTTATCAGGTAGCATTTTCGTGAACTGGGTTGCCTCTATTGGCTCCCAAACCCAATGAAACAGTGACTCTGAATGTCTGGTAGCCATGCGTAATGCGAGGGTGAGAGCATTAGGAGTGGTGTTATAAAAGCAAAGTTGGAATAGGGAATTAAAAGTTGGTAGAGCACGATAGTTTCCATCATACTTGATGATGCCGAGAAATTCACCAGTGAGCCACACGATACCTATGCGCTTGAACATGAACCTACACAATACAAAGAAGGAAACCTAACAGAGAGCACTGGTGTGGTGCCGGCCAAATGCCCTCCGAAGATTAAGTCAAAAATATTCTCATAACTCTAGAGTGCTAGAGAGGGTAAATTATGCGTACCTTGGTCTATAAGGGTATTTGTGCTTTTATAGTAGTAGAGGGTTGAGCTCTCTTCCTTGGCGCGGAAGTCTTTTCCTTATAGGACTCTTTTCGCAGAATCCTAAATGTGATGGACAAGATATTTCCTTGTGGAAAGATTCATATTAATGTATGTATCTTCTAGAATTCTACTCATGTTGGGACTCTACAAACTAGGGTTAATCCTGTGTCGCAAGTATTTTCCATTTAAGGTTCCTTGGAGACCACATAATAATGGGCTGGATGCTATGTGGCCGTTCGGTCCGTACATACCACGTCTGTCCGTGTCACCTCTGTCCAGATAGCTTTGTCATGCATAATTTTTCCTCTTTAGTTGTCCCCTTCACCCTATGGGTCCGTGATCTCGGAGTGAAAGGACTCGTGGGGTGACGGTTCGTTTTGGATCCTGAGAGACTTGTTAGTCTTTGACAGACTGGCCCGAAATTATTTATAGCGTAGGGGACCTAAATTTTGACCAAGGCACTTTTTGGTGACATGGTTCGTCTGTCCTCCCATAGGTAAGAAGACTTAGAATTTTCACCAAGGCATTCGCAGGTGACTTGGTTTGTCCTTCCACCTGTAGGAAGTAGGACTTAAAATTTATATCAAGGCACTTGTGAGTGACTTGGTCCGTCCTTCCACCCGTAGGTAGTAAGACTTGAATTTTGTACCAAAGTACTTGTGAGTGACTTGGTCCGTCCTTCCACCCATAGGTAGTAAGACTTAAATTTTGTACCAAAGCACTTGTGAGTGACTTGGTCCGTCCTTCCACCCGTAGGTAGTAGGACTTAAATCTTGTACCAAGACTCTCGTGAGTGACTTGGTCTGTCCTTCTACCCGTAGGTAGGAAGACTTGAATTTCGTACCAAGGCACTTATGAGTGACTTGGTTCGTCCTTCCACCCGTAGGCAGTAGGACTTAAATTTTGTACCAAGGCACTTGTGAGTGACTTGGTCCGTTCTTCCACCCGTAGGTAGAAAGACTTGAATTTTGTACCAAGGCACTTGTGAGTGACTTGGTCCGTCCTTCCACCCGTAGGTAGGAAGACTTATATTTTGTACCAAGACACTTGTGAGTGACTTGGTCCGTCCTTCCACGCGTAGGTAGTAGGACTTAAATTTTGTGCCAACGCACTTGCGAGTGACTTGGTTCGTCCTTCTACCCGTAGGTAGTAAGACTTAGAATTTTCACCGAGGCACTTGTGGGTGACTTGGTTCGTCCTTCCACCTATAGGTAGTAGGCCTTAAATTTTGTACCAAGATACTTGTGAGTGACTTGGTCCGTCCTTCCACCCGTAGGTAATAGGACGTAAATTTTGTACCAAGGCACTTGTGAGTGACTTTGTCTGTCCTTCCACCCATAGGTAGAAGGACTTAACTTTTGTACCAAGGCACTTGTGAGTGACTTGGTCCGTCCTTCCATCAGTAGGTAGTAGGACTTAAATTTTGTACCAAGGCACTTGTTGGTAGCTTGGTTCGTCCTTCCACCTGTAGGTTGGAAGACTTAGAATTTTCACCAAGGCACTCGTGGGTGACTTGGTTCGTCCTTCTATCCGTAGGTAGGAAGACTTAGAATTTTCACCAAGGCACTTATCGGTATCCTTGGTTGTCGATCCATCCCATTGGGATGAGGATTAGGTGTCCGTCGGCTTTCTTTTGTAGTGTTTAGCCTTGAGGTCTTGCTGTAGGATTGGCATTTGTCTCATGCTTATACGTAGGATTGAGCATCCTTTTGCATGGTAGGCCATTGATACATTGTCCCCGAGACGCGTGATGGAACTTTCAACCTTCGGGACGCGTTGTAGTCCTTTATTAGCGTCCCATTTTTAAGGTATTTTATCTGTCTACTTTGAGTCATGGACTTGCCGATGTGACTGAGTGTTTCTTCGTCATCAAATTTTTTTTTTTGTGTGTGTGCCCATCCACCTTTGTTCATGGACCTGCTTCCATCCTTCATATATATATATATATATATATATATTTTCATGGACATGCATCCGTCCACTTTCTTTCCTTTTTTTTTTTTTTTTTTTTTTTGGTACATTCATCCGTCCATTTTTTTTTTTTTGGTCCGTCCACTTCTTCTCATGGACTTCATTTTTTTTTTTTTTTGTCCGTCCACTTTGGTCATGGACTTCAATTTTTTTTTTTTTTGTCCGTCCACTTTAGTCATGGACTTCAAATTTTTATTATTATTTTTTTTTTAGGTCCGTCCACTTTTGGGTCGTGGACTTGTTGTTGGTACCAAGTGTGACCTTGTCACCTTATTGGTCGTCCACTTGAGGTCGTGAACTTGTTGAGGTAACTAAGTGTTACCGTGTTGGTCGTCTACTTGGGGTCATGGACTTGTTGAGGTGAGCAAGAGTTACTTTGTCACCTTGTTGGTCGTCCACTTGGGGTCGTGGACTTGTTGAGGTGAGCAAGAGTTACCTCGTCACCTTGTTGGACTTGTTGAGGTGACTAAATGTTACCTCGTCACCTTGATGGTCGTCCACTTGGGGTCGTGGACTTGTTGAGGTAACTAAGTATTACCTCGTCACCTTGTTGGTTGTACCTCATCACCTTGTTGGGTCGTCCACTTGGGGTCGTGGACTTGTTGAGGTGACTAAGTGTTACTTCGTCACCTTGATGGTCGTCCACTTGGGGTCGTGGACTTGTTGAGGTGACTAAGTGTTACTCGTCACCTTGATGGTCGTCCACTTAGGGTCGTGGACTTGTTGAGGTGACTAAGTATTACCTCGTCACCTTGTTGGTCGTACCTCATCACCTTGTTGGGTCATCCACTTTGGGTCGTGGACTTGTTGAGGTGATTAAGTGTTACTTCGTCACCTTGATGGTCGTCCACTTGGGGTCATGGACTTGTTGAGGTGACTAAGTGTTACTCGTCACCTTGATGGTCGTCCACTTGGGGTCGTGGACTTGTTGAGGTGACTAAGTGTTACCTCGTCACCCTGATGGTCATCCACTTGGGGTCGTGGACTTGTTGAGGTGACTAAGTGTTACCTCGTCACCTTGATGGCCGTCCACTTGGGGTCGTTGACTTGTTGAGGTGACTAAGTGTTACTCGTCACCTTGATGGTCGTCCACTTGGGGTTGTGGACTTGTAATTTTCATCCTCTTGGGATGATTCGTCCACTTTGTGGACTTATAATTACATCCTCTTGGGATGATCCGTCCACTTTGTTGGAGTGTTTACCCTCTTGAGGTGATCCGTCTATCTTGTGGACTTTTTAGGAATGCAGGTAGGAAAATATAGTTGTGTCTGAATATTCCTCTTATTAATTAAAAAATCATGCATTTGTAGAAAAGTACTTGCCCCCTTGGGCTTAAAAACATATTGTAGCGAAAAATTGACTAAGTAAAACTAGTAATTGTAGAAAAATTAAATAAATTGGGAAATTAGGGAGCGCCGTTGTTCTTCATATTATCTCTACTGGTAGTATTTCTGTAGGTGCTCTGTGTTCTATAGGTGCTGCAGCTTTTTTTCGTCCAGTGTTTCGAGGTGGTAGGTTCCCTTCCTCTGCCATGGTCCGTTGCTCTTCTATGCACATGGTCTGCTAATGATCTTTCATCTCCATCATGGTAATGTAGCACTCACATGCAGCCAACTGATTTTCTCGTAGCTTTCCAAACCCATACTCCGTAGGAAATTTGATCATTAGGTTGTATGTTGATGTTACCGCCTTCCATGAATTAAGGGTGGGTCATCCGATGATAGTATTATAAGCGGATGAGCTGTCAACCACAAGGAAAGTCACATCCTTAGTGATCTGCTGAGGATAATCACCTAATGTTACCGAAAGCGTGATCGCGCCCAATGGGAATACCCTCGTACCTCCAAAACCAACTAGTGGAGCATTTGTCGGTATTAACCGTTTTCTATCAATCCTCATTTGCTAGAACGCTGGGTAGTATAGGATGTCTGCTGAGCTACCATTGTCGATCAGCACCTGGAGCATGTTGAAGTCCCCCACTCGTAAGGTGACGACAAGTGCGTCATCATGAGGGTGGTGAAGACGTCGGGCATCCTCTTCTGAGAATCCTATGATCGGGCTCTCTATCTGTGCTATCTTTGGTACGGAGCCCGTTAACTGGACGTTATGAACCATCCTGAGGTATGCCTTTCTGGCCTTCTTGGACGACCCCATAGTTGCCGTGCCCCCTACGATCATTCTTATATCCCCTATTGGTGGTTGGGGGCACTCATTTTCTTGTCGAGGTGGCTGCTCTTGATGTTGCAGATCCATCATTTCCTTGCTGACGAACTTCTGCAGTTTTTCCTGTCTAATAAAGGCTTCGATTTGCTGTTTTAAGTCATAGCAGTCAGCCGTATCATGTCCGTGATCACAGTGGAAACGACAATACTTGTCCCTAGATCGCTTATTGGGATCTCCCTTTAACTTTTCAAGAAAGGTTAGGGATCCTTCGTCCTTGATCTGCATTAGTACTTGGTCTATTGGGGCAGTCAACGGGGTGAAATTCGTGAATTTCTCTACAGGGGGCTTGGAGCGTTTGTCATCCTTTCGATCTCGGTCCTGTCGGGCATCTTCCTGTTGCTCTCTTTTTCTAGGCTTTTCCTTCCGAGCCAGCAATGCGTCTTCGGCATTCATGTATTTGGTTGCCCTGTAGAGTACTTCTGACATGGTCTTTAGGTCGTTCTTGTATAAAGAGAATAAGAACTTACCCTTCCGCAGCCCGTTCATGAAAGCTGCTACCAGTATTTTGTCATCAGCTTCATCGATCGAGAGCGCTTCCTTATTGAAGCGCGTTATGTAGGATCTCAGCGTCTCGTCCTCTCGTTGCCTGATGCTCATCAAGCACGCCGTGGACTTCTTATACCTGTGCCCTCCAATGAAGTGCGTGATGAACTGAGCGCTTAGCTCCTTGAAAGTGCTGATGGAGTTCGGTGTCAGTCGGCTGAACCATATCCGTGCGGGGCCCTTGAGTGTTGTAGGGAAGGTCCTACACATGATCTCGTCTGCTACCCCTTGAAGGTGCATTAGGGTCTTGAAGGTTTCTAGATGGTCCAGAGGATCCTTTACTTCATCGTAACTGTCTATGTGCAGCATGTGAAATTTATGGGGTAGGGGGAAAGAGTTCATGGTTGTAGTGAAAGGCGAGTCGGTGCGGTTGACCAAATCGTCAAGATCACTAGAAACTTGCCCCTTGAGCGCGTTCATCATAACCTCCATTTGCTCCTTCATCGCTTGTATCTCTGCGACAATATGTGGCGGAGTTGCATCCGTGAGGGATGGCATGCTTAAATTCTGCCTCTCCGGTCTGCTTGGGGCGTGGCTGCCCTCAAGTCTCTCCTGGTTTTTTCTTTCAGCGTTAGTCCCTTCTTGATCTTCTTGTTGGTCATTCGGTGTTGCATTCTTCTGGCGTAGCTATTCTTCCAAGTCGTGGTTCTGTTTAGTGAGGCATTCCACGGCAGCAGTGAGAGTTTGAACCTGTCTCTCGAGGGCAGTCGTGGGTGGTTCCTCTCCTTGAACGTCGTTAGTGGTTGCCATTGAGCAAGTGAGTACAATGCAACCCTTTTGTCCGGGAAACGACAATATGGCTTATGAATCTCAACTATTGTTTCCCACAGACGGCGCCAACTGATGATGCCAATAAATTCACTAGTGAGCCACACGATACCTACGCGCTTGAACATGAACCTACACAATACAAAGAAGGAAACCTAACAGAGAGCACCGGTGTGGTGCCGGCCAGATACCCTCCGAAGGTTAAGTCGGAAATATTCTCATAACTCTAGAGTGCTAGAGAGGGTAAATTATGCGTACCTTGGTCTATGAGGGTATTGAGGCTTTTATAGTAGTAGAGGGTTGAGCTCTCTTCCTTGGCGCGGAAGTCTTTTCCTTATAGGCCTCTTCTCGCAGAATCCTAAACGTGATGGACAAGATATTTCCTTGTGGGAAGATTCATATTAATGTATGTATCTTCTAGAATTCTACTCATGTTGGGACTCTACAAACCATGGCTAATCGTGTGTCGCAAGTATTTTCCATTTAAGGTTCCTTGGAGACCACATAATAATGGGCTGGATGCTACGTGGCCGTTCGGTCAGTACATACCACGTCTGTCCGTGCCACCTCTGTCTAGATAGCTTTGTCATGCATAATTTTTCCTCTTCAATACTCAACAACGTATGGCCCAAATTGTCCTTCAATAACATACCTAAATGTTGCATTGGGAGGAACAGAAGCTAGAGCAATGAAGGTGAAAAGTGATAAAAGGAAGAGGGAAAGCAAGAGCATTGTAGCTAAAGGACAAGAAGACATTTTTTTTGGTTATGGTTGTTGTAACTTGTAATGTGGCTTGATTTGGATAATATTTAAGACTTTATCTATAGACTTATAGTATAGTGAATGGCGAGGTGGCAAAACGGTGAGGATAAGTGCGATCGATCATCAATACTGTGAATTGAAATTATATCTTATTGCCGACCCCTCATGATCAAGTTGTGTCCTTGTGCATTCTCAAAAAAAAAAAAAAAAAAAAAAAAAAGGTTGTGTCCTTGTGGATTTGATTTTTTTTTTTTTTAATGTTATTTTTTCCCCTAATAAAAGCAGCCACTCACATTTGTCTAAAACTTTCGGTTCAAACAATTCTTACATTACAAGTCAAACGTATTTTCCGGTCAAAAACAATCAACGAGTTTTTAATTTTTTTTTCGGTTCAATGTTCAAACAAAGTGACCTTATACTTTCCTCAAAAAAAAAAAAAAGAAAAAAAAAAGTTACCTTATACCGAACTGTACTACGATGCTACGCGTCTCTCACATGGACACGAATTGGGTCTGTGCACAGCATTCGATCCAAACCACTGTCAAAATATACATAAACAACAAATTTCACAAAAATTTTCCCAATTTATTTACGGTGGTAAATTATGATTTTGAAACAGAAGAGACAAAATGAAAACAATCCTAGACTTTTAAAGAATGAAACTATAACGATTTTATAGAATAAATTTTAGTGAAACTGAACGGTTTTAGATCCTTTAAAACAACCAGATTAATCTAGTTAATTAGCCAAGTGATTAACTTAGTCAATTTAAGCAATTCTAGGTTATCACAAGCATACAATCATATCAAGAATATAAAGCAGCGGAATAATAAAGAACACAATGATATGATCACCCAGGAAACCACACGGTAAAAACTTGGGGAGGATTTGACCCACCGATCCTCAAGGCAAACCAGAATTCGCTATGAAAGAATCGAAGTTCATACAAAAGGACTTACAAGCTCCCTGCTCGACTTCCTAATGCTACCTACTAGTAAAACTTATTGACACGACCACGTGCAAGTTTCAAATCCACAGACTCCTTCTTTCTTGAATTCTTCAATCAGCTACAAGCACCCATGCTTGTTATTCTTTAAGCTCCAATGGCAGCAACCGAGTTGATCATCAAGATGTTGATGATCAACCCTAAGTTTTGTGTAAAAGAAAGATCATGTAGATCTCACAAGAGATTTACACAAAACAGCAATGTATGAGCAACAATACAACTGGAGAAACTCTAAAAACGTGGCTAGGGTTTTGCCTTATATACCTAGGGCAAAAACATAAAACCCTAAACGTTTAATGAGTTAGGGCTGAGTTGGAAATTCTGCAGAAAACGCATCTGACCTGAGATTCGATCGATCGAGCTTAACCTTCGATTGATCGAGCCAGGCCGAAATGCACCAATGCATTCTGCAGCCACTCGATTCCAACTTTACAATAATTAATCAACTTTGAGTAAGCCTAAACATGACTGAACATATTGTTTTGATTGGCTAGTGAACAGTGGTGAGATGGTTATTTATGCCTTTCTTAAAAGGATCAAGTCCGACAGTTAAATAACATGTGACTTCAAGATTACGACAAAGTGATAAACACCATAAACATCTTTCCCACACAACATGCACTACAAAGCTTCAACTAGTCAAGTGCAATAAATAAGCTCATCAAAGCTAAACAAGGTACACAAGACATGTTATGTGTAAATAAATTGACCAACCTTGTTTTCGAAGACCAAGAAAAATAGTTTCAAACACAATTTGCTTTTCCTCTCTCTTTTTTTTTTTTAAAAAAAAAAAAGAAAAAAAAAAAGAGAAAACAAAAAAATCCTAGAATGAAATGCATGAATGTAATGTAGTGCAAATCTTAGAAACAAACAAAAGCAACAAAAACCAAAGAACAATGGTCACAAAGAAATGAGTAATGAAGTACAAGGACCATGTCAGAAAGACTCAATTAGGTCGAGTCTTTTGCATCCAAAACCTTTTAGATGCACCACGAGCATTGGAGTTCTTATTCACATTCGAGTGATTTCCAACTCCAAGATTGGAATAAAGGTTCAACGCCTTTACCAATTCACCAATAAGTGCCATAGGATCTTGTGCTTGAGGCACAAACACTTTTGGTTTGTTTGCTCTCTTAGCAGCTTGAAGCTTGTAACAGTTAGGACGAATGTGTCCAGACTTT
This sequence comes from Quercus ilex subsp. ballota, assembly GCA_032727855.1. Lineage (NCBI taxonomy): Eukaryota > Viridiplantae > Streptophyta > Magnoliopsida > Fagales > Fagaceae > Quercus > Quercus ilex. The sequence goes on along the minus strand of CM064915.1, from coordinate 29,266,192 downwards.
CCACAATAATGACAAACCTAAGCAGGTTTACCATGCATCTTGTCCTTGGAAAGGGTAGAATCCTTAGGTTTAGTCTCTCTCAGATCAACCCTAATCTTCCTAGGAGGTGAAACTTCTACAGGTTTGACAACCTTACTCACAGGTGGTTTGATAGTTTCACTCACAACCTCACTCACAGTAGGTTCAGAAGAAGATGAAGGAACAAAGTTTGTGGAATTAGGAGCAGACACAGAGATGCTTTTAACATAACCTATCCCAGATTTATCAGAAAGATACTTTTGAACATTCAACATGTGATCAAGTTTAGAACTAGCAGATCTAGCAATAGATAAATCATGTTCCAAAATTCTAACTCGATCAAGCAAAAGCATGCTCTCAGATTTCACATGATTCAAAAGATCATAAGCATCAAAAAGTTTAACAAGCAAATTCTTATTTTCAAGCTCAAGAGAATCAATTTTCTTCAGGCCAAGTTCAACATTCATAGCATCTTTTGTAGCAACTTTGCAAAGTTTATTATAGGCCTCTTGAAGATCTGCATCCTCAGAGAGTTCCCCATCAGAAGGGTTCTCCTCAGCAGACACGCTTTCATTGACTATAGCTGTAGGAGTGAAAGCAATGAAGTTTCCATCCTCGTCACATCCAGACTCATCATCAGAAACCTCATTATCACTAAGGGTTACAGCCATAGTTTTACCCTTAGTTCTCAAGAATGTAGGACATTCAGATTTAACATGACCATACCCTTGACAACCAAAACACTGAGCACCCAAAGAATTGTTTAAAGATTGACCTACTTTTTCTCTAGGTTTTTCAAAGTTATTAACCTTAGTGGGATCATTCTTCCTAAAGTTTCTAGGTTCAGTAGTGGTTGTATTTCTTACCCTTTTATTAGTATTCCTTAGAAAGTTTCTAAAATTCTTGGCAAAGTAAGCAATCTTTGTAGTAGAGAACTCATCATCAAATCCACCAACCTCAACATCATCAACTGACTTAAGAGCCATTGATTTGGATTTGTTTGCTTTGGGTAGGTCAGACTCATAGGACTGAAGTGATCCTACAAGCTCATCAACTAGGATGGAGTCCACATCCTTGCTTTCAGTAATGACAGTCATTTTGGGTCTAAAGTCTTCAGTTAATGATCTAAGTATCTTCCTAACAATTTTAGGTTGATCATAGATTTCACCCAAATTAAAAGTAGAATTAACAATGTCATTCAGTTTGGCATAAAATTCATCAAAGGATTCATCATCAGACATCCTAATGCTCTCAAACCTAGAAGTTAATTGCTACAGTTTGTTTATCTTAACTACTTTTGTGCCTTCATGCACAGTTTGGAGGATTTTCCAAGCAGTATGAGCAACCTCAACATTAGAGATTCTCTTAAATTCCTCCATGGAAACAGCATTAAAAATGGCATTCATAGCTTTGCTATTGAATCCAGCTGCTTCTTTTTGAGAAGTTTGCCACTCACTCACAGGAGTAGTGGGCTTCTCCCATCCGTACTCAACGGAATTCCAAATTCTCTCATCAATGGATTTCAGGAATGCTTTCATCCTTACTTTCCAATAAGCATAGTTATTCCCATCAAAGTGAGGAGGAACAACAAGAGAGTGACTGTGTTCCATGACAACAGGGGTCAAGGATCAGCTCAGAAATCAAAAGATCTACAAGAAAAGAGCTACCCGCTCTGATACCACTTGAACGGTTTTAGACCCTTTAAAACAACCAGATTAACCTAGTTAATTAGCCGAGTAGTTAACTTAGTCAATTTAAGCAATTCTAGGTTATCACAAGCATACAATCGTATCAAGAATATAAAGCAGCGGAATAATAAAGAACACAATGATATGATCACCTAGGAAACCATACGGTAAAAACCTAGGGAGGATTTGACTCATCAATCCTTAAGGCAAACCAGAATTCACTATGAAAGAATCGAAGTTCATACAAAAGGACTTCCAAGCTCCTTGCTCAACTTCCTAATGCTACCTACCAGTAGAACTTACTGACACAACCACGTGCAAGCTCCGAATCCACGGACTCCTTCTTTCTTGAATTCTTCAATCAGCTACAAGCACCCACGCTTGTTATTCTTTAAGCTCCAATGGCAGCAACCGAGTTGATCATCAAGATGTTGAAGTAATCTCTACCTTGAAAACCCTAAGCTTTGTGTAAAGGAAAGCTCATATAGATCTCACAAGAGATTTACACAAAATAGCAATGTATGAGCAACAATACAACTGGAGCAACTCTAAAAATGTGGCTAGGGTTTTGCCTTATATATCTAGGGCAAAAACATAAAACCCTAAAAGGTTAATGAGTTAGGGCTGAGTTGGAAATTCTGCAAAAAATGCATCTGACCCGAGATTCGATTGATCGAGCCTAAGCTTCGATCGATCGAGCCAGGCTGAAATGCACCAATGCATTCTGCAGCCACTTGATTCCAACTTTACAATAATTAATCAACTTTAAGCAAGGCTAAATAAGACTAAACATATTGTTTTGATCATGGTTTGCCAATATTACAAATCAGAGTTCTAAATACATAAATTCCTAAACCTTTAGAACCTAACAGAAACATTTTTTTTAACAACTGAATGAAATGGTAGATTATGAGTGGTGAAAAATTTAGAGGTATTAGTAGTGAGTCTATATAAAGTGATTGAATACGATTAACAATATGCTTCTTCAATAAGTTGTAAAGAAGTTTTGGAAAAGTTGTGTTAGTAGCAAAATTGTAGTTTTTTTACATAAGTAAAGCTTTCATCCAACATTCATGTGCACTAGGCGGGACATTGAGCTAACATGTAACTATTTTAGGATATATATCGTACTTATATCTCCTCTAGTGCTCAAGAGCGTTGGAAGTAAGCCAAAAGCATTGGAAGTAAGCCAAACTCTATTAGGATAGTTAATTTTGTCTTTTCAAATCACATGTTAGCAACTATATGGGCAGGCTTCTGTAGTGGACCCACATACACACTAGGAGTGGCATGATTCTTAAAAATCTTAACATTTTTTTTCAATGTTTGGAGAATGGATAGTGTTGTCTACCTACTTTTTCACATGTACTTTCCAATAAACTGTCTATCAATTCTCTATTCACATTTAAATATTATTTCTTTACTTATTATTATTATTATTTTCAAAAATCGGTTACAACCCACGGCTGCACCATCATCAACACCAAACTCTTCTCCGTTCAACTACAACCCAAATCTTGAAACTAAGATTTTATTATTCAACAGCACCCGAATCTCAAAACCCATATTTTACCATCCAACAACACCCAAATCTCAAAACCCATAGTTTTATCATCCAACAACACCCAAATCAAACACTCTTAACTTTTCTTGTATTTACGCATCATTAGACCTAGATAACCTACCAATAGTACTCATTGTTAGACCCATTGGTGGTTGTGTTTTGTGGTGGGTTTGATCAGATGGTGGTGACTTCAATTGGACGGTGGCTAGACAAGAAGAGGAGAGAGACGTTAAGAGTGAGGCTGGGAGAGACAGTACTGAAGAAGAAGAAGAATAGAGGGGGGAGAGCTATCTGTATGTGAGGTTGAAGAAGAAGAAAAGAAAGGGGGGAAGTTGTCTGTATGTGAGAGAGAGAGAGAGAGAGAGAGAGAGAGAGAGAGGAATAAAAAATGATGAGAATGAATATTTTATTTTATTAAAATTGTAAATAAAATCTACAGTGCTCTCCTGAAAGCTCGAAAATGTGTTGAAAACACAAGAGCTGTTTAGACCCCCAAAACAAAGTTACGGCTTGGTTGATTTTACACTAACTTAATACTAAGTGCGGAATAGTGTAAACACAAGCGTATAAGCAAGAGAACTACTCTAATCCATATTTAAAGCAACACAGCAGTAAAAATGAAATGAACAAGAGTAGGGAAGAGAAATGAAAACAGAGATAACACCGAGACATGTTATCGAAGAGGAAACCGAAGAACTCGGCGAAAAACCTCTCTGCCGCCCTCCAAGTGGAAATCGATCCACTAGACAATCAGTTGGGATACATAGGTGAGCAAGAGACCCTCCAAGCCTAATATACCCTTTTTACTTAAGCCCTCCAAGCTCCTACTCCAACAAGGCTTCTCGGAACTGTGTCTTGTCTAGCTCTCCGGATCCTGCAACAAGCTCCATGTTGCATCTGCCATCCTTGACTTCTTCCAATGCTTCCCAGCAGCACCAAAACTTCACTTGACACTCTGAAAGGGTGTGGTAAGTGTTTGGGCTATCAACCTCTCAATGGTATTGAAATGGAGAGGTAGGAGTTGAGGAAATTCTCAAAAAATATGTGTAGAGGATTGTGGGTATAACAATCTCTAACTCTCAAGGTGTCTGGCTAGGGTTTTCTCTCAAAAGCACTCCTCAACATTTGTGGGTAATGTGGGTATAAATAGTTTAGGCACAGAAAGTGTGTATCAGACTAGACAGGTTGGCAGAATAGAATGTCTCACGGGTGTCTCACGGGAAGGCCTTACCTGCGAGATACTCGTGAGGCACAGCTGTCTCCATCTGGCCTGACTCTTCGCATTCCAACATGTGCAAGGCATATGTGTTACTTCGCAGGATGCTAAGTCGCGAACTACCAGCGAAAACTTCTTCGGTCTTCAAATGCTTAAGTCTTCACACCACTCTCTCTATCACACAACCCTTACAATGAAATCCCACAATAAATACAGGGTACAAAAAATTGAATAAAATTACAATCAAATTTGGCACGAAATATAAGCCAACAAAAACACATAGTTGTAAATAATAACTTTACAATCTCCCCCTTTGGCTATTCCATGACAAAACTCCTAAAACAGACTCTAGACTTAAACATGAGTTTGGGAACAGTGACAAAACTCACTCACACCTAATCTAGAAGCCGTGAAGCACTTGCATGTATATACCTGTTACCTGAAACACTTGCACATAAACAAAACTTTCGTCAAGCTTATGACAAGTTAAACTCAAGGTACGTACATGAGCAAGTAAAGTGCGATCAAGTTTGTAAACAATGTAAAACATGTAAGCATATCTTGATCAAACAAAAACAGTCATTAAAGAATGACTACAGTGAACATTTAGTAAGAAAACGCTCATCCGGACACGCAATACAATAAAGAACAATCCAAAGGATCAATTGCATGTCCAACACTCAACCAATGCAAACTACACAAAGTACTTGCATCTAGGATACAAAATCCCACTAGGGCACAAGAGTGAGGAACTTAAGACATATTAGCAATACCTTAAAAGTACAAAAAAATGCTACAAAGCATAGAGATTAAACACAAATACTGAAGATAAACTGAAATAAAAAATAGAGTACCAAAGCTTTAAACAAAAGCAGTAACAGTAAAAATTGTAAACAAAAACAACTTCTAGCTTCTCCTCCCCCTATCACTACACTCCCCCTATCAATGACACCATCTCCCCCTGTCAGTGACACCATCTCCCCCTTTTTGTCATGGAATAGCTAGTCTCTATTTTCTTCTAGCTTCCTTTGAATTTCATCCATCTGAGTTTGGAGAGATGTGAACTTCGTATCAAAACAAATGTGCAGGGAGTGAATGATAGTAGCTAGTCCGGATATCTTGGTATTAATCTCGTGAAGTGTAGCCATGATGTTGTCTAACTGTTCATCATAGGCATGGGGGGTAAAGCTTGAGCTCCCCGGAGTTGCATGACTTTCTTGCTTGACATTCTTCTTGGTGTGACTCATACTTGCATGGAGAGTACGAATGGTAATTGGACTTGGCCTTGGGTATGGGTACTCATCTTTCGAAGGATGCACACCTTTGAGCTTCAAAATCCTTGAGATGAGGCGACAGAAAGGAATGCAATTCCTTGAAGCAGTCCGGTCAACTGTTTTTGTCAAGATGTGGAAAATATGAGAGCACACATCAATCTCTTCGTCAGTGATCAGATCATCCAAGAATAATGCTCGACCAAGATTCATATATCTAGTGCTTGACAAAGGATAGAAGTTGCTACACATGATCATTGTGAGTAGTCGTAATTTTGGAGAAAGGGATGCCACACTGATTGACTTCCTATTGGAGGAGAATTCCAAATTAGCTCCTAAAGCCTTTTTAAGAAACTCTTCATCCAGATTCAGGTCATCATATATCGGCGGTATGGGGAGTATTGGCCGGTTAATGTGTAGGATTTCTGCCAAATAAACAGGAGTTACTGAGAAACTCTTTCCTCTCACCCAACACTTTATCTCTTCTCCATTAACAATGGCATTGGCATAGAGCTCTTTTACCATGTTCTCATATGCATCCTCAAGAGTTGAGAGCAGAAAGTTCCAATCCTTCATGGCAAACCATATGGGATAATTTGTGTCACAGAGAGATGGCTAATCAATGGCCTTTTCAACCAGCAATGGAGTGTCTCGAAAATAATTCCTATAGGTCTGAAATGTAGCATAAGATCTGAACAGGTCAGGGTCGTAAATTTTCGTTGAAAAGCGTGTCCTTTTTTACCTTGGTGACTGTTCATCAACATCAATTATCGGCTCTTTCCCTTTGCTGCTGCCTCCTTTCACTGCTGAGCTTTTGAATGGAGACATCTGCACACATGACCATAGAACAAACCAAGAACATGTACAAAAACACAAAAATAGAACACAAAACTTAATTAGATTCAAGTTAGTTCAAAGCAAGGTAATAATAACCTAAAACAGAGTATAAACAACTCAAAACAAAGCAAATAGACATAACTAGCATGCTAAAGGTGTTAAAGCATGTAAACATAATCACAGTGCATGAAAAGAGTGAGTGTGTCTGTGTGTGCATAGGCTGTGCATGTGCTGGTGCATGAGAATGCAGCATGAGATGCATTAGGCATGCTTAGAGGTGCCTATGTGTGTGCCTAGTGTGTGCAACATGGGAAAAGTGTGTGAAACACATAAACAATAACCAAAACAAGTTAAAAAAGGTCAAACAAGTGTAAACCTAGAGATTGGAATTCACTTGAATCCAATATAGCACACAAATGCCACTAGGACATTCTATCAAACATCTAACATGCAATAAAGCACAAAAAAGATGTAGAATGCATGAACATAGTGAAAATATGCCTAAAAACAAGTTAAAACTGACACAAGGGGCCAACATAGATGCACAAACACCAAATGGGACTTAACCCAATCAAAGATTTTAACAAATTTTGCAAAAATAGAAAACCCTAACCCAATTTCGGAAAACCCCCAAAATATAGAACCCTAACATAGAATACTGCCTAATTAAAGAAAAACATGAAGAAAATGTTTAAGAAAACATACCTTGAAGACGAAAATGCAGAAAATATGCATGAGAATGATGGGTTTACTCTAAAAATGAGTTTTGGGTTGAAAGGGGTTCGAAAGAGGCTTAGCGAGGAAAGATGAGTTTTTTTGAAAAAACTGTCACATCTGCTACATAAAAACTAAAAACACACGTTTTTCACGAGTTAGGCAGTAGTGACGCAGTCACGAGATAGTCGCGAGAAGGACACCTGATGCACAAAAACTTTCGCGAGAAGCTTTAAGTCGCGAGACAGTAGCGAGACAGTCGCGATAGCTTCTATCTGATTTTGGAAAAATCCAATTTTGATCAAACAGCATTTCGCGAGAAGCTGTTGGTCGCGATATAGTCACGAGGCAGTCGTAAAAGTTTCTGTGTAAAGTGTTGAAAAATTTATTTCCCTCAAGTTCATTTTGCGGGAAGCTCTAAGTCGCGAGCTTCTCGTGAAACACCCTCTGAACCAGTTTTTGAAGAAAAACACAAAAATGCATTTTGAACAAAAACTAACAAACACGAAAGTATAAAATCACTTTCAAAGACAAATAAAACACTCAAAAATATTTTTGGGTTTAATCAACAAGTACTTGAGCATACACATCACATTTGAACATGTACAATCACACAAGAGAGATAGTCATTCATTGAATCAAAGTCCTGTGTGTTGTGGGTGAGTATCAAGTGTGAAATAGTCCTTAGACCAGAGTGAAGCTTCAATGATCAATTTAATCAAGTCATACACAACTGATACTAGGTCAAGTGGCCTCTCTCAATTATAGAAATGAACATATATGACCTCCCACAAAATGATTACACATCTTAGAAGCTTTTCATTTGGCTTCTGCATAAATCATGACATTTGACCCTTTTTTTTTTTTTTTTTTTGTGGATAAGACATCTCTTTTTGAGATCGGTGCTTGAAATTTTTGATATTTCAACATTGAGAATTAGCCTTTGGCTTTTTGAGCACCATACATTTCAATACAAAAAGTTGCTTTCCCTTTTTCCCAGTCAAATACTAGTATGTGCGATAGGCTTTTGCAGCTCAATATCTCTTTTCATTTGGAAATTTACATTTGGTGAGCTCTTTCACAAAAAAAAAAAAAAATAATAATAAAAAAAATAAAGTGGGAAGAGATATAGGCAGAAGTCTATGCAAGTATCAAGACCATCAAGACTATTGACCAATCATTCATGACAAGCTTAAAGATCTATTTACAACAATCACACATAGTTTTCAAGATTTCTCCCACACAGATATATGTGCATACATAACAAGCTAAGCTCGTAAATGCACTAAGCCATTAGTATGAAAGTACTAGGCCAAACTCACGTGTGATATACACAAAACAAGGGATCAAACTTTTTGAAGATTTTTCAACTTTTTATGGGTTTTTGAATTTTTTGAACACACTCAAAAACAGAACAAAAACAAAAACAAAGCAAAAGCTTGAAAAAGAAACATGCTAAAACCAGAAGCAAAAGATACAAATCAAAGCAAACGTGTAAAGATGCATGAGCAAAAGTCCTTAAACATCGAAAGAATTAATGCATGGACATGTTAGAATGCTTATGCATGAGTACCCCTTTTCACTCAGATGACACGTGCGTTTAGGGTGATATCCCTAAAGGATTGGGTACGAGAGTTAGGACTTTCAAACCATCTAGTAAAGCTCTCCAAGCAAGTGGTGAAGGCACCGATCATTTTCATCACGTCCATCACGCCGGAATCACCATTTTGACTTCTTAATTGCTCACCATCCCAACTCTTGTTGTCATTTTTAGGGCTTTTTGACCTCTGAACACTTGCATTCTTCAATGCCTTCAGCTTATGGCAATTTGGTCTTGTGTGTCTTTGAAGCCCATAGAATTGACAGAAATGTTGAATTCTCGAACCTCTTTGCAAGTTTGGAGGTGATTTCCCTTGAACTTTAGGTTTAACCACAGTTTGAGTATGCGGCTTATTCAACACTCGTTGATTAGCTACATTTTTCTTCTTTTCATCCTTTATTTTCTCAGGAGTAGAGCCAACTATAACCGGCTCCTTGGCTTTCACAAATCTCACATCTTTGGTGACATTGGCCAATAAGCCACTCCCTCCAGTATATCCCAACCTGGACTTGTCTGAGAAATTTTTTTGAGATGAAATAACATCATCTAGCTTCTTCGTGGATACCCTCTCTATCTTGGCATTTGCTTGCACTACTTTTAGCTCAAGAAATCTGATTTTTGAATCATCTTCAGTCAGCTCACCATTCAGCGTCTCTATCTCACACTTGGCCTCTTTATAATGCACTAGAAAAATTTTATAGTCCTTTTTTGCCTTTTTCATCTTCCTTGCGGCTGCCTTAGTCACCCTTGTATATTCTCCTAACTTTTCAAATAGGGAATTGTAGTTTTCTTGAAGACTGGTTGTGTTTTCATCTTCTTCGGCATCAGTTTCTTCAACAACTCCTATTGATTCTTCATCACTATGATCCCCACGCTCTTGTACCAGCAAGTTCAAGTCCTCCGATGACTCATCATGGGTAATAGTCATAAAGGCGGAGTAGTTCCCTTCTCTATCACAGCTCTCTTCAGAATCAGAATTTGATGAATCCGAATCACTAAGCGTTGTGGCATACGCCTTGTCCTTTCCTCTTAGACAGTTGGGACACTCCTTCTTAAGGTGTCCATGGCCATTGCATTCATAACACATAATGCCTTGAGGAGACTAAGAATCCTTTCCATCTTTCTTCTTAATCTCCTTCCTATCACCTTTGGAGGATGAGAACTTCCCTCTGCTGGATGGTTTCCCACTATTCTTCATCTTTAGAAATTTCCGGAAGTTCTTTGCAAGGAATGCTACATCCTTTTCCACTCCATCTTCTTCGGAGGAATCATCCATTCTTTCGGTGATGGTTTTAATAGCAAGAGATTTACTTGTCTTATGAGAAGGCAATCCAAGTTCATACGTTTGAAGAGACCCAATGAGCTCTTGGATCTTGATTTCATCCAAATCTTTACTTTCCTCTATAGCTGTGACTTTCACTCAGAAGCTCTCTGGTAGGGACCTCAAAATTTTTCTCACCACCTTAGCATCCTCAATCTTATCACCAAGATTGAGCTTTACAATTACAATTTCATTGAGCTTTCCATAGAATGAATCAAAGGACTCATCATCTCCCATATTAAGCTCTTTGAATTTGGTGGTAAGCATCTGAAGCTTTGTGTCCTTCACTTTCTTCGTTCCTTCATAAGTGGTCTCCAATATCTCCCAAGCCTCCTTGGCTACTGTCATGTGAGAGATCCTGTGAAACTCTTCTGGAGATACACCATAAAATATAGCATTTAAAGCTTTACTGTTAGCGTTAGCTGCCGCAAGAGTTGTTTTATCCCAAGTGGATTTAGCGGCCTCCGGCCTAGACCAACCTATTTCAACCGCATCCCAAATAGTATCATCAATGGAACACAAGAATGCCCTCATTTGGACTTTCTGAAAAGCATAATTACTACCATCAAAATATGGTGGAACATTTAAAGATTGAGACCAGTCCATCTCAAACAAGGTCAAGGAACACACTCAGGTATTTAAACCACAACGAGTGTACCCGCTCTGATACCAATTGAAAGCTCGAAAATGTGTTGAAAACACAAGAGCTGTTTAGACCCCCAAAACAAAGTTACGGCTTGGTTGATTTTACACTAACTTAATACTAAGTGTGGAATAGTGTAAACACAAGCGTATAAGCAAGAGAATTACTCGAATCCATATTTAAAGCAACACAGCAGTAAAAATGAAATGAACAAGAGCAGGGAAGAGAAATGCAAACACAGATAACACCGAGACATGTTATCGAAGAGAAAACCAAAGAACTCGGTGAAAAATCTATCCGCCGCCCATCAAGCAGAAATCGATCCACTAGACAATCAGTTGGGATACATGGGTGAGCAAAAGACCCTCCAAGCCTAATCTACCCTCTTACCTAAGCCCTCCAAGCTCCTACTCCAACAAGGCTTCTCGGAACCGTGTCTTGTTTAGCTCCCCGGATCCCGCAACAAGCTCTATGTTGCATTTGCCATCCTTGGCTTCTTCTAATGCTTCCCAATAGCACCAAAACTTCACTTGACACTCTGAAAGGTTGTGATAAGTGTTTGGGCTATCAACCTTCAATGGTATGGAAATAGAGAGGTAGGAGTTGAGGAAATTCCCAAAACAAATGTGCAGAGGATTGTAGGTATAACAATCCCTAACTTTCAAGGTGTTTGGCTAGGGTTTTCTCTCAGAAGCACTCCTCAACATTTGTGGGTAATGTGGGTATAAATAGTGTAGGTACAGAAAGTGTGTATTAGACTAGATAGGTTAGCAGAACAGAATGTCTCACGGGTGTCTCGTGGGAAGGCCTTACCTGCGAGACACTCGCGAGACACAGCTGTCTCCATCTGACTTGACTCTTCGCATTCCAGCATATGCAAGGCACATGTGTTACTTCGCGGGATGCTAAGTCGCGAGCTACCTGCGAAAACTTCTTCAATCTTCAAATGCTTGAGTCTTCACACTACTCTCTCTATCACACAACCCTTACAATGAAATCCCACAATAAATACAGGGTACAAAAGATTGAATAAAATTACAATCAAATTTGGCACGGAATATAAGCCAACAAAAACACATAGTTGTAAATAACAACTTTACATCTCCATACCAAGAGAGCAATTGTAGCAACTCTAAAAAAAAAATTGGAAAAGTTTGCACTTCAGAAAGGTTGTTGGAGCTTATTTTTTTTGGGTTTGTACTCCAAAAAATGGGATTGGCTAGCCTATTAGAGATGCTCTTAGTAAATCTAATGCCACAATTAATTTTATTACAAATTTTAAAATTAGGCTAAAATACAATTGCATCCTCTAACTTTACCTAAATTTCAATTTTGTTCAATTAAGTTTTCTAACTTCCAACTTTATTTATGTAAGGATGAGATTTGAGTCCCTAGCCCACAAGGTGGATGGACTTAGGCCCAAAAAACCAAAAATAGTGAATTTGTAGAGAGTGGGTTGGAAAAACTGGGCCTTAACAAATCTGACAATCACTAAAGTAGATTCAGATTACAAGAGAATGAAAATAGACAAGTTTAGACTAAAGAAAATCATCCTCGGCATAGTCCGAGGAGATCAGTTCTTATATATTTCTCTCAAGTTTGGTTACAAATGCAATTCTTGATTGCTACAGTCTTTTTCTCTTAATTTTCTCGATCCACTCTCTCATTGCTTTCTTCTCCTTTATCTTTACCCTCCACTTGTAGGCCAGATGGTTTTTATTGATACTTGTCCCATCAACACCTTCCTAAAGTCTTTATGTAATAGTTGTAAGGCTAAAAACCACTGTTTAGGTATCACTTCCACATTAATGCGGCCAGAGAGTTAGCTGCAAAGTATTTAATGTGATGGTAGCAGCTTTCCCCTTAGATTTAGGACTCCCCCCCCCTTGTCGTATATCTCTGCAATGCTTATCTGTACCAATAGAATTTCCTGGAATGTTGCCTTAGGTAGCAGACTACCTTTCCAGACCTCAGCTATGATTAGCCGAGGAGGCACTCATCCTCGGACCACCCTCTTAGGCCATTGTGATAAAAACTAACTTCTTATTCTTCTACGAACACAGAATCCCTTGATAATATTTACTCATCCTCAGATGACCTCTAGTCCTTGGCTTGGGCCTTAGGCCTAATATATACATAAATAATGAGCTCTTGCGTCCTATGCTCCTACAATAGCCCCTCGAGATTCTTCTTTCTGGCTCTTCGGGAAGAAATGAGGATTTCGATGTCACCTTAGCTAGTTCGCCCTTATCATACATCTCCTCTACCTGTGTAGATGCCTTTTTAACTGCCCAAGACACGCGCCTGACACTTCGACATTCAAGACTCCCCCTCATTATATTTTTACGGCTCCATGTTCTCCATATTCTACGACGCAATTCTGATCCAACGATTGAGGATTCTACTAAAACATGGGTGGGAGTTTTCCCACTTTGTAGCTTTTTTTTTTTTTATATAAATACCACTTAAATCAATCACTCATCTCACTTTAGCATTCATTTAGCTCTTGCACACATACACTGAACCTGCCAACTTTCCCAACTCACTCATGCCTTTACAAATACCAAAAGCCCGTCTAAGGATATTTTTCTTCTTTCTGTAAGTCTTCATAAACCTTTATACTTAGTTTTTCCGTATACTTTTCTTTTTTCTATAATTTTCTTCTCCTCGGCCCCACTTTCTTCCTCCAATCTTCTTAGAACATCCAAGTCTTTCTTAGGAATGGGCAGATTTGCTCATTTGGTAGACTCCGAGGAGGGAATAGAGAGTTTTAGAGCTTTGTATAGGATTCCTCCAGGTGTAGGTATTAAGTATTGTAAGGAAGGAGAGTGGCATGAGAAAACACAAGAGGAAGAAGCGGTGCTCCCAATGATTGCCTTCATAGAAGGAGGGATGAGAATCCTTATGGGTACTGTTACCAGGGACTACCTTAGGGCCCATAGGTTAGCTCCCACCCAGTGTGCGTGCCCAACATGTTCAGAATCTTAGTTCTGTAGATGCCCTTAATGAGAAGATGGGCTTAGGGCTTACCCACCATGATATTAATTGGGTCTACAACTTCCATCACTTAAAGGAGCAGGGGTATTACCTAAAATCTAGGTACCCCGAAGTTAGGCCTATTCAATGCTTACCTGAATCCAACAAAGGCCTGAAAAAAGATTTCCTGATCATGTCAAGGGTTATCCCCCGTTTTCATTATCTTTTGCTTGTGCTTGTACATGAAATTTCCTCCGGTTTGCACTATTTTGTTTTGCTAATAATATATTTTTTGTTTCTCTTGATGGCTTTACAGATAGGAACTTGGCCATTCCTAATTTTAATCTCGTGAACCAAATGAGTTTGGATAAGATCTTGAAGGCCAAGGTGTTCATCCACACTGACGACAACTCAGGGCAGCCCACCTGATATTGGACTACATTCCAATATCCAAAAGTTTCCAGGCGCCTAAGTACGTCATTAAAGCTAGGTATCCTCAGCTGCAACGGATCAGTGTTGCAACCCCTGGCTTTCTAATCACCGGCCCAATCCTAGAAGGCATTCTCTCCACCAACCCTATACCTGAAGGTATACCTAAGGTAGAGGCTTCTTCTTCTCACCTCACAATCAAGGAAAAGGAAAAAGAATAAGAAAAAGAAGAAGAAATAGTTGAGTGTCCGACTCCAAGGACGACTTCGAAGTGTTCAACCAGCTTTTGTCTCAGGATATTTCATTGGGTGACCTCGACCAATCTTCTCCAACTCAAAACAGCCAACACCAAGGAGCTACTTCCCCTCTAGACAACATAGGCATTCAACGCAAACCGAGGTCTACCTTGCAAGAATTACTAGAGTCCCAATTGGGGGGGAATACACCCAGACCAGATTTCCCACCTCACCACCTACCCTGCCCTTCCAACCAAAACTTGCTGACTTAAAATGGAAAAGGGAGCCAAAGGGCAAGGAGGTGGTGGAGTTTGGAAAATCCCATCTCTCTTAGGAGGATGAGGCCTAAAGAGTGATTCTCAGATCGCACCTCTAGCATGGCTCCTGGCCCCAATGCTAGATGGGGCTCCTCTGCTAGCTAGTGCCTCTATCAGGGACTTCTAAGGAGAGATGGCCGACTATGTGGCCAATGCGGTGGAGCAAGCTCTACTACTCCCCGAGGACATGGCCGAGCTCTGGTCCATGAAGAGGCACGAGTTCTTCTTCAGCTTGAAGAGGTATCTTGCTATGGTATGTTCTCTACTTGACCCCTTTTTCTTCTCTTTTTTATTTGCTTTCCTCTTCTTCTTTTTTTAATTCATGTTTCTTTCCTCGGCAGGCTGTTCAAGCCTCATTCTGGGTGGAGGAGATAACCAACTACTGCCACTGGTAGATGAAGGAGGAGGAGGAAAGGCGTAATGCCACTGTGAAGGCCTTTAATGTGGCCGAAAAGAGTATTCAAGAGCTCAAGAAAAAGCTGTTGGAAGAGGAGAGGGAAAGAAAGAGCGCTGCCGCTGCTCTTGATAGTGCTGAGAAGCAAGCTGAGGGCCAAAGGATTCTCCTTCACAATGCCGAGGATCAGCTGGCCACCTCCAAAACTCAGATCACTGCCCTTAAGTAGAAATTAGAGGTCGAGAAGGCAAGGGAACTAGTTGAGAAGGCTTAGGATCAGGCCGAGCAAGATGGATATGACTTAGGAGTGGCGGAGACCGAGGAGGCCGAGTAGCCTGGGGTCACAGAAAAATAAAAGAACGCTAACCAGGGAGTGGCCCCTGATGCCATAAAGCCTCCAACTGTCACCTAGGACCCTCCTACCGAGAAAGAAGCTCCTAAAAAGATGGAGATTGTCCTGGCCATACTTCCCCTGCCTGCTAAGGCTGATCTAGCAAGCAAGGGCCCCAATGCCTCAGAAGCAGCACCCATTCAGCCTATCCATGACCCTCCCAAAGACAAGATTGTAATAAAAAAGAAATAATATCTAGTGTAGTTTATTTTCAAAGTTTGTAATTAGTGGGACCTCTTTGTATCTAATCTGCCTTTTTCCGAGGCTTTAGTTAATGAAAGTTATGAACATTTTCCTTATTTCTATGATTCTTACACAAGGGTTGATATAGTTTCTATCTTGTTTAACACTTAGCTAATATGGAAATTAGATACAACTCCATTCATGTATACAAATGGTAAGACACCAATTCATATAAGACTTCATCTAAATCTCTTCCCATTACTAAGTTAAAAGACCTTTATACAATAATTAGACCTAAAACAGATCATGAATATACTTTCAAATGCTTTAAGTGATGCTTACAAGCATGCAATTGATTATGTCACTTTCATGAAGATCTGCATCATTCAGTAGGGTTGACCCCATCAGACACTTAAATAACCAATAGGAAGTGTTAACTTACTCAATAGGATCCATATATAATGTAGGTTCTGTTTGACACTTTTATGAATGACTTGAAGTGTCAATTTACCCAAGGTATGTGGCCCGAGGATCCAGGCATGACCAAGATTTTGTTTGATACTTAGGAAAGTAATAGAAAATATTAATTTACCCAAAGCATGTGGTCCGAGGAGTCAAGCATAGCTAAGGTTCTGTTTAATACTTAGAACAAGGATTAAAAGATATTAATTTACCCAAGGTATGTGGTCCGAGGAGCCAGGCATGACTAAGGTTTTATTTGATACTTAGATAGATGTCCGAGAGTATTAATTTACCCAAAACACGTGGTCCGAGAAGCCAGGCATAGCTAAGGTTCTATTTAATACTTAGAACATTGATTAAAAGATATCAATTTACCCAAGGTATGTGGTCTGAGGAGCCAAGCATGACCAAGGTTCTGTTTGATACTTAGATAGATGTCTGAGAGTATTAATTTACCCAAAGCATGTGGTTCGAGGAGCCAGGCATAGCTAAGGTTCTGTTTAATACTTAGAACAATGATTAAAAGATATCAATTTACCCAAGATATATGGTCCGAGGAGCCAGGCATGACCAAGGTTTTGTTTGATACTTAGATAGATGTCTGGGAGCATTAATTTACCTAAAGCATGTGGCTTGAGGAGCCAGGCATATCTAAGGTTCTGTTTAATACTTAGAACAATGATTAAAAGATATCAATTTACCCAAGATATATGGTCTGAGGAACCAGGCATGACCAAGGTTCTGTTTGATACTTAGATAGATGTCTAGGAGTATTAATTTACTCAAAGCATTTGGTCTGAGGAGCTAGGCATAGCTAAGGTTCTGTTTAATACTTAGAACAATGATTAAAAGATATCAATTTACCCAAGGTATGTGATTCAAGGAGCCAGGCATGACTAAGGTTCTGTTTGATACTTAGATAGATGTCTGGGAGTATTAATTTACCCAAAGCATGTTGTCCAAGGAACCAAGCATAGCTAAGGTTCTGTTTAATACTTAGAACAATGATTAAAAGATATCAATTTACCCAAGGTATATGGTTCGAGGAGCTAGGCATGACCAAGGTTCTGTTTGATACTTAGATAGATAGTAGAACGCATGACACACAATATAACAAATCCAAATATGGTGAAGAAAGACTTTATTAATAATAATACATTCTCAGGTTATTTATATTCCAGGGGCATGGTATAGCCTTTTCCTCTAGATCTTCAAGATAATATGCACATATTCCCGCCACTGATGTGTAACCAGGTACCCTAAGAACTTTCTTGATCTGACACCAAAAGAACCCTTAGAAGCATTAAGTCGCAGCTTATGTCTCCTCAAGATCTAAAAGGTATTCTCGAGGTCATTAATATGTTCGGACTCTGCCTTACTCTTTACCACCATATCATCTATATAAATCTTGACCCTTTTTCCTAACTGTGACTCAAACATCGCAGTCACCATCCTCTGGTAAGTAGCCCCTACATTCTTCAAATCAAAGAGCATCACTTTATAATGGTAATTCCCAGTAGGAGTGACGAAAGTTGTCCTCTCTTGATCGTCGAAAGCCAAATGTATTTGGTGGTAACCTTGAAAAGCATCCAAAAAGCTCACCTGAGGATGACCTACGTGGCATCCACTAGCTAGTCGATCCGAGGCATAGGGAAAAGGTCTTTTGGGTAGGCTTTGTTCAGATCTGTGAAGTCCACACATACCCGCCACTTTCCATTTTTATTCTTCACAACCACAGTATTGGCCAACCATTCAGGGTAAAACACTTCTTTAATAGCTCCAGCCTGCTTAAGCTTCATCACATCGTCCTTGACAGTGTCAGAATGATCCTTAGATGAGCACTGAGGTGGTTGCTTTCTAGGGATGATAGATGGATTGACATTCAAATGATGCCAGATGAAGCTCAGATCCACCCTCGAAGCTTCGTAGGCATTCCAAGCGAGCACATCAGCGTTCCTCTTGAGAAACTCTACCAGCTCTTCCTTCTCTTAAGGTGGTAGCTGAGCCCTAACTGGAAAAAGCTTCTCTAGGTCATCACCTATAGCAAATTTCTCCAAATCCTCACATTTCGCATCCTCGGCTGGCCCATCTACAGGCAATACCAGAGACTTTGACTGCTATAGGCCTCCTTCAGTAGAGGCCAAGGACTCAACTACAGGCTGATGCAAAATTGCAGACACGAGGCACTGCCTAGCCATGGACTAACTCCCTACCAGCTCTTCAATCCAGTCTCCTAACAGATAATTCACTTTCTGATGCAGAGTTAAAGAAACAGCCCCTAGGGCATGAAGCTAGGGTCTGGCCACAATGGCCGTGTAGGAAGAGTATGCGGCTACTATAATGAAGTCCATTTCAACAACTTTTGAACCTACCTGCACGGGCAGTCTAATTTATCCCTTTAGAATGGCAACCTTCCCATCAAAGCTTACTAAAGGTGAATCATAGGCTATCAAATCCTCGGGCCTTATGTTCAGCCCTTTGTACAAGTTAAGGTACATAACCTCTGCACCACTGCCCTGGTCTACCATCACATTCTTCACATCATACCCCCCATATTCTAAGGGTGACTACCAAAGCATCGTCATTTGGTTGGATGGTTCCCATTTTATCCTCATCTGAAAAACTTAGCACTGGTCGGATCTTCACTCTAGCCCTCTTCGGCTCAGAATTAGAGTCATCGGCTGCTATCTGAGCTACAGATAATACCTTGGAAGGTTGAAACCAGTTCTCCCAGGTGCAGGGAAGCTGACATTGATTGTGCCCAATGGGGGCCTTGAAGAAGCACTCCCTTGAGCTCCCGACCTCGCTTGACCTCCTTGTCAATTGGGTCAATACAAAAACTACTGTAATCTTCCCTCCCTAACTAGTTTCTCTAGATGGTTCCACAGAGTTCTGCAATCCTCAGTGGTTTATCCCCGCTTTTGGTGGTATTGGCAATGAAGGCTTTGATTGTGCCTCAAGGGGTCTCCACTCATCTTGTTCGGCCATTTGAAGTATGGCTTGTTCTTGATCTTCTCTAAAACTTGATGCACCAGTTCTCGTAACACAGTGTTTACCACCTGAGGAGTTGTAAGCCCAGACTGCCTAGCAAAATTTCTCCGAGGTCTCTTATTGCTATAGCAGTTCGACCTGAAATCCCTCCTCTCCTGAGGGATAACCTTACCCTTTCCCTTGCCTTGCTGTTGGTCCTCCTCAACCCTTTTATACTTATCAATACGATCCATTAGTTGGCGTACACTGGTAACAGGTTTCCCAATCAAAAACTTCCTTAAGCCATACTCGACAGGTAGGCTGACCTTGAAAGTCCTAATGGCCACGTCGTTAAAGTCACCATCTATCTCATTAAATATCTCCTAGTATCTGTTTGAATACGTTTTCAGGGTCTCCCCCTCCCTCATGGATAGGGACAACAAGGAATCCAAAGGTCGAGGAACCTTACTGAACGTGATAAAGTGGGATCCAAATGCCTGGGTGAGTTCCTTAAAGGAATTAATGGAACCTGCACCCAGACCATCAAACCACCTTATCGCCACAGGTTTTAAGCTAGATGGGAACACCTTGCACATCAAGGCCTCATTCTTGGAGTGCATAGCTATTCTCTAATTGAAGTGGCTAACGTGCTCTATAGGATTTGTTCGACCATTATACATGGTGAACATGGGCTGAGTGAACCGCCAAGGAAGTCTCCCTCCTTCAATCCTACGCGTGAAAGGTGATTTGGAAATTTGGCTGAGTGCTTTACTCATAGCGTCATTTCCAAGGCCTCTCGAAGATGAATTTCTGTTTCTGTGCTCATGATGGTAGTCTTCATCATACGAGAAAGACTCACTAGGAGGAGTCCTTAATTTGCGCCTATAGCTACCATCCTCTTCACCATTGGAAGAGAAGTCAGAAATGGAAGGAGTTCGCTTTCTCTGTTCATGGCGTAAGCTTCTCTTCAAGTGATCAATTTCCAGCTGCATGGCTTTGGTATTTTTCTCATGAGAGAGGTGCCTAACACCCTGAGAGTGGCTCCTATTAGTATGGGTAGTATGTACACTCCCCTCCCAGTCCCTCATTTGTTTAAGATCACGGAAATGATCTTGATGTTGGGACCCCATGGATTTTGCCTGGTTTGAACCTGAACCTACCATCGTTGAACGTTGGACTAACTATAACACTAGTAATTCCCACAGACGGCGCCAATTGTAAGGACAAGATTTGAGTCCCTAGCCCACAAGGTGGGTGGACTTAGGCTCAAAAAGCCCAAAACAATGAATTTGTAGAGAGTGAGTTGGAAAAACTAGACCTTAACGAATCAGAGAAACACTAAAGTAGATTCAGATCATTAGAGAATGTAAATAAACAAGTTTAGACTAAAGAAAATCGTCCTCGGCACAGTCCAAGGAGATCAGTTCTTAAATATTTCTCTCAAGTTTGGTTACAAATGTAATTCTTGATTGCTACAGTTTTTTCCTCTTAATTTTCTTGATCCCCTCTCTCATTGCTTTCTTCTCCTTTTATCTTTACCCTTCACTTGCAGGCCAAATGGTTTTTCTTGATACTTGTCCCATCAGTACCTTCCTGAAGTCTTTATGTAATAGCTGAAAGGCTGAAAACCACTGTTCAGGTATCACCTCCACATTAATGCGGCCAGAGAGTTAGCCGCAGAGTATTTAATGCGGTGGTAGCAGCTTTCCCCTTAGATAATTTAGGACTCCCCCCTGTCATATACCTCTACAATGCTTATCTATACCAACAGAACTTCTTGGAACGTTCCCCTAGGTAGCAGACTACCTATTCGGACCTCGGCTCTCATTAGCCGAGGAGGCATTCATCCTTGGACCACCCTCCTAAGCCATTGTGACTAAAACTAACTTCTTCTTCTATGAACACGGACTCCCTTAACAATATTTACTCATCCTTGGATGACCTCTAGTCCTCGGCTTGGGCCTTAGGCCCAATATATACATAAATAATAAGCTCCTGGGCCCAATGCTCCTATAATTCAATTCAGGCCTTCTATCACAATTCGTTAAATGAATTGTCACTCAATGAAATGATACAGTTCAATTTTTTTTTTTTTCAATTTATTTAATTAAAAAAAGTCTAGATAACTAATAAAAAATATTTTCTTGGGAAAAAAGGGAAAAGAAGAAGGAAAAAAATTTGAATTGTTTTACCAAATTGGGGAAGAACAAGAACATTTCCAAAAACTTTCCTACTAGCCCAAAAAAAAAAAAAAAAAAAAAAAAAAGCTCAAATTGAAAAAGAACCAACAATCAAAACCCATCCTAAATTAAGGGGAAAGGACAACAAATCAATTCATTCAAAGATTTAAATCCACATCACAAAACCTGTAAGCAAGAACGCGACCAAAATCAGTTTCTCAACTCACCCTAATCCAATCCCAACTTCAAATCCCAATCCAAAATCGAGCCCTTTCCACTAATTAAAACTCATCCTAACTTCTTGGCATTGTAGGGACTGTAAATGCCCTAAAAAGAGGCTTTGAAGGGCCTAAGCTTGTTTAAGGCTTTTCTTTTTGGTTTATCGCACATTAGTTCCTTAGCGACGCGACTCTTTGTGTGCATGTGTTTCTAGGGTGAGGTGTGTGCGTGTCTCATTTTCCTATTGTATTAGGTGTGATTGGTGATACCAAAATGTCCCAAGTTCCAGTAAGCCCAATCTGATGCTAGTCCATCCCAAATGTTTTCCTTAAAGATCAAAAGTGCAGCCCATCATTTTGAATGTTTTTTTTTTAATCATTAATACAGAAGTAAAATAATCTTTAATTAGCGTCTCCTAGTATGTATCAAACTTTATGTTTTATTTCTCCTAGGGAAACAAGTATTTTATTGTGATTCTTGTTCCCAAGAGTCATGTCTGACTTTGGTCATGCTAAGTTAATGTTTTAATTACAATTTTCGTTCTCTTATGCTTAGAGGATTGTTCTAAGATCTGTTTAGGTCATTTGGCTCAATTAAATAAAATCAGAGTGTGCTTTCAAATTAAAAAGCTTTGTGCTTCAAAAGTTGGATTTCTTCTTTTAAACTCTTTACCATTGGTGGATTCTTTGGGTGGTGAGTTTTTGTTCCGTATCTCTTTGGGTGGTGTTTCTGTATCCCATAGAGTGGTGAGCCATTTATCCATTTTATTTATTAAATGTTTGGTTCAAACCATCATACCATATTACATTCCAGCCATCCTTCACTTCCTTAAGATAAACTAAAGTCTTGTTCCAAAGATTTTGGAGTTGGAAATTCGATTACGGGTGGGGAAGATGTTAGGCACCCCATACCACCTATCCAAAGGATAGTACCCTATTTTAACTTTAATTCCAATGTTGCTTTTAATGAAAATTAGATACTTGGCATTTAGTTTTTGAAAAATATTTTAGTACAAATAACACACACACACACACACATGTGAGTATTTATTTACGTATAGCATATCATGTGAATATTTATTTCAAAGAATTATATATAAACAAAGCATGTTAAATTATATGTACATTGTAAAGTTTTGATTTACAACTATATTTTTATTGGCCTTAATTCCATGTCAAATTTGATTGTATTTTGTTCAATAATTTCCTTGTATTTTTGTGGGATTTAATATAAGGGTTGAGTATGAGAGTTTGGTAAAGACTTGTGAAGAAAGTGAAGTTCGCGACTGGCTCGTGAGTGGACAACCCACGAAAGGCCACGTGTGAAGAACATGCTGGAATCTCAGCAGTCTCATGCCAACTGGATTTTACAAATCACTTCGTGACTCTGGCCAAGTCACGAGTGACTCGCGAAACTCACTGCCTGAACCTTTTGAAATGTGTTTTTCTCTTTTCTTTACCAACACTATATAAGCCCACTTTACCCACGAAATTGTAAGGAGCTTTTGAGAGAGAAAACCCTAGCAATACACATGAGAGTTAGAGATTTTAAACGCACAATCATCTACACAATTACAAATCCTTAAGACGTTCTTAGCCCAAACACTTACCTCACCCAATATGATTGCTAAGTGAAGTTTTGGTGCATGTGGGAAGTATTGGAAGAAGCCATATTGGCGGATGCAATTTGGAGCTAATTGTGGGATCTGGATAACTAGTGAAGACATGGCTCGGTGAAACCCGTTGGTAGCTAGAACTTGGAGGGTTCAAGTACTTAGGGTAAATTAGGCTTGGAGGGTCCTTTTGATCTTTGTGTACGCCAACTTTATTCACTAGTGGATCAATTTTGGCTTGGAGGGCCGTGGAGGGATTTTTTGCCGATTACTTCGGTTTTTTTTTCGATAACACGTCTCTATGTTAACTTGTGTTTGCATATCTCTGCCCTTACTCTTTAAGATTTATATTTGTTGTTGCCTGCTTATGGTTATGGCTTAGATAGTAGTTCCAGTTATTGCGTATTATTTACTCTTGTTCTGCACTTAGATAAGTTAAAGTAAAAGCAATTAAGCCATGTTTTTAAAATTGATGGTCTAAACAAGCTATAGTGTTTTACACTATTTGAGTTTTCAATTGGTATCAGGGTGGGTGCACTTGTCGGATTTTATTATCCTTGTGTGATCCTAGACCCTCTTTTTGCTATGAAAATAGCAATGGAAAAGTCTAACATGAATTTTGGTTCATGTGTTTGTGATAATGACTCTATGAGCATATTTAGAGAATGTCCTAGTAATGAGCTCATTGAATTGTTAAAATCAAAGAAACATGTTAGAATATTCTTGTGCATGCTGAAATGTTTAGAGCATAGGAATCACATGCTACATAATAGCTTGTGTGAGTCTAATTCCTTGATTGAAAAATATAAGGGAAGGAATAGACACTTGTGTGATAAGATTGATAAACTCAAAAGAAAACTCTACTCATCTGATGATAGTAAAAGGTTGAATGAATCTTCTTTTAAGAATCAAGAATGCTTTTCTCATGCTTGCCTTTTTGTTCATACCGTTGTGGACACAAGAGCGGGGGGGGGGGGGGGGGGGAGTCTCCACCAAGTTTTTGCAATGGCCTAAGAACCGTATATAGGGCGTCCTCTCGAGGAAGGACCTTTTGATCTTACTACTAGAGATATGGGTTCGGAGTTAAGGTACGGTCTTAGGAAGGTGTTAAGCACCCAAAATCGCCCAACCCTAAGGTTGGCTTCCCATCATTGTGTCTTATGTCTTAACCCTATTAAAGGCATACTCAATGTTGTTATTCTAACTCACACATACACTAACATTCATCTAACAACCAACATGGCATCAATCATCCCAAAAGACCTAATCATACATCTATCATGCATATCATCACATCATAGATCCTAACATTCATCTAGCATGTTATAACATAACATAAACCCTAGCAAGTTACTATCATCATTTCATCATATCTTATCCAAGGTAGAAACATATGAATCATTAAATCAAGATGGAGACAATATGAATCATGTTATCAACCAAAGCATCAAGAACACAATCATAACATCAAACCTAAGTAAGATCTTATCACAAATGTACGTACATTATGAATGCACGACTTACCTCACTTACCTTTTAGCAACTTAGCACCCAGGGCATCATGCATGAGCATGTGAATGCATGTTTATAGCATTAAAATAAAACCACATGAGATAAACCCTAATTCTAACATGTGAGAGCAAACAAGCAATTAAACATGAGAAACAAAAGCTTTGAAAGCATAAAAAAGGGAAAAGATGCTATACATAAGCATACATGTGAAAGCAGAAGTAAAAACAATTAAATAAAAATTAGGGTTTCTAGGCAAGTTTGTGCGCACGCATGAACTTTTCTGCGTGTGCGTAATCAAGCCTGCATGCGCAAGCAGGATTAGTCGGAGAGGTATGGTGTGGAGAAAAGGGAACGACCAATCTGTGTGAGTCAAGGGAGATAAATGGCTGCCTATGAAAGATAACAGCTATGTCATTTCACTTCTTCCATCATTCATACCAGAAACTAGAATTAGCTTTCTAATTAACTTTGATATGGGTATGTGGAAATCTGAGTCTGTTCAGCAACTATTCCTCCCCCACGAAGCTTCTTTGATCCTGGGTATTCCTCTTAGCCTTAGGATGCCAGCTGATCGAGTGGTGTGGGCTTACACCGCCATCTAGTGAGTTCACCACAAGTAGTGCTAATAAGTTGTTGATTACTTCATCCTCAGCGAACAGCGTAGGGAGCTCTAATTTGTAGGCACAAAAGCAGTTTTGGAGAGGTTTATGGTAGCTGTGAATTCCCAACAAAATTAAACATTTTCTATGGAGGGCTTGCAACAATGCTATTCCTACTAAATGTAATTTGTTTCGGAGATATCTTGTTTCCACAGAGTTGTGTGAGCTGTGCAAGGGTGGTTCGGAGGATGTGATGCATGCTTTTTGGCAATGCAAGGAAATGGAAGTTGTGTGGAATGCATAGAGCTGGTCCCAACTCGCTAATACCCCCCTCCCCTAAACTTTTGTGATTTGCTTAACCGTTTATTACAGGTGCATGACAATTTTCGGAAAGAGATCTTTGTAGTATTGGTTTAGTGTCTTTGGAATAGAAGAAACACACTTCTCTTTAGGTGTAAGTAGCTAACAATAGCCAACATCAGTTCCCTGGCAAGCAAGCTACTGCAAGTGTTTTTGGCAGCACAGGAAGAAGAGCTACTCGAGTCTTCACCTCTAGTATTGAAGCAGTGGCGTCCTCCGGAACAGGGAGTCTTCAAAGTAAATTTCGATGTGGCAGTGTTCAAAGCCTTCAACTTAGCAGGAATTGGGATTGTTTTCTGTGATTGGCTTGGTGTCGCATAGGCTGCCATGTCAATGCCAACTCCGCTGTCCACATCTGTAGCAGATTTGGAAGCTCTAGCTTGTCCTCAAGCCATTATGGTTGCTGCAGATTTAGGTCTTCACAGGATTATCTTTGAAGGGAATACAAGCTCAGTTTTCAGCGCCATCTCTCAAGGAAAGGAAGTGTTGACATCTTATGGGAACCTAGTGGATGATATTCGCTCCCTAGTCTCTGTTTTTCAATTTACTCAATTTGCTGATGTTCATTGTAGTTGTAATGTGGTTGTTGATGCTTTAGCTAAGAGGCCAAAAACTTTATTGGGGCCTCAGGTCTAGTTAGACAATATGCCTGAGGATATTT
Source organism: Quercus ilex subsp. ballota (assembly GCA_032727855.1). Lineage (NCBI taxonomy): Eukaryota > Viridiplantae > Streptophyta > Magnoliopsida > Fagales > Fagaceae > Quercus > Quercus ilex. The sequence continues at coordinate 29,239,819 of CM064915.1, read as the reverse complement.
CCCAGTTGATTAGTTTTAACGTCCCATAATATTTTTTATTAATGAATTCCTATACCAAAAGTCTAGTTGCTCAAAAAAAGGAAAAGAAAAGTTTAGACTAATACCTCAAAGAAAAACTCTTCAGGATTGATTTTTGACCATTCCCTTTAAACAAATCTATTCACAATTCAATAAAAGAGTGATTAGTAATCTTAAACTCAAAGATCAAGGCCAAAAAAGGCCCTAATGAAAATAAAATTGACTTGAGGATATTTTCTTGATGGTGTGTTATTCACTGGGGAACTGAACAACTATCTTCTTCTTTCTTATGACTCACTAAGGATTGATATTAACTCCAACTTTGAGGGAGTTTTACCAAACTCTACTGGGGAAATTTTTGCTTTGCAACTCTTGAGGGAGCTGCTTCTGTGCCTTGGACTCACAGGGGAGTCCTTTTATGATACTTGATTTACTTAGGATTTAGTTGATGATCTTGACTCGCGGAGGAGTTTTCATGATGATTTCTAATCCACTGAGGGATGGTTTGATGCATTCGATCCACTGGGGATATTTTCGATGGTTTCAATCCACCAGGGATGCTTTCGATGCTTTCGATCCACTAAGGATGCCTTTTTAGGGTATTCGTGCTACTTGCCTACTGCAGGCATTTTTGTCATCTTTGGGTGTATTTTTGAATTTTTCTTTGCACTTCTAGTGTCTTGGGAACTCTGTTGGGAAATTTAAATTTGTTTTTTTTTTTAGCTAAACTACATGTAGTTTAACGGGGAGGTCTAAACTACATGTAGTTTAGCCATTAGGTTGTTCCCACCTCTTCATTTTTTATCCCAATCTGACTCTCATTCCTTCACAATCTAACTCTCATCTTCCTCTTCAATGACACGCAAGTCCAAAAAGAGTTCTTACATCCTCTCCACCAATGCCTTCCATCTCATTCGCTAGAATGGAGCGGTAAGGCTAACCACAGCTCCTCCCTTAACCTACATATCACAACTACACCTTTCGGAGGGTGCAAGGGCCAAATCAGTGAGTTTTTCAAACTTTTCTTATTCTTCGAGTTTTCCTTTAATCATCCATTTTAATATGTTTTTAGGCCTATCAATACCCAGGTTTTGCTTTGGGATGGGTTTAGATGAAAACTTGACAATCTAGGAGGGGTAGGAACATGTTTAGGTTGAGTTTTGGTTGAGAAAAGTTTGAAAATGTTGAAGAAAAACCTTCTGTGTTCATTCCTGCTTGCACAGATTTGGGCTTGCACAGATTTGTTCTTACTTGCGTAACTTGGATTCATGTGTACTCAGGCTTGTTCTTGTATGCATGTATATGTTCTTTAGTTTACGCGCGCGCAGGCTCTATCTTGCGTATGTATGCAGGCCCTTTCCTACGTACGCATGATGCCAAGAAAAAACCCTAGTTTGGGCATCTTAGCTTATTTTTCATATGTTTTTCATCTATTTGCAATTTTGACATCATCCTTCATCTTTTTTGCACTCAATTGTATGTCCCATGTCACATTTCATCATATTGTGCATCCAATATCACTTTCTCACCATTCCTTTCACCTAATCATGAATTTAATCCCATTCTTTTCTTGCAAGTTTCAGCCCTATATTCTGGTAGGGGTAGTACCAGCTGGGTCTTGGGGTAGTACTCCATCTTGACCAAGGAGACTCGGGGCCAGATCTGTACTGCAGGTTTTAAGCCCGTTATTCGTTTGATGCCTAAGAGGTTTGCCAGTGTTGTCTTAGAGCGGAACATGGCTGAAAGATAGTGGGACACTACTCACATCTTCCATATTGTTGGTCAGGAGATGACTATCACTCCGCATGACTAGCTTGTGGTTTGACGGGGTCCTGATTAGTCTAGAGGATGAGTAGGTCATTCAGTTGGATGCAGACTTGCTAGGGAGGAAGTATGCTATTGAGACGATTTGCTATACTGATCTTGAGGCGAACTTCATGCATTGCCCACAGGGGACAACTGAGGCGTGTCTTTAGATGGCTTGGGTCTTTTTACTGTACTTGTTAGGGGTGTACCTATTTGCCAATGGTGGGTAAACAGTGTCCTTGAAGTGGCTGGCCCTCTTTCGGGACTTTAAAAGGGCTCGGACTACCAACTAGGGGCTGGTATGCTTGGTCTACTTTTACTCCTCCTTGGATACTCTCAGTTGGGGGACTCTACACCAGCAAGTGGGGCCTTAGAAGCTCTTTGAGGTTAGTTTCTTTCCCTTTTCCCTTGTAACTCATGCATTCTCATCCTTATGGTCATACATCCACTTGCCATCTAGGTTAGGACCGTGTACCATATTCTTGTTGATTGCATTCATACCCATATCTTGCAAACTATTACCCTGAAAACTGCCATATCTATGTCTTGCAAACTGTACCATATCTGAACCTTGCAAACTATTATTTTTGAATCTTGCAAACTGTCATCTTACACACTGCTATTTCTGAATCTTGCAAACTGTCATGTCTTTTCAATGCTGGATCATGGAGTATGGTCTCATAGCTCGGAGGGCTATGGTGGACTTGAAGAGGGTCACCTCGATTTGGGCCCATCTCGACAGGCTTTCTCCTGATGATATAAGTTAGAAACATATACTGCTTTCCACTATTTGTATGCTTCTTAAGGTTTTCTTTCTAACTCCACGTGTTGTCATAGATTATATCGAGTCCTTGGGCCGAAGCTACCCCTGTAGCAGACCCGAGCTCAGAGGCAGCTGCTATTGTTACTTTTAGTCTCTCTCAGCCCCTTGAGGGCAGTGGATTAAAAGTGATCTACTAGGCGGAGAGGGTGTGCTGCCAGCTGGAGAGGGAGGACGCGCCATGAGTTCCTATGGACCCTCTAGTGTTCTTGCTTGCTCCTCATTCCATGACGGATGCAGAGTATGACCTATGGAGGCCAGGCATCCCCTTCACCAATCGAGTCACTGATGAGCTAGATTATGACGAGTTCAGTGGGACTCGTCTTATGCCTTCCCTTACCATTCTGGTATGTGTTCTTGCTCTTCTTATTTCCTTTAATCAGTCATCATCTACATTCTTGTATAGTAGTAACACTCAATCGAAACACTTGTGTCAGGAGGGCCTTGCCGCCGGTGCACTTATTGATCCTCCTCACTTGCCCTGGTTGGTATATGCCTACAGCCCTGATGGCTTCGCTCAAGAGCATACTGTTAGGTGTTAGGATATGTGCCCTTTTAAATCCTATTGTATGATGCTATGTATGACATTATGTTGTGATTAATAAAGTTATTTTATTATTATCTAAAATAATGGCAGCATGAATATTTGGACATTATCATATAGTCCATGAGATGCATAGTATGTGATTTATGTGATTTAGTCACAAGTTCTTTGTAAACTCAAAATTTTAGTTCGTAGTCGGTGATGAAATTGGGTATTTCATTTGTGAAGACTATAACATATCGACTAAGATGATTTTGTCTTGATCATGGAAGTGGAGACTTCTAGTTGATATGTTGATATGTTTTAAGTGTTAAGACATATTGAACTAGACCACTGTGAGATTTATTATTCTACTAACGACGGTCAAATGAATAATAAATCTCACAACTTCTATTTACATCAACCCTTAATCCTGAGAGAATAATGAACTTGATCATGAAGTGTAGGTTGCTTTGGTATATTAGGAGTGAGATCTAAAGTCATGATCAAAACTTCAGTATGTTGGGCAGCGATATTTAGTGTTAAAGGAACATATATTCTCACGATCAAATTTATAATCTCTTAATAGAGATATAAAATTTTCACTTGAGATAAGTTTAATGGGTTTGGTTATTCAGAGTGTTAGGCCTAACCACTTTAGTAAGGAGTTACTAAAGTATATATTTATGAAATTAGATTTCATAAATATATGATGAATAACTTAAAGGATTAAACCGGGTACTCAAGGATTAAGATGTAGTAATCTTCAAAGTAGTAGTCAAACATTCGTGACTTTGTATTACTACTAATATTTTAATGAAGGGGTTAAATGTATAATAAAGTCTTGGGATATAATTTATTAATAAGGCCTAGAGTGCAATTATATTTATATAGTGGTATTAAATATAATTAATGGTAATTTTGGGCTTGTCAAGAATTGGCTGAAAGGCCCAAAACCCATTGGAGCTAGTGTCTTATTTGTCCCTTTTGGTCCCACTCCAAGCCACATACTAAAGCCCAATTAGAATGGCCTAAAAGGCTAGCCCAATTAGACAATCAATTATATATAATGAGAGAAACATACAAAATTTTGTATTGAATGAAATAGTGTGTATGTGAGTGTAAGCCACTCTCTTATTCTCCCTTGAACACATACATATAAACTGATTGAGAGACCACGCTTCTTGGGCATAAGTGGAATTGGAGTGAAGATTAAAAGTGTTCCCAAGTACTTCTAATTTTTGGTTTTGAATTTCATCACACCAAGGTATGCTCTCTTGTTCTTAAATTCTGAATTTTACATAGTACATGTTATCAATTGCGAATGAAGTAGATTCGTTAATTTTCCGCTGCGTATGTTTTGTATGTTATACAAACTATGTTTTTCCAACATTAGGTGCAATATAAATGTCACTAGCTACCTCTTCCCTGAAGGCACACGAGCGGCGAGTTCTTCTCTATTCTTTTTCTCTTTACTTTCTATTCTTGCATCCCAACACTTATTCTAACAACATTTCCTTCAAAATTCAGCCTACTGTGTAGGAGCATGAGGAGCTCGTTTTGCTTATGGGAAACCTCAAGTTGGAGTTGACTGAGTATTGCCGATAGCTGAATGGTGGCAGGGATGGTGAGTATGATGATGATGATGGCGGTGATGGTGCGAGAGGTTTAGAGTCGACTCCAAGCTACTAGCTGAGGAAGAGGCACTTCTGATGATCCTATAGACTGATAGACACAGACATAGACACAGCATAACATAGCATAGCATACTTTCTTTTGTTGCTTTTATAATTTTTCTCTTTTTAGAATACATGCTTGCACTTTTAAATTTGTTTTGAGACATTGGGTTGTATTTTAAGAACATCCTTTACATTTATGCTTTTATTTAGGATATGTACTTAAATTATAAACTTGTGGGAACTTTATGCCATTCTGTTGTTCTTGAAAATTCTGCACTTGAATTGTGCCTTAAGTTAAAATGAATGATTTTTTTTTTCTCTTCATCCCTAATTTTTGTCTAGGTCATCGACCTAGCAATATTCCTCTAATTTTTTCATGGATTGCCTTTCAGTTTTCAACCCATTGAGGCTCCCTGTATCGTCTTTGAACTTTTTTTTCTCTCTCTTTTTCTTTTCCTTTCTCTCACATATTCTCTCCTTCTTTCTTTTCCTTTTTCCGAACATGGCCAAATGAGAGGCCCCAATTGTTCCATCCAACTTTAGGATATAAGAAGTGACTTAAGGCCACATGAAGTGGGTTCACATAGCTGAGAAAGCTTACAAAAAGTCCAATAGAAAGAATAGAGACTAACCGACCACCTTAATATGCCCCAAATTTTACTTTTCTGCACTTTATGATTCTCAAGTGTTTTCTTATGAATTTAGTAAATGTTTGGAATGTTCCACATCCCTTATAGAAACAATTTTATCATCATTTAATTTGAGCATTGAGGGAACCACTCATTTATTATCTTTGCTTATTATCATCATTTTTCTTTTTCTTTTTTCTTTTTTCTAATGACATCCTTTGAGGAATTTTCGCCATGCCCATGGTTTTTGCCCCTATCTTTTGCCTAAATCACCCTTTCAGATTTTCAACCTAGCGGAGTCCTTTTGCCTTAACTTTTTCTTAGGCCGCCCTTTTGGGTTTTCAACCTAGCAGGCGTTTCCCTTTTTTTTTTCAAATATTGTATCTTCGGAGTCTATCCATGTTGATTAGGCGAAGCATCTCTCCCCTATCTAAATCTGTAATTCTTATAGCACCTTCTAACATGATCTTGATAATATAAGGACCAGACCATCTTGGCTTCATCTTTCCTCTCGGATCAAAGGTTTCATTTCTAAGCACTTTCAAAACCAAGTCCCCTTCCTTAAGGTTTCTAGGTCTCACCTTTTAGTTAGATGCTCTAGTAATCCTCTTTTGGTACCCATGTACATGGTATTGTGTCCTAGCTCTCTTCTCATCTATCAAAGCCAATTGCTCATATCTTTGTATCTCCACTTCAATGGGAAGTACCTCTTCACTACCGTAGACCAAAGAGTAGGGGGTTGCCCTAGTTGATGCTCGGATAGAAGTTCTATAACCCCATAAGGCAAATGGTAGCTTCTTAGCCCAATCTTTGTATGTTACTACCATCTTGGATGGGATGTTCTTGACATTTTTATTGGCTGCTTCTACAGCCCCATTGGTCTATGGTCGATATGGTGAAGACTTGTGATGCTCAATATTGTACAATTTCATGATTGTTCTAACCTCTCCCTCAAAGTATGAACCATTATTGGAGATGATCTCTTGTGGTACCCTATACTAACAAATGATGTTATTCTCTATGAACCGAGCCACATGCTTGGCTTTTAACACAGAGTAAGAGGCTGCCTCCACCCACTTAGTGAAGTAGTCTATTGCCACTAGGATATATTCATGTCCATTCAAGGCCTTAGGAGCTATTCTTCCAATCATATCTATGCCCCAGACTGAGAAAGGCCATAGAGAGGTCGTGTTGTATAGCATGCTAGGTGGCATGTGATTCAAATTTGCATGTGTTTGGCAATCATGGCAACTCTTCACAAAGTCTACACAATCAGTCTCTAGCATGTTCCAATAGTACCCTATCCTTAAGATTTCTTGGCTAACATTCTCTCATTCATATGAGGACTACAAATCCCTTGATGAATTTCTTCCATAACTTTCTCAGCTTCTTCTTTCTTTAGACAATGAAGATGTATACCATTATAGGATCTCCTATAGAGCAGACCTCCACATGAGATGTATTGCATTGCCATCATCCTAATTGAATGACACTTTCTCTTGTCAGCACTATCCGGATATACCCTAACTCTAAGAATTTCATAATGTCATAATACCAAGGAACCTCTTCCTCTTCTATAACCAAGACTGATGCTTCAGCCTTCTCCCTATGTACCATCCTATAACTTTGTTCAATCTCTAAAGGTAGTGTCCATACTTCTTTGGGTATTTCAACCATGGAAGCTAAATTAGCCAAGACATCTGCAAACTGATTCTGAGCTTTAGGGATGACTGTGTATTTGATCTTGTCAATGGTTTTGGTTAAATCCTCTAAATATTGCCGATAGGGTTTTAGGTGCTCTTCATTCCCTTTTCACAACTTTTGTGCTTGAGCTATAACCAAAGTTGAATCTCTAAAGACCTCGGCCTCCTTTACCCCCAATTCTTAGAGAGCTTCCATTCTAGCGATACAAGCCTCATGTTCTACCATGTTATTGGTTGCCTCAAAGTTCAACTTAACTGCTAAGGGTATGTGAGATCCTTTGGGAGTGATTAAGAGAACTCCTATGCCATCTCCATATTGGTTCACGGCTTAATCGAAATACAACTTCCATGCCCCTAGTTCAATATCCAAAATATCCTCATCTGGAAAATCTTCTCTACCACCCTCTCCTTCCACGGGGTTCTCGGCACAAAAATCGAATACGGTACTTTATTTGATTGTTTTCCTCGCCACATATTTCAAATCGAATTCTGCTAGTAGGATCAACAATCTCGATAGTCTTCCACTCAAAGCAGGTTTCTCAAACAAATACTTCAATGGATCCATCTAGGCTACTACCCATATCTGGAAAGGTAGGATGATGTGTCTCAACTTCTATATAGCCCATACAAGGGCAAAGCACGATTTTTCTATAGGTGTGTATCTAGTCTCACAATCATGGAACCTTTTCCTTAAATAGTATACGGCTCTCTCATTCTTATCATCGTCTTCTTGTGCAAGCATACTTCCAACCTCATCCTCTATGATAGAGAGGTAGATGAGTAATGGTTGGATGGAGGAGATATTCTTTAATGAGCTCAAAAGCTTTCTGACATTCATCATTCTATTCTTGAGGTTTATTCTTCCTTAGGAGCTTGAAGATGGGCTCACAAGTGGATGCGAGTTTGGCAATGAATCGGCTGATGTATTGCAATCAGCCTAAAAATCCCCTTATCTCCTTCTCGCTATTGGGTGAGGCATTTCTAATATGGCTTTGATCTTTGATGGGTCAAATTCTATTCCCCTATCACTTACCAACAAGCCTAACAACTTCCCTACAGTTACTCCAAGGTGTATTTTTGCGATTTCAATCTCAACCTATACTCCTTGATCCTTTCGAAGAACTTCCTCAAGTTAACGATGTGACTCTCTCTCTTCTTGGATTTCACAATCATATCATCGACATACACTTCTACCTCACTATGCATCATATCATGTAACAAGGTTGTGGCCATTCTTTGGTAGGTCCCTCCAGCATTCTTGAGCCTGAATGACATTACGGTATAACAATAAATTCCCCATTCCATGGTGAAGGTAGTCTTGGTCATATCCCTTGGAGCAATCTTGATTTGGTTGTATCCTAAGAAACCATCCATGAAAGACATCAAGACACTACTGGCTGTGTTATCCATTAAGACATCTATTTAAGGAAGAGGGAAGTCGTCCTTAGGGTAAGCTTTGTTCAAATCCTTAAAATCTACACACATTCTTACCTTCCCATCTTTCTTGGGTACAGGCATAACATTGGCTATCCACTTGGCTTGGTGTACGGGTTTGATGAACCCTACAATCAATTGCTTGGTGACCTCTTCTTTGGTCTTTAGAAGCCATTCGGTTTTCATACGCCTCAACCTTTTCTTAACGGGCACCATGTGAGTATGAGTGTCAGAGTGATGTTGAGCTATCTTAGGATCAATACCGAGCATATCTTCATAGGAAAATGCAAACACCTCTTGAAATTTGGTGAGCAACTCTTTGAAATATTTTCTTTCTTTTTCATTTAGGGTTGAGCCAATTTTAATTAAATGTGGATTCTCATCATTGCCCAAATTAAGAGTTTCAAAAGTTGGCTCCATAGGTTCAATTTTCTTTTCCAATTGTTTATTAATTTCAGTTTTAAATTCATTTGAATCATTTAAGTGCAGAATTTCAATATTATGGACACATCAAAATAAGCCAAATCAGAATTCATCTTATTAAAAATGTTGAAAAGTACATTGGGACTTGCATTACACACTTTCTTTCCCACATTTTTAGAAAACCCAACCTAAGTCCAATTATTAAGTTTCCCCACAACATGCGTGATGAATGCAGAAGGATCACTTGGCTCCTTGTTGGTGATGGCGAATACGTCCCCTTCCATCTTCAGCATAGTCTCCATTGCACCAGCATCCATGTAGTCCACCTAGTCGACTTCTTCTTGAACTCTCTTGAACTTCCTTGAAGGTGAGCTTCTCGTTGAAGAATATCTCCCAACCCGGATACACATTTCCATCCTTGATAATAATAGCTTAATTTTTCATATTTATATCATTATTGGAAAGCATTATCATATTTATTTTATGTTAATTCATGCATTTTATTGTTGGTTTTGGAATAATGCTGAATAATCAATTTTGTGCTTAACTGAATTTTAATGCGTGAATTTGTCTTTTGTAGGATAATGAAATTAAGTAAGTGGATTTGTGTAAAGAAGAAAGCTAATGGACTTTACTTTTAAAAGGGCCATGACGAAGTCAAAGAAGGCCATCCCAATTAAATTCAAGTCCAATTGGAGCAAGGAATCAAAGGAAATTTGCACCAAATCCAAATCCAATTTGGATTAGGATCCCAGCCTGCGCACCAGTTAGTATTTGGAGGATAACTTTCAGCTCAGATGTCCAATCGAGATGATTCAAGATGGAACTTAAAGGGATACAACTTTGTAGTTTACCAAAATTCCTAATTATGAAGTTAAATGGGCCGAAGATGTCAGTTAAGTGAAGCCTAAAAACTTGGGATTTTCCCCAAACGAAAATTCAACTTGTAATAGGATTTCGTGGCCTATTTAAAGGCTATTTAGGGCAAAATTCAAGAGATAGCTACTGTAGAACGTAATTTAGGTTTCTTAAAGTTTCTTTATAGTTTTTAGAGTTTTATTTGTGTTATGGCTTGCTAGATGCCTTGCTAAGGCAAGGGGTGAAACCCAACCGTTTATTGGTATGTTCTTAACAATTATTTATTGGTTTTAATGCTTATGTTTTTATGTTTTTGATTGTTTTACTCATCTAGTAAAGTGTTTAGCTCTGTATAATCCTTTGATTTATCATAGACTCCAGGCACGTTAAATGCTTAGTATTCTCTGCGAACTAATTCACTAGTTTTGTTTTGCCTAAAATCAATCAATTTCATAAAACTACCTTAGACAATTAATTCTTGAGTTCTTATTGTTAAATCATTTGACTAAGATCATCCTTTGTATGAATTTTAGTTGAGTTATAAAATAAATATTGTTAAGACTACCAATCGATGTGTTGTGTGTGAATCCCTAAACCTTAACGCTTTAATATATTGTTATTTTCTCTCAATTTAAATTACTTTTACTAAACCATCAAAAATCTCGCCAATTAAACTTTATTATTTTAGTCTTATTCTGTTGTGGCTTGCTAATCAATTCCCTTTTCCTTGTGGATTTGACCTCAGACTTACTGAGTTATTATTTTACGACAATCCTACATTTGGGAGCATTATTTAAGTCACAGCACTTATGTTCCCAAAGTTTGGGAAAGTCACAAAAAGGGAAGTCTCCCCCTTCCTTCACAAAATTTCCATTAGGGGTACCAAGGTTCTTCTTGATTCCGTTGCAATCTTCAAAGAATCCCAAACAATCCTTGGTCAGTTGAGTCTTGAAATTGGGGAATCCAGCCACCCCTTTTCCTTCTTTTCAAAGACCATACCAGGCATATACCCCATGTTCTTCATCATTACAATCAATATGGGACCAAATCCGAAGTATACCTTTCATCCTTCAATCCATAATCAGCCATGTTCATAAATTCAAAGCCACTCATTTGGAGCTCACCTCCTCTTTCCTTAAGTCCACAAACTGATGCTAGGATCTCACCATCACCGAACACTATAGTAATTCCTTCCTTCCATGGGATCTTCATCTTTGGATGTAGAGAAGATGGAATTGCCCCAATAGGGTGAAGCCATGCCCTTCCTAAGAGAAGGTTATAGTTAGGAGTGATGTCCATGACATGGAATTCCACGACTATCTCTATTGGGCCAATCTTGCAAGGAGCTTTGAAAGTACCCATAACTTTCATTGAGGTATTATCATATGTTCTAATGGTCAAAGGAGAGGGTAAGGGCAGTCTTAAAAGGGCATACATTCAATACGAACCCATTATCAATAAACACCATAGGAACCTTGGCGCCCATGCACCCAATGGTAATTTGTAGAGGTCTAGTGTGAGTAGCTCATTCGGGAGGAAGTTCCTTATTGGAAATGGCAAGGAAAGGATAAGATGGAGCCTTGACTCCCATGGGAGATAGTACTTCTTGTGGTGTAGTTTCTATAGGTACCTCCTTTCCATTGAAAGCATCCAAAAGAGCACTACGATGCTTGTGAGAAGCCATAAGCAAGTCCCATACCGATACATAAGCTTGAGTCTTCTTCAATTGAGTCCAAACTTAATCTTCTTCATCTTTCTCTTCTTTCGCTTTTGGTTCCATAGGCTTAGACCCTTCTCCTATGTCCCTACCAGGATAATCCTTCTCCAAAAAGGATAGTTTGTAATGTTTCCCACTTCTAGTAATATTGGCCACATTGTCCTCTATGACTCTTTTCTTTAGCTTAGTTATTCCTTTAGGAAGTATCCCTTACATAGCCACCGCATTCTTCAAAACCTCATCTTCCACATCTTATATTCCTTGGACATCCATGGCATTAACCTCAATAGTTTCTATTAAGTTTTAGCAATCCCATTCAATCTAATCTGTTTACACCTAATGCTTGGCTTGATGATGATATTATGGCTTAGGAGGGTTCCATTGTTTATGAGGCCTTGTATCTCATGTTTGAGGCGGAAGAAATTGTCAATTTTATGGCCAGATTTCTTATGGAAGCGACAATACTCATTGAGGTTCCAAGTAGGAGGTATGGGATTAGGCATAGGTGTGGGATCTAGAGGCTTGATGAATCCTTTGGAAGATAAATTTCATATGCTTGGGCAAGGGTCATTCCTAGATCGGATAATTCTCGGCAGGCTTTCTTTGTGAAGCTTAGGTAGGCTAAGGTTTGTTAACGTATGATGGCACTTACATTCACAGGATTGGGAGCTTTAGAGGTAGTTGCACCTCCTCCATATGCCTTCTTGATTAGAGGTTTGCTCTCACCCTTCTCCAATTTTCCATTGTTGATGGCGTCCTCTATCCCAATTCCACAATCACAAAACTCTCCAAAAGAACTAATAGGCGATGACAAGAGCCTATTATTATACGTCAGAAGAAAATTATTAATAATCATGCTGATTTGATTTTTCTCATTTGGCCTATTAACCATCCTAGATGCCTTTCCCTTCCACCATGTCATGTATTTGGAGAATGTTTCCTCTACTCCTTTCTTAGTGGTCTCCAAGTCTCTCAAAGTCACATCAATTATAGTATTAAAGATGAATTGATCCACAAATAACTCCACTAGCTCATTCCACACCTTAGTCTTGATAGGATCCAAACTATAGTACCATCTTGGTGCTCCCTTTGTGAGTGAGAGAGGAAATGCATGTAAAGTTTGCTTCTCATCCAACCCCTTCATTTTAACAATGCTTAGGTACCTCCTAACAAATTGCTTTGGGTCTCCAGTTCCATCAAATTTTCCACATTTGAAATCTTGAACTTCGAAGGTAGTGCAATGGGAGTTTTGAAGCTTATGCCTCCAATGTTATAGAGACAATCATCCATTCCTTGGGCCTTGTGAAAGGCTAGTTGCATTTTCTCCATCTTCTCTCTCATGGTTATGGTTTCTGCCGTGAGTTTTTCAATTTGCTTGTTTCTTTCATAATCAGCTTTGTCCCTTTCATCCCAATCTTCCCCTTCTTCCTCATCGAGAACCTCTACACGTGGGGCTTCTTTAGCTTAGTGAGGCAACTCCCCGTCTTTTTGAGAGCGTCACTTTGTTTTTCCATTGCCATGAATATCTTTTGTGCAATTTCATTACTAATTAGAGCGGCCATTGTTGCTTGAGAGGGTTCCTTTACTTGGAACTCTTCTTCTTGACGGATTATGTCCAAGGATGAGCTCATATCTACTTTTTATGAGCGCCCTTCGGAGTGGGGCGAGCGTCAGTTTACATCATGTCGGCCTTTTGCTAAAGGTCCTAGATTCTTAAACATGGTGATGACTTTTGTACTTCATCCGCTTTCTCACTACAACTCCATCACATAGCCTCGTGCTCGATTTTTATTATCCCTCATTAAGCATCTTACTATAGATTTTCCTTCTCATTTCATTCTGTCTATTATAGATGCTCATTTGGATGCGGCGACCCGTGATAAGCTCATCTTTCCTTCTTTTATCACGAGGATTCTATGCCATTTTTCCGTCCCTTTTCCTGTGTTAAACCATTTCACATTCATGTGTGCCATAGATACCGCTACCGTAAAACGTAGTGAGGCGTAGTTTAGGTCAAGACAGCCGGATTTCACCCCTCCCACCCGTTCAGCTCCATCTCGATCTGCTCCATCTACATCCGCTCCTTCTTCCTCTATGAGTGATGTGTCTCTTGGAGACATCATGGCACAGCTACAGCGTATGGATGCTCGCCTTGATACACTCTCCACCGAGTTGTATTAGGTGAATGTTCGTGTTGGTCGTATTGCACGACGACAGGCGACTATGGGTGGTTTTGCTCCAGAGGTTACTCCTTCACCACCTCCTCTAGCGGCTTCTGACTCTGAGGATGATGATGGCAATGACGATGATGCTTCTGATGATGATGATGATGGAGATGCTAGCTCTACCGATGAGATGTCTACTTGACGCTTTATCCTTTGTCACTAGCGACAAAAAGGGGGAGTAGTTTTGGATATTGAGAGTAGTCATTCTTAGGGGGAGAGTCAGTGTAGGACATTTTTCTTAGGGGGAGTGTTGTTACTGTTTTGAGGGATGTAGTGAGGATATGATGTATCTTTTCTTTTCTTTTCTTTTTAGATACATTATTCTTGTACATTAGATCTTGTGATCACTTTTACATATATTGTACTTATTTTCTCTACATGTGGATGTATGTTTCTTTTACCTACCTCTACATGTTTTGTTTCTTTTCTCTTTTTATACATGTGCTTCTTTACTTGTATGCAATCTATTATTTCTGTTTCACACAAGATGCCTTGATGAGTTTTGTTTAAAGTGTTTCAGAAATATAGGCTGTCAAAGTCTACTTGCCATAAACTCTATTCTTGCAAAGTTTTTCAAGAGTTTATGTTAGGATAAATTTTATTGTATTTTACAAGTGAATATGAGTTGAGTGATTTATGACTTCTCTCATATCTCATTTGTTTGTTATGGTTTTGTCACGGATTTCCAAATGAGGAGATTGTTAGGACATATGTGGTTCACTTGTTAAGGACATATGTCACTCTTTTATGTAATTGGCTAATACTTTGACAAAACACACTTTACTTGTAATTGAGTAGATCTAGGATGTGTTGAAATACTTCAAGAAACTATGTTTCAAGATCAAGTGTGGAAGCCTTCAAATCTGTCCAAGAAAACAAGCTGAAAGTGCAAGGTTACTAAAACTCGACAGCTAGCTCGACAGCTAGTATGTGTCGAGGTTTAGAAAGCTATTCCAGCCCGTAAGCTCGACGCCTGCTCGACACCTGCTCGACAGCTTCTCGACAGCTTCTATTTGTCGAGGTTTATAAAAATTAGAATTTTTGATCTGATGTCTTAGGATTCGTGAATGTGTCTTTAGGCCTTCTTTTCTCTTAACCCTAGACATATAAAATGATTGTATTAAGGGCCGTCAAAAGAACACAAGTGCACAAGCATTGAGGAAACTCTATTGAAGCAAATTGTGACTAGAGACAAGGTTTTGCCCTTGTTCATCTCTTCTGAAGAAGTTGCTGTGTATGTGCACCTTTGGGTTTTGTGACCAAGCATCTTCTTGATCTTCATCGTGTAGAATGAACTAAAGAACTTTGCAGCCAACCTCTCTTTCCAGTTGGTGTTGAAGTCGCGTACTGGGATCCGCGCATTGGTTAGTCACATACTTGGGAGCCGTGCATCGAAAGGGGAAACTGTCACTACAGAACAAGTCCAATTGAGTATTGGGGTAAGGGTTCAACTGTAGGTTGGTAAGGTACTTGGGATTCCTTTGCTTGTAACCGCTTGTTGTGATAATAGTGGAGTTTCGGGAGTGGTGACCTGAAATTCACCCGGTGGGGTTTTTGCCGTCAGGTTTCCCCATTCGTAAACAAAATACCGTGTCATTTTATTTCCGCTGCATATTTAGTTATTTGGTGATTTGTTGTGCTACCACGCTTTTGCATGTTAATTAACTTAATTAATATACTTGGCTAAATTAATTGGTTAATTAATCACAAGGGGTCAATACGTTTATGGCCTATCACGTCATATCTTATCCAAGGCAGAAACATTTGAATCATTAAATCAAGATGGAGACAATATGAATCATGTTATCAAATCACCAATTAAGTTAAAATGCAGCGGAAAATAACATGCAATGCACCTCGTAGCACAAAAAAATCACCAACTAAGTTAAAATACAGTGAAAAATAAAGTTGACACGGTGATTTGTTTACGAATGGTGAAAACCTTCAAGGCAAAAACCCCACCAAGTGATTTTAAGGTCACCACTCCTGAGAATTCAATATTATCATAACAAGCGGTTATAAGTAAAGGAATCCCAGTACCTTATACCAATTTGGACTTATTCTATGACAATCTCTCATTTTAATACATGACTCCCAGTACGTGACTAACCACCAACTTGAGAAGAATGTTGGCTGCAAAGTTCTTCAATTCATCTACATGATGAAAATCACAAAGCTTCTTGGTTACAAAACCCTACGGCGTACAAACCCAGCAACTTCTTAAAGAGAAAGATGAACTAGGGCAAATTGCCTCCGGTCATAATATACTTGTGAAAAACCTTTGCATCAAGTTGCACTCACTTGCATCAGCTGTGAAGACCCTTAAAATAATCCTTATATATGTTTAGAGTTGTGAGAAAGGAAAGCCTAAACACGTATACACGGATTGGAGTGAAATTAGATCTGAAAAGTAGATTTCTATAAATCTTGATAGATAGGTTATCTATCGAGCAGCTATTGAGCATCAGACAAAAGCTGCTTTTTAAACCTCGATAGATGCTATCTGTAGAGCTAGCTATCAAGCTTTAAAATCCAACACTTCTTCAATTGATTCTTGTATAGATTTGTATGGCTTTAACACTTGGACTTAAAACCTTGTTCCTTGAAGTATTAAACACATCCTAGATCTACCTACTTACAAGTAAAGTGTGTTTTGTCAAAAGATTAGCCAATTCTATATTGACATATGTTCCTAACATGATTCACATATGTCCTAACAATCTCCCCCTTTAGCAATCCGTGACAAAACCACAACAAAAAAAATGAACATATGAGAGAGAAGTCATCAATCACTCAACTCATACTCACTTGTTGAATACAATAAAATCTATCCTAATACAAACTTCTGAAAAACTTTGCAAAAAGAGAGTTCATGGCAAGAAAGACTTTGACAATCTGTAGTTCTGAAACACTTTAAACAAAACTTATCACGGCATCTTAGTGTGAAACAGAAATAAAAGATTGCATACAATATATATGAATCATGTGCATAAAGAGAGAAAATAAACAACATGTGAAGAGATTGGTGAAATTGTAATAACAACCTCAATATATATAAACATAAAAAATGAGTACAAGGTTTGCTATCACAATGTAAGAACAATGTATCTGAAAAGTAAAGAATAGAAAAGATACAAAAAGTCCTCACTACATCCCTCATAAACAAAAACACACCCCTTAACAAAAATATATATATCCTATACTAACTCTCCCTTTAACACTATGACTACTCTCATACCCAAAACTACTCCCTCTTTTTGTCACAAATGATAAAGGGCAAGTAACTTAAGCAGTCATCTCGTCAACACCGTAAGAGCTAGCATCCTCATCCTCATCATCATCATCATCGTCGGAGTCACCATCATCGTCCTCATCCTCAAATGCCTTTGGAGAAAGAAAGGGAGACGCCACGAAGCCACCATGGTGAGCCTACCGTTGAGCAATACGACCGACACAAGTGTTCACCTAACATAACTCATCACTGAGTGTGTCAAGGTGAGCATCCATGCACTGAAGTTGTGCCATGACCACCTCGAGGGTCACACCACTCGCCGATGAAGAAGGAGCGGATGTAGAAGGAGCGGAAGAAGTTGGAGGAGTCGTCGTCTCAGTCCGTGGCCGCTTTGGTTGAAGTGGGCCTTGCTTCGTCTAACGGTAGCAGCGTCTATGGTACACTGTTAGGATTAGTGCCCTTAAATCCTATTGTATGATGCTATATATGATATTATGTATGACATGATGTATGACTTAATATTTTGATTAATAAAGTTGTTTTATTATTATCTGAAGTATTGGTAACATGAATATTTGGACATTATCATATAGTCCATGAGATGCATAGTATGTGATTTATGTGAAAAGTTACAAAAGATATAAATCATAGGTTCTTTGTAAACTCAGAATTTTAGTTCGTAATCGGTAATGAAATTAGGCATTTCATCTGTGAAGACTATAACATGTCAACTAAGATGATTTATCTTGATCAAGGAAGTGGTGACTTCTAGTTGATATATTGATATGTTTTAAGAGTTAAGACATATTGAACTGGACCGCTGTGAGATTTATTATTCTCCTAATGACTGTCAACTGAATAATAAATCTCACAACTTATATTTGCAAGAACTCTTAATCCTGAGAGAATAATGAGCTTAATCATGAAGTGTAGGTTGCTTTGATATATTAGGAGTGAGATCTAAAGTTACGGTCAAAACCTTAGTATGTTGGGCAACCACATTTAGTGTTGATGGAACATATATTCTCAAGATGGAATTCTTAATTTCTTAACAGATATATAAAATATTCCCTTGAGATAAGTTTAATGAGTTCAGTTATTCAGAGAGTTAGGCCTAACCACTTTAGTAAGAAATTACTAAAGTATATATATTTATGAAATTGGATTTCATAAATATATGATGGATAACTTAAAAGGATTAAACGAGGTGCTCAAGGATTAAGATGTAGTAATTTACAAAGTGGCAGTCTACTTTCATAACTTTGTATTACTACGAATATTTTATGAAGGGGTTGTATGTATAATAAAGTCTTGGGATATAATTTATAAATAAGACCTAGAGTGCAATTATATTTATATAGTGGTATTAAATATAATTAATGGTAACTTTGGACTTGTCAAGAGTTGACAGAAAAGCCCAAGGCCCATTGGAGCTAGTGTCTTATTGGTCCCTTTGGTCCCACTCCAAGCCACGTACTAAAGCCCAATTGGAAAGGCCCAAAAGGCTAGCCCAATTAGACAATCAGTTATTAGGAGAGAAACATACATAATTTAATAACACACAACAAGTTTGTGCAATGGTGTGAATGTGTGAGTGAAGCCACTTGATTACTCTCCCTTGGAAACTGATTGAGAGACCACACATCTTGGGCGATAGTGGAATTGGAGTGAAGATTGAAAGTGTTCCTGAGAACTTCTGATCTTTGGTTTTGAAATTCACTACGCCAAGGTACACTCTCTTGTTCTATATTCTAAAACTTACCTAATGCATGTTATCAATTCTGAATGAAGTAGATCCATTATTTTTCCACTGCGTACATGTATATTTCCAACAATACATAGCAGAGAAGTGTGTAGACTCAGGATAGGGGACAAAAAAAATGGCAGAGAATCCGTGTGATAGCCGAATGAAAAATGAGTTTATCACGGGTCGTCGTATCCCTATAGACATCTACAAAGGAGAGAATGAAATGAGAGGGAAAATCTATAGTGAGTCCCTCAAGAAGGGATGACAAAAATCGAGCATGAGTCTCAGTAATGGAGTTAAAGGATGAAGAACAAATGTCATCACCATGTCAAGGAACCTCGGACCTTTTGCAAAGCCTGAGTAAGGGGTGTTTTGATGGTCACTCCAAGATGAAGGTGTCTCACAGAAGCAAGATGAGAGTTCGTCTTTGGACACAGTCCTAAGATGCTCATAGCCGGGGTAATCAACAAACTCTACCCTCGATACGTGTAGCACCTCGGATATAAGATTCGGAGTGACTACAATGCGCATACCTCGAACACGATTGATAAACTAAGGTACAGAGTAGTCAAATCTATGCATGTTAGGGTAAAACTCCTGTATGATCATAGAAGGATAGGTAACCGAGATGCCATACAGTGACTCACAACCCCTACTGTAGATGATAGTGGGAAGGTCAGTATTGGAAAAGTCCGATAGAAAAACTTGGAGTTCCGAATGAATGCCACGTTGTGAAAAGTTCTCTAAAAAGTCCTTATGAGCTTTATCATCATGAAACCTGATGTGAGATGGAGTAGAATCAGCAGAGGGAGAAGAAGAAGATGTCTCAGAATGAAGAAGGTTCTGGGATGGAGTAGATTTCCGTTTAGGTGCCATAGAGCAAATAACGAAAGAAAAAGAGAGAGAAATACGCAGAAAAGAGCCAATACAGTTTAATATCAATAAGATAGAAACAAAATTGGTATGCATGCATGAAAAATGCATAAACATGTGACATGCAAAAGTAAAAACATCATGGGCTCAGCCCAACCCAAACCTAACAGCACACATCATTTTAACATTGTAAGCACACATCTAAAATGCATGAATTATTGTTGAAAATGCAAATGTGATGCAATGCATGAACATATAGGATCATTTAAGCATAGCCCAACCCAAAAATTTCACAAAAACTTCATCAATTTTGAAAAATCCTAAAATATTTCAAGAAAACCCAAAACCTAAGTCTAATGCATGAAATGCATGAAGAATGAAGGATTGAGGACCCTTACCAAAGAAGAAAAGCTTGATCTAGGCCGAAATCCAAGTGGGGAAGGTAAAAAGTGTTTGGGGGAGAAATGAGAGAGTTTCTATCGAGAGGGATTGGTGAGAAATAAAAAAAATCACGCTAACTCTATATATAGAAAATACACAGCTCAATGGATCGGCAAGTATTGAGAGGTGTCGAGAATTAGAAATAACCTGCTGGAGCTATGAAAGAGCTATCGAGAAGTGTCCATAGCAAAGTGAGCTCGATGGATCGAGAAGCTATCAAGACAAGTTCTTAAAAACTTCGATGGATCGAAAATATGATAATAGCTATCAAGAAAGGAAGCTCAAGAGGCTTAACAGATAACCTAGCTGTCGAGAGGTATCGAGAAGTTGTCGAGATTGCTTAAAAACAGTTTTCAAAGAAAAGAAAATCACATATATGAATGCAATCAAACATGCTACTCAACCAAAGATCCAAACAACATTTTAATCTCTCAAAATCATCTCTCAACTAGAAAAATGTCAAGCATTTAGATCCAAAAAAAAAAAACACACACACACACACACACACTAAACAAGTCTAACCAATTTTATATTTCAAAAATAAGTCAAGACAGTTTAGTGAGCATATATTAACACATGTATTTCTTGTGATGGCCAAATCACAATGTACTAGCACATGTATCAAGAGCAGCAAAGAATATTACGTGTTGTGTGTGAAAAACATCACAAGATTGCATTAGTGTCTACATGTTATGATGATTTGAGATATGAGAAAATCACTTTAACTCACATACAATCATAACTGTTTGATGGGGACTATCACCTTTGAGGTGTATCCTATAACTTCCACATCTCCTAGAAGACACACTTGCAATCATATATAAAGCATTTTGATTTTTTTTTTTTTGCTTTTATTTTTCTTTGCATATTTTTTTTTAAGCAAACCATGCATGGACATATAAGAGAGAGAAAAGAGATTCCTAATTATGTTAAGCTTTTGACATTGCACTTTTGCTATGCCAAAGCATACAGATGTCATTTCATGATTAGCGGGTAATAGTGGTGAGATGGTTATTTATGTCTTTCTCTTAGGATTTTCTGGTCCTTCCTGTCAAAAAGAGTGATACGAGTGTTAAGTACAAGAGATTACTTAATCTTACTCATCACAAACACAAGCCACAAAGCTCACTTGCTTAGTTGTGCATAGAGATGCTCATCTAAGCCACAAAAGACACAAAGTTTAGAAAACTTTGTTTCAATGGCCATCCAAAGTACATAAGTACCAATGTACACAAAACACACATTGTTTTTGTATTTTTCTGATTTTTCATTTATTTTTAATGAAAAAAAAAAAAAAGCAAAACTGAAAATAAACAAACAAAAACATGTTAAACAAAGCAAAGCGTAAAATTAGATTGACTCAAAACAAAACAGCAAAAACACACAAGTAATGCAACTCAAAAACAAGAAAGAGGAGAGAGAGTAAGAAAAAGTGACTAAATCACTTAGAGCATTTTTCCTTCCACAACTTGGAAGAACCTTTCCATTTGATAAACCCTTGATCTAGTGGTGAGGGGGAAGAATTGAAATCGTTCAAGTTCGAAAGGAACATGAGGGCTTTGATTAGATCTACAAGAGGAGCAAAAGAGGATGGAAATTGATTCTAGTTTCCCGATGAGATCATACAGTTGCTCTATTGAGTGTCTAACCACTTATAGCAATTAGGTCGAGTATGTCCAGTCGCTCCACAGTAATGACAGAGATGCTGCTTCTTCTGTTTAGGCTTTTGAGCATTTCCCTTCTTAGCCCTAGGGTTTTTAGTCTCTTTCTTATCCAAGTTAGGGGTGCTCCTAAGATAGATTTACCATTGTCTACGTTCTCACTAGCTAAAACAGTTTTCAGATCATTGTTCTCATATTCAACATTATTAGTAGGAGAAACAAATACAGTAATACTAGTAAAAGCAATACTAGGAGAAGAAAAGTCATACCCTAAATCGCAGATTTCTGAAGGTTGTGCATCTCGTCAAGCTTTGCACTTGAAGTCCTCTCCAACTGAGCTCTAACTTGAAACAGCTCTGCTTCAAGCTTATTGGTCTTCTCAATCAAGAAATTATTCTCAAATCTCAATGCTCCAATGGTCTGATTGGCTTCATCAAACTTCGTGGAGACTTTTTCTCATTCAAGCTCCACTTCACTAAGCTTCTTGGTGGCCAACCTATACAACTTCTCATGCTTTTCTGAGACCTTGTATAATTTTGCATAGGCTGTGTGGATGTCATCTTGTTCATCCATCTTCTCAAATTTAGACTCCACAAAGTCCTCTTCTTCATCCACATCTTCAACAATCCCCTCCGTAGAACTTACAGTGGCAGTGAAGGCATTTAGGATTCCATCATCCTCATTATCAGAATCATCCTCAGGCTCGATGTTGCTCAAGTAGCAGCAAGTGCCTTGCTCTTCCAAATGGTCTTGAGATACGTAGGGCACTCTTGTTTCATGTAACCAAAGCCTTGACACGCAAAGCACTTTGGTCCTGAGGGAACAATGTACTGAGTACCATCCCTAGCATCCTTCTTTCCTTTGTCTTGGTTCTTGAACTGAGTCGAACTGGACTGCTTGCGGTCTTTATCAAATCCTCCTGTATTGGCATTCTTCATGAACTTTTTGAAATGCCTTGTGATATAGGATTTCATTTTAGAATCTTCATCATTAGAAGACTCATCAATATCACTACTTTTGGCCTTTAGTGCCATGCTCTTGCTCTTGCTTGATTTCTTGATCCTTATCAAACCCAACTCATAGGTCTGCAGATTGCCAACCAACTCTATCAAAGGGATTTTGTCAATATCCTTTGATTCCTCAATTGTGGTGATCTTCACATGAAATCTCCCAGCTAGATATCTGAACACCTTTCTAACAATCTTGGGTTTGGGAATGATTTCCCCAAGATTAAAGGCTGAGTTCACTGTGTCCTAGAACTTGGCATAGAACTCATCGAATAACTCATTCTCCTCCATCTTGATTTTTTCAAAGCTTGTAGTAAGCCTCTGAAGCTTCGAATCCTTGACAGCCTTAGTTCCTTCATAGGTTGTCTGGAGGATAGTCCATGCTTCCTTTGCAGTTTTAGTAGAAGATATCTTCTTGAACTCCTCATTCGTGACTGCACTGAATAAAACATTCAATGCCTTACTGTTCAAATTATCCACCTTGATCTTAGCATCATCCCAATTTGCCGACACTTCCTTTGGCTTGGTCCAGCCTATCTCCACAACTTGCCACACTTTCTCATCTAATGACTGTAAGAAAGCTCTCATGTGTACTTTCCAGTATGCATAGTTAGTGCCATCAAAAATGTCTATCCATGACAAACAAGGTTCAACAGATCACATAGCAAAGATTAAAACCTAATCAAAGCATGCCTACTTTAATACCACTTGATAGGCCAAGAATGTATTGACCCCTTGTGATGAATTAACCAATTAATTAGCCAAGTTAATTAATTAATCCAATTAACATGCAATACGCGTGGTAGCACAAAGAAATTACCAACTAAGTTAAAATGCAATGGAAAATAAAGTTGACACGGTGAGTTCTTTCGAATGGGGAAAACCTTCAAGGCAAAAACCGCACTGGGTGATTTTAAGGTCACCACTCTCGAGAATCCACTATTATCATAACAAACGGTTACAAGTAAAGGAATCCCAGTACCTTATACCAACTTAGACTTGTTCTGTAGTGACAATCTCTTATTTTAATGCACGGCTCATAGTACGTGACTAACCAATTGATGTACGGATCCAAGTACATGACTAACCACCAACTTGAGAAGGATGTTGGCTGCAAAGTTCTTCAGTTCATCAAAATGATGAAGATCACAAAGCTCCTTGGTTACGAAACCCTATGGCATACAAATGCAACAGCTTCTTAAAGAGAAAGATGAACTAGGGCAAATTGCCTCCGGTCATAATATGCTTGTGAAAAACCTTTGCATCAAGTTGCACTCACTTGCATCAGCTGTGACGACCCTTAAAATAATCCTTATATATGTTTAGGGTTGTGAGAAAAGAAAGCCTAAACATGTATACATGGATTGGAGTGAAATCAGATCTGGAAAAATAGATTTCTGTAAATCTTGATAGATAGTTTATCTATCGAGCAGCTGTTGAGTATCAGGCAAAAGCTGCCTTTTAAACCTTGATAGATGCTATTTGTCGAGCTAGCTATCAAGCTTTAAAATCCAACACTTCTTCAATTGATTCTTGTATAGATTTGTATGGTTTTAACACTTGGACTTGAAACCTTATTCCTTGAAGTATTAAACACATCCTAGATCTACCCAATTACAAGTAAAGTACGTTTTGTCAAAAGATTAGCCAATTCTATATTGACATAAGTTCCTACCATGATTCACATATGTCCTAACACTTGAAAAGAAAATTTTAGATTAATACCTTAAAGAAAAGCTCTTCAAGATTGATTTTTGACCATTCCCCTCAGTCAAATCTATTCACAATTCAATAAAAGAGTGATTAGTAATCTTAAACTCAAAGATCAAGGCCAGAAAATGCCCTAATCAAAAGAAAATTGACTTAAGGATGTTTTGTGAAAAACTCCCTCTTTGATTCACTATTTCTAGTGAATCTTAGTGTTTTCTTGTGGGATTTCTGTGTGTTTTGAAAATATACCATGTATGACTACTTATAGTGTGAAAATATGGGTTTGGAATGACTCCCAGAGGATGTGGGATTCATTCCAAACCTCAACATAAATGCCAAAAACTTGCCTTGTTTAGGTTTCAGGAATTCGCTATGCGTGCATAAGATCGGGCTTGCGTACGCATGCAGAAAGCCACGTGCGCAAGCCGATTCTTGCGTGTATATAGCGAGAGTTCCTTGGTCTTTTTTTTTTTCAAAAATAGATTTATATGCTCATTTAAAGTTATATTTTTCATTTTAAAATTTCTCAAGTTAATTTAACATTCTAATTGGGTCCTAAACCAACCTTGGGTCTTAGAATTCAACATCATTGGGGAATGGAAGCCTGAGTTGTAAGGGGTACAAAATGCAGTGTCTACAACTGCATTGAAAGTTTTTAATTATTTTTTGTGGTATCTTGACAGTGGATGCTCAAGGCATATAACTGGTGACAAATCTCTCTTTAAGGGTCTCAAAGAAAAGGAAGACGGACATGTCACGTTTGGAGATGGTAGTCACTCTTAAGTTCTTAGAAAGGGAACGATTGAAATTTAGGACTACCATTGTTGACCGATGTTTTGTATATCAAAGGTCTAAAGGCAAACTTGTTGAGCATTACTCAGACTTGTGATGAAGATTTTCTGGTTCAATTCTTAAAGAAAGGGTGTGTCATTCTTACTGAAGATGGCGTTCAAGTGTTAAAGAGACTTAGAACTACTGATAATTGTTATGGTGTGGTTTCCAAACCAAATGTGTCTGGTCGAAGTGCTCGAGTTAAATTGTTAAAGCTATGGCATCAACGTTTTGGTAATGCAAATTATAAGCAAGTTGCAAAAGTCTCAAAGCTTGAAGTAGTGGTTGGTTTACAAAAGTTCGGAAAAGTTGAGAAAACCATTTGTGGACCATGTCAAATGGGAAAACAAACCAAATCAAGTCATCCCAAGGTGAATGCCAGGGGCTAGGTATGATCGTCTAATGACATACCTTTTGGACCGTGGTTTCAAAAAAGGTCACGCAGATTGCACTCTCTTTGTGAAACCAAATGAGAAATCTCTTTTAGTAGCCCAAGTATATGTTGATGACATAGTATTTGGCTCATCAACTAATTCACTTGGTAAAGAATTTTTGAAAGAAATGAAGAAGGAATTTGAAATGAGCATGGTGGGGGAGCTAAATTATTTCCTTGGTCTTTAGGTGAAACAACGAAAAGATGGAATTTTCATATCCCAAGAGAAGTATTCTGAAAATCTTGCCAGGAGATTTGGTTTGGACTTAAAGAACCATGCATCCATTCCAAAGACCTCTTCAGCTAAACTAAGCCCAAATCCTACTGATGTGAAGGTTAATCCAACATTATATAGGAGCATTATTGGTAACCTCTTGTATCTCACTATAAGTAGACCAGACATATCCCTAAGTGTTGGAGTTTATGCACGCTTTTAGGTAGCACCCAAAGAATCCCATATGACTGCTATCAAAAGAATCATTCGATATATCAATGGAACATTTGATTATGGCATTTGGTATTTAAGAGACTCAAATGATTGCCTAGCTGGTTACTTAGACGCTAATTGGGCTAGATGTGTGGATGATAGAAAAAGTACCTCAAGAGGATGTTTTTATCTCGGTAATAATTTGGTGTCGTGGATGAGAAAAAAGCAGAATTCAGTGTCTCTATCAACTGCTAAAGCTAAGTACATTTTTGCAGGTAGTTGTTGTGCTTAACTTTTATGGATGAAGAAGCTCCTTTATCATTGTGCAATCTCTCAAGACACCATGTGCATTTTCTGTGACAATACAAGCGCCATTAATCTATTCAAGAAACTTGTTTAACACTCGAAGTCAAAGCATATCAAAATTCAGTATCACTTCATTCGTGACTTGGTGGAGGAGAAAGTGGTGTGTCTTGAATTTATTTATACCAAAAATCAAAAAGCTGACTTCTTCACTAAACCACTTGATGGTCCTCAGTTTGAGTCTCTCCGTAAGACCATCGATGTCAGTATCATTCCTTGATTCTTTTAGTTAGTGTGACCCTTGCATAGTTATTGGTTGTTCATTCATATAGTAGGGTTCACTCATTTCATCATGAGATGTTTCCTTTTATTACTTTTTAGTGAAAAGTTTGTTTGTTGTTGATCTTACTTGTTGCTTTTGTTTTGTGTGAGTAAAAATCCAAAATCACATAAAGAGTGAAAAATCCAAAAAGTTTGATCGCTTGTGTTGTGTCATATCACATGTTGAGTTTGGCCTAGTACCTTCGTACTAATGGCATAGTGTATTTACGAGCTTAGCTTGTTATGTATGCACATATTGAATCTGAGTGATAGTTGTAAATAGATCTTTGAAAGCTCAAATAGTGTGAAACACTAAAGCCAATTTAGACCCCCAATTTTAAATTACAGCTTTATTACTTTTACTCTAACTTATCTAAGTGCAGAACAAGAGTAAATGAGTCGTAATAAAACCTAAAAACTACTCAAAGGCACAAGCAAGTACAATAAACAATAAATGTAAAACTTAAAGAGTAGGTAAAAGAGATGCAAACATAAGATAATACTAAGGCGTGTTATCGAAGAGAAAACTAAAGTACTCGATGAAAAACCCCTCCGCGGCCTTCCAAGCTGAAATCAATCCACTAGTGAATAAAGTTGGACTACACGAATAAAAAAGAGACCCTCCAAGCCTAATCTACCCAATGTACTTGAATCCTCCAAGTTCCTACTACCAACAGGCTTCATAGAGCCATGTCTTCACTAGTGGTCTGGATCTTGAAATTAGCTCCAAATTGCGTCCGCCACTCAATGGCTTCTTCCAATGCTTCCCATATGCACCAAAACTTCTCTCAACACTTAGATTGGATGACGTAAGTGGTTAGGCTAAAAACCTCTCAAGGATGTGTAGATGGAGAGGTAGGAGTAAAGGAAAACTTTAGAGAAAATGGTGTAGATGATTGTGGGTATACAATCTATAACTCTTAAGTGTTTAGCTAGGGTTTTCTCTCTCAAAACTTTCTTGGAAAAACTTCTTACAATTTCATGGGTAATGAGGGCTTATATAGTATTGGTAAAGGTATGAGAAAAGGCACACTAAAAAAAGCTCTAGGCAGAGAATTTCATGGGTCACTCACGACTTGGCCTGAGTCGTGAAGTCACTTGCGAAATCCCAACCTGGCAAAGACTCTTCAAATTCTAGCATTTGCTTCTTACATGGCCTTTCGTAGGTTGGCACTCGCGAGCTAGTCACGACTTCTTCATCCTCACAGAATCTTCACCAATCTCTCACACACAACCCTTACATTAAATACCATAAAAATATAGGGAAACAATTGAACATAAAATCAATCAAATTTGACACGGAATTAAAGCCAACATAAAAACATAGTTGTAAATCACAACTTTACAATCTTCAAACTTGTCATGAATGTCTAGCCAATAGTCGTGTTTGATCATGATACATGCATAGACTTGTTCTTATATATCTCCTCACATTTAATTTTTTTGCCAAAAAGCTCTTCAAATGTCAATCTCTATAAGGAGAAAGAGTTGAAAAAGTCTTGCTACGAAAAATAGTTAGAGTAGAAAAAGGTGGAGCAAAATCGTATTCAAAATGTATGACGCCATAGCCAAAGGCTTATTTTTCAAACAAATATAAAAAAATTTCATGGCATCAATGCTTAAAAATTGAGTTGTATTGATAAAAAAGGATGAAAAATGGAAGCCAAATGAAAACACTTTGGTAAGGAGTCATATACGTTCATTTCTACTAGTGAGATAGGTCACTTGACTTCTTGCTATTTGCATATGACTTAATTGAATTAATCATTGAATCTTCATAATAGACAATGGACTAATTCATTTGATTCTCACACGTAACACATAAGTCTAATGTTCAATGAATATTTATATCATTTGGGTGATTGTACGTGTTTAAATGTGATATATGTATGCTGTAGACACCGTATTTTGTCCGCTCTTCACTTTCGTGCTGGACCCTGAAAATTCCAAAAAAAATTATCTTTTCTCCATGGGGCCACGGAAGCATCTGGATTGATGTGGTACAACCCTTTCGGGCATCAGAGCACTCAAAATGCCTTTTCAGGTCAAATTGACCAAATTACCTTGGTCAACCATTGGTTGACCAAAAGTCAAAGTTGGTCAAAATCATCTCAAAATAATATTTTTTATGTTTCTACATTAAACCCGAGCTAGTCAGTGATTTTCGTCAACTTTAACCAAGTTTGACCCAAGGTTGACTCTTAGGGGCACCAAAAACCCTAATTTTGTTATGACCTCCAGAATAGGTTGGGACTAGCACCATTGCAAATATTATCAAATTCCCTTTCCAACAACTATTCATGGGTCGAAATCAAAGTTAAAATGGTTGAGATATCTGAAAAATCGTGAAAAACGCGTTAGCACGCTTCCAGAGGCCATAACTTTTGATCCGACCATTGGATTTTCAATTGTTTTATTGTTTTGGAAACTAGACATCCAGATTTTTCTAGGGAAACCAAGATCCACTCAATCTCAGTCTGCCAGAAGCTAAAGGTTAATTTTTTCACAAAATTCCCCCAAACCCCTCATTTTGCACAAAAAAAAAAAAAAAAAAAAAAAAAAAAGGTGCTGGGTAGTTTTTAGGCAGATTCTATCTTTCTTCTCTCTCTAATTTTTCTCCCAAACACATCCCAGCATATTTAAACACATCAAAACACCCTCAAACACCTTAGATTCTCATTTTTCTCTACAATTATCAAGGTAGTGTTCTTGCACCCAATCATCCTCTCCTTGGTTCCATATATTGGATTTGAGGTTTAAAGGTGTGGATGTAGCTTTTTAGCTACAATCCACACCATTTTCTTTTTATATATTTTCCTAGCTTTATTTTTCTTAATAATATTCTTTTCTTTTTCTTTTCCTAGCATGTCTTTATAGTTTTTCTAGCATGTTTCCTTACTTACACCATGATTTATCGCTTTGATGTTGTTGGCCTAGCCTTCTTAGGCTAGAATATGTCTAAGTTAATGTTTGTGCTTAGATCCACATGATTTTAGGCTCCTTGCCATGTTTTTTCTTAGATCTATGTTTTTATGCTTATATCTATGTGTTTATGTGCTCCGTGCCATTCTTTTGTGATTAGATCTATGTTGGTCTTCCTAAAAAAAAAGATCTATGTTGGTTGCTATGCCTGTGCTACATTAGCCCCTTTTTGTCCCTTCATATCTCTCTTTCTTGTATTTTGGCCCTTCCAGTAGGGTGTAGATCTAGATCCTGTAGTCTAGGCCTACATCCGTACACCTAGGCCTATATTAAAGGGTTTGGATCATTTCCTTTACATGTCTATGTTGTTTGTTTGCTTCTATGCTTTATCTAGATGTTAGCCTTTCTAGATCTAGGCTTTGCCCTGCTTTGTGCCCTCCTTGGGCTTGTGTTTGTGTGGTCGCATTCATCCCTCCTAAGGATTGTTTGGATGTAACCACTTGTGAAATACACCTCTGTGGTGTTGGTGTGCTTGATTCACCCGTTTCTCCACTCCGTGTGATGTTGATATGCTTGCCTTGCTTGCTTTGAGCCACCTGTTTGGCTTTCTTTGCTTCTTTGCATCTTTGCATGCTTGCTAACATGTTCATGCATGATTTTATGTGTCGTACATACTCCAATCCAATGGAGATATGGACACTCGATCCAAACCTACATTTGTCCTTCTAGGACACCCATTTTTTTTTGATAACATGTTTCTTTGCCTCTTCGTGTGCTTCACATGTTCGTTTGCCCCGATTTGGCATCTTTTCCTAGCTTGCCTTTAGCATGCTTTTTCCTTCCATTTGCTCTTTTGCTTGTCTACTGGCTTGTTTCTTTAGTCTTTGCATGAACACACATGGAGCACGGACACTTGGCAATGTCTGATTTACTTTCCCGCATTGTGTGGTTGCATTGTTACTTTCCTGCACAGTGTGGATATGTGCTCTAGGCAACTGCCATAGGTGCATATTCATCCAATATTGTGTGCACGATTATCGCGGTGTGTTTGTCTCGATCCATGTCACCAAGTGACATTGGTTTCTCCATGTATGCAACACACATCAACATGCTTGATGCTTTGAAGGGCTTCGGCTCGTCAGAGTACGAGCATGTCGATAAATGCTGTTTGCACAGACGCGATACCCTATTGGTGTGCCATAAAGCACCAAACGCAAAACTCTGCCAAATTTTCATCATGAAAATGGGACATCCCCATTGCTGTATTCTCACATCAACAGCTTGGTGAGAATAGCGTTTTGCGTGCTATAATGCATCTGAGGCGAAGCGCTGGCAGATTTTCGCCATAAAAATAAGGCAAAATGTTGTCTGATTTTCGCCGTGGAAATTTGGCATTGACTTCAAACAAACATGGGAAGCATTGATTGAGACCGCACCCATTCTAAAACCTAAACCCCAAAGCCCAACACATTTAAAGCCCCGAAATCTAATGCAAATAGCTTGTTTTCAATTGCCAATGTCTAAAATTATGATTTTACCAAAAGAAAGGACTGTCTTTGGACAGGCGTTATAGGGTGCCCAACACCTTCACCACACGTAACTAGACTTTCAAACTCAAGAATCAAGATTTTTTACCCATCCACATTAGATTAGGAAAAGCGACCTTTTCCTTAGCCTAGGATTAGTAATAAAATCAAATAGAGTCAGATGACCAATCACATCTAGAAAAATCAATGATTGGTGGTGACTTCACTTACCCTTGGCAATTTCCTTAAAATCGACACATATTCCAGTCACACACCCAAGGTACGACACACCTCAATATACGCGTGAGCATCACCACGATAGGTGGTCGAGCAGTTGCGAGGCGTCGACAGACTAGTGACTCCACTGGGGACACTTAGAGAGTTTAGCCTTTAAAGCTTTTCATAAGATCCTAATTTTTTTACATTGGCTTTCAAAAACATTGAAATTGACATTAGCCTCTAGCCATTTTTTTTTTTTTTTTTTGAAAATTGCTTTTACAATATTCTAGTAAACTATTTTTAAAACTCAAAAATATTTTCCAAAAATTATTTTCAAAATGGTTTTCCAAAAACCAGCTTTGAGGTATTTTCATATGTGTGAAGCTTTTACTACTTTCCTAAAGCGTGCTTTACAACTTTCCTTCACATGTACGAACCTAGGGTAGTAAGATTTAATTTATGCTACACCTTTATCTGTGCATATATCTGTTGTGCTTGGAAAGTCTTTCCCCTTTCATTTCAAAATGCATGACATCTCCCCTCATATTGGGTTGAACTCGGACTCAGCATTGAAGGCTAATGCTAGATGCGTACACCTTAGATAGTTACTAGATGCCAAATTGTAGGCTTTTCCTGGGTCCATGGGTGGACAGGATTATGATGAAAAGCCCCCCTTGATTTGCTTTATTCCACAACTTCTATGAAGGGATGGATTAGATAATCGAGGTCCCCCCCTAAGAATAGGACCAACTTACCAGTTAACCCTATGTCAAACTCGTGAGGACTAGGAAGAGCCAAATCTGAGTGAGAATCCTAGCCTAGGGTAGGATATCCTTCATAGGATTGTTTTCAAAATGAGTTAAGGGGAAAGTGTCCAGTTTCCGTTTGCAGGTTTGCCCTTTTTGCTTGCATCAAAGAGTCACGCTTTACTCTAGGTTCTATCCATCCTATTTACACTGCATTTGTGATTAACCCCTAGGGAAAAGCAACCTTGTTGCTCACACATTAGATCATACCCAATCCCTAAGGGTTTCCAACCCTACAAGGGCATGCATGCATACACTAATGGCTCCATCATGTAAATGTGTACAAATAAAATTTGTGGCAAGTAGTCGGTACTCCACACCAAGAAGGACATTTCCTAGAGTTCAAGATCTTCTCTAAGAAGGCCAAGCTATCAAGGATGAAGCCTTTTAATTGTAAAATTGAATTTCCTTGTATTGTAAAAGGCCCATTGTTGGAGCCATTGTCTATAGCCTATGATCTGAGGCCATTGTAAAAGGCCAAATTTTGTAAAAGCATTACTTTTCCATGTAATCAAAAGAGAAGGGTCCATCCTGTAATTTCGAGCATGATACGAAAGTTCTGGTTACTTGCCAAGCTTGTGCATTAATTCCACATCACTATAAAAACTCGCCATGATAAATACCCAATCAAGGGTCCAAGCCAATATTTCGAAAATGATAGGTGCATTTTACATAAGCAAGAACATAAACTAAGTTCGGGTTTGTTTTATGTTTCCACATTGTCAAATTTTCAAATGTGCCCCATTTATTTCCCATCCCATTCTTTTCCTAGTCAAAAGTCAAGTAGAGACCCTAACTGAGAAAATCCATATCATAGAGGGCTCCTATGCCTAAGGAAGTGTTGATGTAGACAGTTTGACTGATTTCCCCCACGTCATTATGCCTCCTAAGTTTAAGGCACTTGAGTTTGTCAAGTATGATGGCACTAGAGATCTTTACACCCATCTGCGCATGTTTTGTAGGAAAATGGCACCCTACAGAGACAATCATCCATTGCTCTGCCAAAATTTCCCTAATAGCTTGATTGGCCCTACAGCCACATGGTATGTGAGATCCTTTTGCTGGAGAGACATAGCCAATGCATTCTTAGAATACTACTGGTTCAATACTGAGATAGCTCCCGACCGTACAGTTCTTCAAAGGACAGAAAAGAAAAATGGGGAATCTTTCCATGAGTATGCCTAAAGGTGGCGCAAGCTTGTCACCTAAGTGCTTCCTCCTATGATGGAAGACGAAATGATCAAATGGTTCATTGATAACCTCAAGCCTCCTTACTATGAGAAGATGATTAGTGCTCAAGTCACTTACTTTGCAAGCCTGATTCCTATTGGGGAGCGCATTGATGAGCGAATTAGGAGCATGAAAATAGTTTATCCTGAGGCTTTGAATTCTATGATAGAACAATAGGTGAAGAAGGCAACTGGACGCAAATGGAAGGAAGTTGGTGTTCATATGATTGAAAAAATGCCTGAAGGATCGAGGGGTGTTATTTCTGCTTATAAAGTTCCAAATGCTCGGCCTTATCAGCAACAAGTTCAGCCGGCCCAGGCACCTTATCGAGCATTCAATCAAAGGGGAAGGCTCGATCCACCCTGATATCCCAAGGCGAAACCCCGAAAATTCTCTCTGTTACCCATGCCCATGGTAGAGCTTTACGCTTATCTATTGGAGAAGGAGCTAGTGACCCAAAGACAGTCCTCCTCTACTCAGTTTTGACCCATCCAAGAAATGTGAGCACCATTTTGGGTCGAAGGGCATACTTTGGAAGAATGCATACATTTGAGACACCGAATCTAGGATCTAATCAACTACAAGTTAGTATAGTTCAACAACATGGCCTGGCCAAATATGATCACTAATTCCTTGCCATCTCATTAGGAAGGGAGCATGAATGCTATCACTATAGTGGAGGAGAGGATCCCTGATTTCTCATCCCCTTCATTCCCTTGAAAAGCTATGTAACAAGCTCTAGCCCAGGAAAGTCACATTGTCCTAGAGAACATATGAGCTCCAGGTTTTGACTAAGGAGTTTGCTCATTCTGTGATAGTGGGGACCGACATGCCCTATTCAATTGTAGAGTGCTCTGAGCACAAGTCTACATCGATGTTAATGCCTTTTCAAAAGCATCCTTCCATAGCTTTGAGCTAATTTCCATGATTCATAATGCTTCAGAGCTTGAATCTAGCTAGCTTACAACAGTTCTAATGGCTGCAAGGGAAATGCTTAAGTTTGGTTACAAATTAGGCCAAGGCTTTGAAGTCATAGGTCATGGGAGCCCTACTCTTGTTAAACTCTCAGATATCAAAGGAAGATTCGGTTTGGGGTACGAACCCATTCATGAAGAACTCTTTCAAGCTTCCAGAGGCAGGAAGAGGAAGTGTGACACTTCAGGGATGTCTATTCCCCATATCAGAACTACTTTTTCGGCTCCAGCTTGATTTGGCTTTTATTATTTGGCTTTGTCTCGAAGATTTCTCCATGAACGCTATCACATCTCCCGAAGATAATCTGACTTCTACTATCCAACCAGGGCTACCAGGCGAGGTGACAGGCCTTTGGACCATTAAGCCTTGCTTTGTGTTTGCACCAGCTGAGTAAGGAGTATTCCATCATTAAGTGATTGGGCCTCCCAATCACCCGAGAGGGTTGGAATAGCATATCTAGTATGTTTTGCATGTTTATGTTATTTCTAGCTTTATTTTGTATTCCCTATTTATTTCCCCAATTTGTTTTCCCAGAAACAAAAAAAAAAGAGCATTTCCCTTTTATCATTATCAAGCATGAACTTTTTTTCTCCTACCCATAATCCATTAATAAAATATTTAGCATATTATTCAGGAAATTGTTGCATCTCTCTTTATTTCCTTTCCTATGAATATGTGTGTGCAAATTATCTCATGTTTCTCTGTATATGTTATGCTCTATAGGATCTGTTTTAATTCCCAAATGGGTACATTGTCCCTTTGCCATAACGAAGGTGTGGATGATGTGAATGAGACAATAGAGTTAGATCATGATGTTGAAGGAATGGAAGAGGTCTTGAACTTACCTCGAGACATCCTAAAAGCTCTGAACAGAGAGAGCGAGGGGCCTAAGCCCAATATAGAATAGACAGAGGTGATAAACCTAGCCGATGAAGGTGAGACAGAAAAACCTGTCAAGATCGGGGTAAACTTTCCCAAACACATGAAAGACAAGCTCATAGCTTTATTAAAGGAATTCAAGGAAATCTTTGCTTGGTCCTATCAAGATATGCCAGGACTAGATACTGAGATCGTTGTCCATAGGATTCCAATTAAATCCAAATGCCCCCAGTGCGACAAGCCCTTCGAAGGATGAAGTTAGAGATTATTTTGAAAATCAAAGAAGAAGTAGAAAAGTAGTTGAAAGCCAGATTTCTTACCACTATAGCCTAATCTGATTGGGTTGCCAACATTGTTCCCGTGCAAAGAAAGATGGGAAAGTGCGCATGTGCATTGATTATAGAGATCTGAATTAAGCCAGCCCAAAGGCTAATTTTCCCTTGCCACACATCGAAACCCTGATTGATAACACCGTGACCAACATGTTCTTCTCCTCTATGGATGGATTCTCGGGTTATAATCAAATCAAGATGGTTGAAGACGACAAAACCAAAATAGCGCTCACCACTCATTGGGGAACTTATGCGTACAATGTCATGCCATTCGGCTTGAAGAATGCTGGGGTGACCTACTAGCGAGCCATGGTTACCGTACTCCATGATATGATGCACAAGGAGATCGAAGTCTACATGGACGATATGATCGCCAAGTCGTGCACTCCTAGAGATCATTTGATAGATTTGAGAAAGCTATTCAAGCGCCTCGTCAAGTACAATTTGAGGCTAAACCCTAACAAGTGCATCTTCGAAGCTAGTTCAGGGAAATTGCTCGGCTTCATAGTTAGCCAAAAAGGAATTTAAGTGGACCAAGCAAAAGTCCATGCCATCGAGGACATGCCTGCGCTGAAAACCGAGAAACAAGTTCAAAGCTTCTTAGGAAGGATCAATTACATAGCAAGCTTCATAGCACAGTTGATCGCCATGTGATCCCTTGGTTAAGCTCTTGAAGAAGGATACGAAGATAGAATGGACAGATGAATGTCAAGTGGACTCTGACAAGATAATGCAGTATTTGTTGAATCCCCCTATTTTGGTTCCCCCAACGCTGGGACATCTATTGATTCTCTATCTAGCAGTGTAAGAGGCATCCATGGGTTGCATGTTAGGCCAGCTAAATGAAGCTGATCAAAAAGAGAACTCGATTTACTACCTAAGTAAGAAGTTCACCAGTTGTGAGATTAACTACATTGCCATTGAAAAGACGCGTTGCACCTTAGCGTGGGCCTCACATAAGTTGTGAGAGTACATGTTGTACGTCACCACGCGGTTGATTTCCCGCATGGACCTTATCAAGTACATCTTTGAAAAGCCTACCCTCATAGGGAAAATCTCTCGTTGGCAGATGTTGCTCTCTGAATTCAATATCATGTTTCTAATGAGAAAGACCATCAAGGGCCAGGCCATAGCCGATTACCTAGTGAACCAGCCGTGTTAGAAGCTTTATTTCGATGGAGCCACCAATAGCACTAGAAGTGGAGTGGTAGCAGTCCTAGTATCCCTAAAGGGCCAACAAATACATGTTTTAATCAAGCTAAGTTTTGATTACACGAACAACGTCACAGAGTATAAGGCACGCATAGTAGGCCTACAAATTGCTTTAGAGTTTGGCGTGTATGATCTAAGCGTCTTTGAAGATTCCCTATTGATCATCTCCTAAATAGAAGGAAAGTGGCAAGCCCGAGACACCAAGTTAATTTCGTATCAAAAGTGCGTCAGCCACCTAATTCCAAAGTTCTGGAACATCACCTTTGCTTATTTGCCCCGAGCACACAACTAGTTCACAAATGCTTTAGCTACCTTAGCTAGCATGGTTAAGTTGGCAAAAGGAGATGAGTTGCAACAATTGCGCAAATAGGTCCATGGCATACCAGCCTACTGCATGAATATCGAAGAATACATGAATGTTGAAGCTGAAGTCGATGGGAAGCCATGGTACCATGATATCAAGGCTTATATCAAAGATAGTGAATACCTGCCTAGGGCCACAGACAGTGAGAAGAAATTCATCAAGCACGTGGCGTGCCAATTCTTCTTGATTGGAGAAGTCTTGTATGAGATGAACCATGATACAACCTTGTTTCGATGCATAGATGCCCCTAAGGCTAACCATTTGATTGAAGAGATGTATGAAGGCTTGCTTTGAGCCCATGCCAATGAACCCCTGTTGGCTCGAAAGATCATTAAAGCCAGCTACTATTGGCTTACCA
The DNA here is from genome assembly GCA_032727855.1 of Quercus ilex subsp. ballota. Lineage (NCBI taxonomy): Eukaryota > Viridiplantae > Streptophyta > Magnoliopsida > Fagales > Fagaceae > Quercus > Quercus ilex. Next base: position 29,202,175 of record CM064915.1, on the reverse strand, counting down.
TGGAAAGTGACTGCATTAAGCATGTCAAGATATGCCACCATTGCCAAGTCTATCAGAATAGAAAGAACTTTCCTCCTCAACCTCTACACTTTCTAACAGCGCCATGACCTTTTTTAGCCTGGGGAATGGACATCATTGGACCCATGATTCCGAAAGCCTCCAATGGGCATGGGTATATCTTGGTGGCCATCGATTACTTCACCAAGTGGGTGGAAGCCACTTCCTGCAAAAGTGTCACCCAAGCTGTGGTGGCCTGATTCTTGAAACAGAACATCATTTACCACTATGGCATACTAGGAGAGCTCATTACAGATAATGAAAAAAATTTGAATGGGAAAATGATTGAGCAACTTTGCCAACAGTTCAAGATCAAGCACCAAAATTTGGTTGCTTACCGTCCTCAGATGAATGGTGCAGTAGAAGTTGCCAACAAGAACATAAAGAAGATCTTAGTGAAGATGATAGACACCTATAAGGATTGGCACGAGTTCTTGCCATTTTCCTTATGCACCTATCGCACTTCTATTCGTACTTCGACAAATGCAAACCTGTATTCATTGGTCTACGGCATGGAAGTCGTCCTTCCTACAGAGGTAGAGATCCTTTCTCTCAAAATCTTATCATAGACAGAGCTGTCAGAAGCTAAATGGGCTTGTTCTTGATATGATCAATTGAACATGATAGACTACAAGCACATGACCGCAATGTGCCATGGACAGTTGTACCAATGCCAAGTCGAGTGAGCATTCAACAAGAAAGTTAGACACAGGGTCTTTTAAGAAGGTGACCTAGTCTTGAAAAAGCGCAACCTGGCCATGCCTGATCACAGAGAAAAGTTTTCCCTGAACTACGAGGGCCCGTATATGGTGAAGAAGGCCTTAGCCGACATGGATGGGCACGACCTCAATATGCTCACCAATTCTGATGCTATCATACAGTACTTTGCATGGGGAAGCTTCCAAGTGCAACATATTTTTCTACATTCCAATGTAAACAAACAAAAAACAAAAACAAAAAAAATAAAAGAAGCAAAAAATACAAAAGATATATGTAAAGGTAGATTGAAAACCTAAAAAGGTGGTCTATGTAAAAGGAGAGCAAAAGAAAGAGCGTCAGAGAGCCTGCTAGATTGAAAACCTGAAAGGGTGGTCTTGGCAAAAATTAAGGCAAGCAAAAATGTCAATTGAACTATGTGATGACCTGATCCTTTCTTGTGGAGGTACGTAGGCAGCCACCTTGGCCCAATCACATTTTAAAAGAAAAATCAGTCAGTTGAATCCGCCTAGATTTATGATCAAGGTCAACGAAAGAAAGCATGCCCCCTCTTGGGTTGCTCTATGTCTGCAACATGTATGGCCCGTTGTGGTTTTATTTAAAGATTTTATGGTACATGCCAATGGAAGATGTACCCCAATAGGAAAGGGAAAGATCCGTCTAGAACAAGATGTATCCTTTGGAACTTGAGATATTGATATGCATAGACTTACATTTGCCATTTTACTTGTATGATCTTGCATTTTCAAAGCATTTGAGCTTATATTCATTAAACATGCCTGTTTTATGCCTTTCTAATCCTTTCATGCATTCATTATTATGCATCCAAACACAAATCTCATAGATATAAATATCTCCCGATAATCAATATACACAAAAACATCTCCGTTTCCATATGTTTTCCATTTTTAAGCATGCCTTACAAACTAGACTATGCTTTATATACCCAAAAGTGGAAGGCCGTACGCAATTGCCTAGCAATTTATGACGGACCTTTCTATACATGGTGGAATACTAACTACATAGCTCATGTACAGAAATGAAAAGAAACAGAAAAGACTCCAGCAAGTCAAACATAGCCCAAATGGCTTGATACCGCCTTGCATAGCCTCCCAAAGCTAGTGAGAAGAATTGAATCATCCGGGGAATGGGTACGAAGCAACCTTGCTACATCAAAGCCCAGATCTCTGGCAATCTCTCTAGGTTGGCCATGTGAATGTCAAAGACGAACTAGCTCCCTTTCCATACGTGGACTTAAGGTGTAACCCTACCTCTTTGTATCAAGCAATGCCTGCAAGGTGCCAACCACTACAGTAGCAACTCTCAATGCCTCCTCCTTCTTGACTACCTCAGCCTAAAGGTGACAAAAAGCCAATTGTGGCTCGCTAGGCTCATCAGCCGGCCCATACTCCAAGCTCAAAGTGGAATGGATGAAGGATCTAGCCTCTAATAGCCTCAAGGTTAAATCATCAGCTCTGTTGCTTGCCTTAGCACAATTGGCCTCCACTATGGCCCTCTCCTCATCCCTCATTTGGCCTTAGCAATGGTGCACGGTTGGTTTAGCTACAAACCGGTCCATCAAAAGATTTGTCGCATGAACTGAGACTGCACAAAACCTACATTGGGGCAATTTATTCTTGCACATCTCATTCGTCATCTTGGAATATCTTGAACCTCATTTTCAAAGCCCAGTTCACCTGATTTAGGGGTTAGTTTAGCCCTCATCATCAAGACATGTAACAGGACAGTGCCAGGGCCATTCCTAACCACTAATAGCAGTTCATCCAGCATGGTATGAGGATCGCAACGATCAATTCCTTAAGGGAACTCTTCTTGAAGCATCGGTCGGTTCAATCAAAAACCAAGACAATCAATGCATTCCGCTACCTGGCGAGTTCAAAATCCCACTGGGTAAATCCATGATCATCATTAGGATTGTCAAGAAAATCATATTGTGTAGTGTGATTTTAATCCCGCTCCAAGTCGGTTAATCATTTTCGAACCTCACAAAACCCTACACTAGGGCAGTTTATTTTGCATCATTCATTCTGTTTCCTGTTGATCAAAATGCTCAAGAACAGGTCCATCCCGCCAAGAACCTATCCTCTTAAGATAAAAACTACAAAAAATCTACACTGGGGCAGTTTTTATTTTATGCGGTCTCTCCTCTATCCATTTCCCTTGGTGGGTCAATCAACCTCAGATTTTATCGGTAAATCCGTGAAAGTACAGTGCGATGCAAAGTGACCACAGTGGTGTAACCAGCTCCAAAATGCTAAAGTGCTACTGGTATATATACATGTAAGGACCTACAAAGAGGTAATGTCCAATCATACATTCGAGCCTACCAACAAGTGATATCCAGAAACATACATGTAAGGCCTACCAGGAGGCAATGTTTATACACACATTAAGAGCCTACCAACACGCGATATCCATAAACATACATGTAAGACCTACCAAGAGGCAATGTTCAAGAAACATACACAAGAGCCTACCAACAGGCGAAATCTAGAAACATACATATAAGGCCTACCAAGAGGCAATGTCCATACATACATTAGGAGCCTACCAAGAGGCAATATAATACATACAATCTAGGCCTATCAAGAGGTAATCTAATATATACATGTCTGGCCCACCAAGGGGCAATGTCTACAAAATACAAGAAAAACATGCCCATGCAAGTGCTACATCATCATGGTACAACAATATATGGCTGGCCAAAGGGGAATCATCATCTCTTATGGCGTCATCAGCAAAGCGCCTAGCGCTGCCATCATTGGTATCATAACCCACAGTAGGACCTATAGAAGAATCGGCTTGATCCGCTAAAGAACTTGGGGCATATCTTGGAGCCTGAAGTGGTGCCTGATCTGGTACAGGGCCCCGTGCCCAATCATTTAGGGGTGCATATCCTCAACTACCGGACGGTTCAAGAGGAGTAAGCATATATTTAGAGTCATGATGACGAATAAGAGGATCTCTACCAGGAATATGAGGTGTAGGACGTACAGGCATCCTATAGCTCCTCATCTCGCCAATCAAAACGCAGATGTACCCATAAAGCAGGCCTATCTCAACCTAGAGTTGACCTATTTCTCTCTTTGTGGCAACAACATGGGCCTCCCTCATGGGCCGCTGAAGCCTAACAAGCACGTGCTATGCCGCCGAGAACTCTACCCCCATTCATAGGGCAATCATCCATGATGGGACTGGCCAAGGACTGTAGGAACCAAGTGAAGTAATCAGTGTCCTCTGTAATGAAACCGTCGAAGGAACTTGTCGTATAGTCAAGATTGTCCAAAATCACCTCAGAACACGCAAGCTCCAAAGGTGGGTCCCTAAGAACTCTGAAGACCAACATAACTTGATGGTAGGTCCTTTCAGCTAAAAAGAACTCCTAACTTGATAAAGCCCAGAACTAGCGCCACACATGTGACTTAGCCATGGCATAGGTAACCTCATGCCTAGCCAATAACTGCCCATCATAGGGGTGGTTGAGTATCTTACCCTAGGTGACATAACAACCACAGCACCGACAATGGATGGCTATGTCAAAACAACTCTAGTGACCACACAGAGGGACCAAGTATATGCCCTAGGATATGCCTCTAAAGAAAGGGCAGAATACTGTGGGCACAGGGCCGAGATATACTTATATGCCCACCATGTCAAAATTTGCCAACGACCCTTTAGGCTCCTGAAGCCTTGTCATGAAGCCTACCTTTTGAAAGCGATGAAGAATCTGTAAGAAAAGGACCCACAATCCTAGGCCCTTAATCTAACAATACTCTTATGGCTCCTAGCAGCCTTCAAGTCAGCACCAACCGATTGTTGCCAAACAAGCAACTACCGATGAAATAGAAGAAGAATCACTTGAGAGCAATGTCATCTGGCTTTGCCTCCCAGGGTATGCTTACCCTCATCCACTCCATATGAATATGAGGCTCGTTGGTAGGTCCGAAATACTATTTCCTCACTGGCGTAAGGGGATAGCAAATGCCATGGAGCTCACTCGCAACTTCAAAATCTACAAAATCAGTCTGGACCAGATACCCACCAAATCTAAGGCCTAGAATGGCCGTCCAGTTAAGGGGAAGGGTGCCTACTTTCCACAGCTCAGATGAAAGGTGCTAGTCTCTGTGTGGAATCATTACACCAAATTCTTTGGTATAGCATGCCTCATGGAATAAGGAGGAATCCTCAGGAACTCCTCAAAGCCTTGCTGAATCAAAAACCCAAGATAGCATGCATTCATCTTAGGGTCATACAGGGGAAGAAGGAATAAAGACCAAGCTCCCCGACTACAAATCTTTTAAGTGACCTGCGCTCGAAATTAGATAAACTACCAGTTAGCATGCATATCTACACATTTAGATTTGACAATTGAAAGAAAAAAAAAATGAACATACATGAATCTTCTGAATCTGAGTGGAAGGATGCCTTTTCAGACTATGTTGAAGATGAGTATTGGCTATGCTATCGTCGACCTTTCTAGTATAGGCCTCAGCCTCAGACAAACTAAGCAGAAACCTCGGTCTATGACTACAACACCTCAGAGCGCCTAGACCTGGCCTAGCCCTGTCATCAGCCTCAAAGTCAACATCTACATTAAACATTAGCACCTCATCTAGCTCCTCGCCCCCTAGGCCTCCTCCCTCCTCGATCAAAGGGAACTATAAAGAACTGCCTTCTGAACCAGTGCAAGACAGAGACGAAGCACTAGCCGTCTCCACCGAACATCAAATCCTAGTACAATGTGCTATACATATGCCCCCAAGGGGCGTAGGGTCATCACCACCTCAGCCAAAGCACCTCTAAAATGTCCGCGCAACCTATAGACTAGCTGACACAGTATTGTCATCACTACTAGACAAATCAACTCGAGAGGGGACAATGGCAAGAGCCTTTCCACAAGCACCGACGAATCTCATCCGTCGAGACATAACCTACAGACACATATCATGCAAGTAAGCCCGAAAACATTTGGTAATGCAAGTAAATAGGTAAGTACGTCTAACCCTACTACCTAACACATATCATGCATGTTCATACCAAAATTTCATGTTTTCTCAAAAGTATCCAATTTTTCAAAATAACTCTCTTGTGATTCAAATTCAGCCATGACCATTTAATCCTATCTCTTTTGCCTAAAAAATATCAAAATTTTCAAAATAGCTCTCTTGGGATTTAAATTCGGCAACGACCGTTTAATCCTATCTCTTTTGCCTCAAAAGTATCCAATTTTTCAAAATACCTCTCTTGGGATTCAAATTCGGCAATAACCATTTAATCCTATCTCTTTTGCCTTAAAAATATCAAAACTTTCAAAATACCTCTCTTGGGATTCAAATTCGGCAACGAGTGTTTAATCCTATCTCTGTTGCCTCAAAAGTATCCAATTTTTCAGAATACCTCTCTTAGGATTCAAATTTGGCAATGACCATTTAATCCTATCTCTTTTGCCCCAAAAATATCCAATTTTTCAAAATACCTCTCTTGGGATTCAAATTTGGCAATGACCATTTAATCCTCTTTCTTTTACCTCAAAAGTATCTAATTTTTCAAAATACCTCTCATGGGATTCAAATTCGGCAACGACCACTTAATCCTATCTCTTTTGCCTCAAAAGTACCCAATCAACATACCTCTCTTGGGATTCAGATTCAGCAATGGCCGTCTAATCCTATGCATCCATCAAGATTCAGATTCGGCAGTGACCATTTAGTCTCACCAGGATTCAGATTAGGCAATGACCATTTAGTCCTAGATGTCCTATGCCTTCTTCAAGATTCAAATCTGCAGCGACCGATTAGTCTCACCAGGATTCAACTTCGGCAATGACTATTTAGTCCTAGGCATCCTATACCTTCTTCCAAATTCAAATTCTGCAGCGATCGTTTAGTCTCACCAGGATTCAGATTCGGCAACGATAGTTTACTCCTAGGCATCCTATGCCTTCTTCGAGATTCAGATTCAACAATGATCGTTTAGTCTCATCAGAATACAAATTCGACAATGACCATTTAGTCCTAGGCATCCTATACCTTCTTCGAGATTCATTTTCTGGAACCACTATTTAGTCTTACCAGGATTCAAATTCGCCAATGACCGTTTAGTCCTATGCATCCCTTAGGATTCAAATTCGGCAACAACCGTTTAGTCTCACTAGGATTCATATTTGGCAGCGACCATTTATTCCTAAGCATCCTGTGCCTTCTTCGAGATTCAAATTCGGCAACGACTATTTAGCCTCACCTGGATTCAGATTCGGCAACGACTGTTTAGTCCAAGGCATCCTTTGCCTTCTTCGAGATTCAGATTCTGTAGCCACCTTTTAGTCTCACCAGTATTCAGATTCGGCAATGACCGTTTAGTCCAATGCATCCTATGCATCCCTTAGGATTCAGATTTGGTAGCGACCATTTAGTCCTAGGCATCCTATGCCTTCTTAAAAATTCAGACTTGGCAATGACTGTTTAGTCTCACCAGGATTCAAATTCGGCAGTGACTGCTTAGTCTTAGGCATCGTATGCCTTCTTCGAGATTTAGATTCGACAGCAACCGTTTAGACTTACCAAGATTTAGATTTGGCAACAACTTTTTAGTCCTACATTTTCCAAAACCACTCTCACTCAAAATCGCATTGTTTTCACATTTTCAATCCTTTCAAATTTTTTTCGTCTTTATCATGTATAATCTCTAATATCTACCTAGCTTTTAGTTTTGTTAGTGTTTCATGTGTTTTCATAGCATCCCACATATGCAAGTTTGCCTTCACTTCTTAAACATGTGAGCAGATAGCTTTTCCAACATCATCATGGCACAAATGAGAAAAAATAAAAAAACATATATGCAAAAAAAATAAAAATAAAATAAATACTAGCATGCTTTCCTACTTGGTTTGCTACTAACATACTTGTAGAAAATAAAGAGAAAGAGAAAATAGATGCTGACCTCAAGTGCAAAACTATGATTGAAGCTGTGAATTGAAACTAAAAGCTGGACCTGCCAGACCACAACTTGCTCTAGAGAACATTTTAGAAGTGAAAATTTAGAGAAATAGAAGTGGAATTGTCAAATGAGGTCCTTGGGCCCCTTTTTAAGGCATTGTACAGATTGGGCTGCCCAGCACACCTTGTAGGGCCACCAGGTCTGCCCTAGGCACTTTTAAGGGTCGCTGGTCAGTGTTGACCCGGTCAACTTTGATCAGTTGACCTTTGACCCAAAAAAAAGAAAAAAGTTTCTTGCCTGGTTCTGAGGACCAAGATAGAGAATTGTTTTTGGATCAACTACAGCAGCTCAACCTTGTTAGGTATAACCAGTCTCAATCCATGAATAGTGCAGTTTCGTATAAACTTTTTGGGCAAAAAAATGCGGAATCACATTCTTTATCTGACACCTCTCATTGCACTCGAGATGTCAGATAAAGAAGGGGCAACTGTAGACACCGTATTTTAACTACCCTTGATTTGTGTGTCGGACCCAAAAAATTCCAAAAATACTATCTTTTCTCCATGGGGATGTGGAAGCATCTGGATTGACGTGGTACAACCAATTCGGGCATCGGAGCACTCAAATTGCCTTTTCAAGTCAAATTGACCAGAATGCCCCTAGTCAATCCTAGGTTGAGCGAAATAACATTTTTCATGTTTCTACATCAAACCCGAGCTACTTGGTGATTTTCGTTAACTTTGACGAAGTTTAACCCGAGGTTGACTCTTGGGGGCATCAAAAACCCTAACTTTGATCTGACAGTCAAAATAAGTTGGGACTAGTGTCATTGTGAATATTATCAAATTCCCTTTCCAACGAATATTCATGGATCGAACTCGGAGTTAAAACGTTTGAGATATCCTGAAAATTGTGAAAAGCGCGTTAGAACGTTTCTCGAGGCCGTAACTTTTGATCCAACCGTTTGATTTTCTATTTCTTTAGTGTTCTGGAAACTAGACATCCAGAACATTCCAAGGAATACCTTCAAATACATGCCTGAAGTTGAACCAGGAAAAGGCTGAAACTAATGATGTCAGCAGGGTGGCAAGCGTCCCTTATAGGGTGGCCGGCGGCCCTACACGGTCCGCTGGAAGCTGAAAGGTCATTTTTTAAGTATAAATGACCCCAAACCCCTTATTTTGAAAATAAATAAATAAAAGTGCTAGGCAGTTTTTAGGCAGATTCTCTCTCTCTTCTCTCTCTAATTTCTCTCCTAAACACATCAAAATAGCCTCAAATACCTTAGATTTTGATCTTTTCTCTGCAATCATCAAGGTAGTGTTCTTGCACCCAATCCTCCTCTCATTGGTTTCATACCTTGGATTTGAGGTATAGGGGTATGGATACAGCTTTTTAGCTACAATCCACACCCTTTTCTTTTTATAGATTTTCCTAGCTTTATATTACTTAATAATATGCCTTTTTTTTTTTTTTTTCCTTACTTATGCCATGATTTATCACTTTGATGTCGTTGGCCTGACATTCTTGGGCTAGGATATGTCTAAATTTAATGTTTGTGCTTAGATCCACATGATTTTAGGATCCTTAACATGTTTTTGTTCAGATCTACATGTTGGTACTTAGATCTATGTTTTTATGCTTAGATCTATGTGCTTATGTGCTTATGTGCTTAGATCTGTGTTGGTTGCTATGCCATGTGCTACTTTAGCCCCTTTTTGTCACTTGATATCTCTCTTTCTTGTATTTTTTCCCTTCTGGTAGAGTGTCAATCTAGATCCTGTGGTCTAGGCCTACATCCATACACCTAGGCCTATATTTAAAGGTTTAGATGATTTCCTTTACATGTCTATGTTGCTTGTTTGCTTCTATCTTTATCTACAAGTTAACCTCTCTAGATATAGGCTTTTCCCTGCTTTGTGCCCCCAGTGGGCTTGTGCTTGTGTGGGCGCATCCGTCCCTCCTAGGGATTGTTTGGATGTAACCACTTGTAAGATACACCTACGTGGTGTTGGTGTGCTTAACTCACAAGTTTCTCTGCTCTGTGCGATGTTGAAGTGCTTGCCTTGCTTGCTTTACGCCACCCGTTTGGCTTTCTTTGCATCTTTGCACGCTTGCTTACATGTTCATGCATGATTCCGTGTGTCATCCATACTCCAATCCAATGGAGCTACGGACACTTGATCCAAACCTACATTTGTCCTCCTAGGACACCCCTTTTGTTTGATAACATGTTTCTTTGCCTCTTCATGTGCTTCACATGTTCGTTTGGCCCCATCTAGCATCTTTTCCTAGCTTCTCTTTAGCATTTTTTTCCATCCATTTGCTCATTTGCTTGTCTGCTAGCTTGTTTCTTTTGTCTTTGCACATACAGGCATGGAGCACGGAAACTTGGTGACTCATTGAGGACATTTCAATTTCTTCACAAATTCAGGCAAAGAGTTTCATGACTCATTCATGAGTGCTTCGCAACTCAAACTTGACTCGTAAAATCTTGCCCTATGTATTTGCACATTTGCAAAAAGTCAGTTTTAAAGGGCTTGAATTGATTGTTTTTCAAAAACTTTGTTGTTTTTAGCTCTTCGTGCATACCTCTCCCCAAAACTCAATTTTTTCTTAAAAACTCAACCAAATTTATTTGAATTTCATTTCTAAGTCCACTCTAAGGTATTTTCTAACACATTGACTCTTTCAATTCCTTAGATTTAGTTCTAGATTGTTTAAAACCTAGGGTTGGGTTTATTTTCAATGGGATTGGGAGAAACTTATTTTGTGCAAACTTTTTTTTAATTTTTTTGATTGTGCTTAGTCCCATTTATGTTTTGGATGTTTATGTTGGCCTTTGTGGCATTTGAACATGTATTTGAGGCATGTTTTAGCATGTTCATGCATTTTTCATCATATAGGGTTAGTTTGTGCATGCTAGGTGTTTGTCAAAATGTCCGTAAGGCATTTTTGCACTCATTTGAACTCCAATGAGTAACAAACTTTGGGATTTGCAATGTTTACTTATTTGTAACATGTTTCTATCTTTGTTTGTGTCTTTTATGTACTTTTCCCCATGTATGCTTGTTCATGCCTTGATCATGCATTGCACATACACCCTTAGTGCACACACCCTATCACACTTGATATGTCATGAATAGTTCAATGCTTTTAGTCTAACTAGACCTCTAGCATCTATAACATGTCTTTGTGTTCTTTGTTTACTCTCTTTTAACATTGTTTTTAGAGTTTTTAATTTCTTTTTGTACTAACTTGCATTTAATCAAGTTTGTTGCCGTTTTGTGTGTGGTTTGTGTTTGTGTGGCTATCTTGCAGATGTCACAAAGGTCCTCCCATGGAAAAAAACCTATAATTGATCTCACTGTATCTCTTGTATCAAAAAGGACTTGACAGCGTCAGTTTCCTTTGAGAGCAAGAGGTTTAAGACATTGTTGGACTTCCAATCTTACAACAATATCTTCAAGAACACACCTTCAGTGATGGAAATATCAGTGAAGTTTGACTCATTGAGATCAGCTTTCATCCCAAGAATCTTTGCTGATAAGGATTGGGCTAATTTATTTGGGGCGTATAATGATCCATGTGAGGAGTTAATCAAGATTCCTTTGTGACCTCATAAATGACACTCAAATCGACATTTGTGCTTACATTTTCCAAATTTTGGGAAGGTCGACAAGTAGATTAGCTGGTAGGACATGTCTTCCATTCTGCAATCTTATCAGGAAAATTTTGCTTCTTAAGGGGATTTGTCCTCCCAAGAATGGAACAGTCCTGCCTCATCAAGGCCCAATTTCCATGCAATCCTTGCAAAGTAGTAAAGTTCACTCATCTGTAGAGAGGGCAAAGAATAGTGCCACCCAAAACTCCAAAGAGTGAATCAAAAACACTCTTTCTCTTACTTCGCCCATTAGGAAGTGCACTGCTGCTCCTAGCTTCCCTCAACAGCATGAAGCTGAAGCATTATCTACTCAATCTTCAAAGCCACCACCCCTTCAGACCCATCCTCTATCTCAGTCATCAATTCCTCAACCAGATCGAATGATGTCCATGATTGTAGGGCTTTATGACCACGTTTCAGGCATATCCATTGTCATATATGATCACAACAATCAAGTTCTGCTTTGCTTGACTACTCTTGAGATGCAGTTGGATTAAATTCAGTGTAAGCTTGAAGAAGGCTATTATCTATTCGTGCCAAAAAAAGGGAGAAAGCTTTTGTTGTGAATATGTTCAGTTTAGCATATAGTAAGAGGGAGATCATATGGAAAGGGGGAGCATAGTGGATATACAAAGGAAGCTAACTCATAGCCACACAAGGTAGAAGTTCTAACTGCTTCTAACTTGCTTTTGCAGTTTTTCATTTACATTGCCTTCTATAAGCTTTTAGTACTTTAGTTTAAAACTATGTTTTCTTTAGTACTTGTGTACTTGGTTTTTATAATCCTTTTAATGCTTTTAGTTATCTATTGCCTCTTGCTTTAGTTTCTTTAATGCATCATTTACCTATTGGACATGCAATTAGTTTTTGCACTGCACTTAATTGATCGCATTTCTGGATGTTCATTTACTCGGTAAATGTTCATTGTAGTCATTTCTTAATGACTAGTTTTGTTTGATCAAGTTTTGTTATATGTTTATATCTCATTCCTTTTACTTGATCGCATTTTACTTGCTCTATGTACATGCCTTGTATTCTACTTGTCTCAAACTTAATAAATGTATTTTTTATGTCCAAGTGTTTTAGGATACAGGTGTATATGGTTCAAGTGCTTCACAGGTTTTAGATTTATGTGTGAGTGAGTCTTACCTCTGTTCCCAAGCTCACATTTTGAGTCTAGAGTTTGTTTAGGGGTTTTTTCATGCACTAGCCAAAGGGGGAGATTGTAAAGTTGTGATTTACAACTATGTTTTTGTTGGCCTTAATTTTGTGTCAAATTTAATTGTATTTTGTTCAATTATTTCCCTGTATTTTTGTGCGATTTAATGTAGAGGTTGAGTGTGAGACTTTGGTGAATACTTGTGAAGTAAGTGAAGTTCACAACTGGCTCGCGAGTGAACAACCCGCAAAAAGCCACGTGAGAAGCACGTGTTGGAATCTAAATAGTCTCATGTTAGGCTAGGTTTTGCGAGTCACTTTGCGACTTAGGCCAAGTTACGAGTGACCCGTGAAACTAACTGCTTGAACCTTTAAGAGACATTTCATCAAACACCTACTATGCACACAATGAACAACTAAGTATAACAATGCATGAACATCATGAAATCTACCCTTAATACATTATTAGAATGCCACAAAGGGCCAACATCCAGAGAAAATCAACAAAAGAAACATAACCTATACAAATTTTTTAACAAAAACTAAGTTTTCCCAACCACTATGAAGAAAATCCCAACCATGAACACAAAACCCCCCAAAAACATAATCTAAGGATCAAAAACAATGAAAAGAGTTAAAAGATTACCGTAGAGATGTTAATGGAATGAAAAAAAAAATAGTTGGTTTTTGATGTAAAAACTTTGAATTAGGGGTTTTGGATAAGATGGGAGAAGTTTTAAACAAAAGAACAATGAAATACCTTTTAAAAAACTAATTCTTGGCATTTCGCGAGTCAACGACTAGCGAACTAGTCAAGAAAAATTTGAGGAGTCAGTGGCCTACGAGCTGAGTAGTGGCTAAGTCGTAAGATGAGTCGCGGGTCAGTTTCAAGTCTCAACATAGTCGCGAAACTCTCTGTCCAAACTTGAAAACCTTGAAAACATGTTTTTCACTCAAAATCAACTTGAAAAACTTTGAAAAACAAAGTACAAAACTTAAAAACAATGAACGATAAAAATCACTTCCAAACACAAATAAAACAAAAAAAATATTTTTGAGTTGATCCACATAGGATAGAGAACGCACACATCACATTCAAACATATACAATCACACAAATAAAATAGATATTCATTGAACATTAGACTTATGTGTTGTGTGTGAGTATCAAGTATGAAGTAGTCCATAGTCTAGCATGAAACTTCAATGATCAATTCAATCAAGTCATACACAAATCGCACAGAGTCAAGAGACCTATCTCATGAATAGAAATGAATGTATATAACTCCTCACCAAAGTGTTTACATTGATTGAAAGTTTTTCATTTGGCTTCTATTTTTCATACTTTCATCAATACAACTCAATTTTAGAGCATCGACGCCATAAATTTTTTTATATTTCTTTGAAGAATAAGCCTTTGGTTTTGGCATCATACATTTTAGAATACATTTTGCTCCACATATTCCTAGTCTAACTAGTTTTCGAAGTAAGACTTTTTCAGCTCTTTCTCTTTTTAGAGAATGATGTTTGAAGAGCTTTTTGACAGAGAATTAAATTTGAGGAAATATATAAGATCAAGTCTACGAATGTATTAATATAAATCAGGAATATTGGCTAGACATGCATGACGAGCTTGAAGTTCTATTTACAACAATCAAACATAGATTTCTAGATTTCAATATATGTGCATACTTAATAAGACTAAGCTTGTAAATATACAACACCATTAGTACGAAGGTACTAGGCCAAACTCACATGTGATATGTGCTCAAACATATACGATCAAACTTTTTGGATTTCGTACCTTTTATGTGGTTTTGGATTTTTTACTCACACAAAACAAAAGCATAAAAGTAAGATAAAAAAACATAAACAATGCATATAAAGAGATGCATGATGCACAAATGTATGAGGACATAGCATCTAATGCATGAAGAGCCCTACAAAGATCGAAAGAATTAGACCAAGGACCAAAAGAGCAAAAGCTCAATCATAGAGACCCTTCCTTACCCAAACAGAACAAGTGTTTGGAGTTTGTGTCTTATGAGAAATGAGACGAGGTTTGGAAGAATGGGAACCAGAAGATGCATGTAGTCAAGGAGTTAAGAGAATTAAAAACTTTCTTCAACAACATACTATTTTCACTCAAATCTAGTTTTTCTTTCTTAGCACAACTTTCAAAAAGCTCAAGTTTCCCTTTTCTTTTGATTCTTTTAAGAGCTTGAAACTTAGAGGAATGAGGTCTAATATGAAACATGGAACATAGTTTTGTTCTCTCTTCAACATGGAGCATTGAGGTCTAATATGACCCATCATACCACAATGGTGGCAAGCAGGAACAAACTTAGATCCATCCAAAACTTTTGGTTGAGGCCTAAACAAAGGTTTTGGCTTAAGAGCCTTTCTAACCATTTTATGATTTCTTTGTGTGGAGGTATGTACACCGATTGGTCTTTAGAGGTAGAACTCACAATAGGCACAAAATCAGGTTTCACAACAAGATTGTAACAAACAACATCTTCCTTTTTAGCAATTGGTTCAGCAATCGAATACTTGGCATGCATCTTAAGAGATTCATTTTCAAATTTAAGATCATCAACAAGTTTGTTAAACAAAACAAGTTTAGCATCCAAGTCAATCTTCAAACATTCAAACTCTTTCAACCTTTCAAAAGAATGTTCAGCATGTTTCTTATACTTTTAAACTAATTTGTTGGATTCATTGAGCTTAGCAATCAAATCATCCTTTTCACAAATGATCTTGCTGAATTTCTCATGAAATTTCTTAGCATTTTTCTTCAAGAGTTTGACATTTGGAATTTAACACTAATAGAGGCATTTTCACGAACACATGGCATGTTACAATCAAAATAATCCAAAACATGCAAAGAAGCACATAAAGCATTATCCATGGCAATTAAAACAAAGGGTCAAGGATCACACTTAGGTAATTAAACCAAAACAAATGTACCCACTCTGATACCACCTAAAAGATCGATAATCTAATGACTAGAGCTTGTTTAGACCCCCAATTCTTAATTACGGCTTGATTAATTTTAAGCTTAACACACTAAATGGGGAATATACATGATTAGAAAATTAATTAATCAAAGCATTCAACAATTGCATGGATGGGCACAAGGATGCAATAGTAAAATGTAAAGGGCAATAGGGAAAATGATAGCAAACCCAAGATAATATGGCGATGTGTTATCGAAGAGGAAAACCAAAGAACTTGATGTAAAAACCTTTCTGCGTCCCTCCAAGCCAAAATGATCCACTAGTGAATAAGTTGGAGTACAAGGATACCAAAAAGACCCTCCAAGCCTAATCTACCCAAAGTACTTGAGTCCTCTAAGCTCTAGCTACCAACCAACTTCTCGGAGTCTTGTCTTTTATAGCTTCTCGGATCCCACAGTACCACCCAATTGCATTGCCAAGCCTCACCGACTTATTTTGGCAAAAACCCAATACTTCCCAAGCTCCAAAACACTCTCTACACTCTGAATAGGTATAGGTTGTGTTTGAGTACAAATCTCCTCTTAAGGTATGACAATGGGAGAGGGGAAGTAGAAGTGACTACAAAGTAATTCTCACTTAAGGATGAGTAGGTCTCTCTAAAAGGTGGGTGTTGTAGAAACCTCTCTAGGGGTTTTCTTCTGAATAGCCTCCTTTCATATATGCTTCTCACATGGCCTTTTGTAGGTGCTGCAGTCTCGAGCCAAGTTACAAGCCAAGTCGCGAGATCAACTTCTTGAGCAATTTTCATCAACTTAATACTAAACTCATTACAATTAAATCCCACAAAATACAAGAAAATAAATTAATCCAATTACAATATTTTTTGTTATGGAATAAAGTCAACATAAATGTTATGTGAAAAACCATAACTTAACACACATGAATGAAAATCTTAAAAACTTACCTTTAGAAATATGAACAATTTATTTTAAGAAAACTCATGACTTTTGAAAAAAGTTTATTTAGAAAATAAGGTTTACCTCTTTTTGGAAAAAGGTCTTCTCTTTATTTTACAATAAAAAATGGTATTCTTTGGTGGGAAAGGGTTGATTTTAAGGAAAGTGAATTTGGAAAATAAAAGTATTTTTACAAGAAAAGAGTTGTGTTTTTTGAGAAAACGGGTTCTATGGTTTTCTTGAAAACCAAGGCTTTTCTTCTTTTTCTAGGATAGAAAGGACTTGATGGATTTTTTAAACATTAAAAACCAATTTATTTTAGGAAAAGGGTTTTTATGGTTTCATTGAAAACCCATGGTTTTATGCAATTTTCAAAAAGGGTTAAACTTTGTATTTTTTTTTTTTTAAAAGGATAACCCAAAAAAAAAAAAAAAAAATTGAAGAAAACATATTTTAAGTTAGAAATCATTTATAAAGAAAATTAAAGCAAAGGGAGTAACAATTTATTTGAGAAAAAGGTTTTTGAAACCCTAATTTAAACATGAGAAAAGGATTGATTTAAAGAAAATGATTTCCATGGGTTTTCTTTTGAAAATAGGAGCTTAAGGGCAAAAAATTAATGATTTTTATTTATCTTTGAAGAACATAATGTAAGAAGGTTGTTTTATGAAAAATACTTTTTTTTACCAGGAAATTACTCTTAACTAAGCCTTAAACCTTATCACAATCCAAGCTTATGAGCTCTTTTCCATACTGAGAAATGGGAGTCTTGAAGACTTCTACCATTTTGTAGGAAACATACACATATTGTGCTTAGGATTAATGGTAGAACCCATTTAAGAGAAACTCAGAAAAGGGGTTTCCATATTTTTTGAAAGAAGATACCAAAACTTTTTTAGGTTAAAAACATTTTAAAAGAAAGAGAAAGAAAAAGGGCTTTGAGGGGAAAAAAATTGAAAATGCCTATTTTGAAGGCTTTTTATGAATTTAAAAAGAAACTTTCTTTTGAAAACATTCATTTTTCTAGAAAATGTGATGACCATTGGAACCATTTTTATATTTTGGAAAACACAATTTTAGAGGTTTGTTTACCCAAGCTTTTTACTATATGGTAATCTAGGATTTATGGTGTTGGCTAAGAAGCCAACACCCTTAAACCCTGTTACACATGAGAAAGGGAAAATGGAAAATAAAGCAAGCTTAAAGTGCATAAATTAAAAGAGCATAATGTTTAAAGGCTTGAATGTAAAGAAATCTAGAGACAAAGTATAATGTAAAAACTTGAGTTTAAAGGAATTTAAAGACAAGACAATAATGTAAATGGGTTGATTAGAAATTCTTTTTTAAGAAATCTATCCTAAATAAGCTAATCTTGTCACATCCAAGTTTATGGATTCTTTTCCATGTTGAGAAATGAGAGTCTTGGAGACTTCTACAATTTTCTAGGAAGCATACCTATATTGTGCTTAGAAACAAGGTTTCGAACCCATTTAAGAGAAACTCATCTATGGTAAGTCACCATCTTCCCATTAAGGTTGGTCGTGCATGAGAAAAAATCCTCCGCATAACTTTTAGTTAGAAAGATGAGGATTTATCAAAGATGTTGAGTTGTTTTCTCTTTTTAAGTCCAAGGGATTTAAAGAGAGAAGACAACAAAAGAAAAATAGTAGAAAACAATTTTTAACAAGTGTAGGGAAAGCTTTAAATAAAGAGCATAAATAATAAATAAAGAGTTATAGAACAATAAGTAAAGACCAAGAGAGTAGATGAACAATATAATAAAAGAGAACATTTCATATATATAATGATGTGTTTACAAAGAAAGAGAGAAAGATGATGGTGTAACTTTGAACAAAGCTACCCATCTCTAAATACAAGGCTTACCAAGCTTACCTAAGAGCTTTGGAGGTGTGAAAATGGTGGGAAAAAGGGCTGGAGTTTCTGTTTTGAGATGGATTTCCTAAGGAAAAAAAATAAAGAAACTAAGACTAGAGAGATTTCTAAGAGAAAGAGAGATAGAAGAGAGAGAATTTTATGCCTATTTGTTGTATAATTTCTCACTCAAAATTTTATTCCTCACTCAAAATTGCCTTGATGCCCACACTTTCCTTTTTCATCTTTTTCCCCTTTCTAGTCCAATTTTTGTGCTACTATTTGGAGGCCTTACTGAGCTCAGATTTCCTCAAACTTGGTGTCCTTAGAAAGGTCTAGGTGTGTAGTTTCCATAGGTCCTGACCTTGCTTAATTTGGAGTTATTGTCGTTGAGTTTGGAATGGAGGTGATGCAGTGTAGGAAATTTGGCAGCACTATTTTTGAAAAATTCATTTCTCCCAATCCGTGGAAAATATTGCCAACCCCTTTTTATGGAAAGTAGTATATGACACATCATACTTCAATCTTGTTTAGGCAGACCGCTCTAGTTGTGGCTGAATTGGTATATGTAAGGTTGAATTTAATCAACCATCTAATTGGCTTTATTCTGTGACCAATTTGCTTGTAATTTAGCACTTAGTAACCCTGTATTTAGGTGGGAAAATTGTAAGGGTAGTGTGTGAGAAGATGTGAAGAAAAGCTCAAGAGTGTGCAAGAAAAACAGAGTCTCGCGGCTAGGGCTCACGGGTGGATCGCGACTGGTAAGCCGCAAAAGGCAGGCACGTAAGAGGCACACTGGGAAGCTGAAGGGTTGCGCCAGTTGTCATGCTACAGGACAAAAGTTCCAGGCTGGCCAAGCCTCCAAGTCGCGACTGGAACTCGCGACTTGGACAAGCCGCGAGGTCAAGCCGCGAGTTAACCCTGTTTGGCAAAAACTGACATTTTGCATTCCCTTCTCACCCTACTATATATACACCCTTATACCCACTAAATTGAGAGAGCTTCTAGAGAGAATTTTGTGTGAGAAACCCTAGAGAAAAACAAGATTGCCTCATCCCCAATCTTTACCTTAAAGACTCTTCAAATTCCTCTACTCTCTTCCTCTCCATTGTCATACCCTTGAGAGGTCTTTTACCAAATCCTTATCTCACCACACCCACGTCTATGAGAATGTTCATTTGGTGCTTAGGGAAGCAGTTTGGGAAGGAACCAATATACATTGGTTGATGCTATGGTCAAGTAGCGGAATCCGGTAAGCTAGAAAAGAAAAAGGTTCGGCGCAACCTCGTTGGAGCAGGAAGCTTGGAGGGCTTAGGTACCTGGGTAGATTAGGCTTGGAGGGTCTATTGCTGTTCATGTATCCTAACTACATTTTCTAGTGGATTATTGACCGCTTGGAGGGCGGCGGAGAGGTTTTACGCCGAGAGCTTCAGTTTCCTCTTCGATAACACATCGAGTGTTGTCCTTGTGTTTGCATTTCTCTTCCCTTTATCTTTACCATTTAATTACTGCTGTGTGTGTGATTATTTATGGTTTAGATCGTTCCTCAATTCTGGTATAAGCTATTTATCATTTTCCGCACATACGTTGTTTGTTAAATAGCTTGAATTGGTATTTTTGTTTTTGAGGACCTAAACGTTCAAGGGTGTTTCATACCCATATTGAACTTTCAGTATAGTTTATTACGCAAAAACGCCCTAAAAGTAACTTTTTTTTACTTGAAATTAATAATACATTTAATTAGGATTTTGGTATATTCTTGTTATCTCATCCGTTTTAAATCTGATTTTGGCTTGTGAACTGTTGCTTCGAAAGGAATTTCATGATCTTCAAGATGATTTGAAATTTACCTTGTTCGGATAGTCAGATCAAAAAGTCAATGTTTTGACCATTCTTGGTTAGGGTTTTGGTCAACGTCGGGTCAAATTTTGCCAGAAATGACAAATTTGATTTTGGATTTTTTTTTTCTATCATCTAATTAGCTTAAATAGGATTGTTTCAAATTGTTCCCAACTTTTTTTTTTCTCAAAATCATGGTTTTCACCATGTTTTTTGGGATTTAAATAATTGTTTTGTGCATTAATTAGGGTCGGAAAAAAATACGGTAGGAGGAGGAAGGAAAGGCGATGACGAGAAGTTGGGTGAGTGGTGGCTTCAGGATATTTTTTAAGGAGTTAGTAAGAAACATAAATTATACAAAACCTAAAACAAAAGAGAACTTGATAATATCAAAATTACAATAAATAAATAAAAAACATAAAGTTTTACAATTGGCTTCCTCTCTTATTGGTGGGGTTTTTTTTTTTTTTTGAGGTTTAAGATCAACAAATTAATACTTTTGTTATTAGGCTTTTATATGTGTGTGTGTGTGTGTGTTTAAAAGTGGTCAAAATATTGTTAAGAAGATCATATTAAAACTCATTTAAGTTAGGCTTAAAAAGAAATTTCAGTCAAAGTGTTCAAGATTTTATTTTACGGGTTCAAAACAAAAATATTTTAAAAATATTATATATAAAAACTTTTTTGACATTTTAGGGGGTTCAAATGTGGTACCACCCCTTGTTGGGTCACGAACCTCGGTTTGACCAAAAGCAGAGTTTCCTTCTTTTTTTTTATTTTTAATTGACTTCAATTAAGGAATTGGCATTCAATACGATCATTGCTATGCTAGTTGTCGGCAGGGACTTGGGTTGAAGGGGCTGGGTCTTTGTGGTTGGGCTCTTCACTGTGTGGCTCTTGCATGAAGTTGGGGTTGTTAGGGTTGGGGAGTCCTCCCTGGTTGTGTGAGAGAGAGAGAGATGTTTTGTGTATGACAATGGAAAGTGAGATCTGAGTTTGTTTTAATTTGGATAGAAATTATTGGTTGAATATATGATTAGTGTAAAGAATGAAATATTATCTGTTACACAAATCTTGCAGTATTGATGAAATTGTACCTATAAGCATTGGTGGAGCAAAATCAAGAAAAAAGTACTACAAATTATACGTGATCGGTTTATACTTTATTGAAGCACCAGTAAGGCACTATTTGGAATGCTATAAACGAACTCATTCGTCTACGAAATGAGATAGAGCAAGATCCTTCCCCACTACTTAACCCACATTATTAGTGATTTGGTACCTTAATATAACCCACATGCGTAGAGTTGGAGGATTTTGTTAGGGTGTTGAGATCATAAGCGACCCAACATTTGGAGGTCTCCTTGTGGTAAAAATAGCCCAAACACTTGCAGTCCTCTGAACACCTTTTGCCACAGTTATTTTCTGTAAGGGTATTTCCGATGGTGAATTTGCTCATGAAATGGTCAGCACCTTCAACTTTGTAGTAGTGAAAATCATTCATTCCACAAGATGTAATCTTTTTGGGCTTGCAGTCCTTACTCCAACCCAATAACACATTTGACATTGGGCAGGCAACACACTGGTTGTTATCACAAAGCCCAAATTCCCCACAACGCTCAGGCAATTGGCACTCACTCTCAGTCGAGTCTCTATCAAATAGAGTGTATGTAACTTCCCAAGCATGGTAATCTACCTTATCATAGCAAGTATAGAACCTAAGATTGCCATCAATGCCAAGACGAAGAAAAGATAATGTGCTATTGTATTTGGGCCTAGCCGAAAGGCTGTTTCCAATATTTGGTAGGTTGGCCGAGGCCGAACGGTACTCTATGCCTAGATCATAAGAATAGGCCTCATTAGTTTCTGGGGTAGAATTTAGTGTCACATTTTCTAAGGGGCCCTCCAAATGAGAAGATAAGAAGAAGTAGAGAATTGGCCTAGGACTAAGAGAATTCTTGCTCTTATAGTAAAAGGCCAATCCTTTAGGCTCCATCACTAAGCTGTAAGGCCCATCTTTGTTATCCCTTTCAGAAGTCCGACTTACAAGCTTGGTTACACTCCCAGCTCGCAAATATTGACCAACCAATAGTGTATCTGTTGGAGAGTCAAAACTTTGCCAAATAAAATTGCCCTTTGAGTTATGAAGGACCATGTTACCATTTGGTAACAATTTCAAGCCTACCACACCTTTGTTGGCGGTATTGGTTTGCCAAGCAACTCGGCCATCAGCATCAGCCAAGACTAGGTTCCCATCAGTCCCAAAAGTAAGGGTAGCATTTTCGTGAACTGGGTTGCCTCTATTGGCTTCCCAAACCCAACGAAACAGTGACTCTGAACGTCTGGTGGCCATGCGTAATGCGAGGGTGTAAGCATTAGGGGTGGTGTTATAAAAGAAAAGTTGGAATGGAGAATTAAAAATGGATAGTCCACGATAGTTTCCATCGTACTCAACAATGTATGGCCCAAATTCTCCTTCATTAACATATCTAAATGTTGGATAGGAAGGAACAGAAGATTGAGCAATGAAGGGAAAAAGTGAGCAAAGAAAGAAGAGGGAAAACAAGCGCATTGTAGCTACAAGATAAGAAGACAGTCTGGTCGATGTGCATAATATAGCTTAGGCTTAGGCCATGGCTTTATTTATAGTGAGTGGGGAGAGAATATTTCATATCAATTAAAGATTTGGCCCATTATGGTGTGGATAAGTGTGTACGAAATTGTATTTTTTTGGCTGGCCGCCTCATCAAGATGTGGTCCTTGGTCAAAGTTGTGGCCCACGATATTTATTGTAAAACAAGAGCTGAGTAAATGGTATTGGCTTAATGGCCAAATTCTTAATATGCATTAGGAAATATATAGGTACAAAACACAAGTAGCATTTGGTTACAACGGAAATTCCTAGATAGAGGCAAAGTAGCTGAGGATAAAATACATGCTAAGGATAAATTCCAACTAGATAGGTTATGTGATAACTATAGGAACATTTGAATTTTGAGCAGTAACGTGATCTTTAGAAAGTGGCTTGGAATTATCTTTAGCCATATCAGTTATCCTAACAACCGCCCACAAGCTAATGGGAGGAGGAATCACCATAAGTTTGGAAGTGAGATGGGCAAAACGAGCATTTGTGAAAATGTCTGCAACCTGATCACAGTGGAAATAAACTTGACTGAAATTTCACAATTAAGCACCTTTTCCCGAACAAAATGATAATCAACCTCAATGTGTTTTGTTCGAGCATGGAATACAGGGTTAGACGCCAAAGCAAGTGCACCGACATTAGCACACCATAAGATAGGAGTTGAAGGTGTGAGATTTGAGCTTGGAGTTGTGTAACAATGGCGAAGAAAAGCAATACAAGAAAGATGAGCGAGAGAGAGAAAGGAAGAGAAGGGAAATTCTGAGAAAATGAGTGAAATTGATTATACCAAGCTTAAGAAAAATACATAACACAGAGCTCTTATTTATAAAGCCCGAGAATACATACAAGCTACAATCTCTGGAAGCTTAATTATAACAGTTTTGTAACAACCCAGAATAACAGACTCCACTAATCAAGGAAGGTAGTTATGATCAAGTCTATAACTTCCTTCAGCTTTGAGTTCTGGGAATGACAGGGTAAGTCTTGAACGTGGAGGCTTGATCCTGTGAAGAAGATGGTGTCAAAACGGTGACGTCTTGTGTTAATGTAAAACGCACCGTTTCCACTAACATGAGTTCACTCCTTTTAAGTGCACCGTTTCATTAACTTTCCTTCAGTTCACATGACACCGTTTTGAGTCTGTTCCAAGTTACCGTTGGAGAAGTAGCCGTTAGACTTCATCTTCTTCTCTACTCTCAGAATTCAAACCTTGCTTGTGCTTTGTCTTCCTCGTTTGCTCCGTATCTCTAACATCCCCCCTCAAAACCATGAGGTCAATAGACACCATGATTTTGGAACGGAGATAAACAAATTGGGAAGTAGAGAGACTCTTAGTGAAAATATCAGCTAATTGATCTCCAGTTGCAATATATTTCACTTGAAGTTCTCTACGCAAAACCCTCTCTCGAACAAAATGGTAATCAACCTCCAAATGTTTGGTGCGAGCATGGAAGACTGGATTAGACGCAATTGCTAAGGCAGAGACATTATCACACCAAAGATTGGGAGCAGCGGGAAGAAAAATGCCCAAATCTTTAAACACCTGGCAAAGCCAACACACCTCAGCTGCTGTAGAGGCCAAGGCACGGTATTCAGATTCTGTAGAAGATCTGGACACAGTATCTTGCTTCTTTGCACTCCAGGTAATAAGGTTGTACCCAAGGTAGGCAATAAAGCTAGTAGTGGAACGTTTATCAAAAGGGTCACCTGCCCAGTCTGAGTCAGAAAAGGCAGAAAGGGAGATAGGACCAGGTTGAAGAAGAATCCCAAAATTGAGAGTGCCATTGATGTATCTAAGAATACGTTTGGCAGCAATAAGGTGGACATCTATAGGGAATGACATAAACTGACAGACTTGATGAACAGCAAAAATCAAATTAGGTCTTGTGAATGTCAAATAATGTGGTGAACCAACCAAGCTGCAATATTCATGGGGATTAGAGAGCAGGGAACCTTCATTGGGCACCAATCTAAGATGAGGAGCACAAGGAGATCTAGCAGGTTTTGAAGACTGCATATGGAGTTTAAGGAGCAAGTCCTGAGCATATTTGGTTTGAGTGAGCAACAAGCCCTTGGAGGATCTGGTGATTTGGAGTCCAAGAAAATAGTGAAGAGGACCCAAATCTTTAAGTTCAAAAGCTTGACTAAGTTGAGCCACCAAGGTGTCCAAGAACTTGGGATTATTGCCAGTGATGACAATGTCATCCACATAGACCAAGAGATAAACCACAAGTTTTCCAAGCTGAAGAATGAAGAGGGAAGAATCAGCAAGTGAAGCTTGAAATCCCATGTACAGTAGTTGTGTTGAAAACCTCTCAAACCAGGCCCTAGGGGCCTATTTAAGGCCATAAAGGGATTTCCAAAGTCTGCAGACATAGTTAGGACAGAAGGGGTCAGTATACCCCGGGGGTTGCATCATATACACCTCTTCCCTTAAATGACCATGAAGAAAAGCATTTCTAACATCCAACTGTCTTAGAGGCCAGTCAAATTGAACAGCAAGAGAAAGAATTATTCTAACTGTGGGAGGTTTAATGACAGGACTGAAAGTCTCTTCAAAATCCACCCCATACTGTTTATGAAAACCCTTGGCAACCAATCTAGCCTTGTACCTATTGATACTCCCATCACTGATGAGCTTGAGTTTGAAGACCCACTTGCATCCAACCACATTCTGAGAAGGAGAAGGAGGAACTAAAGACCAAGTTCCTTGTCTTTGTAATGCAGCAAACTCCTCATCCATGGCAGCACACCATTGAGGATATTGAACAGCTACCTTATATGTGGGTGGTTCAGTCAAAGTATAATCTGGCTTAGGAACCTTAGAAGGCTTGGAGAGCTTTGCAGGTTGGACCACTGACTGAGGTACAGCAGTACATGCTTGAGCAACCAGAGCCTTGGGCTTAAATGTGCCAACTTTAGACCTTGTACCCATGGAATGAGTGTTGGTAACAGAAGGAATCTGAAACATAGAGGTCACTTGTGGAGCAATAGGGCAGACAGAAGGAATGGATGTAGGTATGGAAAGAGATGTATTAGTTTGGGATATAGAGGAAGGAGAGCCAGAAGTAGGGATAGGAGTGACTAAAGGTGTAGAAACTGGAGTATGAAGTGGATTGGAACCTAATGTATGAACCTGTGTATTATCATGTGAATTGACTGGTGCAGGAACAAGAGTATTGGCTGGTGCAGTGGGTAGGCCAGGCACAGATGCGGATATAGGATCAGTAGGAATAGGGGTTATAGGGTGTGATGGAAAGGATAAGTGTGCAGCATTGGTATCTGACACAGAAAGTAAAAGGGAAGGTGTGGAAGAGTGTGCAGGCTGTGAGTCAGTAGGTGTAGAAGGTGAAGACAAAGATGGAAGAAAATCATGTTCATTGAATAAGACATGTCTGGAGATATAAATCCGAGAGGTAAGAGGGTTGAAGCAGATATAACCTTTGGTATAAGGAGGGTAACCCAGAAAGATACAAGAGGTGGTGTGGGGTTGAAGTTTGTTGGAATTGTATGGTTTAAGTAAAGGAAAACACACACAGCCAAAGGTCTTGAGATGGGAAATATCTGGTTTAGTTGCAAACAGTAGTTCCCAAGGAGTGAGATTATCAAGAATGGGTGTAGGAAGTTTGTTAATAATATGGACTGCTGTGGATATGGCATAGGACCAGTATGAGGAAGGTAAATGGGAATGTGATAACATAGTTAAAGCACATTCAACCAAGTGCCTGTGTTTCCTCTCAGCAACCCCATTTTGCTGAGGTGTATGAGGACAAGTAAGATGCTGGATAATACCATTTGATGAACAAAACCTTTTAAAAGCATTTGAGGTAAATTCACCACCTCTATTAGTTCTCAAAATTTTGATTTTGGAGCCAAGCTGATTTTCTATTGTAGCTTTAAAGTATTTAAAAACCTCAAACACATCAGACTTGAACTTTAAAAGAAAAAGCCATGTAAATTTAGAATATTCATCCATAAAAACAACATAGTATTGGAAATCATTAATAGAGGTGGTGGGTGCTGGACCCCAAACATCAGAGTGAATCAATTCAAGAGGTTTAGAAGCTTTAAAACTAGAATGTTCAAAAGGTAATCTATGCATTTTACCATTGAGACAGTGCTTACAGTGGGCAACAGAATCATTGATTGGTAAAATACAGGATGCATCAATTGAAGAAAGTACAGTGGAGAGAACTTTATTACTGGGGTGTCCTAGCCTATGATGCCACAGCAGCCACTTATTAACTTTGTTGACATAGAAAGCAGTAGAGAAACAAGAAGGTTGTGCAGACTGAGGTGATGGTGAGACAGAAGGAGATTGAAAGGCATTTGGCTTGAGGAAGTTCCTTGAGTAAATTGGATAAACACCATTTTTACTCAAGCCCCTGTAGAGGAGTCTCCCCGTAGGTATATCCTGAATTTTCAATTCATTTGCATCAAAGTGACAAGAGCAATTATTGTGAAGGCAAAATTTGTGAACAAAAAGGAGATTCATGGCTATCCTAGGGACATGTAAAACATCTTTAAGAATGAAATTGTGATATTTAGTAGGAAGGGTAGTGTTACCTATATGATTGATTGGTAGAGTTTGCCCATTGCCTACAGTGATTTGCTCAGGTCCTTTGTATTGAGATTGAGTTGAAAGGTTGCTAAGGTTGGCAGTAAGATGATCTGAGGTGCCAGAGTCAGCCAGCCAAGGGTCTTGATTATTAACAAAGGCAGCATTGGTAGCACTAGCCATGGCAACTAGTTTAGCGGGGGGATTCTTGCCCTGATAAGCAAAGTTCATTCTGTGGTAACAATCTAAGGCTGTGTGTCCAGATTTCCAACAAATCTGACATGTAGGTCGATCAGCCTTAAGAGCATGAGAAGGTGTATGACCCTGATATGTTGAATGTTGATTGTTATGAGAGGAGAAACCTTGAGGTGGTTGAGATATGAATTGTTGACCTCCATTGGAGTTAAATCTACCTCCACCTCTTCCTCTGTTAGAGTTGTTTCTACCTCTCCCCCTTCCAGATCCATGATTCTGAGATGAACTCTGATAGTTGCCATTTGATTTGCTATTAGAAGCAAACATAGCCAAAGAGTTAGGAACTGAATCCGAATGCTCCATGATTGCTTGTTCTTCACTTTGTAACATTATAGCTAGTTGCTCATAGGAAATAGGATCACTCCTGGTGCGGATTGCAGAACAGAAGTGAGCAAAATCTCTAGGAAGTCGTCTGAGAACAATGCAGATCAGTTCCTCATTGTCAACAACTACTCCAACTGGAAGGAGTTTGTCACGAGCAACTTTAATCTTTTGCAGAAAGTTATTCATTGAATCATTCCCTTTCTTGAGGCTTTGAAGCTCAAGTTTGAGATTCAGTATGTTAGCCCTTGATGTGGAGGTGAATCTATGTTCAAGAGTATTCAAGACCTCCCTTGAATTGGTGATCCCAACAACTAGTGAGAACACTTGAGGCATGAGTGTAGAATTGATCAGAGAAAGCAATGCTTTATCTCTGATATTCCAAGATTGAAACTCAGGATTCATAACTAAAGTTGGAACTCCTGTAGCATCAAGTAGCAATGGAGATGGTTTCACAGTTGTACCATCAATGTGCTCAATCAACGAGTATGCTTCCAAGATTGTAATCAATTGGTGTTTCTAAGGAATATATTTGGTATAATCCAACTTGATAGACATCAGATTTGACATATTGGAAAGTAACAGTAGAGGAGATGGAGCTGAAGTTGTGTGGGAAGAGGAAGATGATGGAATCGAAGTTGATTGAGAAGGTTCTGTAGGTGTAGTTGAAGCCATAGATCTTTGCTCTGATACCATGTGAGATTTGAGCTTGGAGTTGTGTAACAATGGCGAAGAAAAGCAATACAAGAAAGATGAGCAAGAGAGAGAAAGGAAGAGAAGGGAAATTCTGAGAAAATGAGTGAAATTGATTATACCAAGCTTAAGAAAAATACATAACACAGAGCTCTTATTTATAGAGCCCGAGAATACATACAAGCTACAATCTCTGGAAGCTTAATTATAACCGTTTTGTAACAACCCAGAATAACAGACTCCACTAATCAAGGAAGGTAGTTATGATCAAGTCTATAACTTCCTTCAGCTTTGAGTTCTGGGAATGACAGGGTAAGTCTTGAACGTGGAGGCTTGATCCTGTGAAGAAGATGGTGTCAAAACGGTGACGTCTTGTGTTAATGTAAAACGCACCGTTTCCACTAACATGAGTTCACTCCTTTTAAGTGCACCGTTTCATTAACTTTCCTTCAGTTCACACGACACCGTTTTGAGTCTGTTCCAAGTTACTGTTGGAGAAGTAGCCGTTAGACTTCATCTTCTTCTCTGCTCTCAGAATACAAACCTTGCTTATGCTTTGTCTTCCTCGTTTGCTCAGTATCTCTAACAGAAGGAAGTGGGACTTGAAGTGTTGGGATTAGTGCCCCAAAATCCTATTATATGATACTATGTATTATATTATGTATGACATGATGTATGACTTAATATTGTAATTAATAAAGTTGTTTTATTATTATATGAAATAATGGTAACATGAATATTCAGACATTATCATATAGTCCATGAGATGCATAGTATGTGATTTATGTGAAAAATCACAGAAGATATAAATCAGAAGTTCTTTGTAAACTCAGAATTTAGTTCGTAGTCGGTGATGAAATTGGGCATTTCATCTACAAATACTATAACATATCTACTAAGATGATTTGTCTTAATCATGGAAGTGAAAACTTCTAGTTGATATGTTGATTTGTTTTAAGAGTTAAAACATATTGAACAGGACCGCTGTGAGATTTATTATTCTCCTAACAACTGTCAAATAAATAATAAATCGCACGACTAATATTTACTTGAACTCTTAATTCTGAGAGAATAATGGACATGATCATGAAGTGTAGGTTGCTTTAATATATCAGAAGTGAGATCTAAAGTAACGGTCAAAACCTCAGTATGTTGGGCAACCACATTTAGTGTTGATGGAACATATATTCTTAAGATGGAATTCATAGTCTCTTAACGGAGATATAAAATATTCCCTTGAGATAAGTTTAATGGGTTTGTTATTCAGAATGTTAGGCCTAACTACTTTAGTAAATAGTTACTAAAGTATATATATTTATGAAATTGGATTTCATAAATATATGATGAATAACTTAAAGGATTAAACTGGGTACTCAAGGATTAAGATGTAGTAATTTACAAAGTGGCAGTCTATATTTATGACTTTGTATTACTATGAATATTTAATGAAGGGGTTGCATGTACAATAAAGTCTTGGGATATAATTTATTAATAAGGCCTAGAGTGCAATTATATTTATATAGTGGTATTAAATATAATTAATGGTAACTTTGAACTTGTCAAGAATTGACAGAAAAGCCTAAGGCCTATTGGAGCTAGTGTCTTATTTGTTCCCTTTTGGTCCCACTCCAAGCCACATACTAAAACCCAATTGGAAATACCCAAAAGGCTAGCCCAATTAGATAGTCAGTTATTTGGAAAGAAACATACAGAATTTGTGAAGAGGTGTTTTGGTATGTATGTGCGTGTTGGACACTCTTTGATTCTCTCTAAAACATATACTCATATAACTGATTGAGAGACCAAACTTCTTGGGCATCAAGTGGAATTGGAGTGATGATTGAAAGTATTCTCAAGAACTTCTAATCTTCGGTTTTGAATTTCACCGCATCAAGGTACATTCTCTTGTTCTCTAATTTTGAAACTTACATAGCATATGTTAACAATTGTGAATGAAGTAGATCCGTTAATTTTTCCAATGCGTCCACTCAAATTTCCATCACTCATTCTCCTTATCCTTTGCAAATTGCTCCAAGAATTCTTCAAGGTTCATTCTCTTAACGACAGCACTAGAAGATCCACTCCATAACTCTGCAAAAAGAAGCATGATTATATCTCTAGCTGTAAAAGAAAGCATTCATGCAGCCAAGTATTATTGAACAAGAAACTTGCTTTACTAAGTGTAAACAACTCAACGATATCGTACCTTGGGGTTCTTTGCTTTGGTGAACACCATGGACAGTCGAAGAAACAACGTGTCTTTGGCTGGGCACACCAGCAATAGCTTCTCCAATACTGACAGTGACATCAAGACCCTTACTAGCATGTTCCTTGATGGGCATTCCAGCAACAGCTTCTCCAACAGAGACAGTGACATCAAGATCCTTGTCAGCATGTTCTTTATTAGACATTCCGGCAGTGGTTTCTCTAGCAATGACAGTAGGACCTTCGTCAGCCATCTCTATGTCTTTATCAGTTGGACCTAGAGAGTAAAGGATGTCAAGAGAGGAAACACGAGAAGAAATCAAAGTGAGGAATAGTAGTTTACCAAAGTCAACAGCCATATATACGAAATCATACTACTTCGATTGTGTCTCTTCATTATCACCAGACTGTTGCAACCATGAAAACATATGGTTAGCACCAAAAATGAAGGCAAAGAAGAAAAGAAAAAAGACAAAAAAGATGTAAGAAGGTAAAGGCTTTGCAAAAATACCTCTTCTGAAGACTTAAGAATCTTCACTCTCTGCCAGCACTAGTCTTCCTTCTGTATTGCTTCAATGGCAAGGGTGTACTAGTAGATGCAGTAGCTGAAACATTAGACTTAGTGGCTGGAGCTACACCAGAACCAGATTGGACAATAGCTGGGGGCTTGGGACTGCCATACTTGGGCTTCTCAGCACTTGCTCTCCTACGTCTCACCTTTTTAGGCTGGTCTTCAGAAGAGGGTGATTTGTCACGATATCTCTTAGGGGCACCAGTGGCTGGATTAGACTTGGGGGCTCTTACTATGACATTTTTCTCACTCCATTCTAAGGGAACAATGCCCCCATGAACCACCTAGCCATTAAGGTTAGCCCGCTACTCAGCAAATCCCAAGTTCTATCTAGTAGCCCATGTCGAAGCTGCTCTTGTATTCGGAATGAGCTGAGCATTGGTAGAAGGCTCTCTCAAAGCAAGACTTATCACTACTTGCTCAACCTTTCAGCTACTTACATAATCAACAAAGTTGCTCATGATACAACTTCATGTTTGAAGTAGCATACCCTCACAGTGCCTACTCGGAACCAAGACTCTCTTCACTTTGCTAGCCCAATACTCCAATGTTGTACTATGAACCAATGGCCTTAATGCATCACTTAAACAACACCCCGTGGCATTGATGTCCAGGACATCTTGATCAAATCCAAATTGCCTCAAAACTCTATGGGGATTATATTTTGTCAAATCAAACCCGACACCACTTGGATATGGGATGTATGAAAGGGATGTAATAAGCAAGAAATTAGGAATCTTCTCATGATCAGTCAATCCAAACTCTTGAGATCTGGGCCTAGCACTTGGAAAAGGGTTTGGACAACAAAACCCAGCAGCAACATAAGAATAAGGCTTCCAAGCAAAGTGAGCCCCATCATCCACCAATGTGATTAAAGGAAGGATCCAAACCTTTAACCCCATCCATTTCATAAGCAAGGGAAGACCATCTTCAAAACCAAAGAATTGAAGCTCACCATTAGGTCCAGCAGCTTGGACCACCCAATTGGCCATCTTCACATCACCAACATCTTTGCCAACATCAATATAATCTTTCGAATGCTCCCATATGAAAGTTTGCAACAATACTACATTAACACTAGATTCAATAATTTGGTATGGAGATCCTCCAAGCTCATCACTATGTAATCTATCAAGCACAGAATAAAGGGTACCTAAACATAAAGTACCTAAAGGCAAGGACACACCTCTGTTTAATACTACGGCTAGAAGAAAGGTGAAAGGCTTTATGAACTGTACCAGGTCAGAATTAAACACACATTTGCTAAACCACAAAGCTAAAAATGCAACCCTTCTTGTATCAACATCCTCAAATTCTCTAAACTCAAAAATCCAAAAGGAGAACATGGCTCTATTACTTGTCGAAGATGTAGAAGGGTCCAAAGGTCTCCAACAGCTTTCCAGCAATCGCAGACTCCTCATTAGATAGCCCTAGCTCCAGCAGATTCACATCTCCCATGCTAGGCAGCAAGCAAATCCTTTCCACATCTTCAAGGGTGACTATAGTCTTACCCCAAGGAAAAAAGAAAGTGTGGGTATCAGAATTCCAACGACGTACCATAAATCGAAATGCTCTCATATCCCTATAAATGTTCCATCCACGGGACACAACTATAGCTTCGAAGATCTTGGCATTCCTCAAAATTTGGTTAGCAACCTTTTGCTCTACCCAATCGGGCCAACCAACAGTTGTGCCACAAGGACACAAAAATTGAATTGGCACTAGCAGAAGCTTTTTCCACTGGAACAGCAGGTCCATTATAACAGAAGTGATTGGAACCCATGTTGTCTCATGACTGGCAGCTTCACCCTTCAAAATCCACTTATTTGGCACACCAGGTGGGCTAACCTTAGGAGCTCCAACTGCTGGAAACAAAGCCCAAATGTTAATTTGGCACCTATTTTACAAAGCCCAAATGTTATTGTCACGCCCTAAACCCAACTATAAAGATAGGCATGTGACAACTGCCGCACGCTTATAAAGTAAGCACCCTACAAGTGTACAAAGCCTTCTTAGCAACTAAAATTTGTCCTCAAAAATTAAATCAATTAAATCCAAAATACCTCAAAAATTTCTTTATGAATAGATCTCCAATAATTTAATAGGAACAAAATCCAAACCTTGTGTACATAATGCCAATTGGCCAATAAATATAAAACTATTATAAGACCATCCAATCCCAAAATCACTAAGCTTCTTTTCTCGCTCACAACACAACACCAAAACTCCCAAAACTTGTTATTCTTCATAATCTGAAATTAGAGGGGAAAAAGGGAGTGAGTTGACAACTCAATAAGTAACCAAAGTCCTAATAAGTTCTATTAAGCAATAGATCTATAAAGTAATAAGTTGTAATATGAGTCTTCAAAAGTTATAATATACTATGGGTTTTCAAAAATAACTAAAGAAGTTTCATAGTCTCAAAATAATAAGTTGCAAATAGATCACATACTTTAATCTGACAAATATATCATAGATGGTTTAGAAAGTAGTCAGTTTTCCATATATCAAAGCTATAACTTACAATATGTTCCAAAAAAATGCATAAGCAGTTTTAATGACTCAAAATAGTTCAAATACTCAAACATTTCCAAAATCACATATGTCGTTTTAAGGACTCAAAATAGTTTAAATATTCAAACGTAATTCATATTCTTAACAATCTTATGACTATGGTCACGCTATATCCCTATGACTGGTCATCAAAGTACCAATGAATAACTCCCATTGGCTGGGTATCAGAATAAATTCATAGTTAGATTGTTCATAATCATATATATGAAATCATAGTTTCTAACAAAAATATATCTTACAAATACCTACATACATACATATATATATATATATATATAATCATATATTCAATATTCAAATCTATTTATGATATTTCTATAATTCTTTACTTTAAATCAATATAGCTAAAAAACAATTAAATAAAATACATCATATATTCAATAATCAGATATATTTGTGATAATTCTTTACTTGAAATCAGTAATACAATAGAAATAAAATTGTAACAACTGTAAATAATTTTCAATAATTAAAATACACAAAATAAAACCAATTGGGATAAGGTTACTTACCTCAGCTAGCTCACTACAAAAAAAAAAAACTTCTCCCTAACACTTTCTCTAAAATCCTTAGAGATCACCTAAACAATTTACAAGCATCATTTACTCAATAATCAAATAATTTAAGAAAGACTAATAAAGGTACTTGGCCAAAAAAGAAACTACTAAAATATCCAATAACTGTCTGATAGGCCAAAAACAAATTGACCCCTTGTGATAAATTAACCAATTAATTTAACCAAGTTATTAATTAATCAAATTAACATGCAAAGCGCGTAGTAGCATAAACAAATCACCAATTAATCTAAGTGCAGCAGAAAATAAATTTGACACAGTGATTTGTTTACAAAAGGGGAAAACCTAACGGCAAAAACCTCACTGGGTGATTTTAAGGTCACCACTCCCGAAATTTCACTATTATCACAACAAGTGGTTACAAGTAAAGGAATCCCAGTACTTTATACCAACCTACAGTTGAACCCTTACCGCAATACCCAATTGGACTTGTTCTGTAGTGACAATTTTCCCTTTTGATGCAGGGCTCCCAAGTACGTGACTAACCATTTGGGCGGATCCCAGTACGCAACTTCAATCACCAACTAGAAAGAGTTGTTAGCTGCAAAGCTCTTCAGTTCATCCTAACGATGACGATCATGAAGATGCTTGGTCACAAAACCCAAAGGTGCACATACAGAGCAACTTCTTCAAGAATGATGAATTAGGTCAAAACTTTGTCTCCGGTCACAAATTGCTTGAACATAATTTTCTCAATGCTTGTACAACTTGTGTACACTTTAACGGCCCTTAAAACAATCGTTTTATATGTCTAGGGTTAGGAGAAAAGAAGGCCCAAACACACATTCACGGATTCCAAAAAATTCAGATCAAAATTCTAAAATTCATAAACCTCGACAGATAGGAGGTGTCAAGCAGCTGTCGAGCTTTAATGAACTTGCATTCTTCAGCTTGTTTCTTGGACAGACTTGATGACTTCAACACTTGATCTTGAAACACAGTTTTTTGAAGTATTAAAAACACCTAGAACTACCCAATTACAAGTAAAGTACGTTTTGTCAAAGGATTAGCCAATTACATAAAAGAATTACATATGTTCTTAATAAGTGAATCATATATGTTCTAACAATCTCCCCCTTTGGCAATTCGTGACAAAACCACAACAAACAAATAAACATATGAGAGAAGTCATAAATCACTTAACTCGTATTCACTTGTTGAATACAATAAAATCTATCCTAACACAAACTCTTGAAAAACTTTGCAATAAGAGAGTTTATGGCAAGTAGACATTGACAACCTGTATTTTTGAAACACTTTAAACAAAACTCATCAAGGCGTGTTAGTGTGAAACAGAAATAATAGATTGCATACAAGTATAAGAAGCATGTGTATAAAGGAAGAAAAGAAACAAAACATGAAAGATAGGTGAAAGAAACATACATCCACATATAAAGAATATAAGTACAATGTATGTGTAAAAATGGTCACAAGACCCAATGTACAAGATCAATGTATCTATTAAAGAAAGAAAAAGAAAAGATACATCATATCCTTGCTACATCCTTCATATCAACACTCCCCCTATCAAAATGGTCCTATACTAACTCTCCCCCTAAGAATGACTACTCTCATATCCCAAAACTACTTCCCCTTTTTGTCACAAGTGACAAAGGGTAAAGTGTCAAGTAGACATCTCATCAGTAGAGCTAGCATC
Source organism: Quercus ilex subsp. ballota (assembly GCA_032727855.1). NCBI lineage: Eukaryota > Viridiplantae > Streptophyta > Magnoliopsida > Fagales > Fagaceae > Quercus > Quercus ilex. The sequence continues at coordinate 29,165,943 of CM064915.1, read as the reverse complement.
TCCATCAGAAGCATCATCGTCATCACCATCATCATCATCATCCTCAGCATCAGAAACCACTAAAGGAGGTGGTGAAGGAGAAGCCTCAAAAGCATAGCCACCCATAGCTGCCTGCCATCGTGCAATACGACCAACATGAACGTTCACCTGATACAATTCAGTAGAGAATGTATCAAGGCGAGCATTGATGCGCTGCAGCTGCGCCATGATGTCTCCAAGTGACACATCGCCCATGGAAGAGGAGGGAACAAATGTGGATGGAGCAGAGCGAGATGAAGGTGCCGAATGGGAGGGAGGTGCTACTGACTCCTGTCGCGACCGAAACTGCACCTCACTGCGTTTTACGGTAACGGCGTCTATGGCACAAATGTGTGTGAAGTGGTCAGACATTGGAAAAGGGACAGAAAACTGGCGTAAAATCCTCATGATAGCAGAAGGAAAGATGAGCTTATCACGGGACACCGAATCCTGATGATCATCTATAATGGAAAGAATAAAATATGAAGGAAAGTCAATAGTAAGATGCTCAAGTAGGGACAACAAAAATCGAGCACGAGGCTCTGTAATGGAGTTGTAGTAAGAGAGAGGATGGAGTACAAAGGTCATCACCATGTTCAAAAATCTAGGACCTTTAGCAAAAGGCCAACATGGTATAAACTGACGCTCACCCCACTCAGTAGGGCACCCATAAAAGGCAGACATGAGCTCATCCTTGGACACAGTCCTCAGACGCTCACAACAAGGATAGTCAGGAAACTCTATCCTAGGAACCCAAAGCACATCCGCAACAAGTTATGGTGTCATAGGGATGCGTGTACCTTGAACGCGAGTGAAGAAAAGAGGTACTGAACGATCAATCCCGTGCATGTTGGAGTAAAACTCCTAGATAAGCACGAGAGGACAGCTGACTAGGATGTCACACAATGACTCCCACCCTCGACTGTGAATGACAGTGGGAAGGTCAGTGACGGCGAAATCCGCCAAAATGACTTGGCATTATGAATGAACACCTCGTTTAGAAAAGTTCTCCGAGAAAGCCTTTCGGGCATCCTCATCATGGAACCGAATGTTAAAAGGAGTAGGATCAAATGAAGATGATGCCCCGAAACGAAGAGGGTTCCAAGACGGAGCAGATTTACGCTTAGGTGCCATAGACACGACTAACGTAAACAAAGAAAGAGAGGGAGAGAAAGAGACAATCAGAAAAGCTCCAAACAATTCAAATATATCAAGATATATTGAAAATAGAGTACGTATGCATGGGGAATGCATGAACATGTGACATGCAAAAGAAAATTCATCATGGGCTCAGCCCAATCCAATCCTACCAGTACACAAACATATTGCACACATCTAAATGCATGAAAATACTTTTATAATGCTAATGTAATGCAATGCATGAGATTTTAAACTTATATAAGTGAAAACCCATCCCAAAATTTCAACAATAACTCATCAATTTTGAAAAACCCCAAAATTTTTCAAAAACCCCAAAACCTAGGTTTCAAAACATGAAATGCATGAAGAATGAGAGAATAGAAGCTTACCAAGTGAAGAAAACCTTGAAAAAGCTTGAAGAAACCTTGAGGATCAAGATTGGAGTGAGATGAGATTGTTTAAGATAGAAAAGAGAAAGCTATCGAGAGAGAGATCGAGAGAAATGAATTTCGGATCGCACAAGGAGGTATTTATAAAATCCTCAGAAAATCTTGATAGATAAGGTGTCGAGAGGTGTCGGGCCATCTATCGAGGAAGGTATCAAGAAAATGGTCGTTGACAGATGCGGTGTCGAGGAGGTATCGAGGAACAAAACACCATATCAAGAACAAAAGCTCAATCAATCCACCAAGTGTCTAGAAGCTATCAAGGAGGCAGAAACTTTCTCGATCGATCCACCAAGTGTCGAGGAGGTATCAAGATTGCAATAAGAAAAAGCTTGAAAAGCTCGACAAATAGCTAGGTATCGAGGAGGTGTCGAGGAGGTGTTGAGCTAGCTTTTAAAAAAGCTTTTCAAGAAGTGAAAAACACAGACATGAATGCAATCCAACATGCAACTCAACCAATGATCCAATCAACATATTAAGCTCTCAAAATCATCTCTCAACAGTAATTTTAAGCACATGGATCTCAAACACACAGTAAACAAGTTTAACCAATTTTATATTTCAAAAACAAGTCAAGACAGTTTAGTGGGCATACATTAACACATGTAAAACCTTGTGATGACCAAATCACATTGTACACGCACATGTATCAAGAGTAGCAAAGAATATTGTGTGTTGTGTGTGAAAAACATCGCAAGATCGCATAAATGTATATATGTTATGACGATTTGAGATATGAGAAAATCACTTTAACCCACACACAATCATAACTGTTTGATGAGGACTATCACCTTCGAGGTACATCCTATAAATCCCACATCTCCTAGAATACATGCTTGCAATCATATTTAAAAGCATTTTGATCTTTTTGCTTTTTATTTTCTTTGCATATTTTTCTTTTATTTAGCATATCATGCATGGGCATATAAGAGAGAGAAAATAAATACCCATTGATATTTGACATTTCAATTTTACTATGTGGAAGCACAGAAATGTCATTGACACTTCACTTTTCCTATGCCTAAGCATACATGTGTCATAATATGATTGGCGAGCAACAGTGGTGAGATGATTATTTATGCCTTTCTCTTAGGATTTTCTAGTCCTTCTCGTAAAAAAGAGTGATATGAGTGTTAAGTACAAGAGATAACTTAATCTTACTCATCACAAACAAGAGCCACAAAACTAACTTGCTTAGTTGTGCATAGAGATGCTCATCTAAGCTATGAAAGATATAAAGTTTAGAAAATTTTGTTTCAATAGTCATCCAAGGTACACAAGTACCAATGTACACATAACACACACTGTTTTTGTATTTTTCTGATTTTTCAATTTTTCATTTTTATTTTTATATGACAACAAAAATAAGCAAAACTGAAAATAAACAAACAAAAACATGTTAAGCAAAGCAAAGCTTAAAACTAGACTGACTCAAAACAGTAAAGCAAAACACAAAAGTAATGCAACAAACAAAAACAAGAGGATAGAAGAAAGTGATAGAATCACTTGGAGCCCTTTTCCTTCCACACCTTGGAAGAATCTTTCCATTGATTAAACCTTTAAACCAGCGGTGAGGGAGAAGAATTGAAACCGTTCAAGTTCGAAAGGAACATGAGGGCTTTGAGAAGATCTCCAAGAGGAGCAAGAGAGGATTGAAGCTAATTCTGGCTTCTAGATGCTATCATGCCATTGCTCTGTTGAGTGGATAACCACTTATAGCAATTTGGTCGAGTATGATCGACAGCTCCACAATGATGACAGAGATGCTGCTTTTTCTGTTTAGGCTTTTGAAAGTTAGCCTTCTTAGCCCTAGGGTTCTTAACATCTTTCTTATCTTACTTAGGGGGTGCTCCTAAGATAGATTTATCCTTGTCTAAGTTCTCACTAGCTAATTCAGTTTTAACGTCATTGTTCTCAATTTCAGCATTATTAGCAGAAGGAAAAAAAACAGTATTACTAGTAGAAGCAATATTAGAGGAAGAAAGACCATACCCTAAACCTGTTCGATCTGAAGCAGATTTCTGAATGCTGAGCATCTCATCAATCTTTGCACTTGAAGTCCTCTCCAATTGAGCTCTAACTTGAAACAACTCCACTTCAAGCTTCTTGGTTTTCTAAACCAAGAAATTGTTCTCAAACCTTAGTCCTCCAGTAGTTTGATTTGCCTCATCAAACTTTGTGGACAGCTCTTCATGGTCAAGTTCCACATCATTGAGTTTCTTGGTGGCCAGCCTATACAGTTTCTCATGCTTCCCAGAGAGCTTGTACAGTTTCTTATAGGCTATATGGATATCATCTTGATAATTTATCTTCTCACACTTAGAATCCACCAATTCTTCTTCTTCGTCCACGTCTTCAACAATCCCATCAGTAGGATTGACTGTAGTAGTGAAGGCATTTAAGATTCCGTCATCCTCATTGTCGAAATCATCCTCAGGCTCAGTGTTACTCAAGGTTGCAGCAAGTGCCTTGCTCTTCCTAATGCTCTTGTGATATGTAGGACACTCCTGTTTCACATGTCCGAAAACATGACACCCAAAGCACTTAGGTCTTGCGGGAACAATGTACTGACCGCCATCCTTTGCATCCTTCTTCCCTTTGTCTTGGCTCTTGAATTGAGAAGAACTGGATTGTCCTTGTCGAAGCTTCTCCCATTGGCATTCTTCATGAACTTCTTGAACTGTCTTGTAATGTAGGACTTCATCTTAGAATCCTCATCATCTGAAGACTTATCAATGTCACTGCTCTTAGCCTTCAAAGCCATGCTCTTACCTTTACCCGACTTGCCAATTCTTGCTAGCCCTAGCTTATAGGTCTGCAAATTACCAACTAGATAAGTCAAAGGAATCTTGTCAATATCTTTTGATTCCACTATTGCTGTTATCTTGGCATGGAATCTCTCGGGTAGAGATCTAAGAAATTTCCTCACAATCTTGGGTTCAGGAATGGTTTCCCCAAGATTGAAGGCTGAGTTCACTATGTCTTTTAACTTGGCATAGAACTCATCGAATGACTCATCCTCATCCATCTTGATCTCTTCAAAGCTTGTAGTGAGCCTCTGAAGCTTTGAATCTTTGAAAGCCTTTATACCCTCATAGGTTTTCTGGAGGATGGTCCATGCTTCCTTAGCAGTTTCAATCAAGGATATCTTCTTGAACTCCTCATTGGTGACCGCACTGAATAAAGCATTCAATGCCCTGCTGTTAAAGTTTGCTGCCTTAATCTTGGCTTCATCCCAATTGGCCGACGCTTCTTTTGGAATAGGTCCAGCCAATCTCTACAGATTGCCACACCTTCTCATCTAAAAACTGTAAGAAAGCTCTCATGCATACTTTCTAGTATGCATAGTTAGTGCCATCAAATAAAGGAGGTATAATTAACGACTATCCTCTATCCATGACAAACAGGGGTCAATGGATCAAACATAGAAAAGATTAAACCTAATCAGAGCATGCTTGCTTTGATACCACATGATAGGCCAAAAACGAATTGACCCCTTGTGATAAATTAACCAATTAATTTAGCCAAGTTATTAATTAATCAAATTAACATGCAAAGCACGTGGTAGCACAAACAAATCACCAATTAATCTAAGTGCAGTGGAAAATAAATTTGACACGGTAATTTGTTTACGAATGGGAAAAATCTAACAGCAAAAAACCCACCGGGTGATTTTCAGGTCACCACTCCCGAAACTTCACTATTATCACAACAAGCGGGTACAAGTAAAGGAATCCCAATACCTTATACCAACCTATAGTTGAACCTTTACCCCAATACCCAATTGGATTTGTTCTATAGTGACAATTTCCCCTTTTGATGCACGGCTCCCAAATACATGACTAACCAATTGCGCGGATCTCAATATGTGACTTCAATCACCAACTAGAAAGAGTTGTTAGCTGCAAAGTTCTTCGGTTCATCCCAACAATGACGATTAAGAAGATGCTTGGTCACAAAACCCAAAGGTGCACATACACAGCAACTTCTTCAAGAATGCTGAACTAGGGAAAAACTTTGTCTCCGGTCACAAATTGCTTGAACAGACTTTTCTCAATGCTTATGCAACTTGTGTACACTTTGACAACACTTAAAACAATCCTTTTATATGTGTAGGGTTAGGAGAAAAGAAGGCCTAAAGACACATTCACGGATTCCAAAAAAATCAAATCAAAATTCTGAAATTCATAAACCTCAACAGATAGGAGGTGTCGAGCAACTGTCGTAAGCACACGAGCTTGAGCAGCTTTCTAAACCTCGACACATGCTAGCTGTCGAGCTTTAATGAACTTGCATTCTTCAGCTTGTTTCTTAGACAGACTTGATGACTTCAACACTTGATCTTGAAACACAGTTTCTTGAAGTACTAAAAACACCTAGAACTACCCAATTACAAGTAAAGTGCATTTTGTCAAAAGATTAGCCAATTACATAAAAGAATGACATATGTTCTTAACAAGTAAACCACATATGTCCTAACACAGTCCACTGTTATCTCACACCAAAATTCTACATATTCATAATATATATTTCATTTACTTCCTACTGCTAATAGTTCCCTAGGAATAAAGCCTACATAATAGGCTATGCACATAGCCATATATGGTCAAAAGTCAATCTATAAAGGACACCACCTAGATCTATCTTCTATACGTGTGCTTTCTCTTCTTCTTCTTCTTTTTTTAATTTTTTTTAATTTATTTGTCAGAGACTTCAAGTCCACACCATGACTTTTCCTATTCACCAAATCCACAATTCGGTACAACTTCTAAAGGCAGAAACTTGTGCAGAACCGAACTCACCATGCCTCACCTTGTGCAACTTCCATCTACACTTATGGGCATAGGAAAAAAAATCACAATACCGAGGCAGAAAAATTTGCAGGTACAATGTCCAATTTATCAAAAATAAATAAATCTAAACTTCTATATGTTTGCATCATTATAACTCTTGAATATTTAAATAGTTTCATTGGCCAAAATTATCCACTTAAAAATACTCTAATTTCAAATAAAACTTAGATTTGACAGGAAAGAGATTCTCAGGTTCTTACCTTAATTGTGAAGTCAAACCTTCTCTACTTGAATATTTTGAATAGTCTCCTCTCTCAAAACATCTGTCACTATATGCTGACTTAAATTAGACTATATATAGCTAAGGTTTCAACCTTATTTTCTAAAAAAAAAAAACCCTTAGAAATATTAATTATAAAATTGACCCCATAAACAAATTTATTTAAATAACCGTCCTTTTAATCTTTTTTTTTTTTCCGGGTATTACAGTTATTTTGGCACCTATTTTACAAAGCCCAAATGTTATTTTGGCACCTATTTCACAAAGCCTAAATGTTATTTTGGCACCTATTTTACAAATCTCAAATATTATTTTGGCACCTATCTTACAAAGCCCAATAATATTTTGGCACATATTTTACATAAACTAAAGTCCCTAACTCATGGGAAATATAATTACTGATCCCTCAAAAAATACTTCTCTTGCAAAATTTATAAAAGCCCATATATATCACCCACGGCAAAACTATTCATTTTTATAAGGATGATTAAGGCCAAAGAAGCTCAACTATAAAGCCCAACTGAGCCAGCCCAGCTCACATACAAATCCCAGCAGCTAAAGCTCATGTGAGTTGTCCAGTCAAGCTTCAGTACAACCTAACAGCTAGGGCCCATTGCCATTAGTTCCAGCTTGTCCAATCAGATTAGAAGAGGACACATGTCCAGTAGCGGTTAAATTTGTTGGGTTCTAAGACTTTAGGTTTAAATGTATTACAACTTCAAATTGTAATGTTGGCAAACCATGATCAAAACGTTTAGTCTTGTTTTAGACTTGCTCAAAGTATGTTTAAAGTGTAAAGTTGGAATCGAGTGTACTGTAGGATTTACTATGTAAATCTGCTTGGCTCAATCGATCGAAGCTCGAGAAAATTGTTTTTCTGCAGAATTTTCCAACTCAGCCCAAGCCCGTTTGACATATAGGGTTTTATGTTTTGCCTTAAGTATAAAAGGGAAAACCCTAGCCATGTTTTTAGGTTGCTCTTTATGCTGTGTGTGTGAATCTTTTATGAGATCTAGAGGTGTTTGCCTTCACATACACTTAGGGTTATCAAGATCTAGATTGATGTCAAAAGCTTGGTGATCAATTCAATTGCAGATTCAAGAGCTTAAAGATATACAAGCGGGAGTGCTTGTACATGCTGTGAATCCAAGAAAGAAGTAATTCGTGAACTCGGAGCTGTCACGTGGTTGTGGTAGTAAGTTTCCTACTCGAGGTAGCAATAAGATGTTAGTGGTCTAAGTCGCTATTGTGTAAACTTCAATTCTTTCACAGTGGATTTGTTTTCCTTTAAGGATAGCTAGGTTTAATCCTCCCCAGGTTTTTACCGGTTTGGTTTTCCTCGGTTATCGTATTGTTGTATTCTTTATTTTCTGCACTTTACAATGATATGATATATTTGTGTTAACCTAGATCTGTTTAATTTGACTAAGTAATCAGTTGGCTAATTAACTAGGTTAATCTGATTGTGTTTTAACTAAAAACAAACAAGTGGTATCAGATCGGGTTAGCTCTAATATTTGGATCCTTTGATCTAGGAGTTGATCCTTGACCCCTGTTGTCATGGATTTTTCTTAGTTCTAGTATTCCAACTTGTCTACTTGTGGTTTGTGTCTCTTATTGCTTTTGTTAAATCTTTCCTTGAGCATCTAGGTATAATTACATGTGATGATAATTATGTGTGTTATACTGTTTTAACCGCCTTAAAGGCATGTGATTCTTGTCTTTGGTATTTGTATAGTGGTTGTTCCAGGCATTTGATAGGAAATAAAGCTTTGTTCAAGACAGTCTTTGAAGGAAAGATTGGGACAGTCATGTTTGGAGATGGAAGCAAATTTGTGATCAGAGGCATTGGAACTGTGGACATTCCAGGGTTGCTGATTTTTGAAGATGTCTGGTATGTTGATGGGTTGAAGGCTAACTTACTCAGCATCAGTCAGATTTGTGACAATGAATTGAATGTTCTCTTCACCAAGAATGAATGTGAGATACTTGATGGAGGAGGTGACTATATGTGTATTGGTGTAAGGACAGCTGACACCTGTTATGGTATAACACCAAGTATAAGCAACAAGTGTTTTAGTGCAAAGATCAATCAAGTAGACTTATGGCATCAACGGTTGGGACATGCAAGTCACAAGCAACTTAAGAAGATTTCCAAGTGTGATGCAGTTATTGGTTTGCCCAAGTTTGAGAAGATAGACAAGTGCATCTATGGACCATGTCAGATGGGTAAACAAGTGAAGTCTAAGCATCCATCTATAACTGATGTTCAAACTTCAAGACCTCTAGAGTTCTTGCACATTGATCTCATAGGTCCTGCCAGAGAGTTCAGAGTTTAGGTGGAAAGAAGTATATTCTAGTTGTTGTGGATGATTTTACTAGATATACTTGGGTTATGCTTTTGAGAGTTAAAGCTAAGGCTCTTGAAAAGATGATACACCTGTGCAAGAAATTGCAAGTTGAGAAAGGAACTATGATAGCCAGAATTAGAAGTGATCAAGGCATACATCAAGAGTTCTCTTCACTCAAGACACCACAACAGAATGGAATAGTGGAATGGAAGAATAGGGTTGTTCAAGAGATGGCTTGTGTCATGCTACACAACAGAAAGATGGCCAAGTCCTTCTAGGGAGAAGCAGTTAACACTACTTGCCATACACTCAACCGAGTGTATTTCAGACCAGATTCTAAGAAAACTCCTTATGAACTCTGGAGAAGAAAGAAACCTGTTGCCAAATATTTCAGGATATTTGGCAGTGACTGTTATATTTTGCGTGATAGGGAGAATCTAGAAAAGTTTGATACAAAGAGCGACAATGGATACTTTTTGGGTTACTCTTCTACAAGTAGAGCATATAGAGTGTACAATTTGAGAACCAAAACAGTCATGGAGTCTTCCAATGTTGTGATCAATGATGAATTATGTTCAAAAACTCATTCAGAAAACACTTCTCTAGTTCAAGAGAAGACTATGGAGGTTGATGATTCACTTCCTGATGATTATATGGGGAAGCATAGTGATGAAGAGCTGCTATTGTTGAATGATGCGGTGTCAGTACCATCAAGTTCAAAACCATCCACACCAGTTCATGAAGCTTAACAAGTACAAAGTGAGCTTAGCCCTCTATTAAAACCAAAAGGTACATCCACATCTCTAGCCAAAGGTCCATCTTCTAGAGTAAAGTTAAATCACCCTACCACAAATATATTAGGTAGTCTGAATGATAACATGAGATTGAGATCCAAAGCCTTGAATGCAATTACACATTCATGCTATCTATCCCAGTTTGAACTAAAAAAGGTGGATGAAGCACTTCAAGATGCTGATTGGGTTAATTCCATGCATGAAGAATTTCATCAATTTGTTCAGAATGATGTGTGGGAATTAATTCCTAGACCAAAGGGAGTAAATGTGATTGGAACTAAGTGGATTTTTAAGAACAAGTCAGATGAACATGGTACTATTATTAGAAATAAATCAAGACTTGTTGCGCAAGGGTACACACAAGTGGAAGGGATTGATTTTGATGAGACTTTTGCACCGGTAGCAAGACTAGAATCCATTAGGATACTTTTGGCCATAGCAAGTCATTTGAATTTCAAGTTGTATCAAATGGATGTCAAGAGTGCTTTCTTGAATGGGATGTTGCAAAAAGAGGTATATGTTGAACAACCAAAGGGTTTTGTTGATCCTCACAAACCAGATGATGTCTACAAGTTGAAGAGAGCCTTCTATGGTTTGAAACAAGCTCCTTGGACATGGTATGATAGGTTGACCGCATATCTCATTGAGCATGGATTCAAAAGAGGATTTGCAGATAGTACTCTCTTCATAGGAAATGATAAGAATTATTTTGTAGTAGCTCAAATTTATGTTGATAATATTGTTTTTGGTGCTACTAATGACTCTCTTGCTCAATCTTTTGCAGATGAGATGAAGAATATGTTTGAAATGAGTATGGTTGGTGAATTAACTTATTTCTTAGGATTACAAGTGAAGCAAACAGATTCAGGAATTTACATCAACCAAGCAAAGTATGCCAGAAATCTGGTCAAGAGATTTGGTCACCAATGGCTGCTAATGCAAAGCTAACCAATGATTCCTCAAGTGAGTCTGTTGATGTTACACCATATAGAAGCATGATTGGTTGCCTTTTGTATTTAACTGCAAGTCGTCCTGATATTACTTTTAGTGTTGGTGTTTGCTCTAGATTTCAATCTAATCCTAAAGTTTCACATTTAAATGTTGTTAAAAGAATCAAAAAATATGTTAGTGGAACTTGTGATTATGGTTTGTTCTATAGCAAAGAGTCAAATTTGTCTCTTGCTACTTTTTCTAATTCGGGTTGGGCCAGCAATGCCGATGATAGGAAAAGCACCACTGGTGGGTGTTTTTATGTAGAAGCTAATCTTGTTGCTTGGATGAGTAAAAAGCAAAATTCTGTCTCTCTGTCTACTGCAGAAGCAGAATATATTGCTGCTGGAAGTTGTTGTTCACAACTTCTTTGGATGAAAACGTTTTTGAGTGATTGTGGGATAACACAAGACACCATGGTTGTTTATTGTGATAATTCTAGTGCTATTGATATCTCTAAGAACCCTATTCAACATTCTAAGACTAAGCACATAGAGATTAAATATCACTTTATTAGGGATCTAGTTGAAAGAAAGATTGTGGCTCTTGAGTATATCCCTACAAAACGTCAGAATGTTGACATCTTCACCAAGCCTCTTGATAGAAGTAAGTTTGAGACACTTCGTCAAGTTATTGGTGTGATTCTGTGTCCCTAGTCATCTTTGGCTTTCATGGTCCTTGTGCTTCATCGCTCTACTGACCATTCTTCTATGTTGTTTTTGTTTTCTTTGCTTTTCTAGGATTTGCATTGCATAACATTCATGCATTTCATTCTAGGTTGTTTTTGTTATTTCTTTTCAAGAATAAAAACAAAAAACAAAAAACAAAAAAAAAGGGGGGGAGAAAAAGGAAGCAAAATGTGTTTGCATTATTTTTTCTTGGATTTGAAATCAAGATTGGCCAATTTATTTTTACATAACATGTTTATGTACCTTGTTTAGCTTGGATGAGCTTATTTTATTGCACTTTACTAGTTTGAGTTTTGTAGCGCATGTTGTGTGGGAAGATGTTTATAGTTTTTGATCACTTTGTCTTGATCTTGAAGTCACATGCCTTTGATTTTTGGACTTATACTTAATGAGAAAGGCATAAATAACCATCTCACCATTGTTTACTAGCCAATCATGAACACCTTAGTGCATATCGTAAGATTTTGTGCTCGAGAAAGTGTAGCACATGCATAAAAAGAACATAAGGTGTAGCCTTGGTTTAAATGCTAAAATTGGTGTATACATTATTGGACTATAATTAAATCAATCAAATAAAATTGGTGTGTACATTATCTTGGCCATTATTAATAAGTTTCTAATCAAATAAAATTGATGTGTACATTATGAGGCAAATCAAGAAACTTACATGATTGCAAGCTTTTATTCTAGGAGACATGGGAGTTATATGATGTAACTCTTTAGGTGATAGTCTCTCTAAAATTTATGTGATGAATTTTGTAGAAATAGTGATTACTTACTATTCACATATCACCTCACATGTATCTCAAGCTTTTGCTAGTTGCACACACTACACAAGTTACTCTTTGCTGAACTTAGTACATGTTATTGTGTGTGATTTTGTTTTGACCATCCAAGATTGAAAATTCCTTGAGTTTAATGCAAAATGTGTTTGAAGTTTGAGAATTTAAGGAAAATTGATTGAAAATCTTATTTTTGAGAGATCTAGGTTCAATACAACTATTTTTGAAAAAGCATTTCATCTCATACTCATGCATTCTATTCATAAAATAATATGCTTTGAGGAGTTTTTGCATAAAATTGCTCTATTTTTCAAAAAATTGTGTTTTCCAGATTTTCGATCGATCAGATCAGTTTCTCGACCGATCGAAAATGTGATTAAAATTTTGGTTTGAATCTGACCGTTTTAATCGCTCCTCGATTGGTTCTAGATCAATCAAATGTAATTTTCAATCGATCGAAAAATGCATGGAGAGTTTTTAAAACCTTTAGCTTTTTATGTGTTCAATCACTTTTTCAAAATTTCAAAATTCTTTCTCTCTCTCTTCAATCGGTCAAGGCTTCCAATCAAATTTGTTGTCGTTTTCCCTCAATCTTTTTGCAAGGTTTTTGTCTTCTAAGGCCGGTAAGACCTTTATACACCTCCTTTTTCATTTATTTTCATGTTTTCATGCATTTTTGTCATGCATTTTTGGGAAATTTCGAACCTATGAAAATTTGGAGATTTTGTTGATTTAAGCTTTTTCTTTGAAAATTGATCAATGGGTTTTTGTTGTGGGATGATATAAAACTGTTCTTTGTGAATTAATTTGATCAATTTGATGATTTGGGAAAAATTGGAAATTCTAGGGCTTGAAACTACCCGATTTGGGGTTTTTGTTCAATTGAGCTTAATTTGATTAAATTGGATTGTTAGATTGATTGATTTGATCCTTATTTTAGATTGATTTGATTTGATGAAATTGGTCAATTTGTTGGATTTTGAAAGTGGGTTTTCAAAAATTGGGATTTTTGGATATAATCTCTATGCTCAATCCAATTTTGTGATTTTAAAGTAAAATTGAACTTATTTTCACTACATTAGAGCGTGCATCAAGTGTTGATATTGTTCATGCATCATATAGAATTGTTATTTCTATATATTTTTGTGCTAACTTGCAATCTGCCCTTGGTTTCTGTTTTTTTTTTTTTTTTTCTCTCAATCTCTTCTGTGTCTGTCCTTTTGATTTATAGCATCATGGTTAGGAAGACTAGAGCTCATAGGACCTCCACCTCTACTTCTTCTCCCATCTTTGATAGTGAGAGGTTCCTTAATGAGAAAAACCAGGAAACTTATCAAAAGCTGAACATTCGTAGGAATGTATGGGCTAAGAGGAAGGTTTTGTTAGATGAGTTAGATGGTGAGATTCGGAGAAACTTTGAGCGTAGGGGTTGGCTTCCTTTGTTGGATGTTGATCATCCTCCTCCAGCTACCTTGATCAGAGAGTTCTATTTGAACCTCTCGGTCCATGCCTATGATTCCAACACTCAGGTGAAGAGTTGGATACGGGGTGAAGAGTACACCATTACTCTTTCAGTAGTGGCTGATGCTCTAGGGATGCCACTAGTCTAGCATCTTGTTTATACTTACAATGAGTCTCCTCCCCTAAATGACATTATGTCATTTATTACTGGTACTTCTATCCAGTGGGGTTCCGATCCTCGGATCACCTCTCACGAGTTAACTGAGACTCATTATCTCTTTTTTTAGATTTCTTGCCATTCCTGTTGGCCTATCTCTCACCTGCACACTATTCGTTTGGAGAGATGTGTATTTTTGTAAGCCCTTGTCTCAAATGTTCCTATGAGCTTTTCTCATCTTTTTATTCATTTTTGATTGAGGTTCATAGGAGTAGTTCTACTACTCATGCTCTTTTCATTCCTATTTTCATTCATAGGATTTTGTTACATTTAGGATTAGAGTAGTTTCCGGCGTCTGAGCCTGTTCATATCATAGCTTTTATAGGTGCCACCTTTCTTAGGCAGAGGGCTCCTCAGATGAGAGCAAGATCTAAACGCCCTAAAGTTGAGTCTTCTGGTGTCGCACCTCCTCCTCCCTTTACTACAAGTGATACTATTGCAGAGGCGTCCGTCAATCCGACTACTGTTGCTGCTATTCCTCCGCCTTCTACTTCGAATGATTCGAGCATTCGACGTATGTTGGAGACTGTCATGCCCATTCAAGCTGCTCATGGTCAACTTATAGTGGACATGCTTGATGAGCTTAGGTCTTTGAGAGCGGATTTAGAGAGTTTACGCCGATCACCTCCGCCACCTCCTTTTGATGATGAATGAGTGCTCTTTGACAATTCATCACAAAAAGGGGGAGTACATTTGTATAGAGGAGATTTTTTTGATATGAGGAGCTTTTTGTTGTTTTGAAGCCATGGAGTTTTAGATTGTATCTAGGTGCTTCATTTTGTGTCTACATTTTTGGCTCATAATGTATTTTTGATTTTGTTTGGGTTGTCCGTGATAGGGGGAGGTACTTTGATATTTTTATATATGTTTCTTATTTCACACTGCTTATTGATTTATATTTATGAGGTTATTCATGATATATGTCTTTATTTTATGGTATGTGAAATCAAGAAGTTATTTTATGTTACTTGTATTTTTCACACATGCGTTTATGCGTTTGTTGGGTGTTTCAAGAATATACAGGTTAATTCAGTCGTGCTGCTATCTACACTTGCAACTGATAGATAGTAGTAAGATTGGATTTGTGTTGTTGGGCAATGTTTTTGTAATGGGCTGTTTTTTGTAAACTTTGAGCACTTTGTTTATGTTTGTGTTTTGTCGAATTGCCAAAATGGGAGTTTGTTGGGTTCTAAGACTTTAGGTTTAAATGTATTAGAACTTCAATTTGTAATGTTGGCAAACCATGATCAAAACGTTTAGTCTTGTTTTAGACTTGCTCAATGTATGTTTAAAGTGTAAAGTTGGAATCAAGTGTACTGTAGGACTTACTGTGTAAATTTGCCTAGCTCGATCGATCAAAAATTAGATGCGATCGATCGAAGCTCGTGCAGATTGTTTTTTTGTAGAATTTTCCAACTCAGCCCAAGTTCGCTTGATGTGTAGGGTTTTATGTTTTGCCCTAAGTATAAAAGGGAAAACCCTAGCCACATTTTCAGGTTGCTCTTTATGTTGTGTGTGTGAATCTTTTGTGAGATCTAGAGGTGCTTGCCTTCACATACACTTAGGGTTATCAAGATCTAGATTGATGTCAAGAGCTTGGTGATCAATTCAGTTGCAGATTCAAGAGCTTAAAGATATACAAGCGAGAGTGCTTGTACTTGCTGTGAATCCAAGAAAGAAGTAGTCTGTGGACTCGGAGCTGTCACGTGGTCGTGATAGTAAGTTTCCTACTCGAGATAGCAATAGGATGTTAGTAGTCTAAGTCGCTATTGTGTAAACTTCAATTCTTTCATAGTGGATTTGTTTTACCTTAAGGATAGCTAGGTTAAATCCTCCTCAAGTTTTTTACCAGTTTGGTTTTCTTTGGTTATCATATTATTGTGTTCTTTATTTTCCGCACTTTACAATGATATGATTTATTTGTGTTAACCTAGATCTGTTTAATTTGACTAAGTAATCACTTTGCTAATTAACTAGATTAATCTAGTTGTATTTTAAGGGGTCTAAAAACAAACAAAACCTTTCCTTGCCAAGCTGAATTCCATCATTTCTCATGTGACACAAAGCTGGGATGACATGACATAAGGTTGGGAAGCTTCAGCCAACTGTCTTTCCTTTCTTCTCTAGCCCATTCAGTCAAGGACTAAGGGCAGCCAGAACCAGGCCGTGAAAGCTTCTGGAACAACTGGAAATCAATTCATTTTCATACCAAAAACGTGTACACTTTGGTTCATGGACCAAGCACATGAACCCCAAATGGGGAAACTTAGGGAAATGTGGTTTGGAGCGCACAAAAGGGATCTCCAGCAGAGTTCCCAGTAAAGGGCTCCAAGATTGACACCTGGCTTGGGGTGATGCAATCTATCCTGGGGAGCTCTGATTCTAGCAGCAGCATAACCAAGATCATTAGCCTAATGCATGTTTTAATCCCATCAACTAAGGCCAATCAGCATTCAATGCTAGGTCAAAACTTCAGCTGCTATTACCTAAAACAACAAAGAACATCCTAAAGCTAAGCTTACTACTCTTGGCCAAATCCTATGAACAATTCTCTGAGGATTTTCTGAAGATTGAGGATGATTTAGCAGAGTGTTTGTTTTTAGATCCCTTAAAACACAATTGGATTAACCTAGTTAACAAGTCAAGTTATTACTTAGTCCAAATTCCAGATCTAGGTTATCACAATCAAACAATCATATCATCCATAGCAGCGGAAAAATAAATAACATAATGATATGATGACCTAGGAAAACCAAACCAGTAAAAAACTTGGGGAGGATTTAACCTAACTATCCTCAAGGTAAACTTGAATCCACTATAGAAAGAATCAAATTTTGTACAATAGAACTTAGACCACTAACATTCTATTGCTATCCACCAGTAGAAAACTTACTGACACGACCACGTGCAAGCTCCGAGACCACAGACTCCTTCTTTCTTGGATTCTACAGCAAGTACAAGCACACCCGCTTGTGTATCTTTAAGCTCTTATGGCAGCAACTGAATGTCATCAAGCTCTTGAAGAAATCTCCTTCTTGATAATCCTAAGCTTGTGTGAAGGCAAGCACCTCTCAGATCTCACAAGAGATTCACACAAACAACAATATGAGCAACCTCTAAAACGTGGCTAGGGTTTGCCTTATATACCTAGGGCAAAACATAAAATCCTAAATGTTTTAATGAGCTAGGGCTGAGTTGGAATTATGCAGAAAGAAACATTCTGCCCAATATTTGATCGATCGAGTCTAAGATTCGATCGATTAAGCCAGGCCGAAAGTCACTAATACTTCTGCAGCCACTCGATTCCAACTTTACATTCAACGCACACACTTTGAGCAAGTCTAAACAAGACTAACAACTGTTTTGATCATGGTTTGCCAACATTACACATTAGAGTTCTAAATACATTAGTTCCTAAGTCTTTAGAACCTAACAAACTCCCTTTTTGGCAACCCGCGACAAAACACAACTAAATGCTCAAAATTTACAAAGAAAAGCCCTTTACAAAAAAAATGCCCATTATAAAAAATCCAATCCTAACTATTATCCATCAGTTGCAAGTGTAGACAGCAGCTCAATTGAATCAACCTGTAAATTTCCTGAAACATTAAACAAAACACATAAACGCATGTGTTGAAAATACAAGTAAACAAAATAAATTCTTGATTTCACACAACACAAAATAAAGACATATATCAATGAATAACTCATATATATAAATCAATAAGCAGTGGAACAAGAAACATGTAAAACAATAAATGTATCTCCCCCTAACATGAATAGCCCAACAAAAATGCATCAAGAACCAAAAAGGTAAATACAATGTTAAGCACCTAGATACAATCTAATCAACTCCACAAGCTCCAACAAAAACTCTCCCCTTGAGAACAAAAAACCCTCTACAAATGTCCTAAAGTACTCCCCCTTTTTTGTGACGGAATGCCAAAGGGCACTCAAAAATCATCATCAAAAGGGGGTGGCGGTGAGGATCGTCGAAACTGTGCCAACTCTGCTCGCAAGGCACAGATCTCATCGAGCACATCCACCAAAATCTGTCCATGAGCCGCCTAAATGGTCAAGACATGATCCAACGTACGTTGAATGTCTGAAGCATCCGAAGTAGTCAGTAGAGGAACATCAGCCTCAGCAGAAGCAGCACCAGATGCCTCAGCCGAAGCAACACCTATATAAGAGGGAGGAGGGGGTACAACACCAGAAGGCTTAACTCTAGGAGCTCTCATATGAACAGCCCTCTGCCTAAGGAAGGTGGCACCTATGGGAGCTATGACATGTAAGAGCTCAGAAGTGGGGAAGCTATCTAAACCTAAAAACAGCAAAATCCTATGAATGAAAATAGGATGAACAAGAGCATGAGCAACGACTGAACTCCTATGAACTTCATTTAGAGAATGAAGAAAGAGATGAGGAAAACTAATAGAAGCACCAGAAACAAGTGCGTACAAAAACACACATCGCTCAATAGGGATGATGTGGAGATGAGAAATAGGCCACAAAGAATGACACGCTATTCGAAGGAAGAGATAGGTAGTCTTAGGAAGCTCAACAGACGTGATTCGAGGATCAGAACCCCACTGGATAGAAGACCCAGTGATGTATGAAATAACGTCATCATGGGGTGGAGACTTCGCATAAGGATAGACGGGCTGCCGAACAATCGGAACACCAAGAGCCTCAGCCGCTACCCTAGGAGTAATGGTGAACTCTACACCTCATATCCAACTACGAACCAAGGTGTCGGCATCATAGATGTGATAAGAGAGGTTCGAGTAGAACTCTCTAATCAGGGCAGTCGGGGGTGGATGATCTATCTCCAATAAAGACAACCAACCCCTACTCTCAAAATATGCACTAATGGCAGGATCTAACTCATTTAACACAACCTTCCGCTCAGCCCAAATTTTTCTCTTATTGTTCAGCTTCTCATAGCTTCTCTGCTTTTGTCACTCTGAAACAACTCACTCCTAGAGGGAGACTCAAAAGAAGTGGAGGGTGTCCTATGGGCTCTAGTCTTCCTAGGCATGGTGCTAGGGTAAGGACAAAGACACAAACAGAGACAAAAAGAACAAAAAGAAAAACCAATGGCAGACTGCAAGTTAGCACAAAAAAATATAGAAATATCTATCTATATGATGTATGAACAGTTAAATGTCATGATGCATGCTCTAATATAGTAAGAATAAGTTCAATTTAAGTTCAAATTCACAAAATTGGCTTGAGCATAGATTTCTAACAAAAATCCCAAAATTTGAAAAATCCACTTGTTCAATTTGTAATAAATTGACCAATTGATCATCACACAAGTTAGAATACAGATTATAATGATCAATTACATTAATCCAACAAGCCAATTTCATCAATTAAACTCAATTTGAACAAAATTCCCAATTCGGGTAAATACAAGCCCTAGAATTTTCAATTTCTCACAAAACACTAAATTGATCAAATTAAACATCATAGATCATGTTTATAACATTATAGGAACAAAACCCAATGATCAATTTCAGAAAAGTAGGTTTGAATCATCAAAAACCCCAAATTTGAATAGGTTCGAAAATCCCAACAAAATGCATGAATTTATGCATGAAAACATGAAAATAAATGTAAAAGGAAGGGTAAAATGGACATACTGGCTTATAGAGAGAAAAACCTTACAAAAATTTTGGAGGAAAATGACAAAAATTCGATGTTTGAGCCTTGTCCAAGTTGGAGAGAGAGAGAGAAAAGTTTGAAAACTTTTGAAAAAGATGAGTTGAATAAGTAAAGATTTGATTTTTAAAAACCTTATTCACGATTTTCGATTGATTGAAAATCAGTTTCGATTGATCGAAACAGACAGAAACTCATTAAAAATTTTAAAACCAATTTTGATTTATCGAAAAACAGACTGGATCAATCAAAACAGACAGAGGCTCAGGAAAATTTTTGAGAGAAAAAAAAAAAAAAAAAACACAGTTTTGAAAAACAAAACACATTTTGGGCAGTAACTCCTCAAAGCATTGAAATTGATGAACAAAATGCATGAGTATGAGATGAAATGCTTTTCAAAAACATAAGTTTAAAGCCAGTTTTTCCAAAAGTAAGATTTTCAAACATTCTTCCTTTAAATTCTCAAGCATCAAATATGTTTTGCATAAAACGCAAGGTATTTTCAAACTTGGTTGGTCAAACCAAAAACACACACAATTACATGTACAATGTTTAGTAAAGAGTAACGTGTGTAGTGTGTGCAACTAGTAAAAGCTTGAGATACATGTGAGGTGATATGTGAATAGAAATCAAATACAAAGTCTACAAAATTCATCACATAGAATTTAAAAGAGACTATCACCTAAAGAGTTACATCATATAACTCCCACATCTCCTAGATCATAAGCTTGCAATCATGTAAGTTTCTTGATTTTGCCTCATATTGTACACACCAATTTTAGTTGTTCAAAAACTTATTAAAAAGGCCAGGATAATGTACACACCAATTTTATTTATTTGATTTAGCTTTAAGTCCAATAATGTACACACCAATTTTAAGCATTTAATCCAAGGCTACACCTTATGTTCTTTTTGTGCATGTGCTACACTTTCTCGAGCACAAAATCTTACGATATGCACTAAGGTGTTCATGATTGGTTAGTGAACAGTGGTGAGATGGTTATTTATGCCTTTCTCAAAAGGTTCAAGTCCGACAGTCAAAGATATGTGACTTCAAGATCAAGACAAAGTTATTAAAAACCATAAACATCTTTCCCACATAACATGCACTACAAAGTTTCAACTAGTAAAGTGCAATAAATAAGCTCATCCAAGCTAAACAAGGTACAAAGCCATGTTATGTGAAAATAAATTAACCAACTTTATTTTTAAAAACCAAGAGAATAAATACAAAACAAGATTTGCTCCCTTTTCCCTTTTTTTTTTTTTCTTTTTTTTTTTTTTTTTTTGAAAAGAAGAAACAAAAAACAGTCCTAGAATGAAATGCATGAATGTTATGCAATGCAAATCCTAGAAACAAAAAGAAAAACAAAAACCAAAGAACAATGGTCACAAAGGGTAGAGTAAAGAAGCACAAGGACCATGTCAGAAAACTCAATTAGATTGAGCATTTTGCATTCAAAGCTTTTTAGATGCACCACGAGCATTGGAGTTCTTATTCACATGGGAATGATTTCCAACTCTAGGATTAGAATAAAGGTTTAGAGCCTTTACCAATTCACCAATGAGTACCATAGGATCTTGTGCTTGAGGCACAGGTACTTTTGGTTTATTTGCTATCTTAACAGCTCACAGCTTGTAACAGTTTGGACGAATGTGCCTAGACTTTCCACAAAAATGACAAACCCAAGCAGGCTTACCATGCAACTTGTCCTTAGAAAAGGTAGACTCCTTAGTTTAGACTCTTTCAGATCAACCCTAATCTTCTTAGGAGGTGTGACCCCTATAGGTTTAACAGTCTCACTCATAACCTCACTCACAGGGGGTTCAGAGGAAGAAGAAGGAACAAAGTTTGTGGAATAGGGTGCAGATGCTGAGATGCTTTCAACAAAACCTAATCCAGATTTGTCAGAAGGAGACTTTGAACACTCAGCATATGATCAAGTTTAGAACTAGTAGATCTAGCAACAGATAAATCAAGTTCCAAATTCTTGACTTTATCAAGCAAAAGAATATTCTCAGTTTTCACATTATTCAAAAGTTCATTAGCATCAAACAATTTCACAAGCAAATTTTTCTTATCAAGTTCAAGAGATGAAATTTTCTTTAGGCCTAATTCAACATTCATGGCATCCTTTGCAGCAACTTTGCAAAGTTTATTGTAGGTTTCTTGAAGATCTGCATCCTCAGAGAGTTCCCCATCAAAAGGGTTCTCTTCAACAGACACACTTTCATTAACTACAGTAGTAGCAGTGAAAGCAATGAAGTTTCCATTCTCGTCACACCCAGACTCATCGTCAAAAACTTCATTATCACTAAGGGTTATAGCCATAGTCTTACCCTTAGACCTCAAGTATGTAGGACATTCAGATTTCATGTGACCATACGTTTGACATCCAAAACACTGAGGACCCATAGAATTATTAGAAGATTGACCAATTTTTTCTCTAGGTTTTTCATTGTTGTTAACCTTAGTGGGATCATTCTTTCTAAAGTTTCTAGGTTCAGCAGTGTTCGTACCTCTTGCCTTTCTGTTACTATTCCTAAGAAAATTTCTAAAGTTCTTGGCAAGGTAAGCAATCTCTGTAGTAGAGAGCTCATCATCAAATCCACCAACATCAATATCATCAACTGACTTAAGAGCCATTTATTTGGATTTGCTAGTTTTAGGTAGGTCTAACTCATAGAACTAAAAAGATCCTACAAGTTCATCAACAGGGATGGAGTCCACATCCTTACTTTCAATGATGGTAGTCACTTTGGGTCTAAAATCTTCAATTAAAGATCTAAGAATCTTCCTAACAATTTTAGGTTGATCATAGATTTCACCCAGATTATATGCAGAATTAACAATGTCATTAAGCTTAGCATAGAATTTATCAAAAGATTCATCATCAGACATCCTAATGCTTTCAAATTTAGAAGTTAATTGCTGCAACTTATTAATTTTAGCTGCCTTTGTGCCTTCATGCACAGTTTGGAGGATATTCCAAGCAGTGTGAGCAACTTCAACATTAAAGATTCTCTTAAATTCCTCCATAGAAACAACATTGAAAATAGCATTCATAGCTTTGCTATTGAAAGCTGTTGCTTCTTTTTGAGAAGTTTACCACTCACTCACAGGAGTAGTGGGCTTCTCCCATCCGTATTCAACGGAGTTCCAGACTTTCTCATCAATTAATTTCAAGAATGCTTTCAACCTTACTTTCCAATAAGCATAATTATTCCCATCAAAGTGAGGTGAAATAACAAGAGAGTGTCTGTGTTCCATGACAACCAAGGTCAAGGATCAGCTTAGAGATCAAACGATCTACAACAAAAGAGCAACCTGCTCTGATACCACTTGTTTGTTTTTAGACCCTTTAAAACACAATTGGATTAACCTAGTTAACAAGCCAAGTTATTACTTAGTCCAAATTCCAGATCTAGGTTATCACAATCAAACAATCATATCATGTATAGCAGCGGAAAAATAAATAACACAATGATATGATGACCCAGGAAAACCAAACTGGTAAAAAACCTGGGGAGGATTTAACCTAACTATCCTCAAGGTAAACTTGAATCCACTATAGAAAGAATCGAAGTTTATACAATAGAACTTAGACCACTAACATTCTATTGATACCCCACCAGTAGAAAACTTACTGGCACGACCACGTGCAAGCTCCGAGACCACAGACTCCTTCTTTCTTAGATTCTATAGCAAGTACAAGCACACCCGCTTGTGTGTCTTTAAGCTCTTATGGCAGCAACTGAATGATCATCAAGCTCTTGAAGAAATCTCCTTCTTGATAATCCTAAGCTTGCGTGAAGGCAAGCACCTCTCAGATCTCACAAGAAATTCACATAAATAGTAATATGAGCAACCTCTAAAATGTGGCTAGGGTTTGCCTTATATACCTAGGGAAAAACATAAAACCCTAAACGTTTTAATGAGCTAGGGCTGAGTTGGAATTCTACAGAAAAAAACATTCTGCCCGATATTCGATCGATCGAGTTTAAGCTTCAATCGATCGAGCCAGGTCGAAAGTCACTAATACTTCTGCAACCACTTGATTCCAACTTTACATACAACACACACAATTTGAGCAAGTCTAAACAAGACTAACAACTTTTTTGACCATGGTTTGCCAACATTATACATTAGAGTTCTAAATACATTAGTTCCAAAGTCTTTAGAACATAACACAGAGATTATTTGCTAATTACCCCCTCAAACTCAACTATAAATGGAACTCTCCATTAACACTTCAACATAGACTAAGAGATACACTAATAGAAAAGAGTCATTCCTTAACTTCTCTGGAATCTCTCTCTCTCCTTTCATCTCACACTAAGTTTCCTCATTAATTGCTATAATGGAACTTATGATATTTGTTTATTCATTTACTATTGAAGGTTATGATGTGGCCGTTACTATAGAATTTTTCCCTCATATTATTGTATTAGAAGACTCTTCTCCAGACTCTATGGATGATGAGTTTGAAGATGTAGATATTTTCCTTAATCTGTGAATATCTAACGGTTGGAGGTTTATTCTACTCTGTTTCATTTTACCACTGGAACATTTTACCGCTGGGATACTTTACTGCTGAAATATTTTACTGCTGGGTTATTTCTTTATTGCAGCATGCTTTTTATTATGCTAACGTGACTGTTGTAAGAAGTGTTTTTGGGCCATCTCATAACACTTGTCTGTCCCATCCTAGGCCCAAGGTATAAAAAGAGGGCGAACTCTTCATAAACTTCACCGATAGCCTTTGGGCCATGCTTCAAGCCCATCGTCGAGTTTTGGTTTAGGCCCCTAACCCAACATAAATCTCATTTGTCGAAAGGAAAACTTTTCTGCCCCTAACAACTTTCTTTTTCAAGATCTTCCTCTGTTCATTTCATGGATGAGATGATGTAGTCCTTCATGTCAACTCAAGCTGAACATGGACAGTTGTTGGATACACTGTTGGAAGACATAACTGACTTGCATATTTGGTTTCATCAATTGAGGAGTTCTTTGTTCCCCACACCACCTCCTGCACCTTCTAATTGATTGTTTATCTTTCAAAATATGTGACAAAAAGGGGAAGTATGTAGTTGTTGGTTGTTGGTTTTAGGGGGTATTTTTGTTTTTAGGGG
Source organism: Quercus ilex subsp. ballota (assembly GCA_032727855.1). Lineage (NCBI taxonomy): Eukaryota > Viridiplantae > Streptophyta > Magnoliopsida > Fagales > Fagaceae > Quercus > Quercus ilex. The sequence goes on along the minus strand of CM064915.1, from coordinate 29,141,182 downwards.
GAGACTTTGTTCTTCTTGTTAGGCGGAGACATTATGTTTGTTTTTGGGTGTTTGTATCCATGTTTTTGTGTGTGTGTGTGTGTGTGTGTGTGTGTGTGTGTGTGTGTGTGTGTGTGTGTGTGTGTGTGTGTGTGTGTGTGTGTGTGTGTGTGTGTGTTAGTCTTGATACTCTATGCTTTGTTTTCTTTTGAGTTGTGTTGTAACTCTATATCTGGTATCAAACTTATTATGCTATGTTCACATGCTTTATTTTTATATTGATTCTATCTACTTATTATTGCATTGTGATACATACATACATATATATATATATATATATATATATTATCTATTTTTCTTTCCACACATATCTTGATGTTTTCTTTAAGTGTTTCAAGAAAGACAGGTATATTCTGGTCAAGATCAACTGCCTATTCTTGCAACTTCTAAGATAGTTAATTATTGGTTGGGATTTGTAATTGTTTTGGGAAAAATATTGTAATTGGATAGTTCTTGTATTTGAGCATTTCATTTTGTATGTAAGTTTTGTCATGAATTGCCAAAAGGGAAGATTGTTAGGTTCTATATGTGTATAGGTTTATTGGCAAACACGTGAACACAAACTTGTCTAGATATAGATCATAGTGTCTACAGGTATGATTAGCAATGCTTAAGATGCCACTTGTCAATGTGCAAGAATAGGAAAGCTTCTAATCAAGAAATGAAATTTCATCAATTTTGACTAATCGAAATTAAGTTCGATCAATCGAAATGCATATTTGCAGAATTAGAAATTCAACCCATCGGCCCATCAAATGTTTAGGGTTTCAAACCTAATTCACTAAGTATATAAAGAAAACCCTAAGACATGTTTTCAAAGACTTTGGAGCTTCTCATTTGAGATCTAAAAGTTTTTGTGCCTTCTCCTTTCAAAGTCACTATCAAAAATTAATCTACGTATAATCTGAATCAGTAGATCTGAAGTTACTACAAACCAGTTATCAAAGGTGCTAGATCTAAATCTTCAAATGTAGTCCTGAAGTCATGGACTGGAGGTCTATGTGAAGAAAATCTTTAATGGGATGTTGAAGACATATATATATCAGAGAAGTCTGTGAGATTCAGAGCTAAGTTTATTAACCTTGGTTAGGTTTACTATGAATTGATATTTTGACTGTAAATCTCCATCTAATAATGGATTGTTCATCTTGGGATTGATCCCCCTAGGTTCTTCTTTTACAACAAGTTGTTTCATAAGGTTTCCAAGGTCATCATGTCTTGTGTTATTTACTTTTCCATTGTGCATGATACGTTTTATTATTTGTTTTAACCTAAGGCTTGCCTAATTAATCTAATTAACAACTTGGCCTTAAAATTAGTTAAACCTTGTTTGTTTAGGGGTCTAAATCTAACAATTTATTTTAAAACATTCAAACAATATTACTTAACTCTATTACATTCTTTCCCCTTACTTAAATACATTACATTCTATTCCTTTATGATCATTCCATTATATTCCTTTATGAACCCAATTGAAGGCTTTATAAAATATTTAATGTCTTTTTTATGTTTTTAACTTATTATTATAAAATAAAAAATAAAAAAACGTGTATTTTTTTGTAGTTTATTCTTACAACAAAATGGATTTTTTAAAAAAAAAAATTATGTATATACATGTATTATAGGTCTAATACACGTATTTTACTTAGTGATGCACATGAGGTCGTGCTAGTGATAATGGAGGCTTTCTTATTGAGAATATCTTACAAATATGGGACAGTCCTGTAACAAAGTTATAATTAACTGTGTAATACTCTTAATATTTCTCTTAAGCAAAACTAGGAATACAATCAATATCAATAAATATATATATATATATATATATATATATATATAAGCAGAGATTTAAAGCAATAGGGTCTAAGCTTTTGCCGATTGGCATCTCCTACTAAATTTTCTTTACAATCTTTCAACTTTCTCATTAATTGCCTGAGTTTTCACCAAGTCTCTCTCTTCTTATGTCGTTTAGCATTTTCATTGTTTCAATATTAAAAACCAAAAAAATTAAGGACTAATAACTAATGAGAGAGAGAGAGAGAGAGAGAGAGAAATATTCTATGGATGGTTAAATGTAATGTACTGTTTCAAAAAAAAATTGAGATTGACAAAGCATCTAAGAGAGAGGAATTTGGGGGGTTATAACTATTGTCATGTTGGCCTTCTTTCATTTCATGGTATGTAATCTTTGAACACAATACAAAATTTTGATTTTCATGGTTGTATTACTCATATGCATTTACTTTTAATTTCAAGATTTTTTTTTTAAAAGAATTAATCTTACTTTGAGAAAGCTACCAACGTGCAATGCAGCAACGTTAGCATTCTGCATATGCATATGGTATCTCAAAACAAAGGTATGCCTAACAGTTTACAATTTCTTAGACCTTAAAGTATTTTTGTTTAATTATGTTATACCTTTGTAGTAGTTATTTTGAAATATAATTTCTTAAATTGCTCCAGAGAAAAAAAAAAAAAAACATGTTTATAATTCTTTATTCTGGCCTTATGAGGCTAGATATCAAGCAAAAAACAATCATAACTTAATGGAGTTGAGTGTTAAGGCTAGGGATATTGCCATTTTTTTATTGGCAAAAGACTTTGGGTTATAGCCAAATATGTTTTTCGAGATTGTGCAGTATGTTTTTTCTCAATTAACTCAGTAACATCGTAGACTAATTCTATTAAGGTATCCATTGGCAAATTTATGCATTAGAGATTGAAGTCATTTGTTTAGTACATTCTACTATACACTCTCCTAATGATAATTGCTAAATTGGGATAAAAACGCTCAATCTTTGGCCTTGCATTAAATTAGATTTTTATCTTTCACTCATCATTCTTTGTCTAATTATTATTATACACAAAATTGATTAAAGAATCTCTCTTTCTTTCTTTTTTCTTTTATTTTTTCCCACTTTTGTAGGAAAAAGCAACCAAAAAAAAAAAAAATGAAGAATTCGTTGCCTAATTGAGTGGGGGTTGATCTTTGTGGTGACAATTAGGAAATGATTTTGTGCATCAATTATTATGTGACCTCCATTTAGGTTTCACCCTTTAATTTTTTTAAGCTTTATAATTCTTTACAACATTTTTTGTTTTGTTTATATTAATGTGATTGTTCTCTATTACAAGTGTTCATAAGGATGAATTTTATGGGAACCTATATAGTGAAATCAGCCAATAGTTTAGAATCTTTAGATTACAAACTCTTTTGGTCTTCTATTTGCACTTTGGCACTTCTTTTATCATAAATCAAGAATTAAATAAAAAACTATCTAAATCTATCTCAATATTTTTGCATCACTATAAATTTGTTTTCAAAATTAAGTATTTGGTTGAGTAACCATACTAGAAACCTCTTTCTCTCGCTTGCCTCCTAAAGAGGTTAAAATGAATGAAGGTATTGATGCCCAGATAGTTTTGTTCAATGTTTTTTTTTTTTTTGCCTTAAAGATTATATTAGTAAGAACAAATGACTACATTAGCTAGGTGTTTGAAAAAATGCCTCTAACAGTATTTTATTTTTTATTCTCATTTGATTTGTCTTCTTTAGCTACCTTTTGTTATATTGAAGTCATCTACAATTTGTGAAGCCAAGGATAAATGTTAGGTTAAAGTAAATTGCATTGATGCAACATATAGCTGATTCAATTGATAATAAAAAAGAAATTAAAAAATAAATAAATAAATAAAGAATGTTACTTCATGATATTAAAGACATATGTTCAACATTCTACATAACTTTCTTTTATAGCAGCTTACAACATTATTCGTGAATCGTGTGCCCTTTATTAGTATAATATAAATTTTGTATCACCCTAAGTAATAACATTGGCAATATTAATGACAGTCGTGCAACATGGTAAAGCTATATTAACCCTATGCAATCATCAATTATTATTCTATCAAGCTATAAAGCTTCATAAAATTTTGATAATTATTTATGGTTGATGCACTTTAGCTATAATATCAGCATCTTTGTTTGCTTCTCTAAAAACCCGCCTAATTTCACGCTTTCAAAGTTCTTCAAGGTCTTCCAAATATTCGAAATATAATTAGGTCAGGTGCTGTCAAAAGAATTGATGTGTTGGGCAGTTGGGCCATTATCATTCTACAAGCTCTCGAAGAATACGAAAGCCCAAAATTGCATGCATGCGAATGCGACCGAAAGAAATTGATGTATTACTGTAATTTTGGAAACAGATTGTAAGGATGTATCTGATATCTTATAATAGCATGAATGCAAGTATTTGATAAAAAGTCCAAAAGCCAAGAAAGATAAAGGAAACCAGAAGGGCAACAACAAAAACATCACTAACACCAGTGCTTTTTATTTTTATTTTTATGTAGGAGTATTTACTATTTAGCATCACTAAGCATTATTAGCAGTGATGGTAGCTTTCATACTGAGAATATCTTACAAATATGGGACAGTCTTGTACAAACTATTACAGCCCAATTGTAGTGATGCACGTGGCAGGGAATTTGTTTAGCTTGTGTGAGGTATTGCTAGTGGAAGGTTTAAAAATTTTCTTGCTGGTATGTGATTACTGTTTAATTAATATAATATATAGATATTCTTCGATGGTCAACCGACTCGATCATCTAGTCTACAATAATGTATGTGCCTGCCTACCTTCCCACCTATGTAAGAGTCATAATCAATTTGCTCAACCTAGGAATTTAGGATTGAGTTTTCAATCACTATGTAACATTTGGATGCACCTATATTTTCCTTCGTTACGGTTAGGTTGGACCCATTACCAAAGTGAAACCATCATCACAAATGGTGATAAAAAGTTTGAAAACGTGTGGTATATCATAAATTCAAAAATTGTCCCAACTTTTTAAATATAAAATATTTTTAAGAATTATAGAAAAGAAGAAAGAGAAAGAACATAAAAGAATAAAGAATGAATATGGTTTGACCTTAACTGACCTTCTTTGACAACGTAAAATCTTAAATGATTACATTTTTTTTTTTTATTCAGTTCAATCTTTTGTGATGTACTCATTGAAAGATATATATAAAAAATACATTAGGTTAAATATGATCATTCTAAAACTACTATAGCACATGCCATTGGCATCAGTAGCCTATTGGCACCCAGGTACTTGTATGACCTGTTGCTCGGGAGTTCTAGCCCCCGCAATCACCTAGCAAAAAAAAAAAAAAAAAAAAACTACTATCGCACACGGTGTTATAAAATTGTTGGAGGGCAAAAGCTCAGCCCATATCAAGTCTAAGCCGCGCATGTTTAAGTACAAGATCAGCCCAAACTTGATGAATGCCAAGCTACTACACTGATGGACGTATGGGAATGTCTAAACAAACTCCTCTTATTCTCAGGAATGGAAAGTAGTTACTTGGTGGAATCTACCAGCCAAACACAAGATTCAACGCCTGGCACAAGTTATTAGAGAATCATTTCAACAGTATGGTTGTGGGGTCCGTCCTTGACATGCGATTTGACAAGATTAAATAATGACTTAGACCCAAAAAGCCACCCAGATCCCACAGGTGGGGGGACCCACAGGCACGTGGAAGATTCTTCCATCATGATGACTTAGCCACTCACGAGAGGGCATATAAGGGGGAGAGGGGTTAGAATTAGAGGTTGGAACGTTTTTCTTGTGAGAAAAATACGAGAGGAACGAGAAACAAGTATTTGGAAAAGGTGATCCAGCTCGGGACACCCAAAGGGCACCTCGGCTGTCTGAGTTCCTCCTTGGTTAGTCATATTTTTAGCAAATAACCACAGCACAACCATTTTATACCATCACCAGCAAAACTTCTTCTATGATCTCCCATTGTGGGCTAAACCCAATACAAAACACAAATTAATTAGGGGTCCAGGCCCAACAAGCCCAAACTCGTTGGGATAAAACTACCACAATCTTTATCAATGAAATGAACTTTTGCATTATTTGACTGAAGTATTACTGCCTGTCTATCTTCATTATACTTTATTTCTTATTTTGGTTAAACAACAAAAGGAAACAATTCATTAGTTATAAAAATATTGCCAATCGTGATTAGCCAGTACTTGATGTAACTTTACATTTTATTCCAACGACGATATTCATCACACGCCGAGAATATAATTACGTGAGAATGGGAGATTTACTTGGCTTCTAACTTATAGATGACCGATGTCAGTATGATGCCAAACTCGTACTTAACCGAAAGAGAAGCCTTAGGTTTCCATCTTGTCAATGACCGTAGTTAGGCTGAGGCTAGACTTTTGTCCTCAATAGAAGAATTGTTAGGTTTTCACCTAGTCAATGACCAGGGTCAGGCTGAGGCTAGGCTTCTATCCTTATTAGAAGAACTCTTAGGTTTCCACCTAGTTAATGACTGGAGTCAAGCTGAGGCTAGGCTTCTATCCTTAACAAAAAAACTCTTAGGTTTCCACCAAGTCAGTGACTGAGCTCAGGCTGAGGCTAGACTTCTGTTCTTATCAAAAAAACTCTTAGATTTCTACTTAGTCAATGACCGATTTCAGGCTGAGGCTAAGCTTTTGTCCTTAACAAAAGATCTGCTAGGTTTTCACCTAGTCAGTGGCCATGGTTACGCTGAGGCTAGGCTTATGTCTTTATCAGAAGAACTCTTAGGTTTCCACCTAGTTAGTAGCTGAGGCTAGGCTTCTGTCCTTAACCTATCAATCTTCAATATTGCCAAATGTGAGCCCCGAGTATGGAAAGCCGATAGATTATGAAGAGATAACATTTAAATGTACAAAACAAATAAAATTCATGAATAACATCACTCTTTATTCATTCCATTAATATCAATACATGATGATTTAAGGAGATGACATGCAAAGTGAAAAATACTAGTAAAAATACTTCTTCAAGTTGTTCACATTCCACGAACAAGGCATGGACTTTTCCTCCAAGTCTTCTAAGTAGTATTCCCCTACTCCTACTACTAAGGTTACCCGGTATGGTCCTTCCCATTTCAGGCCAAGTTTTCCCCAATTAGGATCCCTAATATTTCTTGTTCTTCCTCATGACCAAATCTCTAGGGACAAACTCACGTGGCCTAACATTCCTATTGTATCTTCGGCAGAGCCTTTGCTGATAATTAGCTAGCCGTATCAATGTTATATCCCTATTTTCCTCAATGAGGTCTAGCTGCTCGGCCAACATTTAATCGTTACTACCTGGAGAGAAGCTGTTCATCCTCATAGTGGGAGGGTCAACCTCTAAGGGTATTACTGTCTCAGTTCCATAAAACATGGAGAAGGGGCTTTTGCCTATGGATCTCTTGAGGGTAGTTTTATAGGCCCACAATACATTTGGCAACTCTTCAGCCTATCTCCCCTCTGACTCCTCGAGCCTCCTTTTTAACCCGTTTATAATGACCTTGTTTGTGGCCTCGGCCTACAATGTGCAATACATGTTCTTGATCTCGAGCTCACTATAATACCTCCTTAAGGCCTTGCTATCAAATTGAAGCTTATTGTCAAATATCAAGGTCTCAAGGACACTAAACCAAGTTATTATGTTTTTCCATACAAACTTCTTGACATCAGCATCTCAGATATTTGCCACAGGCTTGTCTTCTACCCATTTCGTTAAGTAATCAGTAGCAACTAATAGCCACTTCTTGCTCTTTGTAGCCTTTGGAGATGGCCCCACGATATCTAATCTCCATTGAGCAAAAGGCCACAAGCCAGACAAATGGTTGAGGGCTCCTCCTAGCTGATAAATATCAGGCACATACCTTTGGCATTAATCACATTTTTTTTGGCATACTCTTAAGCATTTCTCTGCATGTTCGGCTACCAATACCCTAGTCTCATTGCCTTATGAGCCAAAGAGCAGCCCCCTATGTGGATTCCACATACTCCCTCATGTAGCTTATAGAGAAGGGTCTCAACAGCATCTGGATGGACACACAGCAAGTACGGACTCCCAAACGACCTCCTATATAGCTTCTACTCGGCTGATAACTAGAATTTGGGGATTTTCTCCTTACTTGTTCGGCTTCTTTCTTGTCCTCAAGGAGAGTACCGTCTAAAATGAATGCAACAAATGGTTAATGGCATATGGTCAAGCTAACATATTCACCCTTATCTACACTAACTGTTTTTGTTTGTTGTGTTTATGTATGAGAATGATACTTGGAAAATAAATATGCTTACTGCTTTAAAGTGCATTAGGTGATCTCTCTCCATTTTCTTTTATGTTGTAGAATAGTATATATTCACATGCTAGATACAGTAAATAAAATATTCACATGCTAGCTATACATATTTCTTGTAACGTAGTAAATAGCTTTCCGGTGCTATTTATGTATATATTCACAAGTTTGCTTGTATATATTTCTTGCCAATAATATCACATGTTATTTAAATGCATAAATAAAATAGTCACATGTTATGTATATTTATTGTATGTACAAGACTCTTTCAAAAAAAAAAAATGCCAAAGTACTTAATTTATTCTTCAAAATGTGAATATCATGATTAAATTAAAACAAGGTACTATCTTTTGAATAGGTAGTGTGGGGTGCCTAACACATTTCCCACCCGTAATTGAGCTCCTGGTCCAAGAATCTTTGGTTTGAGACTTTGGTTACCACAATTAATTTAAGAACATTTGAATTGGTTTTTAGTTAGGTAAGTAATTAAAAGGAATTAGATAAATAGGTGATCAATCACCAACTCCTTAAAATAAGTATAGACTCTCACACACACACCTCACCCTAGTAACACTTACACATACTTGACACATCATCAAGCACACAACGTAGAAAAACTCGAGGAAACACGCTCTTTGCAAAACCCCTCCACCCGAGGGCGTACGCAATAGTGGAATTCGAATAGAATTAGAAAGACTAAATTGGCGTGGATGGGGTGGGTCTGGACTCCAAATTCAATGCCAATCCAAAAACTGAATTGTGTTTTGTTTGTTGGGTATTGTTTACATGAACCGCTAGATTGTGGACTTATGCAAATTTCATGGTCCTGGATATCAAGTATTGGACGCTCAAACATGGATGATTCATGATTCACGACTGTGTGGAATGGAGTATCCAAACAAAAAAGTATATAATGTTGGTGTGGGTAAGTATGTTCCAAACAGTTTGCCCTTTGGTCGCTTGTCCCACGTTGCTTAAGTATGGATTCTCTTAAGTATGGATTCTCTTATGGGTTTATAAGTCATTGTCCTCCTAAAGTGATAACTTAAGATAATGGGGTAGATGTTGGACTTGGGCTTATTCCTATCCCATTACCCCAACTTTGGATCAGCCCGTTGGGCACTACCCAAGCAACCATTTGGAATATCTACTGTATGCACTGACTGTTTCTTTAGTCCCATTGTAGACCACTGTGTTCCTAATTTCTTGGCTTATAGTCTATTCCTGGGGAGTTGTTCGGCCAAGAAAACCATTCGCATCGAGTTCTAATATGAGTGGCATGAATCGACCTTTAAGAACAACACTATTTACATGGACAAAATGGGCTTTTGCCCTTTTCGGGTAAATTATATAGCATTATGCCCCCCTTCCCAAACTAATTAGGAAAATTCCCCTCTTTTAAAACTTGATTTTTGATAAATCGAGTTAAAAAAAAAAAAATTCTTAGGCCCTATAGTGACGTTTTAAGAACCTATAGTGACGTTTTTTAACTCGACTTCAATGAAATCGAGTTATAGGTAAAAAAACGACACTATAGGTCAATTTCATTGCCTATAACTCGATATCATTAAAGTCGAGTTAAAAAACGTCACTATAGGTCCTTAAAACGTCACTATAGGATCCTTAAAAACGCCACTATAGGGCCTAACTCGATTTATCAAAAATCGAGTTTTAAAAGAGGGGTATTTCCCTAATTAGTTTGGAAAGGGGGGGCATAATGCTATATAATTTGCCCGAAAAGGGTAAAGGGCAATTTTGTCCCTATTTACATGATTCTACAGTTTGTGAGATCTTTCTAACTCTCTATTTATTTTATGTTATTGCTAAATTTTTAGGGTTTACCTTGTTGAATCGAAACCTATATATACTTTATATTACTTTATTTTCCAACATATGATGTGTATCAAGAGCTCTCACAATTTGTGAACCTTATACACCAGTGAAACCACATATATTGTGAGTATTTCACTACATACACTTGATATACATAGTAACATTCTTGTATCCGTATGGTCTATCTCCCGCATCTTGCGAGAGATTATTAAACACAAACAAAAAATGTAATTAACAAATTTAATTATTATTAGACCTTTGATCTTTTGTGTTGTTGTATTAATTAAGCCCCTCTTACTATTATTTATTTTTTCAATTTGATAGATAAACTTTTACAGTGTAGCAAATAGACCATTCTTTTACTAGTTTTGTCCAATTACTAACATAAAGGATCTTTGACTTTTTTCAAAAAAAAAAAAGGTAATGAATTTGATTGGGGTTTGTATAAAAAATTTGTAATCTTGTTCTTTTTAATTGTATTAGAACCACTTAAGAATTTTTGTGTATCATTTTTACAAAATTAATGAATTTGAGTGGAGCTTATATAAAATTGTTATATTCTATTTGTAATTTTTTTTTTAATGAGATACTACAATGTTTAAAAACATTTTTTGTGTATCATTTTTACAAAATTAATAAATTTGAGTGGAGCTTATATAAAATTGTTATATTCTATTTGTAATTTTTTTTTTTTTAAATGAGATACTACAAATTTTAAAAACTTTTTTAAGTTCCTTAAAAGAAGTAGTTATTTTAAAGGGGGGACAATTCATATATTTTGGGAAAGTTATACACTTAAAAATTTTAATTTTGTAAAATCAAATATATAAATTAATAAGAGTTTATTGGGACCAGAGGAGGCCTTAGTCTAAATGTAAATTTGTCACAGAGGATGACTTAAGACTTGGGCATTTAGTTCGTTGTGATATACTCTTAATGTGATGCATATTACGATGATGTAACATTAAGATTTTTGGTTTATTTTATTTTTTCTAACATTAACATAATCTAAAATTACAAAATATATCACATCACCTTAATCTCATCACCTTCCTAAACAATGTAATGTTTTATTTTTGTATTTAGATTACATTAAATTAATATTACAATAATGTAATATTACGGTATAATGTAACATCACGGCAAACCAAATGCTCTCTTAGAGAATGAAGGTAAGGCATACAATTCCAGTGGATAGGAGGATCTTGAATCCCAACATGACACGTGTGAGAAGTTAGAAGAGTCTCATGATCATTGGTAAGCTTTGTGTAATTAGTGATCACTAGTATTAAGAACTTGCTCTATTTTGCTATGCACAACATCGTCACTTATCTCATGCGTGTTATTATGTAATAAATGAAGCCAAATTTTCCTATATCTATACTACTAATAAGAGAATTCCTCTGTTTCGTTTTCAATTTTTGACATACTAAAATATTCTCATACAAATTCTAAAATAATATACCCTTTAGTATAATTTTTTTTCCTACAAAAAACAAAAAGGTTAAAACAGTAATACTAACTCATGTACAAAAGGAAAACATAATAAAAATAAAAATAAAAACCGTTATTCTCATATGTATTCAAATGTTTGATACCTATCTATATTTCTAATCTATTTGAATTCAAATACATTTATCAAAAAAAAAAAAAAATTACTTCTTCCAAAACAAACCCACCACCTCACGTAAAAATTACCCATTTTTATCCTGTATTCGAATGCCTGTTTCCTATCTCTATTGGTTATCTATTTGAATTCAAATACTTCAATTATGTTTTAGGCTTTTTCCTTCATTTATCTTCTTCATTCTGCTTAAAACTTAGGACACTATCTCTATCTCATTTTTAAACATTATTCTATGTTACCTTACCTTTCTTTTTTTCTTTTTCTTTTTTAAAAATACAATATATCATTTTAAACGTTATAACACTAAAACAAAAAAATAAAATAACAAATCATTATTACATGAGCAAAGCCCCTGTGATGAGTCTAATTTATTTATAGGCAGATAAACATTCATTATGTTTTTCTCACTCATAAGGTCCCAAAGGATGCCAATCAGAGTCGGAATCCTTGCCACTTCATAATCCGTCCAAGCCACAACCCTCGTGATATTCTCTTGAAAGTACCACACCACACCTTAATTCTAGGCACTCTGATCCTTACCTAAAATCAAACTAGCTAGTCTTCGAGAAATTATAGAGTTCTTTGATGGACCATGTCACTTGTCCACCATTCCACTAAAAAACTTTCACTTATTTAAAATTGCTGAGTCAGTAATTAATTTCTTTAAAAAAAAATTCTCTTACTAACAATTTTAAACAAGTGGCAGTTTTTTAGTGGAATGGTGGACCATATCACTTATACACCACGTGGATCTTATAATTTCTCCTAGTCTTCTATGAGTTCTATCTCTTCATCAATGAGAATCAAAATTGATCTACAGTTTCAACTCTGTTAGGGTTCATAGATTTGTTAGACAAATCCTAATGCCACCGAATTTTATTTGCCATTTCAACCAATTGGCACCAAATTTTTATTTAAAGAATTTTGAAGATTCTTATATCTAAATTAGTCTTTTATACATATATAATACTCTTAAATTGGTTATATATATATATATATATATATATATACACACACATATATACATATATACTTCATTAAGGACCCGTTTGTTTTACTTAAGATTTTTTTTTTTTTCCAATTTCATGTGTTTAATGCAACCAAAAATGCTATTCAACCTAAAAATATTTTCAAGTTGATTGCAAAATTTGGGGCATTTTGGCATAAAATGATTTACACCTCTATTTTTTAGGAAAAATATTTTATAAATTCCTTTCGTTCATTCTCGTTAACTTTTATCTTACATATCTAACTAAAATGAAACTTTTTGATGACTGCTCTTTATTACTAGATTAAGACACTAATTGGTTTTCTAGTATAGTTTGGGATTGATCCTCAAATTTTTTATTCGAAAATAAAATATTTTACCAATTGAACTAATTACATCTCACAACTATATGACACTTTAGTATTAGAGAATTTGGTTTTTTTGACATAGACCATTTCATTAAAAAAGGGAAGAAAAAAAAGGTAAAAGGAAGTGAACAAGTGGTCAACATTGTTTATTTATTTATTTTAAAGATGTTGGTCACATGCACCAAATGATTTTTTTACCTTTTCACAGTTTAGGGATGAAAATTTTTCAATAATCCATGAACAAAAAATGAATTTTTTTAAAGATTAATTTTAAAATATATAATATTTTAAATAATTTAAGGGCAAAAAACAAATTTATGCAAATTTCAAGAACTAGGACAATACGTTAACTTATGGGAAAATTACACTTTACCCCCTAAAGCCATCTATTTATATGGCTTGATGTTGATTAATAAAAAAGCTGAAAAATATTATTATTGAGTGAATAGTCACTTTGGAGGTCTAAACTCCCTTGAAGTCATCTATTTATCAATTAGGAAATCTTGGTTCCCTCAAAGCAACCAACAAATTCAATTGCGTCAATTGGGTTTGTAACAATTGGATTCAGAGCCAGGCATGAAGGAACAATGGATGGAAAAATTGTTTGAATGTATGGACAAACTGAAAGAGATACAATCTCTAGTAGTTGAAAGTATCAAAAAAAATGCAAGTGATATGCAAGTCCTTGTGCATTTGGCTAGATATGAACAACGGACACCAACTAAAGAGGATGGTTGGCAATACGTAACCAAAGAGAGGAATTTGGCTATCTATGAACAAGAGAAGCTAACTAAGGAAAATGACGGGCAATGCAAACTTGAAGATAAGAAGGTCATGGGAGCTCCACAAAATCAAATCATTCCACCTTCACGCTATTCAAGCATGCAACAACTTTTAAATCAAGTTAAAGATAGTTTTGCAACACCAAATAGCTTTCCATCTCTGCAGATACCTGGTCATAAGATTCTTTTAAGCCCAAGAAGTGATCCAGTAGGTGAGAAGCAACTTGGGAAGATCGAGCTCTTATGCAACAATTATTTTCAGATTAAACCCTTGAGGACAAGGGCTGATTAGGAGTTGTGAAATCAAATAACGAATAGGATAAATTTTTAGCTTAGTATTTGAATAAATCTTATCTACTTGTTGTAAATAAGGTTAGTTGTTTTTTTTAAAAAAATTTAAATGTTAGCTTTATCTTGTAAATCCATCTATTTATATGGCTTGACGTTGATTAATAAAAAAAAACTGAAAAATATTATTATTGAGTGAATATTCACTTTGGAGGTCTAGACTGCCTTGAAATAGTCTATTTATCAATAAGGAGGTCTCGAAGCAACCATCAAACTCAATTGGGTTTGTAACATCTTGGCATTGAGAAGCTTGTTCATACATATTATTACAATGAAAAAACTTTCCATGTCTTCTTCCCTAGTCATTTCCTTGACAGAATGAACTAATTAACATCGTGATGTCTTTCTCAGTAAAATAGCTCTTGAACAAATTGGACATTTATTAAGATGCAATATATTGAAGCAGATTGTATTCTAAGCAGTGGTGACGCCACGTATAAGTCAGGGTGTTCCCAGGAACACCCTGACCTGAAAAAAATAAAAAATAAAAAAAAATTATACTCAATCTGTATTAGGAACACCCTAATCACAAAATTAGGAACACCCTCAAATTTAAAAAAAAAAAAAAATTTATATGTTCTACTTCCAAGCAAAAAAAAAAAAAAAAAAAAAAAAAGAGCCCAAAAAAAAAATTTTTGAACTAAAATCTGAAAAAAAAAAAAAAAAAAATGTAATAGAGCCAAGCCCACGGCGATCCCAATAGATTACACAGGTAGCCCGTAGCCCACAGATTCTCAAAAAAAAAAAAACAAAAAAAATCAAAAATCAAAAATCAACCCACACCACGGTCACGTCGCTGGTAGGGAAATCAGAAACCAAACCCCAAACCCCAATACAGTCAGTCCATGAGCAAAGCAAAACAAACCCCAATACAGTTAGTGTTTATCTCAAAAAAAAAAAAAAAAAGCCCTCAATACAGAGAAAACCAAAACAAACCCCAGCATACACTGCCCACGGTCACGTCGCCGTCGCTCGCTGCTCACAGACCGCTCGTCGTCGCTGTCGCAGTCTCACAGATTGGTGCTTGGTGCTCGCCGCTCGCTGCTCGTCGCCTCACCCTCATCGTAGTCTCGCAGATCGCAGTCTCGCCGCTCGGACCTCGGTGCTCGCCGCTCGCCAGTCGGACCTCGATGCTGGGTATTTCTCTCTCTTTTTCTCTGTCTCTCTCTAAGTCTCTCAATCTCTCTCTTTATCTATCTGAAATGCAAAACTAAAATGAAAGAACAATTTCTCTCTCTTTATTCTTTAATATATTGTTATTGATTCCGTTCCGTTCCGACCGGAACTACCGGAATTTTTCGTACCGGTATGCAAACCGGTACCGAAATACCCCACGTTCCACCTCGAGTCAAATTCCGGGCCATTCCGGTCAATTCCGGCCAATTTCGGCCGGTACCGGATTTGGCCTATTATTAAAAAAAAAAAGAAAAAAAAAGAGTAAAGGTCCAATGGGTGTTGGTAGTTCTTGGGAGTTTTTTTGATGATGAATTTGATCATTCTCTCATGGATGATGATGAGAAGGAGGAGTAAATCTTGTATTTTTTTATATTTGGTTATTGTCTTGTAAATCTTCTTATTGTGTGATGTTAAATTGATGTTATATCGATGTTTACGACTTAAGAGTTAAGACTAAATAATTTGTATTATTTGATATTTAGTTATTTATTTATTAGAATTGACAATTTTATGTTCAATAAGAATATATATAAATTATTTTTTAAGAACCCCGAAACACCCTGAAACGGTACGCCGAAATCGGCCGGTACCGAAATATTCCATTCCACTGGACAAACCGAAACGGGGTCCGAAACGGTATTAATAACAATGCTTTAATATGCTAACCCAGTAACCCGGTAACTCTCTCTCTCTCTCTCTTTATTTACATAATTACATTTAGCTTTTGCCTTTTTTTTTGTCTTTTTGAATTTGTCCTTATCCTATTGGTCAGTGTGTTGGTGTAATAGTGTTGGTCAGATTGGCTGGCCGAATTGCTTGCTTTTGCCTTTTTTTTTTTTTTTTTTTTTTTTTTTTTTTGAATTTGGCCTTATCTTCCCTGTTACCTGTTGGTGTTGGTCCGTGTGTAACGTGTGTTGGTGTTGGTCAGTGTGTTGGTAATATATTGATTGTCTTTTAGTGTGATGTGAATTGTCTATTGTGATTGTGAAATTTTCTAATTGGCAGGTTATTGTGATTGCTGATTGGGGCATTAGGCTGAGGCATGTGCATGTGCATATCTGTTGAGTGGGAGGGGGTAGATGGTCTGATGGGCTAGAGTCGAATAAACAATAATTAAAGCAGACTAAGCAGTGTAATGTGCTACACATTACACTGTTTTAATTATTGTGATGCACATAGAATGTGTAACGTGCATAAGACAAATAAAAGACAAACAAATATAATAAATTAAAATAGTATAATTAATGACAAACAAATTAAAGTAATATAGTTTATTGTTACGCTAAATAACAATAATTAAAGCTATATAATTAAATTAACTATTACATTATAAAAGACAAATAAATTAAATTATGTTAGGCTAAATAACAATTAATAATTTTATAATTAATGAAACAACAATATAACAAATTATAATTTATAAAAGAAAAACAAATTAATGAAACAACTAAACAATAATAATTAATAATTTTATTAATATTTCAAATAAACTTATAGTTTATTGTTTATTCTTTTGCTAGAATTATGGACAAATATTTGATAAGAAAACCACGTACCCAAGATTCATCTCCTATACAAGATTCATCTACATCTTCTAAGCGAATTCGTATTGACTTTAACTTAGAAAATCTTCCTTCAGATCCTGGGCTACGACAAAAGATATCATCTTATCATCCTAATAATCATGATGAAATAAGAAGATATTATTTAACAAAAGGCCCTTGTCAACCACCTATTTAGGATTATCCTGTATCATATTTTTGTAGAAAGCCCCGTCGATTTAGATCGGAATGGTATATAAATAGAAAGTGGTTGGAATATAGTATAGACAAGGATGAGGTATTTTTTTTTTATTGCTACCTATTTGGGCAAGATGTCGGTAAGTAAAGGGGAGGTGAGACTTTTGTAACGAATGGATTCAAACTTTGGAATCATGTTGCGAAATTAGATTTCCATGTTGGAGGAGTTAATAGTGCTCATAACCAAGCTGTCAAGAAGAGTGAAGATCTACTGAAGGAAAAACAACACATTCAAAGTGTTTTTGTTAAGCAATCAAAACAAGATAAAACTGAATATCAGATTCAATTAAATGCAATAGTTGATTGCGTAAAATTCCTTTTATGCTGAGGATTAGCTTTTCGTGGTCACGATGAATCTCAAGGTTCAAGTGATAGAGGAAACTTCCTTGAGCTTTTAAAATTTTTGGGGGATCATAATGAATCTATCAATGAAGTGTTGCAAAAATCTTGGAAAAATTGCAAGCTTACCCACTTTGATATTCAAAAAGACATTGTGAATGTAATTGCACGTGAAACATCCGAAGTCATCATCAACGATCTTGACAATGGGTTCTTTTCAATATTAGTTGATAAGTCACGTGATATCTCAGTGAAAGAACAAATGGCCCTCATTCTTCGTTATGTGAACATAATTTAGAGCGGTTCCTTGGTATTGTACATGTAGCAAGTACCACTACTTTGTCACTCAAGTATGCTATTGAAGGTTTACTTTGTGAACATAATTTGAGTTTATTGAACCTACGTGGGTAAGGTTATGACGGGGCTAGTAATATGTAAGGTGATATCAATGGACTCAAAACTTTAATTTTGAAAGAGAACAAGTCAGCATTTTATGTCCATTGTTTTGCTCATCAACTTCAATTGACACTTGTTGCTGTTGCTAAAAATCACATTAACATTGCTGAATTTTTTTATGTGGTTAGTAATTTAGCAACTGTTGTTGGAGGCTCTTGTAAGAGACGAGATGCTCTTCGAGATACACAATTTGCCAAAATTAAAGAAGATTTAGAGAATGGTGTACGTAGAAGTGGGCAAGGTTTGAATCAAGAGACAAATCTTAAATGTCCTGGTGATACACGTTGGGGATCATATTATGGGATTATTCTCAACTTGATTTTGATATTCTCTGCTGTTGTTGATGTATTAGAGACTATTGAAGAAGATGGCCTCTCCGACCAAAAAGTTGAAGCTCGATCTATTATGAGGTCAATTCTAACTTTTGAATTTGTCCTTACTCTACACTTGATGAAAAATATTTTAGGGATCACAAATGAGTTGTCAATAGCATTGCAAAAAAAAAAAAAAAATCAAGATATAGTAAATGCTATGGATCTTGTTAAAGTGTCTAAGCAACGATTGCAAGTGATGAGAGATGATGGATGGGCATCTTTATTGGCTGAAGTATCTTTATTTTGTAACTCACATGATATTCCTATCTTGGACATGGAAGCGATGTTTGTAGTTAGTGGGAAGCCGCGACGCAACACCCAAAAAAATTCAAATTTACATCATTATCGTGTTGAGCTATTCTACACAGTCATAGATATATAACTTCAAGAGCTTAACAACCGATTTTCTGAGGTGAATACCGATTTGCTACTTTGTATGGCTTGCTTAGATCCAAGTAATTCATTTGTGACTTTCGATAAGAAAAAATTGATACGTCTAGCTAAGTTCTATCCCTCTGATTTTCTTGGGACAGATATTTTGGCACTTGACTCTCAACTGCGGAATTACATTTTTGATATGCGCAGCAATGACTTCTTTTTAGAGCTTCAAGGAGTTAGTAAACTTGCTGAAAAGTTAGTGAGCACAAGGAAGCACGAGACTTCTCTATTAGTCTATTTGCTTGTGAAGCTAGCTTTGACCCTTCCAGTTGCTACTGCAACAGTAGAAAGAAGTTTTTAAGCAATGAAATATATAAAGAATGAACTGCGCAATCGAATGAGATCAATTGATGAATGATTGCTTAGTTGTGTATATTGAAAAAGATGTAGCTTGTAGCATTGATAATGAGACTATTATGCAACGATTTCAAAAGATGAAAACTCGTATAAGGCAATTGTAAATTTTATGTATTTGCGTATTTTTTTATTGTTATTGTTGTCAATATATAAATTTTTTTTTATTAGATTGTGTAATTTATGCTTGTTGAGGAACACCTTGAAAAAATTTCCTAGAGTCACCACTAATTTTAAGAACTCTAGAGGCTTGGAAGGATCAGGAACAACATTGAGATTGAGAGAGCGAAGAAGATTGTTGATATTGCTGATCCTCTTGATAATTGGAGAAGATTTCCCTGACTAACAAATTCTTGGGTTGCTGCTGGGTTTGTTAGGAAACTAGCTAAAAAGGAATCGCGAGCTAGGAGGCTTTAATTAAGTGTCCAAGCAACACATTGCGGCCCGTACGTGTGGGTTATGTTCTTTTTTTGGGCAGGGCTTCTTTAGCGGTGGATCATGAGGATTCATCTCATCATGAACTGAAATATTCTTTGAAAAAAGACGTGCGTAAGAGTCAAAAGTGGCAAGTTCTAGCCAGTGCATCATGCGATAGACATTACAGGAAGATTGATATATAATATTACACACTCATGCTCTATATCTAGCTTCAAAATATATATATATATATATATCCGACTAATGATTTGTTTTGATCTCTTAAATCATCACCAAAAAGGTTTACGTTTGTTTCACATGGCTAATGGGTTGGTTCCTTCCAACTCGATCGATCGGTCTCATGAGAGTTATCTTGGATCGCTTATGAATTGGGTCTTCTTTATTCTTTTCTACAACTAATCCCTATTGCGTTCAAACTTTGTGGCAAGAATTTTGGGTATGGTGAAAAAAAAAAAATAAAAAAAAAAAAATAAGTCAGCCATGTGCCACCAAGAGATCTCATCTGCTCTCATGTACTGCCAATTCCTCAATTCACTATACCCTTTATGTTCCTTATAATCTTTACAGAGACCATGTGCTATACAGGTTTCTTATCTCCTATCTTTAAATTTCTCCACGGAGGTTCTCATTTGCCCCGTTGCTACCAACCATATTACAGGTTTATCTTTACTGTGGACGGGTTTGAAGCATAAGGCGAAAAATAAATTAAGGTTTTTTATATATTTAAACTTTATTCTTTTGTTTTAAATGTAAAATTACTAATTAACATAAACAAAGTAGATTTGATTTTTTTTTTTTTTTTTTTTTGGAGAAAGTCTATAGAGACAAAACATTTGTCAAAACTTTTCACATTTATTGATGTGGTAAGTTAATAGTAGTAAGCAAGGGAGTAAATCTCGCACCGAAGACTGTACCGGTTTGACCAGTAGAACGATATATTTCAGTACCGGTCAATACCCGTATACTATTTTGAGTTTACCGTTATTTTTTATATTTATAAATATATATATATATATATATATATTAATTGTGGGGCCAAGGAATCCTACGGCCCAGCCCACTTCGTTCCTGGGCCGAAGGCCCGAGCCGAGGAGGCTCCCAAAATCCGAGGAGGAAAAGAAGAAGTCCAAGCGCACAGCTGGCCAGGCCGAGGACGACCCATCATCGGACATCCGAGAACTTAAGGCAACCAGCAAACACTTCCAGGGAAGCCTTCATGACTATTCAAAGGGCCGAGGGGGAATACCATGCGCCTGCAATACAAATCTGATGGAGGGACAAGCTCATGACAAACAGTCACCTCCACATTAAATGCCCCTGACTACCGCCCTGGCCGCGTTAATGAGGAAAGGACTCCGCACCAGTGCTACCTTGGTTGCCACGACTCCCAAAGAGAGTGAGAAGGCGGCTGATGGGACAAGCACCTGAGTAGTGTCCTGATCGCTCAACAAGTGTAGGGCTAGGATTGGTTGGGTAAAGGGTATATAATGTAAGGAAATCCCTCCTAAGAAGGGGGGAGGGGAGTTGAAAGGGAAGAAAAGCCTCCTCGGCTATGGGCCGAGGAGCATCCCCCAGTTGTAAACCGTTCTGAGTATTTCTTCAATAAAAGAGAAAAGAGTTCACGCCTCGTGAACGCCGGCCAACGCCTAAACCTTCGATCCACTCTCTACAAATTCATTGTTTTGGGTTCGTTTGGGCCTTTGACCCATATCCCTTGGGCTTGGGCAACAAAAGCAGACCCTACATTAATAAATATAAAAGTTTACTATAAAATATTACCTCAATTCAGAACAAATTATTTATGGTTTTAAACTTTAGCATCAATTTAAAAAAAAAAAAACACAATATAAAAAATAGAAAGCTTAATTGTTCATTGCATACTAGGAAAATAAATAATACTAATAAGTTAATGTAAGTAAGTTACCATTCTACCCTTACTAAAATTCAAAAATTACCCAAAAAAAAAAAAACTTTTTTTTTGTACCAGCCAGTACTCCTAGTACCAACCAGTAATGCCCGAAATCAGCTGGTATGGCTGATATTTAAACAGGTACGAAATGTTGGCGTTTCGATACCGGTATACGTACAGATACGACTGGTACTAGTACGGTATCGACTACTTTGGTAGTAAGTAAAACTGTGATGTTAGTGGTAAATCTAAATGAGAACTAGTAAAATTTTGTCAAATCAACTGTTGTGAATTTTTTTTTGTATTCCTTTTTTTTTTGGAAGTGCTACATTCACAATATTTTAACAATAAACTTAAGTGTTAAGTTATTACTCGTTCTAATTTAAATTCATCATTGAAATTACTTTTTTGCCCACCAATAATAGCCAATAACAACATGCCACTAAAGATTTGTTGTGAAAGTTGTGTGAAAAATGTTGTAGACGTAGAATTTCTCTCTCTCTCTCTCTCTCCCTCTTTTTCTTGTTTTTCATTTGATAATAAAAATATTATTTTATTTATTGACTAATATTTGGGCTTAATTGATTAAAATTTAGGGGCCTTTTTCTAGATGGGAGCCTTAAACAACTGCCTCATTTGCTTATACTATAAAGCCGGCCCTAACTATGGATCGTTTCCCACAAGATGATCTTTGTCAATTTCAACTATATTCAACGGTCATGTGCATCTTTCTTCTACACCTAGTTTGTAGTTTTTCTTCTGATTAAGCATCTTCAATTACCTTGATCGAATATCATGGATCATGCTAATTGGTAGCCTTATTTATTGGTTTTTTTTTTTCCTCGCTATGCATCTTTATTATCTTTAGGTTGCATTACTATGCTCAACATTCAAGCCTCGATCATTTGTGAGAATCCGGCGTTTGTTTTAACATGTCATTTGTTTTGTAAAAGGGGAAGCTCAAATATCAAAATTAATTGTGAAAAGTATTTTGGGCTTGAACATATCATAAAATAAATAATTAGAATATGCCTTTGTTTGGCATAGCCTGGTACACTACACATCAAATTCAATCATGATTTTTCTTAAGGTCTTAATTTTTCTCCAAATTTGAATTATCTTCAAGCTTTTACTTCAAGTTAGAAGGGATGTTAAAGATATTAATGTCTATTCCTAGTGAACACCCAAGTCTAATCCTACTTGGATTGCAAAAATTATAATTCTACTTATATTGTAATTATTGTAATTTTGGTTTAATGTTGGTAACCCTAGAATTTAATCTACTAGAAATACATGGTTATAAAATAAACAAAGACAAAAATTCTTATAAATTCACTAACCCAACTTGGATTACAAGTAGAGAAATTTTAATTCTACTTGTATAACGACTATTTTAATTTTTGTTTAAACTTGACTTAGATCCAATGCATTGGTAAACTGGACCTATTGGAATGATAACATATGGCTAAAAATGGACACATATCACCATTGTAATGGGTCCAATGCAACTAAACACTAGACCTAAATTTTGCCATTCTGGTTTAATGCTAATAACCCTAGGATTTAATTTACTATTATAATATAAATAAAAACATTTAAAAAAAAAAAAAAAACAAAAAAAGGTCTGCTATAAATGCACTATTTTGGGTTTCCCTCTTTGCCTTATTTCCACTTTTCTCTCTTTATATAATCAATTTCTTTTTAAACAGTTTTACCTGTTTTCATTGACGTCCAACTCATATAGGATCCTTTTCTCAAAAATTAAAAAAATAATAATAAAAAAAAACCGTAAATATTAATTTATAGAGTAGACGTGATAACTTTCACCCATTCGGCATAGAGCATTATATTCGTGTGTGTGTGTTGTAATATCATATTTTCTGTCATATTATAGGGATAGGTCGTGGAATCTATGCCGTCGATTTTGGCTTCCCAAATTGGTAATTCCGTGCCCAACCAACCTACACTAACTCAGGTTATTTGGCATTGGTTACCTAGTCATCCACTCACAGTACTAATTACGCTAATGTACTGGATGATGATTGCTTGGATGATTAAAGCATATTAATAAATAATATATATGTAATTTTTTTTTTTTAAAGTATACTTAATGCTAATAGTACCATTAAAGCAAGGAAATAATGTTAGAGAGGAAGAAAAAGATGAGCTAAAGCACTTAATAGGACCCATATCCCATACCATGTCTCCTCATTAGACCCATGATGTGATTTTCAATTTTTTTTCACCCACTAAATATTTTGTTCTCTTCTCTCTACCCTTATATATCTCTTGCTTTTCTCTCTGGAAAAAAAAAAAATAAGAGAGAGAAAAATTACTAGAAATTTAATATTGTGCTGCTAGCTAGCTAGCCCTGATCGATGTCAAGCAGCAACAAAGGCAAAGATGTAGCAGAAGGATCATCAAGATCATCTTCTGCTTCTGTTGCTGGAGCTGGAGGTGGTAGCGGTAGCGGTAGCGGTGATCTGCATAATCATCAGCAACAACAGGCACCTCCACTTAGCCGCTATGAGTCACAGAAGAGGCGCGACTGGAACACGTTTGGTCAGTACCTGAGGAACCAAAGGCCTCCAGTGGCACTTTCACAGTGCACCTCCAATCATGTGCTTGATTTTCTGCGCTACTTAGATCAGTTTGGAAAGACTAAGGTGCACTTACAAGGGTGTGTGTTTTTCGGTCAGCCTGAGCCTCCAGGGCCTTGCACTTGCCCACTCAGACAAGCATGGGGTAGCCTTGATGCACTCATCGGTCGCCTTAGAGCTGCTTTTGAAGAAAATGGTGGCTTGCCTGAGGCCAACCCATTTGCAAGTGGTACTATCCGAGTTTACTTGCGTGATGTAAGGGACTCCCAAGCTAAGGCTCGTGGAATTCCTTATAAGAAGAAAAAGAAGAAGAGAAATCCAATATTGAAGCCCAGCAACCATGATGATAATTCCAACTTTCCTATGCAGTAGTCATCTCTATCTGGGTATTCCCTTCCCCTTCCTTTCCTGTCCCATCAAAATATGGTAAATTTATTCATTTCCTCTTTGTTAAACTTTGTTTCTAGCTGGATCTGAAAATAGTACGAAATTTAACTTGGTGACATGATGATATAGGACATAATTGACACTAGAGGAGTCAAAACACCTAGGCTTTTGTAACTTTTTTTTTATTTATTTTTTTAATTTCTTAGCTTGGAGAAAGAATATTTGAAATCTAAATATTTTTATTAAAAATATAAGAAAGTACTAACGAATTAAACTACAAGGCTCTTAACATAATTTAACTATTTAATTCATAATTTTAAATGTTCAGTTCAAGATCTTATGGAAAGGAAAATTCATTAAATAGAATTGAATTAGATAATTTTTTTGCTACAGTACTGTGTGTATTCATTCATCTATATTTTGCTGAATAGATCATCTCAATCCATTCATAATAAGCCCTAGGCCAAGGGCCTTAAAACCCTAATTGTGTAGTTCTTACTTTTATCGAGACATTATAATAGTACTTAGTAACTTTACCTTATCATCGGTGACAATATCAGATGCAATAATGGTAATGGGAGGTTCTCTCTCTCATGCAAAATTATAATTTAATTTCTATTCTTTTTTCTTTTTCTTTATTCCGTTTTCCAAATTTAACAATTCCCCGTTACATGTTTGCCAGTCTATGGTCCTAGCTCCTTTAGAATTTCGCACTATTTTTCTGCCCTCCCAGGAATGGACATATATTAAATCTGATTGCCTTAGTATTTGTTTTGCAGTTTAAGTGTCTAATCATGAAGACAATAGACACACACACAAGTATGTATTTCTTTGAATTTACTACAATTTTGTGATTGAAGATCTCAGGGACAGTCGAATAAACCAAATGCGCGCCTATTTACTTTGTTGTCTGCTGGCTCGCTCTCATTTACAATATATTCTTTTTCCTATTCCCTTTTTTTTTCTTATTTAATTCCCATTGTATGAATGTCCTTTTCTTTGGCATGAATGCTCGAGTATTTGACATGTATACATAAGTCAGATTGTCTTGTCTGCATCAGATTATGATAGTGCCTAATGGCATCCAATTGTATTACCCCATATTGCATAGTTTGCAGTTAACATTTTACTGGAGTTTTTGAATAACTTCTTTATGATTAATCATGTGGAAGATGTGAACTTGATTTTAATATATGGATGTGTGACCAAATACGTGAAATAATTTCTATAAGGATCATAAACATTCCATGCACATGAGTTTCAAGGAGTCCAAATTATTCACTAATTAATATCATGCAGCTCTAAAATAACAACGCATTGCTCAACTTTAAATGCATAATTTGTTACTCTCATCGACCTGGTAATGTCATATATATATAGTTTGAATTAGTTGTTTGTATTATCCCATATATATATGTGTGTGTATTGTTTCGTTTACCCACTAAGTTTCCAATTTCTGACTCACAGGTCGCTAAATAATTAATTCCCAGGTCATGAACTCTCCACCATGTTTTGAAGCTCTACTGAACTGGAGATTATAACTCTATTCAAGTCTTCCTTGGATCAAGTCCTTTGATGTTTTTATATAGCTCAAGCACTGTATTTATTGTTTGAATGACAATTATAGCTAGCATGAAGTTGGTGAAGAAAAACTGAATGAGCTGGGTAAGTTCCTATCTTTTATCCACGTTTTTTGTAGGTTAATCGATACTTTTTCAATGTAGTGAACTTTATACCATGAACTAGCTATCTCCCAAGTTTATGTTTATTGATGCATATATATACCATCCTTCAAATTAAGTTTTGCATGATTCTAGTAAAGACCACTATGCTAAAGTTGTTAATTTCTCTTAGTGCAAGCAATGAAGAGGATTTACACCCCCACCAACACCCCCCCCCCCCCGGGAAAACTAAATCTCAATGAAAGGGATGGATGTGATTAGACCATTGATACGTAGATGATACGCGATTGCATGAAAGTACCCAAATTACTAGTTGGCTATCTTTATACAATTAATTTAATAAAACTTCTGCATGTTTAAATAATGGGAAAACCTACCGGCATTAATAAGAAAGAAGGATTGTTGAGACATTTTTCTTAGTCAGATATTCCCGATTGTAGTATTCCCCCACTATTATAACGTGATGTCCCACACTTCATAATTTAATTTTGTTAACCTTAAATATCATTGGATTCCTCTTTTGTTTTTTCATTGATTACATAATATCTTTGACGCAATCAACATTTTTCCTCGATTTCCACAATCAATTGGTCCCTCTTTTCAAATTTATATAAGACCAATTGCATTACCATCCATTTGCATCAACATGCTATATCTTGAAAGATTTTGGGATCATTTAATGTCAGTCTAGTCTACGTTATATCTACCACACACAAGAGAGTTAATGTTAGGTCCTCCTTTCAAATATTAAATCTTTCCCATTGCATTATTTGCCTTAAGATGCTTCATTATCCACTTAAGCTTTTAAGTATAGTGTAAAAAAATTTGTAATTCAACCAATACTTCTTAATTTCTCAAACATAGTCATTCAAATTTCAAATTTATTCTCCTCCAGCTGTCAAATTATCATCATCAACATCAACAATAACAAACCCTTCCAACTCTAGTATAATAAGAGTCAACATTTATGGAAAACACATTAAGTGTGTAACCATAGAAGTCAACATTGAGAGGACCTAAACATCTATTACTAAAAACTATAGATTAATGCTTAGTGTAAGTGTGTAATAATAGTATTGTTTGGTCTCCTTTATGATGAGGAGAAGCAAGCTTCAAATCTCCTTCAAACACTTATCAATAATTAAATTATAAATTTTATATAAAAAAATTTAGGCCTTCCCAACCTTTTTTTCTTTCTTTTGGGCAACCAATGAAAAAGAAAAACTATATATATATATATATATATATATGTGTGTGTGTGTGTGCACCCGCAATAGATCCTATTAATTATGAAGAACTAGAGCAAATAGGAAAAGTGCTAATTAATTAAGTCAGAAAAATGTCAACTAGATGGAGTCGTAAAGTAAAACCACAAGCTGTTTTTCTTGTGACCAGTTGGAAAATTAACTGAATAAGGTCATTCACATATGTGTGTCAGTAATCAAACAAGTTAGAATTTGTAGAGACCTAATTTGTTGAGCTATACTATGGCTGTAGACAACAAGAAAAATGTGGAATAATGAATGACCATTAAGAAATTAAAAACAATACAACAGAAACATGTAGGTATAAATATAAAGATCTTTGAAGGAAAAAAAAAAAAAAAAAAAAGGAGAAACGATGTGTAAGGTAAGGTCAGGGAGAAGATAATTGGTAAATTTGTAGTTGTTTTAACTGAATAGTGGTATATCCTGCTAAAATACATTTTAGGAAAAAAAATTTAAAAAAAAAAAAAAACAATTTCCTTATACCCAAGAGATAGTGATGGGCCACGGAATCATGGCCACCCCACCTTGCACAAATAGTTTAAAGATTAAAAATTGCAAGTACTTATAAGTTGTCTAACTTTCAATTAGTAAATGAGCTTTTATATATATATATATATATATAATTCGAACAAAAGATAAGTGCAAACTCTCAACATACGCGACAATCACTCCTTATTTTATTCATGTAAGTATTTTTCCATTAACTGATATATTATTATACCATTCTATATCTCCTTGGCCTAGCTAGTTGGTGACTACCAGTTCAACATTCTCAGTTGTGGGCTTTCTTCCCATATGAAACAGTTCAATGTTTTAAAAGACACATGAAACTTAACCAGTTCCGCATTCTATATTTAGGATCACCAACCTGATCTGTACCCTAATGTTACTTAGATGTCATTAATTTAACCCTTACCGGTGGCTATTTCTGGAATTTGGGATCGATCTTTTTAATATTTTGCCAGAAATCTGTAAAAAGAGCATTTTAAGACCTCACAAAATTAGTTTTCATCTTAATTAGATGACATTCATATTAAAGGCACTTTTTTTTTTTTTTTTTTTTTTTTTTTTTTTTTTTTTTTTTTGTGTGGGTGGGTGTATAACAATTGCATTTCTAGGAGTAGAAGCTTCCCATTTACACGCCCTAGTACTTAATTTTATTTTTCCCGTTATTTGCAGCCATAATTGTCATTTCATGATTATTTTTCCTAGTAAGATGTGGCCTAAGCTTTTGGCAAGAGTAGTAGGTCCTTAATTATGCTAACTTGTTATACATGAACGGCTTTGTTGAAATCATTGTTTTATTGGGCAGTTGGTTGAAGATTGTGACGCTCTTAATGGCTTGAAGCTATGCCTAACACCTGTTCTAATAGTAATACCATTGCATGCTCTAGTGTCAATATGACCCAATAATTTTAACATTTTCTGGAAAAACGCCAGGGTCCTGATAATTTCTTAGCACACTATGAACTCTCTTAATTCAAACTAAAAATAAATTAAAATCCAATTTTGTAAGTGTTATTGATATCAAAACCCAAGTTTTACTGAATTAGTTTAGTCAATGCTCAAGTTAATTGTATTATCCTACTCCATATTCATTGTATTAGAAGTATTCTTAATCCTACTTGTATTGCTAGTAATTAACTAATTATAAATATACTAAAAGTACTATAGTCATATGATTATTCTTGAGCTAGTTTCACTATAAGACATAGAGCTTAATAGTAAATATGTAACCTCATAGAGCTTTCCCGTTTGAGACATATAGGACTCTTAAGGAGAAACAACATTAATCTCTTGCATTTTCTTTCTTTCCCAGCTTTATTATTATTATTATTATTTTTTCCTTCATATTTTCTCAAGGATGGGCGAATTATTCCTCTTTATGGGAAATATATCATTCAAAAATTATCAAAAAGGTCATTCAATATATCTTAGTCATAGTTAGATTTTGTATCTTCTCCACCAACAAAGCTCGTTATAAGACTTTGAAACTTTCCACAGCGAATGTAACACAAAGATATCTTGAATAAAGGACAATAAGCCATTAAGATACCTTGCTACCATCTGTTCTTTACTTTTATTCAACTCAGCCCTTGCCACAAATTGATAGAATGTGTCTGTGTACTCCTCTACACTACCAATTTGCTTAAGATCACTGTCCTAATTAATTCTTGTACAAAGCATGTATATAATTCAAGGAAAGAAACTGTTCCTCGAGTTTTTACTTCTTCTTGCTGCCCAATCTTTAATCTTTCTCTTTCCTCGCCTTTATCGCCTCATTTACAATTGTTTTCAGCATACAAAAGCTCTTCCATTGAGTCAAACCGACACCAATTTCACCATCTCCTCAGAAACTTTATAGTAGTCAAATACTCTTCCAATATAATTCAATCAATCAACAAACTCATTAGAGTTGAGATTCCTTTGAAATTCTAGAAGTTCAATCTTGATGTTATGCTCTTATTTATGCTCATACCTCTCAAGTCTCAACAACAGGTCTATCCCTTTCAGGAACTCTAAAAGGATTCTTAAAGCTGGTTTGAGCATCTTCATCATATTCATCACTCCTCCCACTTGGAAGGTGTAAATGTTGCACCATCTCTATCAAAGCAGCAGCTATTTGCCTACTTAATTGCTCGATACCATTTCCTTGGGGCTGGTTTTGTTGTTGATCATCATTCTGACCAACGTGTGGGCATAAATCTACTCCATGGTCAATATTCATTCCATTCCTTTGTCCCTTACCACTTCGAGCTCTTACTCTTTGTGCCATATCAATTAGCAAATAATGCTCCAAACACTTCTTACTCATCAAGAACAAACTGAATCACAGATGAGAGAATCTTTGATGTTCAACATATTATCTACATGCAGGAAAGATTGATCAAAGCCTGAAACTCTGATATTAAAATGATGCAAAGAAAATATTTTAGGTTTCAAAAGAAAGAGAGACTTGAATTTAGAGTGGAGTAACAGGTTGAGAGAGGTAAAAAAATAAAAAAACAAACAAACAAACCTCCGAGATTCAGTACTAAAAAAAAAAAAAATTCGTATTGTGACTCCAAAATTACAAAATGTCTAGAACTTATATATTTATACATCTGTTATGCTGACGTCATACTCTGGTTGCTTAATCAGAATTTAGTTGACAACCAAGATGTAAAAAACAATGAACTATTCATAAGAAACTATAGCCGGTAGCAAATAACTTGTAACTAACAACAACAAACAATTAACACCTAATTACTATTAATTGCTCGGCTGGACAAAAAGTTTTGGATTTCCTGAATTTTACTCTTATCTCACTCTTGACTAAGGCTCGCTTGATCAAGACCCAAAATTCCCGAATTATAATTTAATTAATTAAGTCGGTTGATGGCTTGGAATTCGTGTTTGTATGCATAACTATAAAAGAACACACTTAGGTCGGCTTAAAGAGAGCTTTGAAGATGTTTAGAAGAATGTGTACCACAAGCTACCCCCAAACCTAGATTCCCCAAACCGTTTGTACCAAAATTGAATTTGAACATGGAGTTTCAGTTTGATGATCGAGGCTAAAGCCACAGAGCATCTCAGTACGTGTTTATTGAGAAAATCAAATTTTCAAGGTGGTCCTTGAAGTCATGGACTCAGTTTGTGGAAGAAATTTAGAGTAAAAGAATCCAAGTGATTTGGGGCTAACGATGGGATCACATCAGTAAGCTTTCTACAGGATAGAGTCTAGGAATAAGGGTTTATTCTAGATTGTAAACTTCAATTCTATTAGTGAATTTTCTCTAGGGCTTTGGGAACCCTTGGAAGTGTTTTATTTTTATTTTTTTCTTTTTGGGACTTTGAAAGCCTCCTTAGATTTTCCACTTCATCACTTTATGCTTGTGTTCTTTACTTTACTGTTATTGTTTTTCATACAATGATTGTTAATTTATGATAATTAACTTGTACAAATCAATATTTCATAATTGGTTAATATAAGAAGTTTATCAATTCCATTGTAAATCAACCAGGGAGTTTAAATAACTTCATAACATAATATTGGCCATATATGCAAAACATGAGTAGTCTATATTATCTATCTATAAAATGCTATAGATGTTTCAATTAGAAATACCAAGAGGTGTCAACCAATTAAGCTACAACACTATTGGTCATTTCCCTTGCAAATCCCAAGTGGAAATGATGTTTGCAAAACCTCTCATGCTCACCATTAAAACTTATTCAAAATTCCCTAGTCTTTACTGCTTACATACAATACATTCTTGTGGAATGTAAAGAATGTCGGGAAACCATCAAGAGGGCAAAGAACTAGTGGTAATCGTTAAAGGGGGTGAACGGTACCTTTGTTGAAGTGAACACCACGGCCAACACTAATTTATGGTGCCTCCAACAATGGATATTTAGGCGTGTTTGGTTACAGATAAAAGTAGTAAAAGTTTAGGGGTTTGGGGAATAGAGAAAGATTGAGATTTTTTTTGTCATATTAGCTTGTTGAGTTATAATTAGGGTGCTTTTTTTATTGCCTATTTCATTGACTTGGCATTTTATTATTGATTTGTCATATATATCACTTTTTTTTTTTTTTTTTGAGAAGACATATATATCACCTAATTACAGGCGATATGCTCTAATTTTGATATATTAAAGTGGAAATCAATATAGAATCCAAATTAGATTTGACTTATATTCTAAATTTCTTTAGGAAAATGCCTTTCATGATCAGGAAGTATTTAAAATAAGGCAATTTGGGTCATAATTTTGTGTCGAGTTTCATTTCAATTAATTTCACGTACTTTAATTTTGTGTCAAGTATTTTTTTTTCAATTAAAAACAACTTCAAGCTTGTTCCAAATTATTTATAGCTCATTCTACTTAAAACCTATTTACACTTGCTTCCAAAACCATTTTAAAAAATTCAAGCTATTTGAAACTAATCCAAATTTATTCACAAAACTTATTATTAATTCAAGAGTAAATTACATTGCTCTCTTTTCAGGTTTATCAAAATGACAATCTTCTCAAATATTTGAATAGATAACATTACCTCATTTGAGATTTGTATACATGCATCAGTTAAGTCCATGTCATATGTCATCGAAAGTTGTGATTAAACTAACTGAAATTCTATTTTTTAAAAAGAATAGGCTTAAACTATAGACGAAATGACACTCCCTCTCCCCTTTTCCTTGGGTATGTGTAAATTAATAGGAACCTTTCATGAAACATTAAGGAGGAGGTGTCACTACATAAGCCTCAAGAGAAGTTGTTATAATTTATCCTTAATTCAATTATAAACTTGAATGAAAAGTTTTGCCATGTTTTGAAATAATTGGTTGTTCCTTATCTGTAGATTTTCATAGAAACTCAATTTTGAAAACTTATTTGAAAAACGTAAATATTAAAAATATTATTTGTAACATCATAATAAAAATTATGTTAAGAAGTAAAACCAAGTAGATAATCAAGATTATTAATAAACTAACTATTTTTCCCTAAAATGAAACAATAGAAAATGAACAATTTGCATATTCTATCAAATCATATGGTTTTTTCAAAAAAAAAATTGTAAAAACAAAGATTAAATAATGGTATGAACATTTACTGTCTATTTAAAAGTATTTATTCATAAATGCATCCATACGTGTGCGGGGGTATAAAATATTTTTTTGTGATGGTCAAATCAAAGCAATGAACAAAGGATATAAATGTAATTTTTAGAATAGAAACCCAAAAAAGATTTACTTTTATGGATTTTAACATTTTAGAGAAAATGCAAGTTTGAATGCAAAGATTTAAGTCAAGCACTTAGTTAGAAATTTGTACTATAGAGAGAGATAGATTTCATATTGGTTATGTCATGTATTTTGTTAGTAATCTAATTGTTAAGTATTAGATAAGTTGTCCATTAAACCACACCATCAATATATTGCCATGTGTCATCAAATTATTTATAGAAATGGACACTTGACATATAAAGAGTAAATCAAGCATGATGGGCCAAAAAAATTTAAAGATGTAAAAAACCAAATGAAAATAAGTTTTAAAGGTCAAAAGTGTACTTTAGTTTTTTCTTTTTTAAATAAAAGACACCATTGCAATGTAATCAACCAATATTACTCTTCTCAAAAACAACAACACCACCAAAATAAAATAAAATAAAATAATTTTAACCAATATTACTTATAGCTAATCTTTACTCCAATGAAGTTAATTGCTTAATTTTTGTATGTAGTGACTATGGCAATATGATTATGATCCATAATTTTTAATAGAATATAATTATTGTTTTACTATGACGAAGTGGGTTGATGGCTTAGAACATTTATTATGCGATAATTTTTTACAATTAAAATAATCGCTTGGCTGGAAAATACATTAGATAATTTTTTTTTAATACATAAAATAGAAATTCTACTCTACCTTAATTTAAGTGTATATCTGTGTGAAATTCCTTCCTAGAGACTTGAACCCCCCTACACCCCACAAGCACTTATATTTGTGGAGCAACCATCGCACTAAGGGTACACAATGGTGATAATAAATTTTCATTATAAGCTCAATTAATTTTGCAACAGTATAATTATAAAGTATTATTTATTTGGTTCAAAGAGAAACAATAATATTGTTACTATTGTTCTTCTTTTTTTAATTACATCTTGTGAAATTTTCTTTACCACCTCTAGTAGAAAATCTTGGCTTGTACATACATGTGTATCAACGTAAACCCGCCGCCGCCCCCCCTCCCCCCCCCCCCCCCCCCCCCCCCAACAAAGAAAAGAAAAAAAAGGCTCTTGGTGGACCTAATTTTCACCTAGAACTCAATGATTGTTCAGTTTTATTTTTTTGGGTAAATTACGAAGTACATCCCTAAAGTTTGGGTTTATTTGAATTTTACACCCTGAAATTCTCCGCCATTAACAAAAATAGCTCCTCCAATAGTAGACTAACCTATATGGCTGTTAAGTAACACACTAACAGCCGAGACACACTCCAACTGTCTGACGTGTAACTTTTTTGGGGGGTAAATTGCAAAATAAACCCCTAAAGTTTAGGGTTATTTAAATTTTACAACTTGAAGTTTCCCTCCGTTAGCAAAAGCAACCCCTACATTAGTGAACTCACTTACGTGGCCGTCAACTGACATGCTGGTAGCTGAGACACTCCAGCCATTTGACATGTAATTTTTTTTTTTTTTTGCCAAGGCAACCTCCTTAAAACAACACCACTTCACCTCAAGTAAATTCCACTGCTACAACCCCATTGAACGATGTTGTTTTGCTAAGGAAAAAAAATCACAAATTTGGTGTCACTCCAATCAACAATATTGTTTTCCAAAAAATGAAAACCCAAACATGTTTCATTTTTTCAAACCCCACAAACCCTCGTTTTTCTTAGCTCTCATCTTTAAGCTATCTATCTCTCCATTTGTAACAATTCCAACTCAACCATGTAACATCATGTCCAAGACAAGGGCGGCTCAACAGCCAGCCCAGGGGGTTCAAATGAACCCCCTGGTTTGGCCCCAAAATATATATATATATATATATATATATTATATAGAATTTTTGTTTTTGTTTTTTTGTTTTGACCCTTTAAATATAATTTTGAACACCCTAAACCAAAATTTTGTTTAAACCCAATTGAAATAAACTTGAAATATGATTATATTAGTGCTATTTTCACAATATATTTACAATAAATGTTAAGTGACAAGTTGTAATTGACTTTTTATTTAAACCCATAACTAACAACATTTTTTTACATACTTTTAACAACTTGCCATCTTGATTTTATTGCATAAATGTTTTGTCAGTAGCACTACTCTTAAAATTGTTCATTTGTTAAAAAATAAATAAACATTCTCTCTGAACTTTAGCTTACTTTACTGTTGATGGTAGAATGAAACTATTTTTTCCTGCACTTTACTTCTTCATCAACAAAAAAATACACCACTTGTACAACCAACTAATCTGTATTTACATCTATGATTTTTTTTTCATTCTCTCTTTCTCCCTTCTATATTTTCTTTCTATCTAATTAAGTAGTTTGATAAGTGTTCTACAGTTTTTCAAGTCCAAAAAGTCTTTTAATGCTTGCTCCAATTCCAAGAGAATGATCACATGTGTGGTTAAAAAATCCATACACTTCAAAAGCAAAATCTTATTTAAATTACTATTTATTTTCCTTAGTTTAATGTTTACTCTCAAACCTACTCTTAAGTATGTTACTATTTCTTTTTTATCATATATTTTTATTTAATTGATATTACATATGATTATAATATATTATTATTAATTTGACAAATATTATGATTAGTTATTTATTTATATGCATTCTATCATTGTTTTCTTACCGATCTTTATACTATTAATCATTTTTTTAGACTATTTTACAATATAGTTGTATTGTATACTACTTAGAATACTGTGTTAGATTATTGTAAGTAATATGACAATTGTATATACAAAAAAAATAAAAATAAATAATCATTTTATTTTTTACTCCCCCATAACAAAATCCTAGCTCAAGACACTATTGACCCCCCTAAAAGCAAATCCTAGAGCCGCCACTGGTCCAAGAAGACCAGATCAATGGTGAGTCATTTTCTAACGGCTAGAGTGTATCTCAGCGGCCAACATGTCACTTAAAGGCCATATTAGTGAGTCCATTAATGTAAGGGTTGCTTTTGCTAACAAAGGGAAACTTAAAGGTGTAAAATCCAAACAACCCCAAATTTTAGATGTGTGTGAGTTCCTTGCACCATACCCCTTTATGACACATCGTCATGTCGGTTCCTTCTCGCGAAAGCGAGATCTTCAAGGTGTAAAATCCAAACAACTCCAAATTTTAGATGTGTGTGAGTTCCATGCAGCATAGCCCCTTGATGACACGTTGTTATGTCAATTCCTTCTCACCAAAGTGAGATATGCGGTACTCAATCTCCTTGAAAGCGATTTTAGACTCAAAGCCAATGCGAGCATAAGAGTACGCAGAGCCTCTTAAAAAGAGATAAAGGAGCCTAAAATTACTCAATAGATCAATGGTGAGTGATTTTCTAATGGCTAGAGTGTGTCTCAGCTGCCAGCATGTCACTTGAAGGCCATATTAGCGAGTCCATTAATGTAGGGGTTGCTTTTGCTAACAAAGGGAAACTTTAAGGTGTAAAATCCAAAGTTTTCAAACTTTAGGGTGTAAAATCCAAACAACCCCAAACTTTAGATGTGCATAAGTTTTGTGCACCATATCCCCTTTATGACACGTCATTATGTTGGTTCCTTCTTGCGAAAGCGAGATACGCAGTACTCAATCTCCTTGAAAGCGACTTTAGTCTCAAAGTCAATGCGAGCTTAAGAGTATGCGGAGCCTCTTAGAAAGAGATAAAGGAGTCACTACCTGGTTATTGGTCTAGGAACCAAAACATGACTCCATGAAGGTCTACCTAGCAAACTAGGTCCAGAGTTAGCGTACAAGACGGGAAAAGGATGGCACCCTAAGTGTTAGGAAACTAGCTATATCAACTATCCATTGTATGTATTGGAAATATCATGTATGCATTGGAGCTATCATATGTTTATTGTATGCTAGTATTGTTAGGAAGTTAGTTTAGTAATTCACCTAGTTACTGTTAAGCTGAATTCAGTTCGTTAGTTGGTTAGTTTTGGGCAGGAAAATAGGATAATATTGTATATAAGCTACCAACCAAATCAATGAGAGGTTATTTTGAAAATTAGCCAAAATTGTTCTATCTTCTTCCCCATGTTTAGGAGGTTGGTTACCCTTGAAGTAACTGTCAATCTTTCCTTCAATTCCCATCTTCTATATCCTAGTCATTGAGTTACCAAGAACTTAACACCAAGCCTACTCATCCGTAGTTGGCCTTCATATCGTTATTGGATAGTTGTGAAGCAGTGTCTACCTAATAAACCTATGTGAACGAGAGCATGCTTTAAGTCCTAGAGTTTGTCTACAGGCCATGTGAGTCAAGATAAATCGGAAAGCATAAAAAGGAACATGATAAAGACAACCAATCATGAAAAGATCAAAGGAATGCATGAGTATATGCACATCTAATCTTGTAAGCATGGGATCATGGGAATGTCCAAAAATGTGAACATGTGAGCAACCAAGCATGTGAGCAACCAAACATGTGAAGATTGGAGCATTAAAACATGTGACCAAATGAACATGTGAGCACACAAGCATATGGGCATATGAACATGTGTGCATTCAATCATGTAAGAACATGTAAGCATCCAAGCATGGAGCCATGTGAGTGACTAGGCATGTGAACATGTAAGCATGTAGACATATATAGATATGGGATATAAACATCTGAGCATGTGGACATATAAACATCCAAGCATGAAGCCATGTGAAGATATGAACATCTAAGCATGTGATCATGTGAACATGCAAGCATATATGCATGTAAGCATGTGAACATGTGAGCATATGGATGTGCAAGCTTGTGAGTGTGTAGGCATATTAGCTTACAAGCATGGAACACACAATCATCAAAACACATTGGCATCCAAACATGTGAATATTTAAGCATGATCACCAAAGCATGTGAACACATAAATATCCAATCATATGAACATGTAGGCATCCTAACATGTAGACATCCAAATATATGACCATGTGAATATCCAAGCATATGAACATATAAACATCTAGAAACATAAACATGTTATCACCCAAGTGCGTGCACATGTGAGTATACAACTATGCAAATGCACATGCGTGTGGACATCATACAAATGGTTAAATGTATAATGAAAATTAATGATTAAATCTTATGAAGAAGTGACACTTAATTAGCGTGGAGTCTTCATTAAGTCTTGAATGTCTTTCCTTTAATAACTTAACATCAGTTATCAAATTTATTCTTAATCTTTAAATGCGCTATGGTCTTTTAATGACATCTCTTCAATCAATTAATCTTTATCGTCACAAATATCAATTTAGTTTGAATCCAAACCTTCAAATATTTTAGGAAGGATCATCACATTAATTAAGTCATTAACTGCTTTGTCCTTTCCTAAATTGACATTTCATTCGAATTTAAATTAGTCATCTTCTGTCATTAAAGGTTGATTGTCACAAACTTAGAAATATTTTAATCTTAAATTAGATCATTAAGACTTTCCTTATCAAAATGAATTAGATTTAAATAAGGGATTTAATATTAATTGACTATCATCTTTTATGGGAAATACTTTAGTCTTTAATACATTTAAGGCCATTATCCTTTAGGAAATATCTTTCCATTAATGCTTGATTACCTTCCATAATTAACCTTTCAATTTTATGACCATTTGACTAACCCTAAAATTAAAGATGATCACTACAATGTTGGTCCCTATCCTTTACACCATATGTCAATTTGATCCCTAACTTTTCAATTATGTCAATTTGGTCCCTAACCTTTTAGTACTGTGTCAATTTGGTTCCTACTGTTATCCCCTTGAATGAAAAAATCTAATGTGTCAAAC
This sequence comes from Quercus ilex subsp. ballota, assembly GCA_032727855.1. NCBI lineage: Eukaryota > Viridiplantae > Streptophyta > Magnoliopsida > Fagales > Fagaceae > Quercus > Quercus ilex. The sequence goes on along the minus strand of CM064915.1, from coordinate 29,102,336 downwards.
AGAATAGTACCACTACATCAATTTTTTTTTTAAAAAAAAAAACCAAATTGTTTATTCCCACATGAGATTAACTTTGCGAAAAAATTCTAATATCCCTAAATCTTTATCTCATCAGATTACATCTCCCTCACTTATGTACCCTTACGCCAATTTTATCTAGTAAGTAATATAGACAATCTTGGAGCACTTCTTGGGACTTAAGATCTATTGTGAAGAGATGTAAAACAATGAGTTCTATGTAGCAATTGTAGCATCATTAGAAGTAGGCCCTTGGATTCTTTTTGTCTGAGTTAATCTTTGGCCATAGGCTTGCAAGAAATTATGAGAAAACTAAAATCGATCTCCTACTTACCTCAGAAGAGAACTCATTGCCACTTCACTTCAGAGACTTTCACTCAAAGCAAACTACTGCAACTCCAATCGATCACCAAAAAAGGCTTCAAAGAGAGAAAAATGTGAAGTCCAAAAGAGAGAGATTTGACGATGAAGAGTATCGAAATGATGGTTTAAGGTGAAATTTTAAAAGAACAATCAAGATGGTCATGTGTGAGTCTAATAGAGTTCTGTTTGGATTCCGAGAAAGTGAATGCAAGAGGAAAAAAATTAAAGAAAATTCTAAACCATGTTAGATGAGAGGATAATCTAATTAAAGAGAGTTTTAGGGATTTTGGTAGTATAGTTGGCAATTGAGGTGACATGAAAAATCATTTTTTATTACTCCGTTTGACACATTAGATTTTTTCCATCTAAGTGGATAAAGGCAGGGATCAAATTAACATGACACTGAAAGTTTAGGGACCAAATTGATACAATTGAAAGGTTAGGGGCCAAATTGACATATGGTGTAAATGATAGGGACCAACTATGTAATTTACCCAAAAATGAAAGAAGATTTACTACACAATTTTGAATGTTTTTGGTATTTTAGATTTATTAATTAAAAAATAAAAGATAACAAACAAAGAGATATATACATACAAACAACAAATTACTCAAATGAAAAGAAATCAAAAGTATACAATTTCATTAAAAATAAAATAAGTAAATAAGTATAATGAATGTGTATGCACCATCATGTCAGTGTACGCATTTGCGCTTCAAACAGATTCTCAGATTCATATTATACTTAGAAAATGAAATTAAAGCACAATCAAACAGCACGTTATCACTCAAAAGCAATATATCACACATTATATTAATAAGAACAACATATAAACAAATAAAATAAAAGACAATAAAATAAATAAAGAAAATCAAAGGTGAGAATATGGGTTATGGAAAAGACCCATATCTCTCCCATTTAGCACCTTACAAAGATGTAGATGACCAGTCCCTTGGCTGAAATAGACTACCACAGTTTTGTGTGTAAATTAACAACTTAAACAAATGTGAATATTTTAGTATTTGATGAAGAAACCTAAGACATAAAAATGGTGATTAAAGAATCATAAAAATAGTGAGTGTAAGTAAGAAAACATGAGAAAAAATTAATATTTTAACAACCAAAGGTTAAAAATTTCAATCAATATCTTATTAAAACTTGTTCCTATACTATTTGAAACTCAATAAGTATTTTGGAGAGATTTTGGCAAAGCTTCCGCCATGGGTGAAAAAATGGGATCCCATGGATGGTGGAAAATGGGGGTATTTATAGGCTTAGTGAAGGCTAGGGTTTGGTAGGATGTTTTAGTTAGCTAATTGGCCTGGCTGATTGACCAAAAATCCCACCAAAATGGAAAATGAGTGAATTTAGGCTTCTGTCCAAAGAGATGCTTATGCAACAAAATGGGTGCATATGCGTCTAAAACCTTGCTTACGCATATTTTGTAAGCCTCCCGGAAATTGGGCTTAAAAAATGGATTTTGGGCTTGAAAATAGATTTTAGGCTTAGGCTTCGTTTCTTGGGTCATATTTTGGGCTCTATTAAGTGATTAGGCTCCACACACAGTGTTGATAATTTTGTTATCGATTTGATTTCTTGTTATCGGGATTGAGGACCTCGATTATAGGTTACAACAAAATGGGGTGCCTACATGGTGAACTTTGCAATTTACCACAAAAAAAAAAAAAAAAAAAAAAACTACATGTCAGTTGGCTAGAGTGCATCTTGACTACCAACGCGTCACTTGATGACCACGTAGGCTGGTCTACTAACAGAGGGGCTACTTTTGCTAAAGAATGGGAACTTCAAGATGTATAACATGCTTCTTTGCCTTTTCTTGTGCTTCATATGCTTGTTTGCCCCTGTTTGGCATCTTTTCCTAGCTTGTCTTTATCATGATTCCCCTTCTATGTGTTTCTTTGCTTGTCTGCTGGCTTGTTTCTTTTGTCTTTGCATGTACACGCATGGAGTAAGGATGATTGGAGCAAAGGTGCGACCTCTTAGGCACGAGCAAAAAAGGCAAGGACGCAAGCCCACAAATGGCAATGATTAGTAGATTAAGGGGCCTAACCCCTCTAGAGCGGTCTTCTCTTTCCCTCTCTTTAAGCCTCTTCTCTAAAGCATGTATTAGGATCCCCATCCATGCACCCCATTTTATTTTCCTGCTCGTTTCTTGGGCCTCATTCCCTAGGTATGGTAATGTCTGTTTTACAATTCTTGTACCTTGCCAGGCCATACCCTTGGGCCGTTGGCAATGTCTGGTTTACTTTTCCACTTTGTGTGATAGCATTGTGCATGATGTATGTCTATTTGTGTGTGTGGAGGTGATTGTGCACTTTTTATGATGGACTCTCATGGCTACGTAAGTGACCCTCTTTAGTCATGAAATCTCTTGACCTTGTAGTATGGGTATGTGCTCAAGGCGATTGTCGTAGGTGCATATTTATGCTATACTATGTGCACGATCATCGTGGTGTGATTGTCTTGATTCATGTCACCAAGTGACATGGACCACACCCATTCTGAAACCAAACCTCAAAGCCTAACACATTTAAAGCCCGAAAGCTAATGCCAACAGCTTGTTTTCAGTTGCCAATGTCTAAAAATTATGATTTAACCAAAACAAAAGACTGTCTTTGAACAAATGTTTTAGGGTGCCTAACTCATTCCCCACACGTAACTAGACTTCCGAATTCAAGAATCAAGATTTATTGCCTATCCACAGTAGATTAGGAAAAATGCCCTTTTTCTTAACCTATGATCGGTAGTAAAATCAAATAGAGTCAAGTGACCAATCACACCTTTGAAAAAACCCAATAATTGGTAGCGACTTCACTTACCCTTGGTAATTTCCTATAAATCGACTTACATTCTAGTCACACACCCGAGGTATGACACACCTCCACATTCTCGCACTGAGAGATATAAGCATACATATGTGCGCGGGCATCACCACGATAGGTGGTCAACACATAAAGCCGCGAGGCGTCAATGACGTGTTGCTCACCCACCACCCAACTCCTATAAATAGAAGCCTTCCTAAGGCATTTTTACACATAACAAGACATCCAGACCACAAGCAACATAAAAGAAGATTTAGAAGCACTCAAAAGTATAGAAGCTCTGCTGGAATCAAGCCTCAAAGCCCTTAAGAACTTCAAACCTTAAAATCAAAGCAGAATCATCCAAGAAGAACACATGAAGAACACAACAAACATAAAGAAAAAAGGATTTCTAACAAGATCATAGCTAGAGATCCGGTTGTATTTTTGTTTCAAAGATCTTCAATCCATCGCCCATCCAAATTGAAAGATATTTGGTGTTTGAGTCAAAATCACATAACTATAATTCCAATCAACAAGTCTTTCAAGGAGATCGAATCAGATGACCACTCATTTGTAATCACAAAAAATTGTACCACATATATTCATCAATACAAATTCACATTTGTGAAACTATTTTACTTGTTTGATTTATTTCAAACTCGAAATTTAGTTGTCCACAGCTACAACCAAGGAAAGGCGGCTTGTACTTTATATTAAGTGACGACAGCAAATAGTGTAAGGTTGAAATTTATCAACCATCTTGTTGGCTTTATTCCGTGCCAATTTGTTTGTAATTTAAGCACTTAGTAACCCTGTATTTAGGTGGGATTATTGTAAGGGTAGTGTGTGTGAGAAGATGTGAAGAAAAGCTCAAGGATGTGCAAAGAAGCAGAGCTTCGCGGCTAGGACTCGCGGGTGGCTCGCGGCTACAAGTCGCCAACTTCAGGCACGTGAGATGCACGCAGGGAAGCTGAAGGGTCGCGCCAGCTGTCACACTACAGGACAAAAGTCCCAGGCTAGCCAGGCCGTTACGTCGCGACTTGATTTTGCGACTTGGACAAGCCGCGAGACCAAGCTGCCAATTTACCCTATTTGGCAAAAAACTGTCTCTTCGTATTCCCATCTCACCTCACTATATATAGACCCTTATACCCACCAAATTGAGAGAGCTTCCAGAGAGAATTTTTGTGAGAGAAACCCTAGAGAAAAACAAGATTGCCTTATCCCCAATCTTTACCTTAGAGTCTTTACAAATTCCTCTACTCTCTTCCTCTCCATTGTCATACCCTTGAGAGGTCTTTTACCAAATCCTTATCTCACCACACCCACGTCTGTGAAAAGGTTTATTTGGTGCTGAGGGAAGTAGTTTGGAAGGAACCAATATACATTGGTTGATGCTATGGTCAAGTAGCGGAATCCAGGAAGCTAAAGAAGAAATAGGTTCGGCGTAACCTCGTTGGAGCAAGAAGCTTGGAGGGCTTAGGTACTTGGGTAGATTAGGCTTGGAGGGTCTTCTACTGTTCATGTATCCCAACTATATTCTTTAGTGGATTTTATCACCGTTTGGAGGGCGGCGGAGAGGTTTTACACCGAGGACTTCAGTTTCCTCTTCGATAACACATCGTGTGTTGTCCGTGTGTTTGCATCTTTCTTCCCTTTATCTTTACCTTATATTTACTGCTGTGGATGTGTTTATATTTGGCTTAGATTGTTTATCAATTCTGTTATAAGCTTGTTATCATGTTCCGCACATTAATTGTTTGATATAAAGCTTGAATTGGTATTTTTGTATTTTGGGGTCTAAACGTTCAAGGGTGTTTCATACCCATATTGAACTTTCAAATAGGATTTTGATGTTAACGTCAAATGCTATGGATTTGTGGGTTTGTAAATGATGTGATTAACTATGAATGTTTAAGAAGTGTATTTTGTTTTAGAATTACGGAGAAAGAGAAGACACATTCTATATCAACTTTTATTTTATAATATTCCTCTAAAGTTGTTTTCTTTCTCATTACTTAATTGAATAATTATAATGGATATGTGTGTGCAATTTATAATTGTTACTTTTTATGATGAACTCATTACAAGTAAAGTTCTACAACAATTATGCTATATTACTTATACAACACTCTCTAAAATCATCTTATATAAAATATTACAACATTAACAGTGCATCACACGGGTAACTTACTAGTTAGATTAATTATGGAGGCCTTAGGTTAAATAAAAAAAATCATCAATATTATGTAAGTGCAAAAATATAAATGAGACAAGATATGATGACCAGAAAACCAATAAAACAAACCATTTCATAGGAAAAATCTAGGGGGACTTGACCTAATCAATCCTGAGGTGAACAAATTCACTATTAGATAGAGATTTACAATCATAATAATCTCATTCGTTGTGAATCTAACTACAGTTAACTCTGAATCTCACAGATGTCTCCGATAGTAATCTACTGCAATGTGACCTTCAGCTCATGACTTCAATGTCCCCTTGAAGATTTGAATCTAGTACACTTGATATCTAGAGATTAGCAACTTGAATCCACCCAAATCAAATTTTAGCGTTTTCCATTTTTCTTCCCAACATGTTACATATGCCCATATCTTTTACTTGCTGTCCTTTGTTCATCTTTCCCCAAAACCTAAAAACTTAGGCTTCCAACTTCCCTTCATTCAACTTTTCTATTTTAATTCAATTTCTAGGTATTTCTCTTATGATTTATGATTTTCATTTTCAATTCAATTTCTATTTAGTTGAGAGGTGCAAAAGTGATTTTGAAGAGAATTATGAAAGTGAATATGAAATTTTTTTTAGCATAGTAGTCTAGTTTAGTTGAATTTAAATCATATTTATTTTATGCTCCTCATAGTGATTTTGTCATATGTTATTTCTATTGATAGTATATCCTATCATAGAAGTAGTCTAATTATGTTATATACTTATATTTAATTTCTATGAATGTTATGGATTTATGATTTTTCAAAAGAGTAGGAGAAGCACAAGGAAAAATATGACCTCAAGATGCTCAATTGGTCATTTAGCTTTGTTAGTATTTTGAGTGCTAATAAGTAGAATACTAATAAAAAATTCCTAACAATAATCTTGTGCTATTATATATATGAATTATGGTTTACTTTGGATTTAAGATTTTTTTTTTAAAACTAATGCATGAAGACATAGATGTATATAACTATATAAGTATGTATGTAGAAGTAAATACACTTTTAGTCCCTATATTTTAGGCTGATTCTTGATTTGCTCCCTAAATTGATTTCGCTCCTAGGTTAGTCCTTGATTTTAGAAAATTGTTATATTAAAAAATTTGATTTGGCATTTTTAAATGCCACATCAGCATATAAATTAATAAAAAAAATAAAAAAAAAATTATTTCTTGATTTTAATTTAAAATGGAAAAATTAAAAACAAAAAATGCTTTATCAATTTTTAAAATCGATAAAAAAAATTTTATAACAATTTTCTAAAATTTTCATGGTCAACCAGCATAACATCACAAAAATTAAAATCTTCAATTTTTAGAAAAAAATATAAGGAAAAAAAAAACCTAATACTTTACTAAATAAAAAACCTATTATAAAAAAAAATTAATAAAAACAAAAAACCACCCACGAACCTAACCCATATATCTCTCTCTACCCCTTGAGTTCTCTCACTCTCTATTTCTTTCTTTGATCTACTCCACTCCAAACCCTCAGCTCCAAACCGAGAGACCCATGGCCAAATAAAACAAAACTCTTTCTTCGATCTACCCAGAAACCCACCTTGTTCTTCTTGATTGAGTTCATGAATTCCTTGGGGACTCTCTTTATGTTGTCATGCATGTTGTAGCACTCAAAGTAGATTGGCACGTGCATCACCTCCATCGCACGAGACCAGCGTCACCACGTCAAAGCTCCATTGCCAGGTTGAGGCATGTGGGTCACAAATTGGGTCTGGTAAAGGGTTACAAAATTTAACGAAATGACGGTTTTTTTTTTTTTTTTGGTTGCTAAGAGAGTGGGGAACAGAATCATTTAGATCACTCTCTCTCTCTCTCTGACTTGGGTTTGTTTTTCCTTGTGGGTGTTGATTTGTTTTAAATTTCCGGGTTTGGTTTTTTCATGTGGGTTTGATGATTTTCTAGTTTGGAGGTTTCGAGGTTTGATGATTTTTCTGGGTTGGTTTTTTCATGTGGGTTTGTTGATTTTTTTTTCATGTTGGAGGTTTCAGTGGAGGATAGGGATTTTGTATGAACTTTTGCATGTTTATTTGCATATAAAATACAAGAAAAGAGAAGAAAATCTTATATTATTTTAATTTTCTGGGCAACCCGAAGAATATGAAGAACATGTTATCCCTTGTTCTTTTGAAAATAATAAAAAGAAAAAAAGAAAATAATTCAAAGTTTGTTGTTTTTTTAATATTATTAAATTATTTATTTTAATTAGATTAATGTTTATTTTTAATTTTTTTAATTTTCTGACCTGGCTTTTTTTATTAATTTATTTGCTGATGTGGCATTTTAAATGCTGACGTGGCATTTAAAGAATGCCAAATAAATTTTTTTTAATATTATTTTATTAGTCATGTCAGCATTTACTGTGTACACAGTGCATTCCATTTGCCACCTCAGATTTTTCTGTTACTGGGTTGACGACAGGGACCAAAATAAAAATGATTTTCTGAAATTAGGAATCAACCTAGGAATGAAATCAATTTAGGGACCAAAAGTGTATTTACGCTATGTATGTATGCAATACTTTGAGTTTTTATTAATGGCATCAATCACAATTGAGTACATGAGACAAATCAATAGGAACTTCTTTCCAAAGGTGGATAAACGATTTTTTGTTTGGGGGCAAAGGTAAAATTTATCATATTTATTCAAAGTTTCGATAATTGATTATTCAAATTTAAATTTAAGATAAATATTACAAGGATTGCTATACATTAAGGTCAAAAAGTTCAATTTATCCATAATTTTCAATATTAATCTAAAATTATACTACTAATGAATAATTATTACCCAAGAGTCTTGTAACTCAACTAGTTGGCATTTCTTGGTATTTCCAATGGAGATATCATATTTCAATATTCAAATCTCCTAAACTATTGAATTATCAAAGTATCAAAGAAAAAAAAGGATAAATTGCAAAGTATACCTCTAAAGTTTGGGGTTGTTTGGATTATACACCATGAAGTAGAAGGGTCATTTTTTTCACTATAAATGACCCCTGACCCCTCATTTTGTAACCAAAAAAAAAAAAAAATTGGGTAGTTTTTGGGCATATTCTCTCTCTATCTTCTCTCTCTAATTTCTCTCCCAAACACATCAAAACACCTTAGAACACCTTAGATTCTCACCTTTTCTCTACAATCTTCAAGGTAGTGTTCTTGAACCTAATCTTCCTCTCCTTGGTTTAGTACCTTGGATTTGAGGTTTAGGGGTATGGATGTAGCTTTTTAGCTACAATCCACACCTCTTTCTCTTTATTGCTTTTCCTTGCTTTATTTTCTTAATAAAATGCTTTATTTGCTTTTCCTAGCATGTTTTATAGCTTTCTTAGCATGTCTACTTGCTTTTTGCCATGATTTATCGCTTTGATGTTATTGGCCTAGCCTTCTTGAGCTAGGATATGTCTACTTTTCATGTTTGTGCTTAGATCCACATGTTTTTAGGCTCCTTGCCAACGTTTATGCATAGATCTACATGCCTATGTGTTCTTTGCCATGTTTTTGCTTAGATCTACATGTTGGTGCTTAGACCTATGTTCATATGCTTAGATCTATGCATTATGTGCTCCGTGCCATGCTTGTGTGCTCAGATATGTATTGGTTGCTATGCCATGTGCTACTTTAGCCCTTTTTGTCCCTCGATATCTCTCTTTCTTGCTTTTTGGCCCTTTTGGTGGCGTGTAGATCTAGATCCTGTGGTATAGGCCTAGATCTGCACACCAACGCCTATATTAAAGGGTTTGGATCATTTCCTTCGCATGCAGATCTAAGTTTTGCCATGCTTTGCGCCCTCCGTGGACTTGTGCTTGCGTGGTTACATCCATCCCTCCTAGGGTTTGTTTGGGTGTAACCACCTATGAGATACATCCTCGTTGTGTTGGTGTGCTTGATTCACGCCTTTCTCTGCTCTGCGTGATGTTGATATGCTTGCCATGCTTGCTTTGCTCCACCCATTTGGCTTTCTTTGCTTCTTTGCATCTTTACATGCTTGCCTACATGTTCATGCGTGAGTTTGTGTGTTGTCCATACTTAAATCCAATGGAGGTATGGACATTCGATCCAAACCTTCATTTGTCCTCTTAGGACACCCCCTTGTAAGGCTGCCAGCCACCTTACTGACATCAGCAATTCTGGCCTTATCCTAGTTCAACTTCAGATGCATATTTGAAGGTATTTTGGAACTCGGATTAAGATGATCTTGGCGTTTCTGGAAAGCTTTGGATGTCTAGTTTTCAAAACACTAAACAAACTGAAAATCCAACGGTCAGATCAAAAGTTATGGCCACGGGAAGCGTGCTGACGCGCTTTTTACGGTTTTTTGGATATCTCAGTAATTTTAACTCTGATTTCGACTCATAAATAGTTGTTGGAAGGGAATTTGATAATATTTGCAATGGCACTAGCCACAACCCGTTCTGATAGTCATATCAAAATTAGGGTTTCTGGTGCCTTAGGAGTCAATCTTGGGTCAAATTTGGTTAAAGTTGACAAAAATCACCGAGTAGCTCAGGTTTGATGTAGAAACATGAAAAATGTTGTTTTGTGATGATTTTAACTGACTTTTACTTTTGGTCAACCCAGGGTTAACTAGGGGCATTTTGGTCAATTTGGCCTGAAATGGCACTTCGGGTGCTCCGATGTTCGAACAGCTTGCACCACGACAATCTAGATATTCCCGTGGCCCCATGGAGAAAAGAAAATATTTTTGAAATTTTCGGGGTTCGACACGCAAATCAAGGGCAAACAAAATACGGTGTTTACAGCTACCCCTTCTTTAACTGATATCATGAGTGCAATGAGAAGTGACAGATAAAGAATGTGATTCTGCATTTTATTGCCCCAAAACTGCATCCGAAAATTGCACAATTCATGGATCGATACCAGTTTTACCTGACAAGGTTGAGCTGTTGCAACTGGTCTAGAAAAAATTTTCTCTAACCTGGTCCTCGGAACTAGGCAAGAAACTCTGTTTTTTTGGGGGGGGGGGGGGTCAAGGGTCAACCGGTCAACATTGACCCGGTCATTGCTGACCAGCGGCCCTTGTAGGTGTGCTGGGTAGACCCAGCGACCCTTCAAGGTGCGCCGAGCAGCCTGGTCCGTACAAAGCCACATTTTGATCATTTCACTTCCATTTCTTTGAAATCTCACTTCTAAAAAGTTCTCTAGAGCAAGTCACGATCTAGCAGGTCCAGTTTTCAGCTTCAATCCACAACTTCAATCTCTAGTTCTGCACTTAAGGTCAGTGTCCATTTTCTCTTTCTTTTTATTTTCTACAAATATGTTAGTAGCCAAGCAAGTAGGAAAGCATGCTAGTATTTATTTTATTTTTGGTATTTTTGCGTATATATATTTTTTGTTTTTGTCATTTATGCCATGATGATGTTGGAAACATAGATCTGTTCACATGTTTAAGTAGCATGGGAAAACTTGCGTATGTTGGATGCTATGAAAACACATGGAACTCTAACAAAATCAACAAAAAAGCTAGGTAAAAAAAAAAAAAAAAAAAAGACTATGCATGATAAGGATGAAAAGTTTTGAGAGAATTGAAAATGTGGGAACAATGCAATTTTAAAATGAGAGTAGGATTAAAAGAGTATGGTCGAATCAAATCTTGTGAGGTATCTTGGAAATCTTGACATTTTGAAATAGAAAGAGATAGGATTAAATGAGCATGGTTGAATCAAACCTTGTGTGAGATTAAACGAGCATGGCCGAATCAAACCTTGAAAATATGGATAGGATTAAACGAGCATTGCCGAATCAAAACCTATGTGAGATTAAACGAGCAAGGATGAATCAAACCTCGAAAAGATAGGTAGGACTAAACAAACATGGCCAAATCAAACCCTGTGTGAGATTAAACGAGCATGGCCGAATCAAACCTTAAAAAGATGGATAGGATTAAACAAGCATGGTTGAATCTAACCTTATGTGAGATTGAACGAGCATGGCCAAATCAAACCTTGAAAAGATATATAGGATTAAACGAGCATGGTCGAATTAAACCCTATGTGAGATTAAATGAGCATGGCTAAATCAAACCTCGAAAAGATGGATAGGACTAAATGAGCATGGCAAAATCAGACCTCGAAAAGATAGTATTAAACGAGCATCGCTTGTGTGAGATTAAATGAGCATGGCCCAATCAAACCTAGAAAAGATGGATAGGATTAAACGAGCATGGCCGAATCAAACATCAGAAAGATAGATAGGATTAAACATGCATGGCTGAATCAAACCTCGAAAAGATGGATAGGATTAAAAGAACATGGTTGAATCAAACCCTGCATGAGATTAAATGAGCATGGCCGAATCTAACCTTGAAAGGATATATATAGGATAAAATGGGCATGGTCAAATCAAACCCTGTGTGAGATTAAACGAGCATGGTCGAATCAAACCTCGAAACGATGGATAGGATTAAATAAGCACGGTCGAATCAGCCATGTGTGAGATTAAACGAGCATGGCCAAATTGAAACTCGAAAAGATGGATAGGATTAAACGAGCATGGCCTAATCAAACTCTAAAAGAGATGAATTTTGAAAACCTTGATATTTTGAGATGAAAAACGACAGGATTAAACAAGTATGGTCGAATCAAACCCTAAAAAATATGTATTTTGAAAAACTTGATATTTTGAGATAAAAAGCGATAGGATTAAACAAGCATGGTCGAGTTAAACCCTGAAAGATATGTATTTTGAAAATCTTGATATTTTGAGATAAAAAGCGATAGGATTAAACGAGCATGGTCGAATCAAACCTTGAGAGAGATGTATTCTAAAAACCTTGATATTTTGAGAAAATGAGAGATTTTGGTATGGACATGCATGGCATGTATTAAGCAGTAGGGTTAGGCATACTTACCTATTTACTTGCATCACCAAATGCTTTTGGGCTTACTAACCAATCCTGAATTTGCTTTGTAGACTATGTCTCAACGAATGAGATCTAGCAGTTCTCGTAGAAAGGCTCCCGCCATTGTTCCGTCTCAAGCCAATTCGTCTAGCAGTGACAATGATACTGTCTCGGCTAGTCTCCAAGTTGCGCGGACTCTTCAAAGGCGCTTTGATCGAGATGGTGATGACCTTGAGCCTTCTGGAGGCATTCATATAGCACATTATACTAGGAGTTAGTGTTCTATGGAGATGGCTAGTGCCTCGTCTCAGTCCCGTACTAGTTCAAGAAGCGGTTCTTCACAGTTCCCTCAGACCGAGGAGGGAGGAGACCCAAGGGGCGAGGAGCTATAGGAGGAATTCATGTTTGATATTGATGTTGACTTGGCAGCCAATGACAAGGCCGAGCCAGGTCCAGGTGCTTAGCGATGTCAAGGTTGTAGACTGAGGTTTCCGTCCAATTTGTCTAGGGCTAAGGATTATACTGGAGAGATCGATCATAGTATAGCCGACACTCATCTTCAGCATGGTCTGAAGAGACATCCTTTTGCTCAGAATCAGAAGGCTCAGGTATGTTCCCTTTTTCTCTTTCAATTGGCCAATCTAAATGAGTAGATATGCATGCTAACTCGTAGCTTTTCTGATTTCGAGCGCAGACCCTTAATAAGATCGACGGTCAAGGATCTTGGTCTTCATTCCTTCTTCGCCTATTTGACCATGAGACGAATGCACGCTATCGCTGCTTTTTGATTGATCAAAGCTTTGAGAAGTTCTTGAGGATTCCTCCTAATTCTATGTGGCATGCGATACCAGAGACTTTGGTGTAGCGATTCAATTTAAGGTCACCACTCCCGTGATTCCACTATTATCAAAACAAGGGGTTACAAGTAAAAGGAATCCTTGTACCTAATACCAACCTACAGTTGAACCCTTACCCCAAATAGGAGCTTAATGGGCTCTCCTATTCCAAATAGGTTTACACAAACCTTGGGCTTTCCTAGTCCAATAAGGATTATACAAACCCACAAACTTTGGGTTTTCCTAGTCCTATATTGATTATACAAACCCATAAACAAATAGTCTTTTTAGAATAAAAACGTTGCTGGCTATAGTCTAAATCCCGTATGCTCAATAGATCGAGACATGTTTCAAGCTTTAATGAATCTAAACTGATCGAGCTTCTGTCGAGGAGGTATCGAGACCTACAGATTGCACTTTTCTTAAGCAGTTCTTGAGTAATCTTCATGTATTCAATTTAACCACTTGTAATGATCATCTTGAACCTTCTTAGATTTACCCAAATACAAGTAAAGTATGTTTTTTCAAAGGATATGCCAATTACATAAAAATATGTCCTTAACAATCTCCCCCTCTGGCAATCTGTGACAAAACCATAAGAGTACATAGAATGTCCTAGAATACATTCTACTCAAAATTATAGAATAAATATGCCTAGTCTAAAAGATCTGAACCTTGGAAGTTGCTGCAAGAAGAAGGTTCGGAATCTTGACTTGGCTTTAACTTGTCTTTCCTGGAAGGCACTAAACAAAATGCATCAAGGTACCATGTGGAAAATAATGACAAGTTAAATAAAACAAGAAATATGTGTATAAAGAGAGAAAAGAAGCAACACGCGAGATAAAGAGTGAAACATATACATCATCATCAAATATAGAGACAACACATGATGTATGTAAAAGGTTACTAAACCAAAAGATACATAACACAAAAAAATATATCAATATCAAAGTGTATCAAACTAACTCTCCCCTTGAGATAGTTACATCAAAAACTTTCTTCCTTTTAACATGAAGTTCTCCCCTTAAGTCTATTACTCACCCTAATGAATGACATTCAATTCTCAAATTTCTCCCCCTTTTTTACACGATTATGAAAGGGCATAAAAAATCCAAAAAACTTGACTGGAGACAGACAGAGAACAAACATAGAGGGAACGAGGAGAGCAAGGAACCATAGACCTACAAGAAAAAGAAAAACAGAAGCATAGCAGGAAGAGGTTTAGGAAAGAAAGAAAAGGTAGAACAATGTATGGCAATGTTATAATGACCATAGAATGCAATGCATGAGCATATAAGATCAAATAAATAGCATCCATCCCAAAAAAAAAAAAATTAGCAAGACACAAAAAAACAAAATTTTCCCTAAAAGGAATGAAAACCTAGGTCTAAATGCATGAAATGCATGAGAGAAGAGAGAAAGAACAGATAGGTATCGACAGCAAAAGGATCTTGATAGATCAAAGTATCTATTGAGGATGTGTCGAGAAGAGGCCCAGAAACCTCGATGGATCAAGAATCTATCGGCTAGACAGAAAGTTTCTTGATGGATCGAAGAAGCTATCGAAAAGCTATTGAGACAAAGTCTAGAAATCTCGATGGATCGAGATTACGTTAACTTCTGTCGAGACAAGAAGAAAGAGGGGCTCGATAGATAAGAATCTATCGAGGATCTGTCGAGAAGCTGTCGAGCTTGAAGAAAATGAGTTTTTCAAAGAGAGGAAAAAAGCATAAAGATGAATGAAACAATCAAGCTACTCAAACATAGATCCAATCAACATGTTAAGCACTCAAAAACATCTCTCAACAAAAAAAAAAAAAAAAAAAAAATGCAAAGCATTCATGACCCAAAACACACACACACACACACACACACACACAAAACAAGTCTAACCAATTTTATATTTCAAAAACAAGTTAAGATAGTTTAATGAGTATACATTAACACATATATTCCTTGTGATGGCCAAATCACATTGTACCTGCACATGTATCAAAAGTAGCAAAGAATTTTTGTGTGTGAAAACATGACGATTTGAGATATGATAAAATCAATATCACTCACAGGCAATCATAACTGCTTGATGGGGACTATCACCTTCGAGGTACATCCTATAACTCCCATATCTCCTAGAAACACGCTTGCAACCATATTTAAAAGCATTTTGATTCTTTTTTCTTTTGATATTCTTTGCATTTTTTTTTTCTTTTTGAGCATATCATGCATGGGCATATAAGAGAGAGAAAAGAAAATACCCAATTATGTAAGCTTATAACATCACAATTTTGCTATGCCGAAGCATACAGATGTTATACATGATTGGCAGGCTTTAGTGGTGAGATGGTCATATATGCCTTTCTTTTAGGATTGTTTAGTCCTTTCCATCAAAAAGAGTGATATGAGTGTTAAGCACAAGAGATTACTTAATCTTACTCATCACAAACACGAGCCATAAAGCTCACTTACTTAGTTGTGCATAAAGATGCTTATCTAAGCTACAAAAGATACAAAATTTAGAAAACTTTGTTTCAATGGCCATCCAAGGTACACAAGTACCAATGTACACAAAACACACACTGTTTTTGTATTTTCTGATTTTTCAATTTTTTTTTTATGAAAAGCAAAATAAAGAAAAACTGAAATAAAACAAACAAAAACATGTTATAACAAAGCATAGCATAAAACTAGACTGATTCAAAAACAAGAAACCAAAACACACAAGTAATGCATAAACAAAAAGAGGAGAGAGGAAAAGTAACGAGATCACTTAGAGCATTTTTCCTTCCACACCTCAGAAGAACCTTTCCGTTTAGTAAACCCTTGATCCAATGGTGAGGGGGAAGAATTGAAACCGTTCAAATTCGAAAGGAACATGAGGGCCTTTAGAAGATCTCCAAAAGGAGAAAATAAGGATGGAAACTGATTCTGGTTTCCATATGAGATCATCTGTTACTTTGTTGAGTGACTAACCACTTGTAGTAATTAGGTCGAGTATGTCTAGTAGCTCCACAGTGATGACAGAGATGCTACTTGTTTTGTTTAGACTTTTGATTGTTACTCTTCTTAGCCTTAGGGTTTTTAGTCACTACCTTTTCAAGCTTAGGGGTTGCTCCTTAGATAGATTTACCCTTGTCTATGTTCTCACTAGCTAAAAAAGATTTAACATGTTCTTAAAATCAACATTATTAGCAAGTGAAACAAACACAGTAGTACTAGAAGAAGCAATAATAAGAGAAGAGAAATCATACCTTAAGCCGGTTCGATCAGAAGTAAATTTCTAAAAGCTAAGCATCTCATCAAGTTTTGCACTGGAAGTCCATTCCAATTGAGCTCTAACTTGGAACAACTCCGCTTCAAGCTTCTTGATCTTCTCAGCCAAGAAATTGTTTTCATATTGCAAAGCTCCAATGGCCTGATTAGCTTCATTAACCTTTGTGGAGAGCTCTTCTCAGTCAAGTTCCACATCACTCAACTTCTTAGTGGCCACCCTATACAATTTCTCATGCTTTTCAGAGACCTTGCACAACTTTGCATAGGCAGTATAGATGTCATCATGTCCATCCATTTTCTCAAACTTAGACTCCCCCAAGTCCTCTTCTTCATCTATCTCTTCAACAATCCCCTTAGTAGGATTTACCCTGGTAGTGAAGGCATTCAAGATTCCCTCGTCATCATTACCTAAATCATCCTTAGGCTCAGTGTCACTCAAGGTAGCAGCAAGGGCTTTGCTTTTCCCAATGGTCTTGAGATAAGTTGGATATTCTTGTTTCATATGTCCAAAGCCTTGACATCCAAAGCATTTTGGTTTGGAGCGAACAGTGTACTAACCGCCATCCCTAGCATCCTTCTTCCCTTTATCTTGGCTCTTAAACTGTGAAGAATTGGATTGCTTTCGGTCCTTGTCAAATCTTTTTGCATTGGCATTCTTCATGAACTTTTTCAATTGCCTAGAGATGTAGGATTTCATTTTGGAATCTTCGTCATCCGAAGACTCATTAGTGTCACTACTTTTGGCCTTCAGTGCCATGCTCTTGCTTTTCCTTGATTTCCTGATCCTAGACAAACCCAATTCATAGGTTTGCAAGTTGCCAACCAGCTCTGTCAAACGAATTTGATCAATATCCTTTGATTCCTCAATAGTAGTGATCTTTGCATGGAATCTCTCCAGAAGAGATTTAAGCACCTTTCTCATAATCTTGGGTTAGGGAATGGTTTCCCCAAGATTAAATGCAGAGTTCACTATATCTTTGAGCTTGGCATAGAACTCATCAAATGACTAATCCTCCTCCATCTAAATTTCTTCAAAACTTGTGGTAAGCCTTTGAAGCTTCGAATCCTTGACAGCCTTAGTCCCTTCATAGGTTGTCTAGAGGATAGTCCATGCTTCCTTTGCAATTTTAGTAGAGGATGTCTATTTGAACTTCTCATTGGTGACCGCACTGAATAAAGCATTCAATGCCCTGCTGTTGAAGTTTGTCACTTTGATCTTAGAATCATCCTAATCAGTTGACATTTCCTTTGGCTTGGTTCAGCCTATCTCCACAGCTTGCCACACATTCTCATCTAAAGACTACAAGAAAGCTCTCATGCGTACTTTCCAGTATGCATAGTTAGTTCCATTAAATAAATGAGGTATAATAAGAGACTGTCCTCTATCCATGACAAATAGGGGTCAATGGATCACACAGCAAAGATTTACCCTAATCAGAGTGTGCCCATTCTGATACCACTTGATAGACCAAGAATGTATTAACCCCCTTGGTAAATTAACCAATTAATTAGTCAAGTGAATTAATTAGGTTCAATTACATGCAATAAGCGTGGTAGCATAAACAAATCACCAACTAAGTTAAATGTAATGGAAAATAAATTTGACACAGATGATTTGTTTTTGAATGGGGAAAACCACCGACGCAAAACCCCACCGGGTGAATTTAAGGTCACTACTCCCAAGAATCCACTATTATCAAAACAAGTGGTTACAAGTAAAAAGAATCCTAGTATCCAATACCAACCTACAGTTGAACCCTTACCCCAATACCCAATTAGGCTTGAGATGTAGTGACAATCTCTCCTTTCAATGCACGGCTCCCAGTACGTGACTAACTCCACAGTAACCCTTTGATTGTTGTAGTTGATTTGCAGTAGCTTCACATAGAAACACCAATAAGATCTTCAATGTTGGTGCAAGTGACTTTGCTTGTTTACAGAACCCAAAGGTGTACAAGAAAAGTAGCAAGAACTCTTTCTTGTGTAGGAGGAGGCTAAGGTTTCAAAAAGAAAACCTTATGAAGCTCTCTAGGGTTAGGTTTTTCTTTTTCCACCTCCTTTAAATAGGAGCTTAATGGGCTCTCCTATTCCAAATAAGTTTACACAAACCTTAGGCTTTCCTACTCCAATAAGGATTATACAAACCCGCAAACCTTGGGCTTTCCTAGTCCGATAAGGATTATACAAACCCATAAACAAATAGCCTTTTTAGAATAAAAACATTGCTAGCTATAGTCTAAATCCCGTAAGCTCGATAGATCGAGACATGTGTCGAGCTTTAATGAATCTCGACAGATCGAGCTTCTGTTGAGGAGGTATCGAGACATACAAATTGCACTTTTCTTGAGTAGTTCTTGAGTAATCTTCATGTCTTCAATTTAACCACTTGTAATGATCATCTTAAACCTTCTTAGATTTACCCAAATAGAAGTAAAGTGTGTTTTGTCAAAGGATATGCCAATTACATAAAAATATGTCCTTAACACGTCCGATAGTTGGGGATATGCCCCCTTAGATGATTGGGCTCAAGGCCCTGCTCCAGGATATGTCCCAGGTTCTCTGACAAATCGAGTCAGTCCTTCTATAGGTCCCACTACGGGTGATGATGCCAATGATGACAGTGCTTGGCACTTTGCTGATGATGCCGTTAGAGATGATGACTCCCAATAGGCCAACCACTATTGTTGTATCTCTACGATGATGTAGCCCCCGCGCGGGCATTTATTTTTCATTTTTCTTATACTTTGTAGACATTACCCCTTGGTGGGCCAGACTTGTATATCTTGGACTGCCTCTTGGTAGGCCAAGACTGTATGTATTATATTGCTCCATAGTGGGCCCTGGACATGTATGTATTATATTGCCCCATAGTGGGCCCTGATGTATGATATTGCCTCTCGGTAGGCTTTGATGTATGATGAACATTGCCTCTCGGTAAGTCTTACATGTATGTTTCTTAGTTTCACCTATTGGTAGGCTCTCGATGTATGTATGAAAAATGCCTCTCGGTAGGTCTTACATCTATGATTCTGGATTTCGCTTGTTTGTAGGCTCAAATGTATGATTTGACAATGCCTCTTGGTAGGTCTTACATGTATGTTTCTGGATATTACCTATTGGTAGGCTCTTGATGTAGGATTCTTGAACATTTCCTCTTGGCAGGTCTTACATGTATCTTTACCAATAGCACTTTAGCATTTAGGAGCCAGTTATACCACTGTGGTCACTTTGCATCACACTGTATTGTCACAGATTGACCAATGAAATCTGATGTTGATTGATCCGTTGAGGGATATGGAGAGCGAAAAGACCATATAAAAATAATAATAATAATAAACAAAAAAACTGCCCCAATGTAGGTTTATGTGGTTCTTATCATGAGAGGAAAGGTTCCTAGTAGGACAGACCTGTTCTTGAGCATATTAATCATTAGAAAATGGACTGAACCATGCAAAATAAACTGCCCTAGTGTAGGATTTTGCATGGTCCTAAAATGATCAATTGACTTGAAGCAGGATTAGAATTCCACTAGATGATATGGGTTTCTTTGACAACCCTAATGATGATAGTGGATCTCCCCAGTGGGATTTTGGACTCAACGTGCGGTGGAATATACTGATTGTCTCAGTTATCGACCAAACCGACCGATGCTTCGTGAAGAGTTCCCTTGAGGAACTGATTGTCGCGATCTTCATACCATGCTGGATGGACTACTATTTGTGATCAGGAATGGCCTTGGCACTGTCCCATTACAAGTCTTGACGGTGAGGGCTGAACCTACCCCTGAACCGGGTGAACTGGGCTTTGAAAACAAGGTTCAAGATATTCCGAGATGCCGGACAAGACACACAAATATAAACTACCCCAATGTAGGCTTTTTGTGGTCTCAGTTGTGCGAAAAAATCTCTTGAGGGACTGGTTTGGTGCTGAAACTACCATGCCCCACTATTAGGGCCAGATGAAGGATAAGGAGAAAGCCATAATGGAGGCTAGTCACATTGTGGCAAGCAGTAGGGCTGATGATTTAGCACTGAGGCTTTTCGAGGCTAGGTCCTTCATTCATTCCACTTTGAGCTTGGAGTATGGGCCAGCTGATAAGCCTAGTGAGCCATAGTTGGCTTTTTGTTGCCTTTAAGATGAGGTAGCTGAGAAGGAGGAGGCATTGAGAGTTGCTACTGCAGAGGTTGGCACCTTGCAGGCTTTGCTTGATATAGAGAGGCAGGGCTGTACCTCGAGTCCCAGTATGGAGAGGGAGTTGGTTCGACTAAGACATTTATAAGGACGACTTAGAAAGATCACCAGAGATTTGGGCTTTGATGCAGTAGGGTTGGTTTTCTTCTCTCCGGCTTTAGGAGGCTATGCAGGGCAGTATCAGACCATTTGGGCCATATTTGACTTGGTAGAGTGTTTTCTGTTTCTTTTCATTTCTGCACATGAGCTATGTACTTAGTATTCCACCATGTATGGAAAGGTCCATTGCAAATTGCTAGGAAATTTTGTATAGCCTTCCACTTTTTGTGGTTTTTAAAGCATAGTCTAGTTTGTAAGGCATGCATAAAAATGAAGAACAAGTGGAAAAAGATATGTTTTGTGTATATTGATTATCAGGAAATATTTATATCTATGAGATTTTTGTTTTTGAATGAATAATGATGAATGCATGAAAGGATTGGAAAGGCACAAAACGGGCATGTTTAATGAATATGTGCACAAATGCTTTCAAAATACGAGATCATACAAACAAAATTGTAAATGTAAGTCCATGCATATCAATATCTCTGGTTCAAAAGGATATATCCTATTTTAGATGGATCTTTTCCTTTCCCATTGGGGTACATCTTCCATTGGCATGGGCCATAACATCTTTGAATAAAACCGCAATGGGCCACGCATGTTGCAAACATAAAGTAACCTAAGAGTGTTCATACTTCTTCTCTTGATCTTGATCATAAACCTAAGCAAATTTGACTGACTGCTTTTTCTTTTAAAATGTGGCCGAGCCAAGGTGGCTACCTACGTACCTCCATTGGGAAGGATCAGGTCATCACGTAGTTCAAATGACATTTTTTATTGCCTTAATTTTTGCCTAGACCACCCTTTTGGGTTTTCAATCTACCTTTTCATATATGTGTGTATATATATATATA
The DNA here is from genome assembly GCA_032727855.1 of Quercus ilex subsp. ballota. Classification (NCBI taxonomy): domain Eukaryota; kingdom Viridiplantae; phylum Streptophyta; class Magnoliopsida; order Fagales; family Fagaceae; genus Quercus; species Quercus ilex. Next base: position 29,080,770 of record CM064915.1, on the reverse strand, counting down.
TATATATATTTGTATTTTTTACTTTTTTGCTTTTTTATTTATTTATTTATTATTACTCACATAGGAATGTAGAAGAAAAGGTTACACTTGGAAGCTCCCTCATGCAAAGTACTATATGACAATATCAGAATTGGTGGGCATATTGAAGTTGTTCCCATCCATGTCAGCTAGGATCAGGGCTTCTCCGGAGAAGGCCTTCTTCACCACATATGGGCCCTCGTAGGTTGGGGCAAACTTTTCTCTGTGATCAAGCATGGCCTGGTTGCACTTCTTTTAGACTAGGTCGCCTTCTTCAAAGACTCTGGGTCTAACTTTCTTGTTGAATGCTCACTCAACGCGGCGTTGGTACAATTGTCCATGGCACATTGCGGTCATACCCTTCTCATATATCATGTTCAGTTGTTCATATCAGGAATGGGCCTATTCAGCTTCTGACAGCTCTGTCTGTGCTAAGATTCTGAGAGATGGGATCTCTACCTCTGCGGGGAGGATAGCTTCCATCCCGTAGACCAAGGAATACAGGGTTGCGCCTGTAGAAGTACGAACAGAAGTGCGATAGGTGCACAGGGCAAATGGCAAGAACTCGTGCCAATCTTTATAGGTGTCTATCATCTTCACTAAGATCTTCTTTATGTTCTTGTTGGCGGCTTCTACTACACTATTCATCTGAGGACGGTAAGGAACTGAGTTCCGGTGTTCAATCTTGAACTGTTGGCAAAGTTGCTCGATCATTTTCCCATTTAGGTTCTTCCCATTATCGATAATGAGCTCTCATGGTACGTCATAACAGCAAATGATGTTCTATTTCAAGAATCGGGTCACCATAGCTTGGGTCACGCTTTTAGAGGAAGCGGCTTCCACCCACTTGGTGAAGTAATCAATAGCTACCAAGAAATACTTGTGCCTATTGGAGGCTTTCGGAATCACGGGTCCGATGACGTCCATTCACTAGGCTAAAAAGGGCCACGGCAATGCTAGAGAGTGCGGGGATTGAGGAGGAACGTTCTTTTTATTCTGGTAGACTTGGCAATGGCAGCACGTCCTAACATGCATAATGTAGTCGCTTTCCATAGTGAGCCAATAGTAGTTGGCTCCCGTAATCTTTCGAGCCAACAAGGGTCCACTGGCATGGGCTCCAAGCAAGCCTTCATGCATCTCTTCCATTAAATGGTTAGCCTCGGGGGCATCTATGCATCAAAGCAAAGTTGTATCGTGGTTCCTTTTGTATAGGACTACCCCATTCAAGAAGAATTGGCATGCCATGCGCTTGATAAACTTTCTCTCACTGTCCATGGCTCTAGACAGGTATTCACCAATCTTGATATAAGCCTTGATATCATGATACCATGGCTTCCCATCAATTTTAGCTTCGATGTTCATGCATTCTCCGATATTCATGCAGTAGGCCAGCACGCCGCAAACCTCTATGCGTAATTGTTGCATATCATCTCCTTCTATTAGCTTAACCATGCTAGCCAAGGTGGCTAAGGCATATGTGAACTAGTTGTGTGCTCGGGGCAAATAAGCAAAAGTGATGTTTTGGACCTTCAGGATTAGGTGGTTAACGCACTTCTAATACGGGATTAACTTAGTGTCTCGGGCTTGCCACTTTCCCTCTATTTGGGAAATGATCAACAGGGAATCTCCAAAGATGCTTAGATCATATGTGCTGAACTCTAAGGCAACTTGTAGGCCTACTATGCATGCTTCGTACTCTGTGACGTTGTTGGTGCAATCAAAATTTAGCTTGACTGAAACTGGGATTTGTTGGCCCTTCGAGGATACTAGAACTACTCCTACTCCATTTCCAATGCTATTGTCAGCTCCATGGAAATAAAGCTTCCAACGCCATGGTTCTACATTCTTTGGTTCTGGCTCTATTGCCCAAATATCTTCATCTAGGAAGAGGGATTCTAAAAATTCTGGATTGTTCAACGGCTCGTCCACTAGGTAATCGGCTATGGCTTGGCCCTGATGGCCTTTCACGTCACAAACACAATATCAAACTCGGATAGCAACATTTGCCAATGAAAAATCTTCCCTATGAAGGCAGGCTTTTCAAAGATGTACTTGATGGGATCCATGCAGGAAATCAACTGTGTGGTGAAGTAGAGCATGTAATGACGCAACTTGCGCAAGGCCTATGCTAGGGCGCAACACGTCTTCTTCATGGTGATGTAATTGATCTCACAGCTAGTGAACTTTTTACTTAGGTCGTATATCACCTTCTCTTTTTTATAGGATTCATTTAGCTAGCCTAACATGAAACCTATGGATGCCTCTTGCACTACTAAATAGAGAATCAACAGACGTCCCGGTGTCGGGGGAACCAGAATAAGAGGGTTCAACAAATACTAGTTAATCTTGTCAAAGGTCGCTTGACATTCATCTAATTGTTTCTGAGTTTTTGGCACAAGCATGTCCCTGATGGCTTGGACTTTTATTGGGTTCACTTTAATTCCTCTCTGGCTGACTATAAAGCTGAGCAATTTCCCTAAACTAGCTCCGAAGACACACTTGTTAGGGTTAAGCCTTAACTTGTACTTAACAAGGTGCTTGAATAGCTTTCTCAAATCTATCAAATGATCTCTAGGAGTGCGTGACTTGGAAATCATATTGTCCTCGTAGACTTCGATCTCCTTGTGCATAACATCATGGAATAGGGTTACCATGGCTCGCTGGTAGGTTTCCCTAGCATTCTTCAAACCGAATGGCATGACACCATAGGCATAAGTTCCCCAATGAGTGGTGAACGCTATTTTGACTTTGTCTTCTTTAGCCATCTTGATCTGATTATAACCTGAGAATCCATTCATAAAGGAGAAGAATAAGTTACTCATTGTGTTATCAATCAAGGTATCGATATTTGGCAAGGGTAGATCTCATTAATCAATGCACATGCGTACTTTCCCACCTTTCTTTGGCACGGGAACAATGTTGGCAACCTAATTAGAGTAGGCTATGGCGGTAAGAAAACCAGCTTTCAACTTCTTTTCTACTTCTTCTTTAATCTTCAGGATAATCTCTGACTTCATCCTTCAGAGAGCTTGCTGCACTGAAGGGCATTCGGATTTAACTAGAATCCTATGGACAACAATCTTCGTATCTATTCGTTGCATATCTTGATAAGACTAAGCAAAGATTTCCTTGAATTCCTTCAGCAAAGCTATGAGCTCACCTTTCATGTCTTTGGGAAAGTTCACCCCGATCCTGACGGGTTTTTCTGTCTTGCCTTCGTCGACTAGGTTTATCACCTTTGTCTCTTCTATATTGGGCTAGGACTCTTTGCTCTCTCTGTTCAGAGCTTCTAGGATGTCTCGAGGTAAGTTCGGGACCTCTTCCATTCCTTCAACATCATGATCCAACTCTATTGTCTCATTCACATCAACCACACTTTCGTTATGGTAAAGGGACAATGTACCCACTTGGGAATAAGAATAGATCCTATAGAGTAAAACATATACAGAGAAACATAAGATAATTTGCACACACATATTCATAGGAAAGCAAATCAAAGGAGATGCAAGAATTTTCTGAATAATACGCTAAATATTTCATTAATGGAATGGAATATGGGTAGGGGAAAATAAAGTTCATGCCTAATAATGATAAAAGGGAAATGCTTTCTTTTTTTGTTGTTTCAGGGAAAACAAACTGGAGAAATAAATAGGGAATACAAATAAAATAGGAAATAACATAAGCATGCAAAACAAACTAGATATGCCATTCCAACCCTCTCAGGTTATCGGGAGGCCCAATCACTCGATGATGGTAGACTTCTTAATCAGCTGGTGCAACCACAAAGTAAGGCTCGATGGTCCAAAGGCCCGCTGCCTCGCCTAGCATCCCTAGTCAGATAGTAGAAGTCGGATTATCTTCGGGAGATATGATAGCATTCACGAAGAACTCTTTGGGGTAAAGCCAAATAATTCAAGCTAGATCAGGCTCTTCATCTTCCAAATCCTTGAAAGGTTTTGGCATAATGACTTCGACTAGAGCCGAAAAAGTGGTTCTGATATGGGGAATAGACATCCCTAAAGTGTCGCATTTTCTCTTCTTTCCTCTAAAAGATTGACAGAGTTCTTCATGAATGGGTTCGTACCCCAAACCAAATCTTCCTCTGTTATCTAAGAGTTTAATGAAAGCAGGGCTCCCATGTCCTACGGCTTCGAGGCAACTCCTTTGCGGCCATTAGAACTACTATAGACCAGCCAAACTGAGGCATTGTGAATCATGGAAACTAGCTTGAAGCCATGGAAGGATGCTTCTAGAAAGGCATTGGCATCGATGTAGGGGATAGATGTCTCTTAGAAGATAGTTATGGGCTCTTTGGCCATAATGGTAATCAACTAATTCTCAAAGATGAACTTGAGTCTCCTATGTAAGGTAGAACTTGAGTCTCCTATGCAGGGTAGACGCGACTGCACCTGCTGTATGCAACTAAGGCCTCCCTAAAAACATGTTGTATGGAGAGTCAACCTTAATCACTTAGAATTTGACCATGAAGGATCTCGGGCCGATCTAAATCATTAGCTTGATTTCGCCATGCACTTTGCAAAGTGTGCTGTCAAAGACTTTGATGATCATAGTGCTAGGCTTAATAAGAGACATATCCACCATCAGGCACTCAAGAGTGGCCATTGGGCAGACATTCAAGGCTGATCCATTGTTGATTAGCACACTTGCGACAATCATGTCTTCACACTTGACTACGATATGCATAGCCAAGGTGTTATCTCTACCTTCTGAAAATAAGACTTAGTTGGTGGCCAACACCAATGATACCATACCCTCAAAGGAGTCTGTAATACCAGTAGGAACATGTGTTTCCCTCAACACCTTCAATAGAGCTTCACGATGGAACTAAATATGATAGACATGGTAAGAATAGCAAGTGGCAGGAGATAAGACAAGCAAGATGCACAAACAAATGAGAAAGTAGGCAAACAAAAGGTGGTATCCGCGAGGGACAAATGTAGGTTTGGATCAAATGTCCATAACTTCATTGTGTTGAAGCATGGACAACAAACTAGCACGCAAAACTCATGCATGGACATGTAAGCAAGCGTGTAAAGATGCAAAGAAAGCCAACAGGAGGCGCAAACAAGCATGGTAAGCATATCATCGCACAAAGTGGAGAAGGGGAAAGGTGTGCATGAAACAACCAGCATCATGGCGATGCATCCCCAAACGCTTACATTCGAACAAGGCCTAATGGGCGTCGAATATAACCACACAATCACAAACCCACTAAGGGCGTCAAACGTGGCAAAGCCTAAAACTAGAAAGGCTAACACAAGCATAAAGCATAAGAGCAAGAAAGCATAGACATGCAAAATAGGGTGATCCAAACCCTTTGATATGGGCCAAGGTGTATGGACGATGACAAAGACGATAGGGTCTAGATCGGGTCCAAACCAATAGGCCAAAACACAAGAAAGAAAGGTAAAGCGACAAAAGGGCTACAATAGCACATGGCAAGACAAACATAGCCTAAGTCTAAGCACACAATCATGGCATGGAGCGCACAAGCACATGGAAGATGGCATAAAGCACATAGAACATGGATCCAAGCACACAAACATGAAAGAACATAGATCTACATATAAGCATGTGAAAACCTAGATCTGAGCATGCAAGCATGTAAAAAAAAAGATCTAGGCATAGGCATGGCAACGCATGTGTGAACATGTGAAGACTAGCACATAAACATGGAAGAACTTGAATCCAAGCATATAAACATGTACGGATGTGGATCTAAGCATAAAACATGGCAAAAAGCGTACGAGCACATAGATCCGAGCAAAGCATAATCATGGACATGGTATCAAGCATGTGAGCACATAACCCTAACAACAACACAAAGCAAAGAGAGGAACAAAACAAAGGAAACATGGCAAAAAACCCTAAGCATGTAGATCTAAACATAAAGGCATGAAGGATGTAGATCTAAGCACAAAACATGGCATAAAGCATAAAGCACGTAGATCTAAACATAAAAGATGGCATAAAGCAAAAGCACGTAGATCTAAACATATAAGCATGAAGGATGTAGATCTAAGCACAAAACATGGCATAAAGCAAAAAGCATGTAGATCTAAACATATAAGCATGAAGGATGTAGCTCTAAGCACAAAACATGGCATAAAGCATAAAGAGCAAGGAGATTTAAGCTAGAAGCACAAATAAAAGAAACATGCTAAAGAAAGAAATAAATTGTGTTATTTAAGCAAAAAGAAAGGATAAAAATCTTGATGAAGCTTTAAAGAAAAGGGGTATAGATAATAGCCTCAAATCCAAAGTATGGAACCAAGGAGAGGAAGATGGAGGGTATGAAAACTACCTTGCATTTTCAAAGAAGGGAAAAGAATCAAGAAGTTTTGATTTGTTTTTGTGTTTTTTGGAGAGAAATTTGGTGAGAAAAGAGAGAAAAAATGCCCAAAATAGCTCCTAAAACCCCCTTTTTGATTCTGGTCCAATCTGGGGTGCCAAGGGCTATTTAAGGCCCTTGGCATGCTTCCTAAGGCTCGGTGGCCTTTCAAGGGCCGCCAATTCGGGTCGGAGGCCATACAAGGGCCGCCAGGTCGGGCCCGGCTGACATTAGTAATTTTGTCCTCATGCACTTTTCAAGTTCTGACTTCGGACGCATATTTGGAGGTCTTCCTAGACTCGGATTGAGGCAATCTTGGTTTCCCTGAAAATATCTGGATGTCTAGTTTTCATAAAGCTAAAGAAATTAAAAATCCAACAGTTGGATCAAAAGTTATGACCTTGGGAAGCATGCTAATGAGCTTTTCACGGTTTTCTCAATATCTCAACCATTTTAACTCTGATTTCGACCCATGAACAGTCGTTGGAACAAGAATTCGATAATCTTCACAGTGGCATTGGTTTAAACCCGTTCTGGTAGCCTGATAAAAATTAGAGTTTTTGGCCCCATCCAAGATCGACTCTAGGTCAAACTTGGTCAAAGTTGCTAAAAATCTTCGAGCAGCTCGGGTTTGATATAAAATCCTGAAAAATATTGTTTTGTGGGGATTTTGACCTTGTTTGACTTTTGGTCAACCCAAGGCTAACCAAGTGTATTTTGGTCATTTTGGTTGAAAGAGGTACTTTGAGCGCCCCGACGTCCGAATGGGTTACACCACGCCATTATATATGTTCTCGTGACCCCATGGAGAGAAAATTATATTTTTGGGTTTTTCAGGGTCCAGCACGCAAATCGATGGCGAAGAAAATACGATATCAACATAGCCTATTGTGGTTCAACAACTATAATTTAAATATCTTTTAAAATTAGAATTCATTGATTGGCACCTAGGAAAATAGAATTCCATACTGAAAACAGCTTGGCTTAGTTATTTTGCATCACTAAGGTGAACTTTTTATATGTCAAAACAAAAAAACCTTGAAAGTAGAGGATCAACATGATATTTTCTTTCATAGTAGTTAATTTTCTCAAAAGCTAAACAAAGAAAAATATTTTGGCAAAAACCACATTTTCGTCCCTACATTTTCACGTGATTCTCACTTTGGTCCCTATCTTTTATTTTCACCGCTTTTAGTCACTAAAATCAAAAACTGTTCCATTTTTATCCTTACCGTTATTCACTTAATGGAAATATCCTACGTGGCAAACGGAGTGCACTGTTTGCACAGTAAATACTGATGAGGCTAATAAAATAATAATAAAAATGCCACGTCAACCTCCCATTTTAAAAAAGAAAAATAATTTATCAATTCTTAAAAAATAAAAAATAAAAACCAAAATTAAAATCTAGTTCATCTTCAACAAGAACGCTAAAGAACACAAATTCATATTTAAACATAAGAACACATGCCCAGATTTTCTAGCATTTTCTTGCCCTTTCTTGTCAACCAAACACAAAAACACAAACAAAAACTGATTTCCAGCAAGAACAAAAAAACAAACACAAACCCAGCAATAGATCTTCCTTGTTAACCAAACACCAAAGCAACAAACAGAAACCCAACAACTAATTTTTCCTGTCAACCAAACACAAAAACAACAAACACAAACCCAAACATCAATAAGAATACAAACACAAACCCAGCAATCCATCTTCAGAAAACCTGCAATCCATCTTTAGAAAACCCAAATCCAAACACAAACCCAATCCGACCCCACCCATCACCGGAACTAGTCGACCACCAAGCCACTACCTTTCTCTATTCACAACCACTAACAACCAGCAATTAAACCCATCTCTAGTGAACCCAAAAGATTCAGAATACCCACAAGAAAAATAAATCAAAAAACACATCAATCATCATATCTCAAAAATTCCAAAACCAAACCAGAAAATTCAACCCAGCAACAACCCATTTTGCTTACCTCTAAATCAAAACAAAAAGCTATTATTAAAGGACTCGACAGAGAGGAAATCGAACAGAGCAAAATCGAAGAGCGGCAATGGCATGGTCGACGTGGTGGAGCCTCCTTACTCCGTCGTGAAAACGTTGGCCACCACCACCACTATCTCTCTCTAATTTCTCAGATCAAAACGAAGAGTTGTGTGTTCTGTGTGTGTCTGTGTGTGTTCATGGGTATGGGTTGGTTTATTCATGTGCTTTTAGAAATGGGTTTCTCAGTTTAATCATGGGTTTGTGACTATGTATGGATCTAGGTTTTTATTTTTTTTATGTCAGAACCCCATGGCCACACCCATCAATTGCTGATATTTGAACATAAGCACAAGATCACAAATTCAAATTTTGAAATGAAACAAATACCGAGAGAGAAAGAGAGAGTCATGGATCTGAAAAGAAAGAAGAAAAACAAAGATACCAACACAAATAGAGCAAGTAATGGATCTAGAAAGAACGAAGAAAAAGAAGTATAAAATGAGAGTGAATGAGAGTCGACCATGGCTGGGATCGCTCAATGAGAGTGAGAGAGATATGTTAGGACATATGTGTTTCACTTGTTAAGAACATATGTCATTCTTTTATGTAATTGGCTAATCTTTTGGCAAAACACACTTTACTTGTAATTTGGTAGATTTAGGATGTGTTTAATACTTCAAGAAACATGTTGTTCAAGTCTAGTATTAAAGCCATGAAGATTGGACCAAGAAACAAGTGAAGGAAAGTTGTTCATTAAAGCTGGACAGATAGCTTAACATCTGCAGACAAATAGCTCGATAGCTGCTCGACACCTCTTAACAGCTAGGATATCTATCGAGATTTTCAACTTCTTCTTATCGCAATCTCAATAGCTTCTTGACAGTTGGTGAATCGATCGAGAAATCTCCTGTCTCCTTGATAGCTCCTCAATAGCTTTTTAATAGTTGTATCTGTCGAAGTTTAAAGCTCGACACCTCCCGATCGATCGAGGTTACGGGAATTCAAATTTTCAGATCTGATTTTCGGCCCATGATGACATGTATGTGTAGGGTTTCTTTTCTCACAACCCTAGACCTATATAAGGCTTATTTTAGAGGCCGTCATATAAGAGAATACAAGGAGAACATATGCAAAGGTGACCGATGCCTTATTCTCTCTGAAAGAAGCTACTGCGTCTTTTGTGCCTTAGGGTTTTGTAACCAAGTGCTTCTTGATCTTCATTGTTGATGAAGTAAAGAACTTTGCAGCCAACATTCTTCTTCTTCTAGTTGGTGATTAAGTCGCGTACTGGGATCCGCGCAATTGGTTAGTCACGTACTAGGATTCGTGCATCAAAAAGGGCGACTTTCATATATTGAAGAGTTCAGAGGTTCTGAAGCAGTAGAAGGTTTCCACTATAAGTTCATCTACGGGGATTGTTGAATCTAAGGACAAAGGTTTTGTACTAGATCTGAAACTTCTCTTTACTATAGTGGATTGCTTTTGGTGAAGATTTCCCCCAGGTTTTTTACTGTGAAACTAGTTTGTTTCATTGGTTTTCTTGGGTCATCATATCTTGTCTTATTTATTTTTCCACTGCATGATTTTGACATGATATTGATGTTTGTTTGTTTTAACAAGTTTTATTCATAATAAATCTAATTAACAACTTAGGTTTAAAACTTGTTAATTCTATCAACCGAGGTCTAAATTTTCTAACAAGATATAAAGAATTTACATGAGAAAGAGAGAGAGTGTGTGGGAGTGTTGTGTTGGTTTTATTTTAATTTTTTGGTTTGTGTTTTGTGTTTGTTTTCATGTTTAGTTTCTTGTTCATGTTTAATTTGATGTGGATCTATAGTTTAATTTTCTGTTCTTATTTTCTAGGTTTGTGATTTTTGGATTTTAATTTTGTGTTCTTAGATCTGGGTTTGTGCTCTTGTTGTTCTTGTTCAAGACACACTTAGATCTCAATTAATGTAATTTTTGGTTTTTATTGCTGTTTTTAATTTTTTTTTATTTAGCTAAAATTAATAAATTAATTTTTTTAATTTAGATGCTGACGTGGCATTTTTTAATGCCAAAATAAAAAATTTTATTATTATTTTAATAGTTCTGTCTGCCACGCTGGACTTTGTCATTAGGGCACTGACGGAAAGGACAAAAATGGATGGCGTTTTTCTAAATAGGGACTAAAAGTGGTGAAAATAAAATATATGGACCAAAGTGGGAATCGCGTGAAAATGCAGGGATGAAAATGTGGTTTTCGCTAAATATTTTTAAAAAATAAATCAAGCTAAAGTATATTGTATTCAATCTTGCACAGCCCCCAAATCTTGCAAAAAGAAAATGGTAATTCTCTTTGTCTTTCTAACATTTTTTTTTTCAACATTCAAGCAGCCCCAAGGAAATTGGGAAAAAAAAAATCTCTTAACCAATTGAAAATGTAAAGACCTACAGACTGAAAAGCTTAAAAATCAATACTTGCAAAGAAAATGAAACATGCCCATCAAACCAATATGCTCAAATTCCATATCCAATTTTGAAAGGATTCCATGTGGACATTCTCTCCTCCCAAATCAAAGATTAAATTATGACTGAATAGAATTTTAGCAATTATATATTACAAATCAAAACCAAATCTTACATGAATACCCATAGCAAAACTACTTCTAACCTAAATACGTACCTTAATTACAAAAAAAAATCCAAATTATTTAAAATTAATAAATCTAATCCGAATACCTAAATCAAAACCAATTCAATCAAAATACCCATGATATTTAACACCTAAGAGATTAGTAGTTTATAAAAGAGATGAAATGAGTTAAGTATTAAGTCAACTACTAATGGCTAAACTTCGTACCGTAAAAAATGTGAGAAAAAAATAAATTAAGTTAGAAAATTATTAAAACAAAAAATTAAAAAAAAAATCCATTTTCAAAAGAAGATTTACATTTAAATCATCATTGATCCAAGTATATTGCATACGGTATTACAAACCTTTAAGCCCTTTGAACATTTCTGTAAGCTTTCTATAAATCTTGAAGATAGAAAACTACTAAGCACTATAGTTATTGTCCCAAAAAAATGCATCTAAGACTTTTCTTTTTGCCAACAAATTTCTATGTACAAAATATAAATGTCTACACTAAGCTAGTAAGTCTCAAATGCCTAAAACAAAGAGTTATCCAGTAACATAGAGAACAAAAAGAGTAATAACAATTTTAAGCAATTCCTATAAATTGGGGTTAGTTTGTATATCAAAAGGAAAATTATAAGTAAAACCACCGAAAAGCATAGGAGGTCGCATGTCAAACACATGTTTCTATAGGCCTTCCAAGCATCTTTGGTGTCTCTCTCCACAAGCTGAACCAAAACAAAAACTCCTGCAATAAAAATTCAAGGCATCCATGTTAATTTGTTTTAAATAGGAAAAAACGAAACCCTTATTCCCAGCAAGAGTGAGTGAAAGTTTTGTCAAACAAATGGGATCCATGTTTCAAGTGGAAATGAAAAGAATGTTATTTGCTATGAATTTATAAACAACTCCAGACTCATTCTTACATTTTCAAACAAATGGGATGCATATACTTCATCTTGTGGAGAATTGTGCTAATAAAAAAAAAACTCAAAATCAGGGGGGAAAACGAATAAAATTGCAGAGAGGGGTGAACCTTAGTGAGAATCATATCCAAAGGACCTGCCCTTGCTTTTGAATCTCTGATCTCTATAAGAGGGTTCCATTAAAAGTTTTTTTAACGATCTTTCATTAATATCTATTAATGATTTTTTTTCACTTTTCATTATTAAATTTTGAATCAAATTGTAAAGTAATAGCATATTCTACTATAATAATGTTATTATATAATTTTCTTTTGCAATTGAATATTAGACATATAAATATGTGAAGGCATTTATCTGAAACCATTCATGTAAATAATATTATAACCACTTAATAAATTTTACCTAGATTAACTACAATTTACTAAAGTGGCAAAAGGCCAAAAAGGCTTTACTTTACACCAACAAAAAGAATACCTTTATTACAAAAGAAGCGTATAACTGTTTTTGCAAACCACTAATTACAAAAGCAGGTATCAATTATTAAAAAAAAAAAGGTTTCAAGGAATAAAACTTATAACAAAATTTTTTTTCTCATACATATGCTCATCTTTGGATTTCTCTTATAAGAGATGTAAATGCAGTATTTTTTTATTATTATTTTGTTCTTTAAAGAAATTATAGTTAAACAATTCAAAAATTTGTGAAAGCATAAAGTAATGAGATTTAACAGAGCAAATGACTATTAATAGATATATTAATACCCAGATTTTTTATTGTGAGAAAGACTATTTTAAAAGATGATGTTTTCAGTTTTTATTCGGTTCAACAATTAATTTGAGGAAATTATTTTTCAAAAATAGAATCACACTGAGAATTTAAACATCCTAGAAAATAATTTCAAATTTACACCACAAATATTCACTCTACAATTTGAAATCATTTCAGAAATATCAAACAAAATCTGTCATAGAACTAATCTAAAATAGATAAAAATTGAATAGAACATTGTTAACAATTAGTCATATGCAATAGAAAATTTTAAGAACCTAACACAATTATTTTTCCTATAATTTTAACCCAACATGAAATCAAAACATGCATAAAAGGAAATAAGAATAAGACATGAAGAAACAATAATTGTAGTAGTAAGTATATGACAAATTGACAATTAAAATCAAATTAAAAAAATCAAACTTCTTCAATCTCCCTCTCGCTCTCTAATGGAAGGAGATGTCTGTTTTTTTGTCCTCTAAATGGTATGTTAGAGTGTAGTTTAGAGGGAAAAAAAAGTAAAAAAGGAAGACAGTTCTTGAATCAAAATCAATTCAATTATATACCCAAACTAATACTATATCAACTCAAATGTTTAAAGCAATATTTTTTTTTAAAAATTACTGATAAAGATTTCTGGTGTTCTGACCGGAAGATGTCAAATTTCTCTTGTTACCAACGCTTTTTTCGAATAGCGAATTCTCGTTCTCACTTATTTCTCTGTCTTTGCCCTCTCCAAACCTAAATCATATATAACCCCAAATTTGAAAACATCAAATCAAAACCTAATGTAACCCATATACCTAAATAAAAATTGATCCAACCAACTTTCTCAAAACTAATTCATATTTCATACCCAGATCTAAGAAAGAATGAAAAAAAAAAAATTACCGGTGGTAGTTCTCTCTATGTTCGTATCTCAATTCCTACGTGCATTACCAATGTTGGTTCTGGTGGTATAAGTTTGGCAAGGGAACGAACGGTGGCGGGAAAATGATGGTGATGGCTGGCTGTACGAACTTTGTCTCCTTCTTATCTCTGTATCGCAAGGTTTTTTTTTTTTTCCTCTTTCTCTATCTCCGTATCACAAGCGTAATAGTATTTTAACCAGTTTTTTTTTTTTTTTTTTTTTTTTATATACTAAGAAAAACGGTGTCAAGATCAAACAGTGTTAAGATGGTGAAACAGTATAATTTATTGCTTTTTAACTTATACATGGCAGAATTTTATATGGGCATTTTTCCTACATAGCAGCACCTCCATAATTGCAGGAAAAGACTTCTGCTTCTAGAAGTTTCCTCCCATCCTTAGTCCTCTTCGTCTAGAATCAGGTATCCTCCTTCTCCTGTCTGTAGGTTTTCTTCTTTAGTATTCTTTACAAATGGCTGAGATTATAGTGTCTTCGTCTAGCGATAGGGACAAGAGAGAAATAGACGAGTATCATGATGAAAGTAATACTAGTGGTAGTGATAGTGAGAGTGATAATAGTTATAGTAGTAGTAGTAGTGGGGGGAATACCACAAATGAGCAATACTCGTCTAGAGTCCCTAAGGTTCCTTTAGAGGTTTTCCAAAAGGAAATGAGGACGAGGGCCACTTCTGGGTCGTTTGCTAGCCAAAATGGAAAATATGAGAAAGTGAGAGGGTAAGAGGGGTATTGGACTATTTATAGGCGGCAAAAGTGGACATTGAAGTGACGCGAGCCAACCAAAACACACCACGTGGTAGCTTTTCTCGAAGAACAAAAGGACATAACCAGCGGACCTCTAAGATTGAGCCACATGTCAACATCTAAGGCAGCTGATTTTGAACCACCTTGACACGCCACCTAGACAATCTTATGGCCAATAAAGAATTTCCACGTGTAAAGGCCACAGTGGCATGGATGACACAAGGACAAGGGGGCAATTGATAGGGTCTAAACCAAGTTTAATTCATCCATGATGGACGTCCATGGCAAGAACACGTCCATAGGGTATTACAAGAGAAGAAGCCCAATAAAAGTACCCTAAACATGAATAAGATCCCTCCATAAGATATTACAATCATCGAAATCAGGTTGGTCGTCCATGCCTCACAAAGGTATGGACAACCAAGGATGTTTGTCCATAGATCGCAAGGGTATCAACAACCATATGACACTTTGTAAATTTCATAGGAATTCTCTACAAGCTTTACACAATCAAACCACAATCTGTCATTCCAGAACGTAGGGAGGGTTCCCCGAAATTCGCTCCATTTTCTCCATTAACTTCACACATCTCCCATAATGATAGTGGATCCAAGCAAGTAGACCCACTTCTAACTCTCTATAAAAGGATCAAGCCTCATTCAACTAAGATAGGTTCTACAATTCATAGTTTCCCATCCTTGTGTTCTAGAGAGAAAACTGACTTAACCGTCAGAGGGTCCTAGGCCAGGTTACACCAGTCACCATTGACAGTTTTTTCTATCCTTTCAGGTCCTAAAGCCATCACAAGTGTTGTGTTGAGGCCCACAACATCACAAATTTTGGAATCTAAAACCCAATTGGGCCCTCAAAGAAAGGTAAGGCCCAATCCGCTAACCAAGGCCCACTTAAAATAAGTAAGAGAAGGCCCAAACGCACAAATGGGTAAGCTTTGGGCCATAGAAAAGAAAGGAAAACGAAAAAGGAAGCTCAACCCAACCTTTGTGAGGAAAATTTCCTGGGGAGCCCAGAAAGGGACTGGACCAGGATACCTTGGGACTCCTAGGAACTTGGGATCCTCAAGAAATGCAAAAACAGATCAACTGGGATTAGGACACCTCAAGAGAGCATGCTCATGGACACAAGGAATGACGATAGGCATGTCCCATCAGCCACCTATGGTTCAGAAAAAGGCTAATGACTTAGGAATCAGCATTTCATGAAAAAAAAAACCCGGTACCTCAGGGAACGCAAGAAGGTGGACCATGAAGGAAGATGGCTGAAGATCTTTCAACCTGACAGAAAGGAATCCGCCCATTTAGAAAAAATGAAAAAAGGTGAAGCAGCCAAAAAGGTGGGCCTAAAAAGGAGCATCTAGAAGATTTGGGAAGAGAAGATTGAAAGTTGGCTCTTAGGACCTCCCAAAAAAGGAAGGTCAACTGGGGACTTTTCGGGGAGAAACCTCAAAAGGGGAAAATAAGGAAGGGACCAGCCACCAATGTTGCTGACAACATTGGTTCTGGTACCCAGGACAGCAAATGAAGGGAATCAGTGGTACACCAAAAACCCTAGGAATGTACTATAAAAGGGGGTGAAGCCATCAACAAAATTCATTCAGCAACAAGGAATCAGAGCAAAAAGAACCTTCGAAAAACTTCTTTAAATCTCAGAAAAATAGAAACAGGGAAAAACATTGTGAGGGATCCTGAGACAGATACTAGAGGATATACTTGAATTCAAGGGGATTCAAAACTCACAAGTCTTGGAAGCCTAAAAATAGCTATCTAAGTCTGTGACTTTTGAACTTATTTGAACCTTGTGACACATACCAGTGAAAAGAAGGGTCCAATGTACTAAAACTCAAAAAATAATGAGATATTATTTATCATTCTAAGGATCCCCTACGTCTTATTTATCCTTTTAGTCATTCCTTACTGTTCCTTATTGTAGAATACGTATATATTTTGTATGTATAAATGTGCATGTATTGTAGGAATCATGTTTTGTGCACAACTTGGTTTGTAATCAGCCCAAAACTGCTGTGGTGAACCAAGCCCAGTCCACCAAACCACAAGCATAAGGCCCAAGATCCCTATTTCTACTTGGGCCTGGTACTATCAAAAAAAAAAGAACCCACATTTTAAGGCGACTCCGCTAGGGACTAGGCAGAGAAGAGGGAAGAAGCAATCCCATCGCAAAGCATGTCTCCAAGGCCAAGAAACAGCAAGGGTGCCAACATGCCACCCACGGCATCAAAACCAGTGAGAGAAAATGAAGTGGCTTCTAGGCAAAGGAACGAGGTACCCCAAGTAGAACACGAAGTTGTCTCAGGGCAGAGGCGCAAGATGCGAAAGCTAGATCCCATGGTCCAAATGGATGAAATGGTGAAGGACCTCCAACAGGAGATCCGTCTCCTCAAAGAGGGAAGAACCCAGGAGATTCGAGACAATGCCCCTCCCATGGTCAACCAGGAAAGGGTCCAGCCAGAAAAAGGGTCAACAGCAGGAGGAGGAGTCAATCCCCAATATCTCACTTTAGCATATGTGAATACCCTTCTTGAACAAGAAAGGGAGAAGCTTTCGAGGGTCCTCAAGCGATTCTCTCGGGATCCCCCATTCCCAGCAGAGCTCCTCGGCAAGCCTTACCCCAAAGGATATAAACCCCCTAAATTTCACCTGTTTGATAAGAGGAATAGGAGTGATGTAGAGCACGTGAGTAGATTTATTCACACCATGGGTCCCTATGCAAGGGACAAGGAACTATGTTTAAGGGAATTCGCTAAGTCCCTAGTGGACAGAGCATATACTTGGTACACCACCTTAAGGCCCAAACCATCAAGACCTAAGATGAGATGATGGAGAGATTTTGTGTAAAGTACTACCCAGGCAAAGATAAATTCACTTTCCAAAGCCTTCAGATGGTGAAGCAAAGGCCTGGGGAGGATCCCGTCCAGTTTATCAAAAGACTCGAACAAGTCTCTTTAGACTGTTACGAAGACCATGAAGAGAAGTAGCTCATAGAGACCTATATATCCAACATGCTCTTTGATTACACTTAATCTAGAGAACTTATGCATTACTCAATTCGCAGACCTGTTGCAAAGAACCAAAAGGACAACGTTAACCATTAAAAAATAATTAAATAGAAAAAAAAAGGTACCAGTTTCCCAGGCCATGACAGCTTCGGTGGGAGAAAAGAGGAAAAGGCTTGAAAAGAAAGTGACAAAGGAACCACATGTGATCCCATGTACTATGGAGGAGTTGAACCACGTCCTAGAAAAATGGATTAGGGATGGGGTTGTCAGACCATTCACCGTGTCCAAGCCGCCCACTGAAGAAGAAAGGAAGAACCCCCTGTTTTACAGAATTCATAACTATGTCAAGCATTCCACTAAGGATTGTTAGACCCTCCGA
This sequence comes from Quercus ilex subsp. ballota, assembly GCA_032727855.1. Classification (NCBI taxonomy): domain Eukaryota; kingdom Viridiplantae; phylum Streptophyta; class Magnoliopsida; order Fagales; family Fagaceae; genus Quercus; species Quercus ilex. Next base: position 29,063,005 of record CM064915.1, on the reverse strand, counting down.
AGGCTTTTCACAAGAAACTCAAGAAGGGGACCCTGGAGCTTGCCCAATGGGAACCAAAGGTGCAAAGGAATACTTTGCCCAATCACAAAGGAAAAGGGGTGGTGGCTGTGGTAATTCATGGGAACCTGACTGATGCGGAGGCAGAAAAGTCGGAAGGATCCTTCCATCCAAACACAGTTAGGACCCTCCAAAAGAACCCCAAGTTCAAGTCACTATTTAACCAATTGGGATTTGGACCAGAGACAAGGAGGATTGCGACAGAGTTCTTCATGAGCATAGCAGTAGACTCAGGGGTGGAGTGTTTCATGGCAAAATCTCACGCCAGTTGGGCTTTCTTGGAAACAACTAATGCAATAACTTTCACAAATAAAGATATAGAGGTTGAGTACCCAGATGATCACAAACCCCTTTATTTGACAACCACCATAAATGGTGTTCAAATCAGGAGAGCACCGATAGACACAGGGGCTTCACTTAACCTCATTGTCCTAAGTACCTTAGAGGCTGTTGGCATGGCTGGCAAGAGGATCCTAGGGGCTCCTGTAGAGATAACTGGATTTAGGGAAGCTGCAAAATCTATTGAATGGTACGTGCAATTGACCTTAAGGGTAGGCCCAATAGTAGCTCTGACTCAGTTTCATGTGATCAACTTAGAAGTCTTTTATCATATTTTGTTGGGGCGACCCTGGCTCCATAAGCACCGCCTTATTCCCCCAATGTACCACCAGTGTGTTAAAGGCAGACTAAATGGGAGACCTATAAGGACCCCTGCCAACCCGAATCCCTTCAGTCAAGGAGAAGTGAACTTCGTAGAGACAATGTTTTATGACGAGTTAGCACTAGATGACGAATGTCCCACACCAAGGACCCCCGGTGCACCCGTCTTGGAAGAAGAAGAAGGAGGGGGCACCCACGACCTAAGGGACTTCCAGGATAGAAAAAGGCAAAAGAAGGAAGCCAGCTCCTCAAGATCCAAGGAATGTGTGGTAGTCCGAGAACCCGAGGGTAGATTAATATATTGCTTATATAGGTGTGCGGGACCTGAATGCAATTGCAGGAGGGTCCTGGACCACTAGATTGCATGATGGCTCAAAAGGAAATCTTGGAGGATCCTAAGAAAAAAGCATAGATTAAACCCAAAGAAGAGTTGGAAGAAGTAAACCTGTTTTTATCAGCAACCAATTGTCAGCATAGGAAAAAAAGTAGTTAATGGAATTACTAAAGAGATATGTGGATGTGTTTGCGTGGACATATGATGAGATGCCTGGCCTAGATCCCGGGCTGGTAGTCCACTCTCTCAATGTAGATTCGAGAGTCAAGCTAGTAGTCCAACCAGTTAGGGTCTTCCACACCAAAATAGAGGCTCAAATCACTCAACAAGTCAAGAAGTTGCTAGCAGCAGGGTTCATTAAGCCTATGCAGCATCCTAAATGGCTTTCCAATATAGTTCCTGTGAAGAAAAAGAACGGCCAAATCCGATGTTGTCTAGATTTTCGCAACTCAAACAAAGCATGCCCAAAGGATGAATTTCCTTTACCTAACATTGATCTTTTCGTAGACTTAGCTGCGGGAAGTTCCATGTTCTCATTTATGGATGGGTATAGTGGATATAATCAAATCCGTATGGCTGCCAAGGATGTAGAAAAGATAGCATTCAAGACCCCGATTGGGAACTTCTATTACACTGTGATGCCTTTTGGCCTTAAAAATGCAGGAGCCACGTACCAGCGCACCATGACGGCTATCTTCCATGATATGATGCATAAGGAAATGGAAAACTATGTAGATGACATTGTGGTGAAATCAAAGACCAGAGCAGGACACTTTCAAGTACTTAAATAAGACTTTGAAAGATGTAGGATGTACAAGCTGTGCATGAATCCCTTGAAGTGTGCCTTTAGGGTATCTACTAGGAAGTTCCTCGGATTCCTGGTACATCACAAAGGCATAAGCATAGATCCAGCTAAGGCCACCACCATCGCAACCATAAAAAGGCCCACAACAGTTAGAGAGCTCAAAAGTTTCTTAAGAAAGGTTTCTTACATCAGGAGGTTTGTACCAAGTTTAGCCTCAATCACAAGTGAGCTATCAAACTGTTGAAAAAGGGAGCCGAGTTCACTTGAGGGCCTAAATAGTAGGAAGCCTTCCAAAGGATCTAGCAAATCATGAACTATCTGCCTACCCTACAAGCGCTAGTACATAGGCAGCCTCTACTGCTATATTTAGCATCTAATTCCCAAGCAATTAGGGCATTACTAGCTTAGGAAGGTGACGAAGGAAATAAGCAACCCATTTATTATGTGAGCAGGGTCTTGAAAGATACAAAAACCAAGTATCCCAAGATAGAAAAAGCATGCTTAGTGGTCATTTACGCATCCCAAAGGCTGAAGCGTTACTTTTCAATCCACCAAATCCTCCTAATGACCAAGTCTCATCCTATAAAGGCACTCCTCCATCAACACTTATTGACCGAAAGGGTAGCACAGTGGCTGGTATTGCTCTCTCAATATGACATTGGTCTAAGGACCCTTAAGGTCGTCAAAAGCCAGGCCATAGTAGATCTATTGGCCCAATTCCTCGGAGAAGAAGAGTGCCCACTGATTGAGGAGATCTCAGGAGAAGTGGCAGTAGCAAAACTCCCAGGAAGGAAGTGGACCATGAGATTTGATGGATCAGTAACAACAACCTCAAATGGCATAAGAGTCTTGCTGAGTTGTGAAGATGGGGACACCGTGCCATTATCTTTCAAACTCGAGTTCCCATGCTTAAATAATGCTGCTGAGTATGAGGCGTACTTGACTGGGCTGGCCATAGCACTTGTATGGGGATCAAGCACATAAGGATATTGGGAGATTCCAATCTTGTAGTTACCCAAGTCAAAGGAGACTTTGCATTAAGGGAGCGAAGCCTAGCATCCTACGGACTTGGGCACAGAAGGTAGAAGGGAAATTTCATACCTTTAGTGTGGAGTATACCCAGAGAAGTGAAAACTAGTTCACTAAAACACTAGCCACCTTTGGATCCCAGTTACCTTTTAAGGAAGAAAGCACCTTGATAAAGGTAAGCAAGCAGCAAAACTCCATCATAGAGACCCTCAAAAGAATGTTTCCAGAGGAACCAGATAAAGAAGATTAGAAGAGTGAGATAAAGAGAGAAGTGGGAAAGCTAGAGCGCAGGGGAAGTATTAAAGAATTAAAAGATTACACTTTGATAGAAAGGGAGCTATACGGAAGGCTACCTGGAGGGATCCTGTCCAGATGTATCAATGAAAAGGAAGGAAAACTGAAGTTAGAGGAATTACACAACCAAGTTTGTGGGGTCGCAGGGAAGATCAATCTATACATGAGAATACAGTGTATAGGGTACTATTGGCCCGACATGAACAAAGAAGCTGCAACCGTACAAGAAAAGTGTCAAAATTGCCAACTCTCAATGGAAAAAAGGAAAGCTATGTTGTATTTGTTGCAGAAGATTGGAGGACCCCATTTGTAGGATACCTGACTCAAGGGATCTTACCAGCCAATAGGAAGCTGGCTCACCAGCTCAAGAAGCTAGTTGTCTGGTATTCTTTGCAGAATGGGATCTTGTTCAAAAGAGAGTATAACGGGGATCCCTTGAGATGCCTGGGGCCTAGGGAAGCAACAAAGGAAGTTCACTCTGGGGAATGTGGGAGTCACCCAGGGAAGAGAAAGCTCCATAAGCAACTATTGCAATTGGGATATTATTGGTCCACCATGAAGAAAGACTCTAAGGAGCTGGTTAAGGCATGTCATGCATGCCAAGTACTAGGGGATGCAATACATACTCACCCAAACACACTACAAGATATGACTACCCCATGGCCTTTCCATACTTGAGGGCTTGACCTCATAGGGCCCATACATCCACCTTCCAACGGCCACATATGGATCTTAGCAGCCACCGAGCACTTTACAAAATAGGTAGAGGTCATCCCTTCAAAGAAGGCCACCGAAACATCAGTTTCAAACTTCATTCATGAGCACATCATCACGCAATTTAGGATCCCCAGAAGGCTGATCAATGGCAATGGTACCCCATTTGTAAACAAGGATGTAAGGAGCTTGGTGGAGGCGTACCACATTAAACACAGGAGGTCCACGCTGTATTACCCGGGAAATGGCCAAGCTAAGGCTACTAATAGGATGATACTCAAAATCCTGAAGAAAATGAAGCATGAGTACGAGGGGAAATGGAGTTCCCACCTAACAGATGTACTATAGGCCGACAGGAGCTCCCAAAAGACAGCTACAAGATTTTCACCATTATCCCTTGTTTATGGGACAAAGGTCATCATCCTAGTAAAGTTATCTGTCCCCACACCAAGGGTGGTACTTGAGGAGATCCAAGGAGATACGAAGGACACACACGCCAAGAAAAGGCTGGTAGACCTCGAATGACTAGAAGAAAAAGGGGAAGTGGCAAGGAAAAGAAGTCAGAGGTACCAACAAAAAATGGCCAAGGCATATAGGAAGCAATACACCCAAGGAAGAATATCCCAGGAACCTCCAAGTTCGCTCAAAAGTGGGAAGGCCCCTACGTTGTCAGAGAATCCCACGACAATGGGTATTATTACCTTGCAAAGGTGGATGGGACCTCCCTAGCAAATCCCATAAACAGAAAATGGCTAAAGTAGTACTATGCATGAAGACTCTGGGTACACCAAGGACCCCTTTTGACGCCCTTCATCCCGCTAAGTATTTCATCACCATTTATGTTATTGGGCATTATCTTTTGTCATATGTTTGTTTTCCAAGAACTTTTTTTAGCAATTTCTTCTTTACAATCCATCTAAAAAGGCCACTCTATGCTAGGCCCACTTCCATCTTATGTTTTTAAGTTATCATCTTATGTTTTTAAGTCATTATGATGAATTTCAATGAAATCTTCTTTCAAAAAAAATTGAGTAAGCCATACAACTATACTTAAATAGTACTACATATAACATGGCCTAAGTTTGGCCAAAATCCTGGTCGAGTACTTGGGCTAGCACTTGATTAAAACAAAAAGAGAAAAGGAAATCTTTTTCTAGTACATGGCCTTGGACCTGCACCAGAATCAATCCAAGTACATGACTTAGGACTTGGGATGGAAAATATGCCTCCTAAAGTACCTGGCCCAGTACTTGTCATAAAAGGGCCCACCTGGTCCATGACCTAGGACTTGGATGAGGATAAGTATCCAAAGTACCTAGCCCAGGACTTGTGTAGGAGCACAATCATTAAATTACTTGGCCCAGGACCTACCATAAAGTGAATCCCCAGGAACCATGGCCTAGGACTTAGTTCTAAAAGAAAATAAATAAATAAAGGAAACAAAGGAAAAAGGCAGAAGACTATTAGGGTTTATGCCCTAAAATCCAATTTATTGGCATGTTATAAATAATTAAACTATTTAATTATATGATACTATTTATAAATGAACTAATGGGACATTATCATAGTCCTTGAGATGCATTGTATGTGATTTATGTGATTTAGTTACAGAAGATATAAATCACAAGTTCCTTGTAAACTCAAAATATAGTTCATAGTCGGTGATGAAATTGGGCATTTCATCTACGAAGATTATAACACATCAACTAAGATGGTTTGTCTTAATCATGGAAGTGGAGACTTTTAGTTGATGTGTTGATATGTCTTAAGTGTGTAAGACATATTGAACTGGACTGTTGTGAGATTAATTATACAATTAACAACTGTCACCTAAATAATTAATCTCACGACTTCTAATTTCATAGATCTCAATCGTGAGAGAATAGTGAACCCGATCATGAAATGTAGGATACTTTGATATATCAGGAGTGAGATCTAGTTTAATGGTCAAAATCTCAGTATGTTGGGTAACCACACGTAGTGTTGAGAGAACACATATTCTCAAGATGGAATCCATAATCTCTTTCTATAGAGACACGAAATATCCCCTTGAGATAAGTTTAATGTGAACTGGTTATTCAGGGCTGGCCACTTTAGTAAAGAGTTTCTAAAGTTCATATTTTATAAAATTAGATTTCATAAATATGAATAACTATAAGATTAAACTGGGTACTCAAGGAATAAAATAGTTGTTTACAAAGTGACAGTTCATTATGACTTTGCTCACTATGGATATTTCATAAAGGGGTCAAATGATATCATATTAGAGTCTAGGGATATAATTTATTAATAAGGCCTAGAATACAATTATATTTACATAGTGGTACTTGTTATATAATTAATGGTAACTTTGGGCTTGTCAAGAGTTGACAGATAAGTCTAAGGCCCATTGGAGCTAGAACCTTATTAGTCCCTTTGGTCCCACCGAAGCCATACACTTAAGCCCAATTGGGCTGGCTCAAAAGGCTAACCCAATTATATAATCAGTTTTTATTTAATTGGAGTTATTAAATAAAGTAACTACTAAGGCAGTTAAGATGTACATATGATTAAAAGAAGAGAAAATAGTTTTTCTCTATAGAATCTAAAAGAGACATTTTTCATAAGGAAAATCAACGTACACAAGAATTAATTGAGAGACCACTCATCTTAGGCACCATGTGGAATTGGGATAAAAATTGAAGGTATTCTCAAGTTTTGTTTTTGAATCTCACTGCATCAAGGTACGCTTTCTCTTCTTCGTTCTAGAATTCAAGGTTACATGTTATCTCTCATGAATGAAGTAGATCCTTGTGTTACTTCCGCTGTAGGTTTTGCATGAGATGCAAAACCAGTTTTTCCAAAACAGACAACATATGAAAAAGAAAAGAAGTACATGTTACTAGAAGCAAGAAGTTACTGAGGTTCACATATCAAAAAAAAAAAAAAAAAAAACTTAGCAGCCAAGAGTACTTAGAAGAAAGGAAAGCAACTTATACAGTCTGAATTTCTTGAAAAAAAAAAAAAAAAAAAAAAAACCCAAAAAAAAGCTAAGGCATTAGACCAGCCAGCAAAGAACCCTCTCGAGGACCTGTAGAAGTGGAGGAAGTAACTGAAGAGGAAAGGGCCTGTTGCTTTCTAATCTTTAAGTCTTGCAGCACCTTCTAAGCATGGGCCAAAGCTTCCTTAGCAGTAACAATCTTAACATCAAGGTCCCTGGAGGCCTTCCTCTGAAAAAGTGCATGAGCCAAAGATCGAAGGTACTCTAACAAAAAAGACAGATTGAGTCTTGCCTCCATGAGATCCTACACCCCCCCCCCCCCCCCCTCCACGCCAAAAGTCTCCCTTCAGACAAGGAATCAAGAGACGTATCCTTCAACAAAACCAGCACAGCACAGAGGAGCTCCATCAGGATATTCGCCAAGAACACACCACCCCTAAACCCACTGGTGAAGTCCCTGTGGACTCTAAGCAATCCTTCCAGGAGTGGCAAGCCCTTAGCAGGCATAGAGAATTGTAAGAAGTTGACGAAAAGTGGCCCAAAGCGATGAAAGTGACTTACAGGAAGGCTATTGAATTCCAAGGACTCAAAATGAGTCAAGAAGGTAGGAAGACCTGAGCTGGGATCTGAAACAACCATCTCTAAGGCCTCCTCCATCGTTGTGTCTTTTTCTTCAGGAAGTGAAAGACACTCAGGCCTTGGGATGGTTTGGGAGATCCCTGGTTGAGCCTTAAAAGTTTGGATAGCCGAGAAGGGTCCTTTGGCTTCCTCAGTAGTCACAAGCTTGGATTCCTTGGTGCTCATATCAACATCTATAAAATTAATAAGGTCATGAAGCAAGAAGAGGCACAGGGAAGGGGGAAGGAAAGAAAAAAAAAAGGAAAGGGTAAAATGCAAGTACCAGTCTCTCGTGGTGAGACTTCCTCCTAAATCTGAGTCACTGCCTTGACCATCATGGGGGGTTCGTCCTCCTGCCCTTTTGACTCTTCAAGGGACTCTATAGAAGAACACATCACACGTTGAAAGAAAGGAGAGGAAATTTTGGCAAAATTGCTAAAGGAGGGGAGGGGCACAAAGGGTTGACCCATTATTGAAGCAAAAAAAAAAAAAAAAAAACAACAATACACAACTTAAGAGGCCTTAGTCTCTGAGGTGGGATTAGCTTCAAGGGCAATCTAAGTATTAATTTGGCCTGAGAAAAGGAAACTGGTGTCTTAAAAAAAAAAAGGAAACAAGAAAGATGAACAGCGCAGATGTTAATATATGCAGAAAAGAATAAAGGGCAAGATAAGGTCTACCCGTTCTTGTAGATGAGGTTGTGGCCCCAAAGGATTCCATAGCTACCACGAGTTCAACAGCTTGCTCAGCAACCACAGTTCTAACTGGGCTAGGGGTCTGCCCAGGCTTGGGATCTGCCTAGGCTTGGGATCCTTAGGGACAGGAGTCTAAGCAACTTCGAAATCCTAAACAACTGAAGAGATAAAAGCTTGCACAGATTCGGCATCCTTGACTACTTGCTTGGCTTCCCCAATCACTTTACCACTAGGGAGCCCCTCCTCCACGCCAGAAACAGTTGGGGGCTGAGTTACCACTACTCCCTCTGCTTATTACGAGTACGCCCAAAAAGTCCCTGGAGAGATCGGGGAATAATGGCAGGGAACCCCAAAGAACCTTGGGTTGGAGAAGTAACAACTACAGAAGAAGTTCCTTTAAGGGAACCCACAAGGATCAGAAGGATAGAAGACTTTATCTTAGTCTTCACTCTGGGAGGATGGCTGACCTCCTTTCCAACAGCAGAAGGGGTCCATTTCCCTAGGGTCCTCAGAAATAGTAAGCTTCTTGCAAGCTAAAGCAATCTTTCTCTTTTTGGTACCTTGGCCAACCTCAATGCCCTCAACACTCTCCTCAACTTCAGATTTTTTGCCAGTTTCCTTTTTGATCTTTTTCTCCTTACCATTACCTACAGGAGTAGCAGCACCGATTTCCTCAACCAATCCTTTTTTAATGGTCACACCCAAGTAAGAGCCCACAATTAGGTCACATCCTGGCCAAGAAACAGGGAAATCATTGGCATAGGACACCCAGCCACCTCTAGCAGTGTGCCACTCCACAAAACCAGTTTTGCTGATTATTGTAGTAGACACAACACCAGCAATAGGAAGAGCTAAACACTTATTGTAAGAAGGAGCAGAGAAGAGATTAGGGTCAGGGACCCCTCCGATTGTACCTGAACCAACAAAGTCTAAAAAGGACTTCTGAATCCTCCTCCAACAACCAGTAAAGCCACTTAAAGCAAAGACTGCCCGCTAGGAATTTAGCACCACAAATTGGGGGTTTGTTGACGCCCGAGACTTGAACGGCCAGAAAACTACCGTCGGGCCTTCGTTTGAC